>CM055679.1:29977796-30577796 GCA_029448645.1 Andrena camellia
CGATCAGATATACGTCTGGATTCGCGACCGAATGCAGTTCGTGCTCGTAGAATCTGCCCGAGATCTGCTCTCCCGCGGAATCGCGTAGAATGTACGTAACAGTGTGCGTTCGTTGTACAGCGGTGATTTCGAACACCTCGGTTGACCAGTTCGGCGTGTATCCCTTTTCGAAGATCGTCTTGAATTTTCTCACGCGTACTTTGTCGCCGACGTGGAATGTCGCGCGTCATAGCCGTTACTCGACACCTGACGATACGATGAACGGTAAACGAGTGGCGGAGGTCACGTCGACGGATCGCGCGTTGATCGTGCGATGTTTACGATGATTGTAGGTTTGCATGAGCGTAGGTAGTAGATCCAACCAGCGATAAGAGGCATTCAAGGAGAATTGTTTCCACATCAGGTTCTTCAGCGTGCGATTGAAACACTCGACGATCGACGCTTTCATCACGCTGTACGTAGAGTA
This sequence comes from Andrena camellia, assembly GCA_029448645.1. Classification (NCBI taxonomy): domain Eukaryota; kingdom Metazoa; phylum Arthropoda; class Insecta; order Hymenoptera; family Andrenidae; genus Andrena; species Andrena camellia. The sequence goes on from CM055679.1 coordinate 29,978,263, forward strand.
GTGATTAATTCCACGAAACGTAACGCATCGTTGAAACTCCGCGTTGTAGAACTCCTTTCCCATGTCGGTTTGTAGGTTTCGTGGACATCTGCCGCTTCGTCGCAACACGGTGGCAAACGCCTCGGTAACGTCGCGACCGCTTTTCGTTTTCACGGGCACGGCCTACGCGTACTTGCTGAACGTATCGATGATCGTGAGTAAGTAGTTGTGACCACGATTGTGGGTCGGGTACGCGTGCATTTCCACCAAATCTGCCTGCCACAGATCGTCGTAGACTCGAATCACTACGCGTCGCCGCGGGAAATTTCGTCTCGCAGTAGCGTGCAGTTCGGCGACCGATTGTATTCGCTCTGTACTCGTGCTCATGGCGACGATTGCGATAACGTTCCAGTACCAGCAGCAGGTACTGTATCAAGCACTCGAAGCACGTACGGTGTTGGCGGGGTATGTTGTCGTTGTAGTCGTCGCTCATCGCTGCGCTTCCTTTCGTTTCTGTACTTGCGCGATCGATGTCACAAGCACGTCGAGTCAATCCTGCAAGTGATCGAAGCGTCGTTGCATCGTGGTATTTATCAAATTCTCCAAATCACGGACGCGTCCTTCCAACGCAGTATTGATCGCAGTCGTCAAAACGTCCAGTTGTGTCGTCGTCGATTCATTCATGTCTTCCTCCATAGTGTCGAGGGCACGCCCGACGGTACGTTCCATGTCATCCACGTATCGTTTCGTAGCAGCGTCGGTATCTTCCTCCGGATGTGTCACGCGACGTATCTTGCGTTCCATAACGTCGAACGTAGACCGATCGGTGGTCAGACACAGCGCGTTCTTCCGAACGTAATTCACGACGTACAGATTCTGCGAGCGAATCGTCTCCATGCGTTGATTGTTGTCGCCGGTAGTAGCATCGGCGGTACCGTACAAAGATGTACCGAACTTGTTCACCGACATGCCCGCTACGATGATCGCGAACGAAACTGACGCATCGTCGATCGGAACGATCAATTTACGATAAGACCGGCTTCGCGAAGTTCCTCCAGGATGGATGCAATTTCGTTATCATGCCCGGTGTATCCGGCAACGCGCGACGCCACGAGCAATCGTAGTCTATCGACCAATTCGTTCGGATCGTCCCAATGCACGTAATCAATCGCGTTATCGGTTACCGTCATCGCGTCGTCGATGGATAATCCTCGACCTTCGTGCGTGACCCTGTCACCAGCATCGCGGTCTCCGCGAATCAACAACGACATTCTTGTACTTGGAACCCCTGTTGTCTAGCGTTGGCCTGGTAGCCGAATGGTCCCGTTTATGCGCGTTTGTCGACCGCAAGATGTCGCGGTAAGCCTCGAGATCAGCATTCGTGTACGCCTGATCTTTAGGTACTCGCATAAACAGCAGTTCGTACAAGCCACGAGTACCCGCGTATCGCTTACCCTTCACGCCAACGTCGTCGTTCTCACTGATGGTGAATACGGAATCACCGATCATCAACTCTTCGTGGTCGCTTAGGTACACGCCGTACACCTTGTCGATCAGTTTCTTGGTGTCAGTTAATAACAAGTGTAGATATTCGCGCGACAGCGGCCCGGCGAAGTTTTGGGTGTATACGTCGAGGTTGTCGGTGGTGGTTTTTGGATCGAGAACTTTCCGAATCGATTCGTCCGTCTCACCCTGATCCAGATCATGTTCCTCGGTTGTTTCGTAGTTGTCCTCGTCGGTGTCGTCGTCGTCGTCGTTCGACTCCGGGAGCGGAGTCTGTTCGGGCCGTATCGCCGCTTCGGCTGTGGACGGAGTAAAGGATAATCGCGTCTTCTTCAAAAGATGTTGTTGTTGATGTTTCAGCTTGACGAACGATGATCGTGGCATCGGTGACATCGCTGAACTCGTTTTCAACACCAAAGTGTTCTGAACCAAATTTTTCAACGGTTCGACGATCGGACGCGCGCTCTCCTCCGCAGTAGCTTTCGTCGCCATTTCACCGAGTTTCAGGCTCATATATTTCTTTCATATAGCGGCACTGATTTCAGCGATTTTCTTCTTCGTCTCGATATCTCGTGACTGTTGCCTACGATGCCGTTTCTGTTTTATTTCTCGTTGTTGTTGCTGTTGCGTGATCTCCATGTTGTCACAACTAGTCGCTGCGTCGTCGTCGTCGTTAACCATCCTCGTGTGTTGCTCGATGAATGATTCGCGATCTACTGAGGTCCGCGCGCTATCATGAACTCGTTAAATCCTCGTCGATACCTACCATCGTACATGGAACTGTCCGTATCAATGACTACGAGTCGTATCGTCGTCTCCAACATCTCGCGCAAAGATCGTTGAACGCCTCAAACGTCATGTCCGTGTTCACGTGATCATTGTACACGCGACGCAAGTTCGTCCCATCCTGTTTGAACAGCACGAAAAAATTCACGTTGTCTCTGATCAAGTGTTTCGGTATTTTCACGTAAGATTGGCACAGGTAAAAGCAATCCACGCTCGCGTGCCTTCCCATGGAGAAGTATTCGCGGATCGCGGTCTGTTCGTCGCATGCCACGTCGTCGAACACAAACATCGAATCGGGTCGAGCGTCTCTCCGTGGAACGATCTCGACGGTGTCCGAGTAGGGAAAGTATCCGAGTCCACCGACGCGCGATAACACTCGCTGCAGATACCGATACTTTGACTGTCGCAACGATTTCGAGTACACGTACACGTTCTCGAAACGCAAACCGTTCGCACTCTCCAGCAGGCTGAGAAGCACGTTTGTTTTACCGCATCCGGACGGACCGCAGATTACGGCTCGCACGCTATTCGGCAACAACGAACCGTGTCTGCGCGATCAACTTTTATCCCATGCCAAATCATGCAACGTTCTGTTCGCGGTCACGCGAATAGCATTCGGTTGTTTCGCGAATCGCATGCTCTCTCTCTCCTCGCAAGCACGTAACGCCACTGCTATTTATACCTGCTACACCTGTCGAGCGAATTAGAATCGTAGCGCTCCTTGAACCGACCGCTATCGAAGAGCAGGTGGCTTACGAGTGTCCTTGCATCTCCGTGTATCTCCATTTTCACATGTATGGTTGCGGTAACGCACAGACCAACGAATAAAAAGAAGAAGACAGGATCGGTACTCGTGAACATGATCATAAACCGCTTACCGTTCGAACTACACATTCCGGGATATCAATTCTGCGGACCAGGGACGCGTTTGCTAAAGCGATTGGCTCGTGGCGACGAAGGTGTGAATCCCCTGGACGCCGCGTGCCGTGACCACGATATCGCGTACTCTCGTCGAAAGGATTTGGAGGGGCGACACGAGGCGGATCGTGCGTTAGCTGAACGAGCGCGAGAACGAGTGTTCGCGGAAGAAGCGACCTTTTGCGAAAAAGCCGCAGAGACTGGAGTGTGGGCCACGATGAATGCTAAGACTAAACTCGGTATGAGTATGAGAAGAAGAAGGACTACGAGAAGGAAACGCAAATCCAGAGGACAACGGTTGCGACAGCACCGTGTCCTACAGGTAGCGAAACGTGGGGGCTTTCTTCCGCTTCTCCTGCCTGCTCTGTCGGCTATCGGGGCATTGGCCGGTGGAGCTGCTGGTATCACCAAAGCGGTCAACGACGCGAAGGCTGCGCGAAAACAGCTGGAAGAAACGTTGCGTCATAATCGGGCGATGGAAGGACGAGGAATGTATATGGCACCGTACAAGCGTGGCGCCGGCATGAACCTAAGACTACGACCGAGGAAAAAAAACTCCGTTCGACCGGGCTTGCGGCGGCGGAGATAACGCAACATCTGCTACTACAACAACCTATGACGAATCTGCAATTAGAACGCGAGTGCGCCGACGTACCGTTATTTCAGGGCTTGTTCATGCGTGATACGCTCCCCGCGCGCGTACGACCAAACGAATGCGGTATCGCGAATCTTGATGACAATCGCGGCGAAGGCACGCACTGAGTAGCGTACGCGAAACGCGGTTCGCACGTGCAGTATTTCGACAGTTTTGGGAATTTGCGACCACCCGCGGAACTAATCTATTATTTCGGACGGGGAACGAAAACTATGACCACGATCAAGTACAATCACGATCGCTTTCAACGTTTCGAAGAGATGAATTGTGGCCACTTGTGCGTACAATTTCTGCAACAAAAAGATTTGGAATTTTGGCCTCGACACTACCCAAGATAAATTGACGCGCAATCATGCGTCCGAGACACTTTCACTCTCTCAGTCTCACTAGTGTAACCTACAGTGGTGGTGGTACAATGTCGCTCACGCTCACGTTAACGGGTCCAAGCAGCGTGCTCACGGTCAATTATTTTCCACCGATATATTTGAGTGACGGGCAGTACGAACTAGGACTCGCCGACTTGGAGACGTTTCACACGATACCGAACATCGACTCGAGCAACGATACATTCTACTTCGTCGCCAACAAGAACGCCGCGATCCCCAGCGTTGATGTCACTCGCAACTACATTACGATCCCCCCTGGTTCCTAGGATTTAGACGCTATCGCCAAGTACCTGAAGCAATGATTACTCCAGCGATATCCTCGAAACAACGAGAACGACGACGACGACGGCGATGATAATAAGTATCCACTAGTGCTACGAGCTAACAACAACACCACGAAAAGCGAACTGTACTGCTCGTTCTTTGTAGACTTTACGAAACCGAACAATGTGGGTTCGTTGCTACGATTTTCCCCGAATCGTGTCTTACTGCCGAGAATCTGGCACGAGTCCAACGAACCCGTGAACATTATAACCGTTAACGTGATCAGAGTAACGTGCAACGTCACTACCGGTGCGTACAGCAACGACAAACCTGTACAGACGATTCGTGAATTTTTTCCTCGCGTGCCCCCAGGATTTAAGATATCGGAAATACCGCGACACGTCATTTACCTACCGATCGTTGTACGAGCGACACACGATCTAACGGTACGCATCGTCGATCAATACGATTGCCCTACAGATTTTCGCGGAGAGGACCTAACGATTCGCTTACACGTACAACGGCGTTCGCGCGATAAGATAACGTAAACACATGTGAGTGCATAGCATGTTGGTGTTCGATCACACGTACGATTCATCGTTCACCGTCGCCGCTGCTACTGCTCCTCTGATCTCCGCAACGCATTATCGTCAAAATAAAACACCTCTGCAACCACAGCCAACGACAACAGGTGCACTAATAAAGACGGGGAGCGGAACGAGAGAAAAAGAAGAAGAAGCTGCAAATCGTTGACTCATCGAAACGCACGTTTCCTACGATCCCTGCGATTCATCGTAACATACTAACATATCACTTACATACATACACGTCTAACACAATGTCTAACATACTGGACGTGACGAGTATGTCGAATTTCGACGATCGTATCACGACGATCGAGGTGCACGGTTAAAATCCGTATGCCAACACGACGTATGACAATAACGATGAGATACGAATACCCATTCAGCAACAAGATCTGTACACGCTCCCGTGTGAAAGTTATCTCCACGTCGCAGGACGTGTCTCTTTGATGACCGCCCCGACGACTGCCGCGGACGTGAAAGCCGCTGCGAGAGTTTTTCTGGACAAAAACTGCGTCGCGTTCATGTTCGACGAGGTTCGATACCAACTGGATGGAGTGGAGATCGATCGTTGCAGAAATCCGGGAATCACTACCACGCTGAAACATTACGCGTCATTTTCTGTTGAGAGGAGCAAAGCGCTAATGAACGCCGGTTGGGACCATACCATCGCACACGATAAAGACATTTGTAATAGCGCGGCGTTCAATTTCTGCATGCCCATGAACGCGTTACTAGGATTCTGCGAAGATTACAAGCGTATCGTGTTGAACGCGCGACACGAGTTGATACTGATTCGCGCGCGAGTCGATACGAACGCGATATACGCGACCACCCTAAACTCCGCGATAATACCGAAACTCTCGATCACCAAGATACAATGGCGTATGCCACACGTCGTGCTAGAAGACACTCAAAAACTGTCGATGCTACGTTTCCTGCAAAGTGATCGACCGATTCCGATGAGTTTCCGATCGTGGGAACTGCAAGAGTATCCGTTGCTGCAAACGACTACCAAACACACGTGGACCGTGAAAGCCTTGTCGCAGATCGAGAAACCGCGATACGTGATATTCGCTACGCAAACCGATCGAACGAATAATCCCTTCAGAAGCGCGAGCAACTTCGACCCGAACAATCTCGTAAACGTGCGACTGCACCTGAATTCCGAGACGTATCCGTACGACGACATGAACCTTGATTTCGCTAAATCTAAATACGCGCTCCTGTACGATATGTACGCGAAATTTAAACCCTCGTATTACGGTCACGGCGAACCGTTGCTGAACACGTTCGATTTCTTGCGATGCGCCCCTATCGGGATCATAGATTGCTCTCTACAGAACGAGTCCGTGAAGAGCGCAACGGTAGACGTTCGAATCGATTTCGAGTGTACAGATAACGTACCTGCTAATACAACCGCATATTGCTTACTTATACACGATCGTATAGTCCAATACAGTCCTTTGACGAACGTGGTGAGGGAAATCACGTGATGCAAACAACGACAACTACTAGGACGATGATGATCGCAAAAACGCAAGTCGCTATTTTGACACCGTCGCTGCTACATACTACTGCCTAATAATGTTATCCGTCGTGGTCGACCTACAAGACTTTAAGACCGAACGTAATACATTCGTTGCTAAGGAAATTGCGATTCTCGCAAACAATCGCGACACAGAAACGACGATCTGTCATTGACTTTTCGAACCACCGTACTCCTATGCTCGCCTGTCATCGTTCGAGAAGCGTCAAGCCAACTGGCTCACGACGCATCATCACGGGCTTCGCTGGTCCGACGGCTGGGTGCCGTACCGCAGGCTTCCAGAAATGCTCACCCGCGAACTCGCAACCGTCGACGCGGTGTTCGTGAAGGGAGCGGAGAAAAAGGCTTGGTTACTACAACTACTCCTACGAAAAGACATACGCATCGTAGATATCGTTGAGATGTACGAGAAGAAGAAGAACGACTATGACGACGACGATGATGACAATGACACCGACGAGGACAACGACGGCTCCGACGTTGATGATGATTATTGTGGAATCGTACCTCCTGCCACGGTTGTTCCTAACCTGAAATCAATGCCTGCAAAGAACACTGTACGATGCGCTTTCCACAATGATGTCGGTTGTATGTGCGCAATGGAAAACGTTCAGAAAATTTGGAAGTATATGCACTGTGGAATCTAACGCTACATTTTCTTTTATCTTCCATATTATATATAGTATATTCTTTATATCTTACAATTTTATGGACATTTAATGCATAAATAAACGCAATATTTTTTATGAAAATATGTTAAGGATTTTATTTTAACACTCCTCCTCCAGCTCTTCCTCCTGCTCCGCCTCCTCCTATTGCAACGACGATGGGGCTACCACCCCCACCACCAACATACTGTACATGTGTGATTGCAAGATCCATTGCTAATTAAAGCATTATTTTTAAAGCGTTTTCGTAATAATTTAGTAGTGTGTGCTTGGTCTGTGTGTTTACTAACGTGCTCAGTGTGTGATTGTTCTTTCATATTTGTTAATTTTACTTTAATAATTTAATTTACGTTAATTTTACTAAAGTAACTGCAAGTAAATATAGATTTTCTACATTGGACTTGGAAAGTGATCTTCTGTTTGTTAGAGAATCCGATGATTATGTTAAATGTAGTTTGTAAAACTGTTCTACAGTTTAAAAAAGGTTCGAATATTTCGCGACATTATTCTACATATCACGAAGCCCAATATAAGAATTATTCGAAAGAACAAAGACTGCAGTTACTTAAAGCATACAAAAATGAAAACGGTGATTCAAATGAGCAAACTCCTGTTGATACGACACAAAGCCTAAGTCAGAGCCAAAGCCAACTTGCTTGGGAAATTGGCCGCGCGAAAAAAAGTTTTAATGAGGGGGAATTTATAAAAAAAAATGTGCAATTGCAATGGCCAGATATTTTAACAATAATATGGCCATTAAACAGTTTGAAACTGTTCCTGTATCTCCCCAAACGGTATCGCGACGTCTGGTAGATATAGATGAACATTTAAATTACAAACTCCGTACCTTAATTGAAACGTGTGCATATTTTTCACTATGCTTGGATGAAAGTATGGATGTAAGTGATATTGCACAATTAGCTATTTTTATTCGCGTAGTACAACCCAATTTTTCAGTTAATGAAGAACTACTTGCATTAACTCCTTTACACAACACCACAAAAGGAGTTGATATATTCACTAGTTTGGTAATGCAAGTAAAAAATTATTGTACAAATTTTGATAAATGCTCATGCATTGTAACCGATGGAGCACCGTCCATGACTGGAAAAGATAAAGGGCTAGTTGGATTGTTAAGAACAAAATCTATCAAATGTTATATATTTCATTGCATAATACACCAAGAAGTATTATGCACAAAATCTTTAAAAGTTTCGTCAGTAATGAAATTAGTTACGCGGGTTACTAATCTTGTTAGAGGAGGTAACCGTTCATTGAATCATCGAAAATTAAAATTATTTTTAAAGGATAAAGGTGCCACGTATAATGATTTGTCATTGCACGCGGAAACTCGTTGGCTAAGCGCCGGTAAAACTTTAGAACGTTTCTTTGCAATGCGCAAAGAATTAGTTATGTTTCTCAAATCTGAGATTACAAGTGTTACGACAGATATTGTATCAGAATTAGAAACCCATGAATTTCTGTGTGGATTAGCATTGTTGTGCCCTGCGTGGTGGCTCGCAAGGCTGGTACGGGATCTGGCGTAATCGTGGGTTCGGGAGTGATTAAAGGATGAGAATCCACCGGGTGAACTACACCATATGTGTTTAAACTCAAAAACTAAGTCTTTATTCAGAAACAACAAAAACTAGACTGAGGTGTACAAGTAGGTTTTTAGCCGTGTTGCCCGGTCGAGGGTCGGATCTCGAGTCTGTCTATTAGCGGAGTCGAATGGGTTTTATATCCCTCTTGGGCGTGGTACGCGTTACCATGCCCGGTTGGCGTGGAGCGTTCGCATTTTGCTGATTTTGTAGATTTGGTTGCTTAGCGGCTGTCTTAGCTTGGAAACGTCTCGAGCGTTTCATAACGAACGTAATATAATATGTATAATGTATGATACGCGTGCTTGGGCGTTGCCTGGGCACAACATCCCTCCCCCCCCCCTGGGGAGGAAAAGCCATAGCTTTTCCAGCGGCTTACATGTGGTTCTTCTTAACTAGATTATATGGTAATTCGGTAAGTATGATTTCAGACTGTCTTATACATTTGACAGTGAAGGATTATGTTATTTGTATAATATAGTAATAATAGTTTGTTTATAACGAATATAATATTTCAAAGAGAATTAGTGGAAGTCATTTCTTCCTTACTAATTATTTTGATTATCGCTTCAGGTTTTTGTGTTGTTTTGTCGCGATTCGTATTGTCTGTGGTACAATGTCGTGGTGTTCTTGCTTTACAGCGTACAATGCATTTGTAAAGTGTGAAGATACACAATGTAATTGTTATTAATCCCGTCACAGAGGATAGTGTAAAGAAACTATAGTGGTATTCAGTTGGTATGATCTCGGGTTTTTCTAAATCGTTTTGTAAGTCCTCTAATTTTTTGCTAACTTTATTTAATTCTTCCGGGTGTTTGATTATTCTTTTAAGTTCGAAGTTGGTATGTCGATACGAATTTACAGTGGTCTGTGGAAACGTAATTTCGTCTAGTGACAAATTGTAACCAGGTAAGTAGTTCCATGTTTTTTCTATTCCGTATTACTTACCAGTTTCTATTGTGAATTCGGCGGTGGTGATAGTACATTTATTTCTTATCGTTATTATACCAGAGTCCTTAATGCTATACATGTTTGTGCTTTTGTCGTCGCAGGTTGCTGCTAGTTGTATCGGTTTCGGCGCGATATAAATCCACGTGCCCGGTTGTTGTAATTCTATCAGGATCGTGTGATTTAGTGTCATGATTCGTATTTTACAATTGTTTGGTTTTTGTGTCAATTTTGTGTATAACTGTATTTCGCAAGGTCCGTATGGTATCGCTTTGAACATCGGGTGATTAGATGTGCAGAGGTATAGATCGTTTATAGTTTTACATTCTGCTAGGTCTTGTTTACTTAGTTGTATGTAATCTTGCACCGAGGTGTCAAGTACCACGTATGGGTCGAGGGGTTCTATATACGTGTAGAATGATTCGTTCACTTTCGTGGGTACCGGGTGTACTTTGCTCAATTTAAATTTCTTTGCGCTCAACAATGGGATGTCTAATACTACAGTAATTGATTTGGTATCCGAAAATGCGGAGAGTGTTAGTATCTCGTACAGGACGTGCATGTTTTCCAACTTTATTCCGATAGGGAAGTCTAGTCCCTTTGGAATGTAGGGGAGTGCTGAAGTGAGGTACGTTATGATTTGCGCTGGTGGTATTAACCGTGGGTTAAGGACTCCCTTTTTTATATCCATTATGAATTTTAGCAAGTCTTGTGTGTCGCGCAATAGTGTTTCTGCGACGCTGTTTATTAGTATGAGACGTTCGTCTATTGTCTCTCGGAATTTAATAATGTCGGTCGACTGTTGTAGTAAGTATTGAATTTGCCAAGTCGCGTTTAAGAGTGTTTTTTCGTTGTCTTGTATGTTATGTATAGTCTCATTGAGAAGTTCGGTGTTGGCTCTTACAATTTGCATTTGTCCTTTGATTGTATTTTTTAATCTACTGTCCTGTCTCTTTAAAAAGTCTATTTGGTCGTTGATTTTCTTTCTGTCCTCGGAATCCATTAGTCCGAAAAGTGATTTGCCTATGTAGCCTAATCCGTCTATTAGTCCGCGGCGTTGTTTTTGTGCTGAGCTAATAGTTTGCTGGACGTAAGTAAGGAGTTTGGTGATGCGGTCTACCTTGTCTTCGATTTTTGCGGCGAATGTTTTGCAGAACTTTTGTAAGTTATCGGTAGAAGGTTTTTTACATTGCGCTAGTATGTCATATAGTGTAGCTTGGAGATTTGCTTCGCGTCGGTAGATGTAAGATATGTCTACGTGTAATACTAACTTCCAACTATCTCGGTAAATTTGTAGATCGCCTAGGTTCTCGAAGTAAATGCCGGGGTGGTCTTGGAATTCTTTTATAGCGAAATCTGTATCGGGGGGTGTTCCTCCTATGAGTAGTATCGTCGTTTGTAGGACGGTAATTCTGCAAAATATAATGTCTAGGTGTAGTCGGCGCTTCGTTCCGTTCGTCGCGAAGTCTCTGGTCTTGCGTATGCTGTGCGTGAGATCCAATTTTGCTAACGTAAGATGGTTTGTCTTCGCGGGACTCGATTGTCTCGTCGCTTCTCGTTTCGTTTCAGTCCTCAACATGCTTTCATTGCTTGACATCCCGCGCGAGATCGCGCTATTCTTATTGGTGTGTTTGTCAACGTTTTGTATCTTTGCGACGTGTGTGGTAGTGTGAAGTTTGTGTTATTTAACAGGAATATTTTTTCTTTTTTAGTATTTAGAATACCCGGCCCCGCCGGGGTATATCTGCATTGATTACCGCCGCGCGGTACGCCAGTATCGCGCGGATTGGCGGCAGTTTAGGCGGGAAAACGAGGAGTGGCTAGATGCCTCTGATTCATGGGGGATCCGAGCCCTTTTTGGTGAGTTTCCTTTGTTCTCGTTGTTTATTGTTGTTTGTCCCTAGTGGGATTCTTTCTCTATTTTAATTCCTTCGTGTCTGGTTATTGTTCCAGAACGCCATGGGGATGTATTCGTCGGGTCCTCCTCTTGCCCCGTGTACTGGGCTTATTCTGGCTTGTAGCACCTTCTTATTATTTTTTTTTTTTGTATTTCCTTTCTATCATTTTATTAATATATTTACTTATCTTTAATTAATTTACTTGAGTTTTCGTGTATTGTTACTTTCCTTCACTACTGCGACCGTTTCCCTATTCCTGTCCTATTCTATATAATGTTTAAGTCTATTAGAGTGTACGCGGCACGTTTTTCGTCCCTTTTTTATAGTATAGTTGTTATTATCGTGCGTAGTTTGAATTGAGTAGGGACCTATCCACGCGGGTGTTAATTTTTTGATCGTCCGCGTCTTACTGTCTCGTCGTGTAACAGTACTTGGTCTCCGACTTTGAAAGATTTGGTAGCTGTCTTTTTGTCGTATTGCGTTTTTGATTTGTCTTTACTGATCCCTATAGTCTCGCGTGCTATGGTATTTGTAGACCGTAGTCTCTCTCGCAACTCTTCAGCATATTTGTCATAAGTATATGTTAACTGCGGTGTCTGGTTTAATGAGGTCGGCAAGGTAGCTTGCCTCCCGAAAACGAGTTCGTAGGGCGTATAGTTAGTGGACGTGTGCGGGGTGGTATTATACGTAAACATCGCGTAAGGCAACCACACGTCCCAATCAGTCTGGTCTTCCGCGATAAAATTCTTTAAGTATTCGGCTAGTGTACGATGGCTTCTTTCTAGAGCTCCGTTTGATTGCGGGTGGTAGGCTGTGGTTTGAATTTTTTCGATTTTGAGCAATTTGCAGACGTTTTTGAATACTTGGCTTAGGAAATTGGTTCCTTGATCGGTCAATACTCGTTGTGGTATACCGTATTCGCAAATTATTTTAGTGACGAATTCTTTTGCCACTGTGTTTGCTTCTTGGTTCTCAAGGGGTATGGCTTTACTAAATTTGGTTAGTAAGTCTTGAAAGGTTAGCACGTATTTGTTCCGCCTGCTTGTCTCGGGTAAGGGTCCTACTATGTCTAGTGCACATTTCTCAAATGGTTCCGTGGGAGTGTCTGTAATTATCATAGGAGCTTTGGTTATTCTTGATAGTTTATTTTTTTGACATTTTTCGCATCTGGAGATGTACTTTTCTATGTCTTCCCGCATTCCTGGCCATGAATGTTTTAATTTTATACGTTCCAGGGTCCGTTTTACCCCTAAGTGTCCTCCTAAGGGAGTATCATGAAATTCGCGCAGTATTTGATTTTTAGCGTCCTTCGTATATGTATTATCGTTCGTTTCTTCTTCTAACCGGGGCTCCCTTTCTTTGCTGGCGCCTTCGTTGGCGCCTTCACTGGCGTCGGCTACTATTCCGTTGCTGATCTTTTGTTTCGTTCCTCGCGTTATCGCGAACATTCTGCTGAGGGCGTCCGCGTTTTTATTCGTTTTTCCTGCCTTATACTCGATGCTATAATCGTATTCTGCTAATTTCAACTTCCATCTCATTAATCTAGAACCGGGGTCCTTTACGTTAAAAAGCCAAGTAAGTGGCTTGTGGTCCGTCACGATTTTGAATTTGGTGCCGTATACGTATGGTCTGAAATGTTGCGTCGCCCATACGATAGCTAGCAGTTCTTTTTCGATTGTGCTGTCATTCTCTTCCGCCTTGTTTAATACCCTGCTCGCGTATGCTATCGGCAAATCTTGTCCTATTTTTCCTTGCGATAGTACCGCTCCCATCGCTTTCCCGGAAGCGTCCGTTGTTAAAACAAACGGTTTCGAAAAATCTGGATATTGTAGTATCGGTGCCGTTGTTAATTTTTCTTTCAGTATCTCGAAGGCTTCCTGCTCCTGTGCGGTCCACCTGAATGCTTGGTCTTTCTTTAATAGTTGCGTCAAAGGTTTCGCGATTAGTGAAAAATGATCTATGAATCTCCTGTAATATCCAGCTAAGCCTAGGAAGGATTGTATATCTTTGACTCCTCTAGGTATCGGAAAGTTTCGGACAGCGTCGAGCTTCGAAGGATCCGGCTTGATGCCGTTTTCGGTTATTATGTGTCCTAAGTATATTGTTTCCTTGCGTAGAAATTCGCACTTATTAGGTTGAAGCTTTAGGCCATTCTCGTGTATACGTTCGAATACCAGTTCTAGTCGCTCTTGGTGCTCCTTTAACGAGCGTCCGTAGACGACTATGTCATCTAAATATACGAAACATTTTATTCCTTGTAGGCCTGACAGCACGGTATTCATTAATCTTTGAAACGTCGCGGGGGCGTTTTTCAGCCCGAACGGCATTCTGTTATACTCAAAATGGCCGTATGGCGTCGAGAATGCGGTTTTTTCGCGATCTTCCTTTTTCATTGCTATTTGATGGTATCCTGACGCTAAATCTAGGGTTGAAAAGTATTTCGCTCCGCCTAATTGGTCTAGAATATCTGTTATGTTGGGCAAGGGATATGAATCGCCTATTGTCGCCTCGTTTACTTTTCTAAAATCTACCACTACTCTTAGCCTGCGTTTACCCGTAGCATCTGGTTTCTTCGGGACTACTAGCAAGGGAGCGTTCCATTGGCTGGCGCTTGGTCCAATTATTCCTTCCTTTACCATCTCTTGGACTTGTCTATCCACTTCATCCGTATGCGCCTGAGGCAATCTATACGGTTTCACGAATATAGGTTTAGTGCCTTGCGTTAGGGTAATTGAATGTTCTGCTTTTGTGGAGTATCCGAGTTTGTCTCCCTCTAATCCGAATATTTCGTTGTATTTTTCGCAAAGTTCAAGTAAGCTTGTTTCTTCTTCGCCATTTAGGTGGTTGGTCCTGAGGCTTTCGCGCAAGATTTGCATTCTATTCTTTCCGTGCACGGCGTGTACTATATATGTCAGCGCGTCGCGCTCTTTGTCGCAGGTCGCGTCTGTCGGGTCAATGTCATCGCTCGTTAGCGTTTGTAACGTCACGGTTGGCGTGTTGATAAGGACTTCGTCCGTCGTAGTGTTCATTACGCTTATTACGCATCTCTTGTTCCGGCCTACTGTTAGCGAATTCCCTATGAACACTCCTGGCTTAATAGATCGTCCTTCTACTATACCTTCGCCTTTATCCGTCGTTATAGCTAGTAGGATGGTTTCTGATCGCGGTTTTAATGTTACGTTTCCTCCTCCTGAGTAGGGGAATTGTATTCCATACAACTCTATTCCTAGGTTCGCCCGGATGCAGACGTCGTGTTTAGCCATGAAATCCTGTCCTAGGATTCCGTCTGCTTCTAACGGGAAGTCGTCTTTGACTAACCGGCAAGGGTGCGTTACCGTTTTATTTCCGACTTTTATGTTTAATTGTACTAGACACAGCGTCTTGATTTCTACTGGAGCTATTCCTCGCAGGGACACTACTTCGTCTTGGGCGTGGACGTCGCCCAACATCTTTCCTATCTTTATTAACGTGATATCGGCACCGGTGTCTATTAACATATTCGCTTTTTCCTTTACTAATTCCGGCGCCCTAATTTCGACTGTGTTTTCGAGCTGAGATGTCACTACCATGTTCGCTCGGTATGCCTCTACTCTAGGTCCTGTGTTTGTTTGCCTATCGTCGGTTGTTCCGCGGCTCGCGGTAGGGGAATCTTGATTTTCGCTAGATTGTTCTCGACTCGGGTTTCTATTGAAATTCTGTCTAAAATCGTTGCGTCTATTATTCGTATTTGTATCGCGCGGTCCGTGCCCTCGTTCATTTGCTCTTTCTCTGGCCCTACATTCTCTGATATGGTGTCCCGTTTTTTTACAATAGTGACAGACTACTGTATCGCGCTGAACTTCCCTTTTTACGGTCGTTTTTTGAGTCGGATAGTTCTCTCGCGGCATGCTTAACCGTGTATAGCAATTCCTTGCTAAATGTCCTAATTTATTACAGCGTTCGCATCGCGGTACGTTTGATCCTTCCCTTCCTTTGGGCTGATTACTGAATTTCCTAAAATTTCGCGAGGTGTTTAGACCCATCGCTTGTTCCTCCTCTATTGCTGCGGCTATAGCTGCATTTAACGTTGTATAGTTTCGAGACCTTATAATCGTTCTCAGTTTCATATTCAATCCGAGGGTGAAAACATCTAGGGCGCGTTCTTGTACTGATCCTACCAACGCGTCATTTACCTCGTTGCTGTTTCCTGGCTTTACCGATAGTTCGGATAATTCTCCGGCTAATTCTTCTACTCTACACGCGAATTGTTTTACGCTCTCGTTTTCTCGTTGGTGGCAGGCATGGAACTCTGCTCCAACTGCTCCTATTGACCTTTTGTCCACGAATAAGGATGTTAAGATGTCCTTTAATTTTTCGAAACTATCTACTTCCTTGTATTCTAATACCCTGGCTGCTTTGCCTTTTATTTTCGTTCCTATCACTGTTTTCAAGAATCGCGGTATCTCTGTTGCGGGGACAAACTCTGAGGCGCTCGCATAAGACTTCAAAAATTCTGCAAGCTCGTCGGATGACTTTCCTACGAATTTATCGACTAGCGACAATGCCGTAGACAATTTTTTTACGTCCGGTAGTCCGGGGGGGGTATCACCGTCAAGCAACGACATTTCTTGTCCTCCCGAATTTACTCCGTCCAACAAACTAAAGTCCGCTAGCAAAATCGGATATTCTCTATTCGGTGTCACAAAATTTTCCGGGGACGATTCTACGCTTGAATCGTCGTTCTTCTTAACGTTTAGTTTTAGCGGTGGCGGTCGAAGTGTTTGGCGGGACGGTCTTGGATGGTCTATAGAAGGTAAAAGGTCTAGTTCCTCTCGTACAAAGATTAGTTTTTTATCGAAAAACGACTCGAATGATCGCGACAAGCTTCTTTGACCCGGGAGTTTGAATTGATTCGCGCGTTCGTCTTCTATAGACATGCATGTACCGTCTCTGAATTTCTTTAGGACTCTGGTTTACAATATTTACGCTCGCGTTTTCTGTTTCGGACTCGGTATACGCTTCATTTACTTACAATGCTGCTCGCAACCACATGTCGTCGGCTCGGTCGGACGTCCTCTCGTACGTGAACCAACGGCGGCGATAAGATGAATTTGGACCCAGCAGGGTCGATCCGTACAGCTGTTCGCTGCGTGCCCCGACGGCTAGCTTCCCTCGTACGGTTCTCCGTCCGTCCTTCGGGTGCGGTTTCCACTCGTTCCTCAGTCCCCAAGTCCTCTCGCGCGTCCTGGTCCTCGGATCAGTGACGTCCTCGTAGATGGAATTGGTGTTAGGTAATTGGTTGTTTCACCCGTTCACTCGCAGGCCGTTTTACTCGTCACCAGGCTCGTCGTCGTTCGGACTGCGTCGAACGTCTTCTCAAAGGCCGTTCCTCGGTCCTCTATGCTACCTCGGTAGCTACGACAGCCTGTTTCAGCCTATGCGACTGCGATGATCCAATAATCTTGTCTGAGAGAGTTCAATCTCAGACGGTGTCGATCAATCGGTTGCGTTAAGGCTCGGTAAGATTTTTACGATGCAGATCCCACCGCTGCCACCAATTTTGTTGTGCCCTGCGTGGTGGCTCGCAAGGCTGGTACGGGATCTGGCGTAATCGTGAGTTCGGGAGTGATTAAAGGATGAGAATCCACCGGGTGAACTACACCATATGTGTTTAAACTCAAAGACTAAGTCTTTATTCAGAAACAACAAAAACTAGACTGAGGTGTACAAGTAGGTTTTTAGCCGTGTTGCCCGGTCGAGGGTCGGATCTCGAGTCTGTCTATTAGCGGAGTCGAATTGGTTTTATATCCCTCTTGGGCGTGGTACGCGTTACCATGCCCGGTTGGCGTGGAGCGTTCGCATTTTGCTGATTTTGTAGATTTGGTTGCTTAGCGGCTGTCTTAGCTTGGAAACGTCTCGAGCGTTTCATAACGTACGTAATATAATATGTATAATGTATGATACGCGTGCTTGGGCGTTGCCTGGGCACAACAGCATTTTTAACTGATATGACGTGCCACCTTAATGATTTAAATATTAAACTACAAGGTAGGGGAAAAAATATTACTCACTTAGTCGGACATATAAATGGCTTCCGTCGAAAATTAGAATTGTTCGCGACGCATTTTGAAAACGAAGAACTGTTACATTTTCCTCGTTGCAAGGAAATTAAGAACGAATTTTCTAATGTACAGTTCTCCCCATTTCGGCAAAATATATTAGACGTTTTAAAAGAATTTAATGACAGATTTATAGATTTTCAAAATTTAAAAAATGATATTCTATTGTATACAAATCCATTAACTGTTACAGTTAACGATCAAAACCCAGATCTTCAATTAGAATTATGTGATTTACAAGAAGATCCCGTGTTTGAGTTGAAGCAAGAAACACAGGACAACTTTTTCAAATTGTTACCTGCAGATAAATATCCAAAATTGCGAAGCTTTGGATTAAAAATGTTTTCAATGTTTGCATCGACTTATATATGTGAAAGTAGTTTTTCGACCATGAAATTAATTAAATCCAATGAACGTAATTCATTGAGTGAAATTTCTTTGGTAAGCGCGTTGCGAATTGCGACCACAGAATTAACTATTGATATTCCTGAAATAATTCGAAACAAGCAATGACAATATGTTATATTGGATTTTTTATTATTTTTGCAATGCAATCAAGTCCGATTAAATGAATTATGCATGAAGTTTAATGCAACAATATTTACTTCTCTAGTAAAGTGCATGTAGTATGTAAAATGCAAGCAATGCTTATGCTTTTTATTCTTTCTTATGCTTCTTATTCTTCTTTATGCTTTAGTACTTATGCTTATTTAATAGGCACTGCATATCTTTCTAGATTTTTTTGATTTGAATGACAAGATAGTCGGGTGTTTGTAGCTCCTATGATGATAAAATCGTTCTGATATCTGTATAAATGAATTACAGATTTTGAACTGTCACTTCTGAGGACTTTTTAAAAATAAATAAAAGATTGATAAGAAAGTATTCGTAGGAAATGATAGTCATTGGCTTGCTGTTGTCGTACGCGTCACTAAAAGCCAGTTCAGAGTAACGAAAAATTGTCTGTAGACATGTCTCCGCAGACAATCCGTACACATTACGTACATGCGTTTGCAGTCTAGATACATTCTCTAGCGACATCGCTAGATGTCGGCTTACAATGTATGTAGATTGTAGAACATCTATTGTCCCAGTCATTTTAGAAGGAACTTACCGACCGACGAGTTTAGGTCGGTTCTGCGCATGTTGGCGCTCATTGGCTATGCCACCACCAATGGTCTTTCGGCTGCGCATCCGTTCTGCGCCGTAAGCATTGGCGTGGCGCCACTTTCGTATATACCGCGTGTTTCAACTTTTTATCGGATTTGATTGTCTCTTTTTATACAAATGTCGAAAAAAATGGATTACAAAATGCATGTTAAAAATAATATTCAAGACGGCTAACATAAATACGCAATTCCCCACGCAAAAAAAATAAAAAAGGAAAGGTAAGCAACTGAAATATTATAAGCAACTGAAGTATTATAAGCAACTGAAGTATTATAAGCAATTAAAATATTATAAGGATAAATATTAACCTGAACGGCCCAAGAAATGTATAATTTAATTTAATGGGAAACGTTTCTCTTACAGATAGTTCACTCTGGACAAAGAAAAATCATCATCAATGTTTATAATGAAAAGAAAGCGCAGTTTCCAGAAAAAAAGTATAATGAAATGATCAAATTAGTGGGAAATACTTGCGGCGTGGGCTATCGCACCGTCGTCGACACCTTAAAAGAATTTAAAAGGACGGGGACCGTGACCTCACCTTCAAAGAAACGGGTAAGGCCCGATATAATACAGAAGATGTCGGAAGAGGAAATTGGAGCAATAAGGAAGCATGTGCACGCCTTTTGGGAACGAAGAGAACTACCGACAGTTCCGAAAGTTTTGGCGGCGATCCGAAGAGACGAAAATTTACCACTTATGTGGGAGAGTACGTTACAACGCCTCTTGAAGAAAATGAACTTCAAGTACGAACAGAGACAACGCAAGAGTGCCCTTATCGAGCGGGAAGATATAATTCGTTGGCGCCGAACATTCATCACGAAAATTCGAGAATACAGAGCGGCGGGAAGGCCCATTTATTATTTGGACGAGACATGGGTAAATGCGGCCGACACACGGAAGCGAGTGTGGGTGGACAACACCATAGCTTCGGTATCAAACGCCAGAAAAAAGGACCTGACGATTGGCCCACCTACTCCGACTGCGAAAGAAAAGCGCCTCATCGTACTCCATATTGGATCGGAGGATGGTTTTGTTGAAAATGGCTTGCTGTGTTTTGAATCGAAGACCAAGAGCGCTGATTACCACGACGAGATGAATGCGGCACACTTTTTTGAGTGGTTTATGCGCACGGTACCATATTTAAAACCAAACGCCGTTATTGTGATGGATAACGCGCCGTACCACTCTGCCAAACAGGAGCGCTGTCCCGTAACGAGCTGGAACAAACCGCAGATAAGAGAGTGGCTTACCAGCAAGGGAATACGAATGCCAGATACAGCACTGAAGTGGCAATTATTGGACGAGGTTCGCAGAATTAAGCCCAATTACGATAAATATGTGATCGATGAATTCGCAAAGGCAACGGGGAGAACTATTCTCCGACTACCGCCTTACCATTGCGACTTGAATCCAATTGAGCTCGCGTGGGCGGTAGTAAAAGGCCACGTAAAAGCCAATAACAAGACTTTCCACCTTGCCGATGTAAAGCGGCTATTAATACAAGGGGTGGAAAAGGCAACACCCGAAATGTGGGCAAATTTTATCCGCCACACGACGAAGGTGGAGGATAAACTATATGACCTGGACCAAGTAATCGACGATATGCAGGATAACGCGGATGATCCTTCATTCGATGAAGACGACCCAGACCACGGCGAAGGTGCATATTCATATTTGGAACCGGAACCGGAATCAAATTTGGAATTGGAGTCGGATTCAGATTGAAACATCAAGAGAGAAACACACTGCACAGTAGTCCGGTAAGCTGCATTTCATGGGAACAATCCAATCTTTCAATCTATCTTTCTTATGTATATATATTTATGTACTTCTGTACTTCTTTCAGAAACTTTTTTGAGGAAGGACCACTCAGAGTTCCCGGATCAGCCAGAGAAGTATGGTATCTTTGAACTAGGTGTGCTAATAGGACATTGAATCTGGAATTAATGTGATTTTTATTTAATCTTGTAGATGTCTCAATCTGAATCCGGATCCGGCGCTAATCCCGAATGCGTACCTTCGTGGTCTGGGTCACTTTCATGGGGTGAAGGATGCTGCGCATTATCCTGCATATCGTCGATTACCTGGTTACACATTTGGGGTATTACCTTTCCCACTTGTATCAAGGTGGAAAGTCTTGTTATTGGCTTTTACGTGGCCTTTTACTACCGCCCACGCGAGCTCAATTGGATTCAAGTCGCAATGGTAAGGCGGTAGTCGGAGAATAGTTCTCCCCGTTGCCTTTGCGAATTCATCGATCACATATTTATCGTAATTGGGCTTAATTCTGCGAACCTCATCCAATAATTGCCACTTCAGTGCTGTATCTGGCATTCGTATTCCCTTGCTGGTAAGCCACTCTCTTATCTGCGGTTTGTTCCAGCTCGTTACGGGACAGCGCTCCTGTTTGGCAGAGTGGTACGGCGCGTTATCCATCACAATAACGGCGTTTGGTTTTAAATATGGTACCGTGCGCTTAAACCACTCGAAAAAGTGTGCCGCATTCATCTCGTCGTGATAATCAGCGCTCTTGGTCTTCGATTCAAACCACAGCAAGCCATTTTCAACAAAACCATCCTCCGATCCAATATGGAGTACGATGAGGCGCTTTCCTTTCGCAGTCGGAGTAGGTGGGCCACTCGTCAGGTCCTTTTCTCTGGCGTCCGATGCCGAAGCTATGGTGTTGTCCACCCACACTCGCTTCCGTGTGTCGGCCGCATTTACCCATGTCTCGTCCAAATAATAAATGGGCCTTCCCGCCGCTCTGTATTCTCGAATTTTCGTGATGAATGTTCGGCGCCAACGAATTATATCTTCCCGCTCGATAAGGGCACTCTTGCGTTGTCTCTGTTCGTACTTGAAGTTCATTTTCTTCAAGAGCCGTTGTAATGTACTCTCCGACATAAGTGGTAAATTTTCGTCTCTTCGGATCGCTGCCAAAACTTTCGAAACTGTCGGTAGTTCTCGTCGTTCCCAAAAGGCGTGCACATGCTTCCTTATTGCTACAATTTCCTCTTACGACATCTTCTGTATTATATCGGGCCTACCCCTTTCACGGTCCCCGTCCTTTTAAATTCTTTTAAACTGTCGACGACGGTACGATAGCGGATAGTCCACGCCGCATGTATTTCCAACCAAATTGATCATTTCTTTATACTTTTTTTCTGGTAACTGCGCTTTCTTTTCATTATAAACATTGATGATGATTTTTCTTTGTCCAGAGTGAACCTTTTTCATTTATCTTTCCTTCCTTATTTTTCATCACTGGGGAAAGTGCGATGATTAAACGATATCTTGTATGTACGCGAAAACAATGTTTTATAAATATATACAAATTGTACCTTTATTAAGTTTTGTATAATAAAATTTATTTTTATATGTCAAACTTTGTTGTTATATTTCATAATATTAATACCGCAAACAGTTCATTATAATACGACTAATAAATAAATTCGTAATATGGCACGAATTTAGTAGAATACACGTTTTATTTGGTTACCCGGTATATGAAAGGGAATCGGAACGGTGCAAGGAGAGAGGGAAGCCTGGGTGGTAAAGTGGGTGGTAAAGAGACCTCGCGACAGTTGAAGAGCTCATTCTACATGCGCGAAATGGGTTCCTTCTAAAATGACTTCGACAATACAAACAATGTCTGTCAGTCTCGACTGGCCTTTACGGTTATGTTTGGTACATGAACATCGTCCGTTGATCGGTATCGCGCGTGGCGTCTGAGCTTCCTTGTCTACGGAACTGTCACGGTCTCCTTTTTAGCGTCGCGAGGTTTCCTTGACAACAAGTCACGCTGCTCGAAAGAAAGGTTGGAAGGGGAAGCAAGCGCGTGAGGGGCCCCTACGCTGGACGGCGCTGCCTTAAACGATCCTTTCCTATCCGCACAGGATATCACTTAAGGCTGCCGTCTCCTTTTTGTTATGGTCCGAATCGACCGAAGCGTCCCTTGTAAACAAACGGTCCCTAATGAAATTACTGCGGTCGATAAAAAGAAGTTGTACAAAGGTGACATCTCCCGGTACTCTATGTAGACGAATTTTTGACGCATAGTTGCCACATTTTCTGTTCTCTCTGTCCCTGCCGCGCTGTTGCCACAGCTCCTTCTATTGAGAAGTCTTGGAGGAATACGACACGAGA
The DNA here is from genome assembly GCA_029448645.1 of Andrena camellia. NCBI lineage: Eukaryota > Metazoa > Arthropoda > Insecta > Hymenoptera > Andrenidae > Andrena > Andrena camellia. The sequence continues at coordinate 30,001,419 of CM055679.1, forward strand.
GCTGCATCAGGGCAGGGAGCGGCGGGCTCCAGGTACCGCTGAGGAAGGGGGGAACACCGACAGGAGCGGTGGTTATGTGTGAGGAATTGCGGTGCGTCAGTCACGCACACATAACCACCGCTGTAAGTGTTCCTCCTGCATCATCTGTTGCTGGAGCCCGCCGATTCCTGCGTCTAGCGGCAGAGCCTCGCGGAACGTAAAAGAGGAAAGCAATAATGAAAGATAAAGAGGTTCGGGAATGAAGTTAGGAAACATGTCGATGAAACAATACTAATTTGCGTATCAATATCTTTTTATTTATACGTACAGTCGATGTAGAAAGTATTCGTACAGCGAAGAATTTAAAGTAAAACTTTGCATATCCATGTTAGTAATAAATTGTAACGGAAAACAATGGTTCTTTGATATTTGTAGAATACATTTTGTATAAACAAAAGTGTATTCCCTTTAACATTTACAAAGGTATTAACAAAAACAGATAAACGCGGAGAAATGGACGCGCAAAAAGTATTCGTACAGTTGAATAAAGAATGAACAAACTATGAAAATAAACTGAATATTTAATGTTTTATTAATTTGTGGGATTGCCTTTTGATTTTATAATAGCTTCGAGGCTACTGGGTATGGAATTTACTAAGTTGGATGTTACAGCAGGCTGTATTTTACTCTACACTTCTAGCAGGATGGCTTTCAAACTTTCTTTAGATATAGTATTATGATTACGTATTTTTTTGTACAATTAATCCCATAGATGCTATATGGGAGTGATATGTGGTGATTACGGCGGCGTTTTAAAATATTTTGGTGGGCTATATTAAACCCTCTGCCTAGTATTATATCGCAGAATGCTTTGGATCATTGTCATGGGTAAATATAAAATTGTCATTAAGTCCCATTTTATTTGCACTAGCATGGCTGTGCTTGCTCAGTTTGGTATGAAAGTAAAAGTTTGGTTCTATAATTCATCGAATATTATGCATACCTGCGACGCCCATATGCATCAGCCCGGCGCACTTTGACCGAACCGGACTCGGCATCCTTACATATGCATCTTTTCTTCTATCTTTCTTCTGTCTCCTGTCTGTCTGCTCCTGTGAACTTAGAAATGTGTCTAAAAAATTAAAGGGTGAATTAAATTTATTATTCGTATGATCCGCGAGTACAAGTGTCATTGCTGGCACTTGTGACCACTGACAGAGCCAGTGGTAATGCATTTTACAGCGCGGTGCGACACAGGGTCGATGCAATTTATTTCCTTAGTCACTTTCTTGGTAAAATTACGCCGGCGTGGATCGACTCACGTGATCAAACATATGATCCGCGAGTACAAGTGCCATTGCTGGCACTTGTGACCACTGACAGGGTCAGTGGTATTGCATTTTACAGTGCGGTGCGAGGCCGGACCGATGCAATAGTTTCACTATTTTCGGAGGGAGACCTTTTTCGCTTTTTCAAGCTTTTCGGTTTTTCTTTCGCTCTCTCCGCTAATATAAATTGTGGCTCCCGAATAGGCATGCACCTATTGTGCCGACTATCTATTAATTCGGGTAGCATGCATTCTAAATAAAATTGAACCAGTTTTGGCTCCATTTCTCTTTTCCAAAACGCATCATCTCTCTCTACTTTTATAGATTTCAGCCCCTTCGGGGTCCAAACGCAAAATATGCAGTACTTTCTGTCAGTAATGTGTAACTGGCCTTGTACTTGATAAAAATAGTGATGCGTTTTGTTCATTGAAATATCTGTTTTCCGTGTGAACATGCGCCGGACAGCGGGTACTTTTTCAAGAGATTCTTCCGGCGAAAACTTCTCCGCTGATTTGGGGCATTTAATTTCCACAATACCCTCTTCACCGATGATTCCATCCGGGGAAGCTCCTAAGAAGGGGATGCAACTGTCGATGAAAACTCCACATTCTTCAATATCTTTATATTGCTTCAATTCTTCGCGAGCAATTTTTTCGCATTCTTTTACGTATTCCACCGCTGGTGCACTAATCAACTTTGGATACACAAATGATTTCATAGCATTTGCGCATAGCGTGTCAGGTCGGCGACGGCACACTTGTCCAAAATTGGATGCTGTCAACAGTTTGGACCTATACTGCAACCATCTGCGGTTCTTCGCTTGTCAGATGGTTTCGTCTTCAATAGCATGTCTTTTGACTTGCCACTCATTGAGCATTTGCATATGCTTCTCCCGCTCCAGTTCATACATTTCGGATGACATATCTGGCTTCTGTGCATTTTGTCCATAATCAGAATCTTTCTGCGAGGGCAATTGCTTGCGTACATATCGCGCAGCCTTCGTTTCCTTATGTTTTGCAGCTCTTTTTTCCTTTTCTTTCTTCTTCTTTTCTTCCACTTGGCGCACAACCTCGGGTGTATTCTTCTTCATTACCGCATTCAATCGCGAGTGCACTTGGTTAGTGTTGTACTCCACGACAGCAGCAGCACATCTTCCTGTATATGATCCTCTTTCGGCGAAATTTAATCTTTTCCGCCAATGTACTTGGCAATTATTGCGTTTAAACTTTCCACAGCGTTATTATTCGTATTATAGAGTAAGCTCTCCGCATGAGCTAACAGTGGACGAAGTATTTCTTTTACGTCCTGGTACACTCCAATATTCATCAATTCTGCAACGATGTTTCTTTCATTCTCTTTATTCTTTCCATTGCAGAAATATTCTAGTTCTGCACACTCTTTGTGTTCACCAAACACGTGGCTCGGAATATTCTGTATGTCGCCATACAAATTCTTTATTCTTTTGTCGATTGATACACTCTGATTGTATCTAAACTTAGCGGCTTTTACGATGTCCGTGCGCATCCGGCGAATGCTACTTTCCACAGTTTGTCGCAATGGTCCAGGTGTGGTCTTCTTTACAATCGCTTTCATTTTTGTGCAAAAGTTTCGCAACAAATGATTCGTGCATTCAATCTTTTTTACACGAATCTGTCTCTTATATGGGTCAGCATCAATAATCTTCTTATACACGCTGCTGTCCCCATCAGCAATCAGAGTAGAATAAACGAGCCCACGTTTTTCTACGCTAGTGTTGAATCCTTCTACTATGGCATCGCTTTCCATAGCAGTCGATGCTCGAGATGTGTTCCAGTTTTTGAAACATGTGTGCTTTCGGGGTTCTTTCTCGTTTTTCGCAGCAATCCGACAAATTCTGCAATCTTTGTTTCGAGCGCCGTAGAATAAAACTTTTTTGGTGTGATAGCCTACTATCACGCCGACTCCAGACGCAGAATCGTAACATCCACTGCGATAGGATCTTTTCATCCAGCTTCCGTCGGCCACAACGGGAATGTGAGGGATCCCTGATCCGGAAAGAACGTCGCCTCTTTCAATCGCCAAACGTTTTTCTTCTTCAGCCGCTGCTAACATCGCTTCTTCTGCAGCGGCAATTGCAGACTTGACGAATTCATTCTGATTCTTCACAAAGTTTTTCTTCGACATGCAACGTATGTTCACTCCTGCAAAAGTGTGTTCCAATTGGGCATAACTGCCTCCACATAAAATTGTTGCATTACCGGCGCCCTGATTGCAATTCGCTTCGTCCGATTGATTGCAGATTTTAGCTTTGTAATGGCATAAAGTGCACATTACGCTGATGATGCTCTTGAAGCCACGCCGTTTTACGCCAGTTATTCGTAGGTACTCAATGCCACAATCTTCCCTATCTTTTGCATGTTCACCTATTTTTTGCAATTGAACAAGCACATTTGGGAAATTCATAATATCGTTGCTATTTAGGAGACACGATTGCTCTTGCGGCTCGTTCTTCGCAACTTTTTCCATAATGAAGTTTTCTTCTCCGTTACTTTCTATATTAAATTCTTCAAGCTCCTCTTCAGTTTCTCCCGAACTGGCCGTATCAGTATCTTCATCAGATGGCAAATACATTATATTTTGATGCGTATGATGTCGTCCATCGGATGTTGATGCTTCCTCTACTATACGCTCCTCAACTACTTCTTCTGGATGTTGCCCTACGGCAGTGTCATCTGCCGTTTTTACGCTTTCTTGTTTCTTCTGAAGGGCTAAAAACCTTCTCTTTTGGCGATATACTTACCGTTTCGATAATCTCTTTGCGTACGAACGTAAATGTCGCGAACGAAACGGAGAATTATTGTCCGTATCTTCCGGCACGTCCTGCATATGCACATTTCGAGTGTCACTCATTTTACACTAAACCAACAAACACAACACAAACACAATAAAACACAACTCAACAAAACTGAAAATTCTTCTGCACGTTTCAAAAAAACGTAAACGCGAAACGTGAACGCGAACCGTAAACGTGAAACGTGAATCCGAAAAATTATCTATGGCGCGTTCTGAAACAAATGACGATCTACAAGCCAGGCAACGGCGCAAACAGTCCGTTGCGTAGAGAGTCAGTCCAGTCAAAGAACGCCAACCACGTGGACGTACCTATTATAGAAGGACGAAATGGAGAATATGAATAATGTAAGTATTACATTATATACTGTTATATAGAGTGATTCTGTGGCTAGAGTCTTCAAAGGCGATGACGCCAATAAGCCGCGTCTCGCTGAGTTTCGTGGATTTCGACGTTATAGAAAAAGTTGCGAAGAACGAGCCGCAAGAACAATCGCGTCTCCTAAATAGCAACGATATAATGTTAAAAAATTCCTTATTCTTCACCGAATTGCTATGGCGGTGATACTAATGAATTCATGGCATTCTGTTGATCAAAATCATGTCAAATGTCATGGATATCGGAGTATTTTTAACGAAGTTAGCTTGGGGCCATTTTCATCGGCACGACATCGATTGACGCCATTTTCGCAAAGATCTGATGAGAAATGCAGAACGTGGAATTTCGTCACTTCCACGAAACTCAGCGAGGCGCGGCTTATTGACGGCATTGTCTTTGAGGACTCTAGCGAGAGATTTACCCTGTATGTGCGTACAATCTTACTATTTGTCATAAAATAATACATTAATTATTTAATTTCCAGTTGAAAGAGGCGCTCACTGAAGGGAGGAGGAAAGAAGGAGGAGGAAATGAGAATGAAGGAAAAGCGGCACAGGAGGAAAAAGCGGCACAGGAGGGAAATGAGAGAGAGGAAGGAAAGGAGGAAAGGACAGAAAACCCGAGGGAGGACCCGGGAATGAGAGCCGAATTACAAAAAGTAATTATGTCGAATGTGGTTTATGTGACCGTGATAGCATATGTGTGATTCAGAGTTGGGCAAAATGTAATCTAATTACAAATTACAAATTACAAGTAAAATGCAATTGCGTAATTGATTACACATTATTTTCTGTAATCGCTAATCTAGGTAGTTGACCACAATATTTTGTGTACATGTGCATTTGATTACACATTATTTTCTGTAATCGTTAATTTATATAGTTGACAAAATATATTGTATACTTGTGTATTTGATTACACATTATTTTCAACACATAATATTTTGTCAACTACCTAAACGATTACAAAAAATAGTGTGTAATCAATTACACAAGTACACAAAATATTGTGGTCAACTACCTAAATTAAATAATGAAGTTAGAATTTCGACCGTAAAATTTTTTAAAAATTTAAAACATGATTTCGGCGCATAGTTTCGGTCAATTAAAAGAATAAAAGCTAATTTGCACATATAAGAAGTATCATCTTCCGACGTTTCGGTCAATGTTTAGACTTTTATCAAGGAAAGTTTGAATAACCAGATACTGCGTATGCTTTTATGTAACACGCATAATAAAAGCGTGCGACGTGCGAGTCGGTTGGACGATGACTGAAGCAAACAGTACACAGAAGACAAGAACGTCCAGAGGGCGAAGCCAATCGCGTGGTCGAACCATGTCCTGGTTGGAACCATTAAAAATTAAGAAGTAAAACAAACGCGCGGAAATCCGAAACCTCACAACACCACTGCCAATGTAACAAAAATAATTGATGATGTGATAAAGAATCAACACTCAAAGCATTACATAACGTTGAAATTAATATGTATAAACAGTCGAAACATAGAAACTGTAGAAGCGAAAATTCTAATAGAAAAGAAGGTGTTAGCGGCAAAGTATGCCGCGTATCCTGCCGGCGAGCGCGCTCGTGTACTCACAAGTTTTTCAGGTGTCCGCCTCCGATTGCTTTGATTTTTGGATATGTTTTAAAGGACCGAAATCAGATATACGTGTTTTTTTATTTTGGCCTGTTTGCATATTCAAGGGATGAAACCACCCCTCAAAGGTTTTCAAGTGTTCGCCTCCGATTGTTCTGGTTTTTGAATATGTTTTAGAGGACCGAAAAATAAGATATACGTGTTTCTTTATTTTGGCCTGTTTGCATGTTTAGGGGGTGAAACCACCCCTCAAAGGTTTTCAGGTGTTCGCCTCCGATTGTTCTGGTTTTTAGATATGTTTTAGAGGACCGAAAAATAAGATATACGTGTTTCTTTATTTTGGCCTGTTTGCATGTTTAGGGGGTGAAACCACCCCTCAAATGTTTTCAGGTGTTCGCCTCCGATTTCTTTGGTTTTTGAATATGTTTTAGAGGACAGAAAAATAAGAAACAGGTGTCTTTTTATTTTGTCCTGTTTGCATGTTTAGGGGGTGAAACCACCCCTAAAATTTCATAAGAATTTAACCCTCTGGTACTCGCGCGTGTGCACAGATTACACGGATATTAGTTTTCGGCCGGAATAATGGTTTTACCCAAAAGGCACTGACCTGAGACCCCACGGTATTCTTTCAGTGTGCTGTTAGCCTTCGAGGAGTGTTATTGTATATACTTTATTACAAGCCATCGCGGTTCGTTAGGGTTCCGTGCCGGGCAATCGCGAGTTCTCCGTACCGCGTCTAGGGTCGAATCGTTTTATGACCTTTGCTAAAGGTAGTAGTAATAATTTTTATTTCTCTGTTTTCTAAATACAAATAACTGAAACTGTCCTGTAACGATCCCAAGGAATTCCACTTGATGACTCACACTAAAAGCTTTCCGCAAAGGTGTTCATTCTTCATCGACAAACACCCCACTTTGAGAACCATAGTGTTTCCTCCACATTCAACAGGAAATCACCGAATCTTCTACATGTCAAAAAATGCCGCTTCCCATCTTTACCTTGACAAGCTCAAGAAGCATTGCAAGACAGTCTTGTACAATAGGTACATTTATATGTACAATTTTTTCAACAGCTTTGGAGCATACGCTCCAAACGTGCAGGTCAGAATTGTTAGTGTAAATATTCGACTGTAGAGCTGCACGGAGCGCTATCACAACTCGCATACCTGGAGTGCAAGCTTTGTACTGGACACTCGAAATAGACAAACCAACCTCTCGATTTGGTGTATAATCGCATGAAATGTGAGATGGATATGTAATAATGGGTAATACTCAAGTTCAACATTTGCGTTTATACTGACACATTTGGAGCGTACGCTACAGACCTAGAGTCTGACGTGCCGGTTTAGAGTGTTATGTATTTTTACATCATGTGCCGGGAGCATACGCTCTAAACGTGCGCTCCAGCGTGCCACTCCGGAGCGACACGCTAATCCGATAGATTGGAGAGTACATGTAAATGCACCTAATGTTTCAAAATCGTAACACCTCGAAAGCGGCTAGTTTCAAATAAAAGCAAGTTCACACACATCTAGGCGGATTACAATCTGGGCATACATTTCCACTAGCTCTTGGGGCATTAATTTGTCGCAGGTTGCAACTGCGTTCCTGTCCAAGGAGTTATGCTCGTGTAGTAGCCATGGACACGTTCAGGTTTGCATATTTGGCGTACAAATGATCAATTTGCTCAAAAAAAGCGAAGCTATTTTTGAGAAAACCGTTTTGTTATTACTTCTACACAAAGAATATTTTCCCTTTAGAAACTTTTGTCTCGGCCTCAATAGCAGTTGCGAGTGTCATAAATCCAGTGCTTCTAAAGGGCCTACGATATTGCCTGATGAAAATTACCTGATGACCTGCGATCGATCGCGTCAGAGGCTTCGGGCCTCGGGCCTCGGACATTGAGCCTCCGACCTGGAGAAAATTCCACTGGATTGGAGTGTCTCCCCCCAAAAATCGCATTCCTTTACAAGAAACATTACGCCAAGGGTGCAATGAATAGGTAACGCGGCAGTAGTAGCTAAGATATTACCTGATTGGTTATCACGTACGCGCTGAAGTGGCTATTCAGGGTAAGCTTAGCTACGCGAGAGCTTTCCTAAAATGTAGCAAGTCCATCGTGGTGACGTTTACACATTTTGTCAGTCGAAACGATTGTTGAGAAGTAAACTCACGAATTGGAACTCAGTATAACTTAGTTTTCACGCAGTGCTAAAGTTCCTGAATTTTTAGTAATTGACGTTGTGTCGTTACACAGATTCAAATTGTATGACAAGCACGCGACGAAATAGGCTGCGTCACATTTCCGACGAATGGTTTACGATATCACCAAGTAAAGTACATCATTATGTCTGTTTGTGGAATTATAGAAGGCTAGGAGCTAAGGACTAAATTAGAGATAATTGACGTCTGTTGTGCAGGTATTCGGTAGGGACCCTCTTCGCGCTCAATAGCGATGGCCGTATCGTAAACCTGCGGGGAGGCGATAGCCGCCGGGTAGGCACCTTTAGGTCGGGCTTTCCCGATTTCTGGGACCACGGGCCCACCGACAACATTCAGCTGGAGGGGTGAAAATCGTAGCAAACCCCGCTCCAATAGGAATGCAGCAAGTGCGCTGATTGGTCATCCCTCTGCTACACGAAACAATATATAAGCTGCGTTCCAAGAATTTTGTCAGATTAGAAGCGTTCGACCTTGCGTAGAGAACCACTCGATCTTTTAGTCACTTGACAGTGTAAGATACAGTGTCACATCGAATATCAATCGATTTGTGTTGGTACTATTGTGCAATATTTCTACGTCAACCGAAATTCTAATACCGCAATTCACGGGAAGCTGCGTCAACAGGCTGTGGTAATGAAATCTGCATCTACGTAAGTACATTATTCATATTTATTATTACTGTTTTATCTTTTGAACATATTGATTCTCTTTTCAAAATGCAATATATATACAATTAAATTTTGTTTGTAAAATTTATACAAATCCTACGTTGATAAATATTATTTTTCTAATAGTTGAATTTTTCCATTATCCAGAAGCTGGGGTGGTATTAATCCCAAATTTCTTCTGGATTTTAACCCCGATGAAAACACCGATGTCGAGCTGGATGATGACAACGACTCGGATGAAGAAGTAGAAGAAATATCCGAAAACGATGAAAATACCATGTCGAAGTAAGGTGCTTCGAAAGACGAAAATCCCGAGATTCTGGTGGAGGAGCTAGGGGATTTTTACATAGGCAAAGGTGCAAAAGAAGGTACGACGAAACCGACTACGCTTCGCCGAAGCAGGACATGTAAAGCCGCAATGAAAGTCCAGCTATCACCGTCCGATATTGACGCCGCTTACAAATGGCGAAAAACGCCGTATACCTCCAAGACAAAAACTAAGAAAAAGAACATCTGCAATTTTGTACCAGGTCTAACTGCTTGCGCAAAGGATATAACTGATGAAGTGAGTGCTTTCGGGAAAATGATTGATGCAGATATGGTCGATGAAATTGTGGGGTATACCAATATTTATATTATAGGACTCCGTGCTGGCAAAAAATATTTGCGGGAAAGAGACTGTAGCGAAACATCCAAATCGGAAATTCTTGCGTTGTTCGGTGCTTTCTTTTTGATTGGCGTAAAGCATGGACATCACACAAATGTCAAAGAGTTATGGAATCGCGACGGTACTGGAATCATAGCGTTTAGAGCTCTCATGAGCTACAACAGATTTTTGTTTCTATTGCGTTGCCTCCGCTTTGACGATTCCAGTACAAGACCAGCAAGAAAAGCAACCGATAAATTAGCGGCTATTCAGTCGATCTTAGATCAATTCGTAAATAATTGTAAAAAGAATTACACCGTAGGCGCGTTCATTACAATTGATGAAATGTTGCACCCATTTCGAGGTCGTTGCAGTTTTGTGCAATACATGCCAAGTAAGCCAGCAAAGTATGGCCTAAAAATTTTAGCTTGTTGCGATTCTAAAACTTTCTATACAAGAAATTTAGAAGTGTACTGCGGACAGCAAATGGACGGCCCATATAAAGTTTCAAATTCTCCTGCTGAAGTTGTCAAACGACTTGTACAACCGCTTGAAAACAAAAATCGCAATTTGACAACCGATAATTGGTATACTAGTTATTCACTAACTAATTATTTACTGTCTAAAAAGTTTACATTCATAGGAACGATGCGTAAAAATAAGCGTGAAATTCCCCCTGAATTTTTGCCGAATAAATTTAGGGAAACGAGATCCAGTATATTCGGATTTCAAAAAGATATGACGATTGTGTCGTATGTACCACGTGCGAAAAAAGCTGTCATTTTACTGTCAAGTATGCATGATACTGCTGATATTGACTCTAATACTAATAAGCCGAACATTATATTAGACTATAATGCAACCAAAGGAGGTGTCGACACTGTAGATAAAATGTGTGCGGCTTATACAGTATCAAGAATTACAAAAAAGATGGCCGTTAGCATTATTTTCTGTTCTTCTAAATATAGCCGGCATAAATTCGCAAATTTTGTACTATACAAAACATGTAAACGTAGACCAAGTGCGCCGCCGAATATTTTTAAAAAATTTATGTATGGGTCTAATGAAGGAACACTTGATATTGCGCTCGACCAATAATTCATTACCCAAAGATTTATTCGCTTACTTACAATGCTATCGTATAGAAGAAAATGAAACTGAACCATCCACTGGTAGCAAGCGGGGGCGATGTAGATTATGTAAAAATAATAATACTACTGTAAAGTGCGGAAAATGTATGCGATTTATTTGTAAGAAACATTCAGTATCCACCGTAATCTGCGTTACATGTGTGGATACTGCGGAAGAAGATGCGTCGTCAGATTGAAACTAATTTGTTTTATGATTATATATTTGTTTTATGTTACAAAAACATATTTGTTAATGTATTTACATATGTATTAAATATAGATATATGTATATAGGAACCCAATTTTAGCATTATTGCCCCAACCTAATCATCTTTCTTAATAATACGTCACCGTGCACTCAGTGCACGACGCGAGTGCTCGCGTTACAAAAATAGGCGCGAGTACCGGAAGGTTAATAAAAATTAACAAAATTTAAAAAACCCGACTGGTATAAACAACGAACATGTACTTGGCGTCGAGACATTACCGCGTCTCTAGATATATCATGTATAAATAAATTAAGTCTTGTTTTTGTCATTATAGTTCCCATTTTAAGCAGTTGGGTTTATTATTTTTTTTATTTTTTACTCCTCCGAATACATGGTTCGCGAAATTCCGATCTTTCCCGACATTGTCCGACATCATCCGATAAAAAAGAAATTATTATTTCTCTGTGTTGCGGGGGGGGGGGGGGGGAATTTTGGGGTTGTCCACTTCATCGGTTAGGTCTAAAAACATTTTGGGGTTGTCCGCTTCATCGGTTAGGTATGAAAATATTTTCGGGGGGTCATTCCCTCTAAAAACAAATTTTCAGCGGTAGGTCCGACGTGGAGAGGTCTCCGCGGCGGCTCGGCCCAGACTGATCCCTTCCATCATCGCGGCTTCCCCCACTCCGCGGCTCGTGCGCGCGCAACCTGTCTTCCTCTCCCCGCAGGCCCCGCGCCAATCTTTCCCTCCGCCGCGCTCCCCCGCGCGCCGTCACTTCCCCCCGCCATCGCGCTCCCCTCAGAGAACCTGCGTTAGAACCGGCATAGCCTTACTACTACCTGGACATACGAATATAGTTTACAAGGATCTACGATCTGAACTTAACAACAAATAAAAGTGCCTTTGCTAAGGCGATCCTAGAAAGGTAGCAAAAACAATAAGTATATTATTATAGTAATAAGAAAGCCAATCTATTATACCTAATAATTAACGCCTTTCCCTGCCGTAACTGCGTTAAACATCTGCAAATTGATCATGAGGAAGAGGCGCACAATACAATTATATGATTAAACGAACTTACCTGTAAGTGAAGTTCTATCATAATTGTATGAAGCGCCTCTTCCGAAATGATCAGTCCCACCACAGAAGATACACCCCTACTCAAGGATAAACCTTGAGACCCCTAGTAAGCGTTACGGCGTAGTTTTGAAAAAATGAGGCAACGCGGGAACGAGCAGAAGGGACGCACGAGGCGTCGCACAGTGGGGCTGGAGAGGAAAAAAGTCTTAAAATGAAAGTTGTATTTTTGTGTATCCATCACTGTATCCTGATAGCCAATGGGCCAACGTATCTAACCTATATGACAGATATGTCATATTCATGTTAATTGCAAAGAAAAATTGATCTGAAGTTGACCTTTCGTATTCTAACGGGAAACGTGTCAATATTCGTACCAGATTGTCGATTTTTTTCTGAATTCCTCTAGATATTTTTATTTTTTTACCTCATGTATTTCAAATGTGTATAGTCTCAGCTTATTTGTGACATAAATACTTTTCGAAAACTCTTCACCGTAATCCCACTATACAACTTCAAATGAAGCTACCTAGTGTTTCAAGTTTTCATTAACACTTTTAGGTTTATAAAAAAAGCTCCGCCTTCCTCCGGGCTCTAGATAGTATTAATTGAATGCAGATGCCATCTACTAACAGCCCTCCAAAAATTGGCTGCATTTATTTGCAACTTTGGCTGCTATTAATACATAATCACCCGAGTGCGCGGTGCATGCGATCTCGCAGAAACTCGTCACATCGGCATTTCTCGCTATTTTTGCATAGTTTCTATTTTATATTACTTTTTGATAGTTTTAGTCTGTATGGATAGTAATATTAACAACATTAAATAAGAAAAAAACAATAAAATAACAATAAAAATTATAAATAAAGTATTGTTACCATAATCGATACAAAGAAAACATATTTCATAATTATTTACTAATACTTATATAACATTCCTTTTTTCATTATAAATTAACATTTTAAGATTTTAAGATTTTTAGGCTTATAACCAGGGATAGGAACACTAACCCGTACCCAGTTCGGTACTCAGTATCATAGAATAATCCGTCTAACCGGATAATGCAAGATATCTATAACTCGAGTACCTAACCCGGTTAATCCGGTTGACGCGGGTTAGAGTAATACGGTGAAAGCCATAGTTGTAATCATGTTTCCAAATAGTAATGAATTTTATTTGGATATCAGACACTCCTTGGTCGGTGATGCGTAGACGTGAAAGTAATATGCGATGTCCAAGATTAACTTGGCCGCGCTGAATTCGCGAGCGTCTGCCGATGGTGCAGGTTTACGACCGTTATTCGGTGGTTCGGTAGTACCTGCCCCATGAGACCTTTGCTTATTGTCTAAGGTAATATGAAACAATGGAAGCTATAAAGCGAAATACGTACACGACTGTAGAAGATATTGGTGCTAAATAATTCTTGAAGTTTAAAAAATAAAGTATATATTTCCGTTTCTAACAACCGTCTAAAATTAATCAATCTTGCATGCATTATGTACTTGTACGTTTTAAACATTGTGTTTTCATTTGATTTGTATATTGCTTGTAGATTCACATATCACTGATTTGCCTTAAGTGACTGTCTAGACCAGAGTGTCTTATTTTACTAGTAACCCGCTCCGAGCAGGTTAACCCGCTCTTTCAAGATTTTAAGAACCGTTCCCTCGTGGTTAGTATGGCTTACAGTAACCTTTCTTGATTAACCGGGTTTGGGTTAGGGTTATGCGGCGGTTCGGATCCCTGTTTATAACTTATGCTTTATTTTACATAAACGCATATGATTGCTCAATGTTTATGAAATCTACACATACAATTGATACTATTTTATTACCGATTGCGTTTCTTCGTTAGCTGGCTATGATTTATTTTTCGGCTGTGGCCTTAAGTGGCTAATGCATAGATCTGATGACGTGAAAAATCATATAAATTTCACCTTGATTTTATTTGTTGCTAAATGAGAACACTTTCTGATATGATGGTTTTTAGTGGAGATTAGCTAGCGTATTGAATCCTTTTGACATGTGTTGAACAAACATCTTCTTAAAGGTCTTAACGTGGATTAGGATTTATGATATGGACGTGACTTTTACGAATTTTGAAGAAGCTGTGAACCATGTGTCCGACAACGTGTTACAGCAATTTTATTAATTTATAAGTTGTAAAAACTCCGAATTCTAACGGCATCCTTGACGACTCGGTGCTTCTCGCTGTTCCTCGATAATAATTGCCGTATCGTAAACCCGGAAAACGGTAGCGGTACCCTTGCGTACCGTTGCATCGGCGCGAGTGCCCTTTTCCAAAAATTTCACGTGTTCAACATCTGTGCATTACATACCTGCATACCTCCTGCAATAAACGTGGGCAGGACATATACAACATTAATGAAACGCCCAAAAAATGTGCATTGGTGACTTTACACCCCCGCCTTGCACTTTAACCCTTGAAAAATATTTTGGTGGGAGAAATCCCAACTGACTTGCAATTTCTTATAGCGACATCTAAAACATAGTTTTTTTAGACGTTCAAACGAAAACAGCTCCCGGAATTCTTTAACTGCGCGCAATCACCATGCGCGATTTTACAATTGAGTATTCAATTTTGTGCGATGTTTTCTTCGACCGTAGCAGGTCATTGGAGCGGGTTTTATGTGAAACATACCCTACTTTTGAGGACAATCAAGTGTGTAAAACAATATCCGATATTAATAAGAGATTTTTGCCCAATTTCAATGTGAAACTAAAATCGGCGCATCGTGATAGAAGACAATTTAATAGAAAATATGGTGTCTGGTTGAAAAATGTATTCACAGTGAACTTTACCAGTGACAATTTGGAAACTCCGGGGCCATCACATCATACACGAAGACCCAGAAAAAGCTTCAGTGACTGCAGTAACCGAGCGAAAAGATACAAAATACGTGAAGTGCAAGATTCGTACCCTCAAAATGTAATTAATGCTGCTGCATCAAATGCGCCAAAAGTTCAGCGAGCCTTCAATACCGATTCTGCCTTAGCAATAATCACGCAAGCAGGACTATCTAAGTACCAGTACGAAATTTTAAGGAAAGCAACTAAGGATATTGGTCATAATATATTCCCCAAATATAAAGAAATAGCGGAGTCAAAAAAAAATGTTATCCTGATAACATTATTGTCACGGAAAAAATGGCAAAGGTCGGTCTGCAGGAGTTACTCGACCATACCGCGAAAAGAATTCTTGAAACAAAAACAGAAAATGAAATCAAAAACTTAAAACAGAACAATTTCACATTATATACAAAATGGGGCTGTGATGAAGCATCAGGCCAAAGTGAAAATACACAAAAAATTTCGGACACTTTAAATACCTCAGACTCAAACTTATTTATGACGTCAATTGTTCCATTACAAATGGCAATAACAGAAAACGATACGAAACATGAGTAGTGTGTCTAGCCCGATTCTAACTCAGGTCCTCTGAGGAGAGCGCGGGGGCGGGTGGAATCGAGGGCGCGCGGGGGAGTGCGGTGGGGGGAACTTTAGGCGCGGGGACAGCGGGGAGTGGAAGACTGGTTGCGCGCGCACGAGCCGCGGAGTGGGGGAAGCCATAATCGTGGAGGGGATCAGTCCAGGCCGAGCGGCCGCGGAGACCTCTCCAGACCTGGCCCGCCGCTGGAAATTTTTCAGAGGGGGGACTGACCCCCGAAAATCTTTTTCATACCTAACCGAGGGAGAGAATGATCTTGGCCCACCCCCGAAAATTTTTTCAAACCTGACCCACCCCCGAAAATTTTTCAGACCTGACCCACACCGATCTAGCGAACCAATATGCAAACAGAAATTTTTCCCAAGCGCAGAGAAATAATAATTTTTATCAGAAATTGTTTCGGGCGATGTCGGGAAAGATCGACGTTTTACAAACCGCATATTCAGGGGACGGGAAAGAGAGAGACGGCACTACATAGTTGTAAAGTTAAATTCGGGGAGGGAAAGAGACGGCACTATATAGTGGTACAATCGCATGCATTCTAAAGCTAACAGTATTTCAAAAATGTTTTTTTTTCAATCTTAACGTCGCAGCGTATCGCGCGATCGTGTGTAATTTGACTCCTCTGGAGCAGCCGTGCGGAATGATGTTATTTGGTGGCGCGGAGAACGCTCAAACGAAATTGAACACGTGCAGAAACGCCGAATCTTAGAATTAGGTGGTGGTGAGGAAAGAAGGAGGATGATGGGTAAATAAAATTGAGAAATAATATATGTAAAATGATTATATATATTGTTACATAAATAAGTTTAAAGAAATATAAAAAGAATAATAATAATAATTTAACATTTTTTTTCCTACGAGCATCAGCCAGAATATCACTGATGGCACATGCTAACAGTTTGCAATCTACAAGATACTCCTCGCAGTAATATTCGCTATCGCATATGATTTTAGCAGCACGACGCGTATCTAATGTTTCGCAGGCAACACCGCTCTGCTGCAGCACGTTAACAAAACATTCAAATTTTACTTTCACATCTTCTGCAGTTTGATGCAGCCGCGGATACACATAGCTTACACACGGCTCAAGATTACATAAAAATGATACTGTATTCATTTTGAAATACAGTGTATTATCAGCTCGTGTCATCTTTACAATCGGTGAATCAAAGATTCGAACAAATTCCAACATTAAATCATCAATCCGCATCGAGTCTGGTTCAGACAATTGTGCACGTTCTTCGATGGATGAATAGCTTTCGAATAGCACAGTCCATGTATGCCATGGTAATATGAGACGATTCCCATGACTGTCACCGAGAAGAACTTCTACATCGGCCATAGGTCCTACGCTGATTCCAATTTCCAAATACTTACTGCCCATGGATGTTAATGCGTAACTTCTGACCATGATACGGTATCCTCGGCACGGACTAAGAGAACAAGCAAAGCTATGAAATTGTCCGCTCGTATCAAGAATAAACATCAAAAATTTTGAGAAGATATGAAAATTAAGCCTTACCTGTCACTATATATATTCTCCCCACATGGAGCTATACCATCATCTCGCATGATTGGAACGAAATAATCTATGCCTTCGGCGTTTCCTTCGACACTATACAATTTTTGGAGCACTGTCTGTTCCGTCAAAGTCACTGAGGCTGCTGAGCAATTGATGGAATGGCGTCCTGGTGATCTGACTTAAATAGAGGTGCAATTGCTTCCCTCCACCACAACATTTTATTCTAAAGCTACCAATTTTTTCGTGATGTTTTTCAATCTTAACGTCGCAGCATATCGCACGATTGCATGTAATTTAATCCCCATTCTCAAGGATAAAAGTTTCGACACGTGCTGAATGTAATATAATAGTTTTGGGAACGTCGAATCTTAGAATTAGGCGGTGTCAGCAGAAACTGTGTCGGGTGATCTTGCGCGCTAATTCGTCATACACAAGAATCATACACATGAATCATAGAAAGAATTATGCGATATCAGCAGAAACTGCATCGAACAATGTTCGGACGGATCGTCGTTTTGCATGCAATGCATCCGAGGGAGGAGGTACACCGAAAGAGTTAGACAGAGATAACAAATCGTGGTACCAACCATAAAAGCATGCTCTAAACTGCACAAAGCGTCAAATCGTTGTAACACGTTGCGTGGATAATACATTACATTTACATTCCATTTACGATCATGGAAAAATTCGCGCAAGTAGAACGCCAATTGTTGGATCAATCTGCACGATTGATTTCACGCAAAGAATATCTCGCGTGGGAAGAACGGTGCAACGAGTGTATCGAATCTATGGAAGAAAACAGCCGAGTGAAACGTCCTCGATTATCGATCGGTGTTCGACAATCGCTGGTTGCTGGAATCGCGAAGGACTGAAATATTCGTTGCACGGACGTTTCGTGCGCGAAGGTGCCGGACATTCGAGCACGGGACTTTTGTGGCGCGAAATAGATACTGCGTTCGATAGCCGCGTATTAACTGGTGCCGTGCTAAATTCGAATTACATCGAACCGCGCAACTTCCTCCAGGATGCGGCGGCCATTGTGTTGGAGCATGTGCGGGGTCCTTTGAGGAAACATCGAAACCTCAAAGTGAACACGGTGTTCAACGGCAAATTTGTGGCAGGTGACAAGCATGCTTGTAAAAGCATCAATACCCGAAACTGCGAACTCTTCGGTACATCCGATCTGCAGGAGAGGTACCAACGTTGCGTCATCGAACCAACCCTGGCATCGCTGGAAGAGTTCCAGGAACGCGACAGCGGATGGGCATTGACGAGAATGCTGAATCTGACCGTCAATGTCAACAAGTAGAATCCGCTGCGTGCAGGGTGTCACTGCAAGTTGCCACAGGAAATATCGCTGAAGAAAGCGACGATTAGCGTGCAATCCCCGGACAGCGCCTGTTTCGCGTGTGCAGTGGTCGCCGCTCTACATTCCGCGGAAAGAAATGCCGATTGCCCAAGTTCATACCCCGACTATGCGTCAGTGCTAAATCTCCGGGGCATTGAATTTCCAATGTCTCTGGAGCAGATTGGGAAGTTTGAAGGATTGAATGGGGTATCAATCAACGTGTACAGCTTCGAGGTGGAGATGAAGAAAGGGCCAACCATCTTTCCACTGCGCCTCACCAGCCAAACGAGGGATCGGCACGTCAATCTGCTCTACACGCCGAATCAAGAGCACGGCGATGTAGAGCACTTCGTGCTGATCAAGGACTGGTCCCGCCTAGTGAGCATGCAATTGAACAGGCATGGGAAAAAGAAATTCATCTGTGATCGGCACGTATATAAACTTATGAAATGTTGAAATGTCTCGCGAAACAAATGAAATAAAAAAATTTGGAGTAGTGGGGCTATGAGAGTTCTGTGACCAGTGGGCGAGGGGTGAAGCGGGGCGGAGGGTACCGCGGGCGCGGCGTGGAGGGGGTACCGCGCTCTCGGTCGCGAAGGGCGCGGGGCGAGGCGGGGAGGGGGGTACCGAGTTCGTGGGTGAGGGGATGACGTCACGGAGGCTGGGAATTTTGAAGATAGCGCCTCGCGAAAGAATGCAACGTCGCGCTCGTATAAACATCCGTCAACGAAACCGTAGAGCGATAATTATTCGACCATCGTCTCGAATATTTTTTTTTAAAGTTTGGGGCCGTCGTCTTATCAACAACGCTGTAATTCGACACGCGTGGTAACGCATGTCAGGACCGCCCATACTGCCTATCCTAAATCACAATTGTTCGCGTTCGTATAAACATCCGCCAACGAAAACATGGGCCAACGAAAACGTAGAGCGACAATTATTCGGATATCGTCTCGAATATTTTTTTTTAAAGTTTGCGGCCGCTATCTTATCACCAACGCTGTAATTCGATACACGTGGTAACGCATCGGACGCAGGCGACGTTAGACTCGTGTATAGAAGGAAGGACAAGGTACAGCGTAAGAGAGAGAGAGAGAGAGAGAGAGAGAGAAAGAGAGAGAGAGAGAGAGAGATTCAATGGGGGCACTTGCGAACCGCGCGAGAATAACATTCGAGGCGAAAAGTCTTGAATTTTCCCAGACGTCGAGTGACCGTCAACTCGTACTTAAACCGATAGCGAACTCTAAGGAAACCCTACACCCAAGGTGTCTGATTTACAGCAGACCGGTGTCAGGACCGCCCATACTGCCTATCCTAAAACACAATCATCATTCGCCAAGTCTATACCTCTAAGGATGACATAGCGAGGAAAAAAAACCAGACATCCGGCTAGCAAACCTATCCAGACTGCTCGGTCGGATCGTCTCACTAGGGTTACGGTTTATGACCGCATTGTTCCACGAGTCAGCGGCATGTGTCGATTCGAGGGTACCACTTACCACCCGCTGACAGAGCAATTCCGCGGTTTGTCCCACAGTCGAAATTCCCAAAGAAAACGGTACGATGTCGATTGCCTCTTGGTCATCTGGCATACGAGTAATTGCCCGCCGTATTAGTACGAAAGGGTATTATAAATGAATCGTTACAGGTGTATTAGTAGGAAAGGATATTATAAATGAGTCGTTACAGGTATTAGTACGAAGGGTATTATAAATGAATCGTTACAGGTATTAATGTAAAAATTATTCATTTATTAAAACGTATATATACGCGTACTATAGTGGTACGTCATTTACATCGCGCAACATGGACTGCATTCCTAACGCTAACAATTCACAATCGATCAAAGAATGCCGTTCGAAGTATTCGCTTTCGGAAATTAATTTTACATGATCCGTTGGTTCGGTAGCGCTACGTAGGATGTCTACGAAGGCGGTATATTTACTGCTCACGGAATATATATTTTCGGTCAACCACGTGAACATATGATCGATGCAATGTTCATACGCGAATAGTTTACGCATCGTGACTTCCGTCATGTACAAGGTAACGCGATTATCGGTGAGTTTGACGAGTTGATCATTATGCATGCGCGTGAATTCGATTCGCAAATGATCAATTACGACGTGGGTTTGGGGCGACGTTGCGTTGTCGCGTAATCTTTGAAGTATGTCAGCCCCATTTTCCAGCAGGAGCTTCCACGTCGACATCGAAAAGCACAACTTGCAGCCTTTATTGTCGACTATGGTGATCTCGACACGGCACGAACCCATGCCAATGCGAATTCCAACGGTTAGCCTTTTATAGGCTGTCGAGCTTAAAGGGTAATCGCGTCTCAGGATCCGTACGTTTAACGGTTTTGGCGTTTTCGATGTTTTTGGCGTTGCGGAGTCAGAACTGTAAGAAACGCGTACACGGAATTAATGATTTGTTCGTTTACAGTGAAAGAAGTAAGCGAACGATGTAAGTGAAAAGTGTATAGTAATATGTACGTACCTCGTATCGGATTGTTGGTGTTGTTTATTGGGGGAACCGCCATCGTTGCCGGACGCACAGGACGAATCGTTGAAGCTGCGTTTGTACATTTTGATACGCACTGTACGATTATACCGATCGACGGAGAAATTGACGCGAACGATACTTGTTAGCAATCGAGCGTAGGTGACGTTATGAAGTCCGCAAGACTGACCAACGTCGCTTTTATACAGATTCATGCACAGGTACACACCAATGTTCAAGAGTGTATTGTATCAATGATGGTGATGATCATGGTTGTGTTATGGCACGAACATTAATATGAAATGTGAATAGCGCGCGACAAATTCAAATGGTACGAGCGGCAGATTCAAATAGCGTACGCGCCAAATTTAAGATGTACACGTTTCGCAGAAGAGTCGGAGACGATTCGCGGTACGAATCATAAAAGTGCAAACCATAAAAGTGCGCTATAAGCTGGAATAATTAATATCGAATCATCGAAGAAGAAACTGTGATACGGACACCCCCACCGCGCGTACTCCACGACTACCCCTACCCTGCGACGCGCAGGGCTAGAGAACCGAATGCATATAAGGACGTCGACCTCCGCCGCACGGGACAAAATATCATCATGACGCACATGAATTCGTACGAGATGCGTCGGTGCATCGTAAGAAGTTTTTTTTTTAAATTGAATTGGTGAGCGTGTTCAATTCGGCAGCATTCGAATCAGTTTATACGTTTGTTTCAGCGCGAGCACAGCGTGGAGTGCAATGTGTGGCGCGAGGAGCGCCAACGAATATTAATAGCCGTTGTAAGTGATTTTTCATCAAAATTGTACCGGTGCGCGCAGACCTTTCGACAGTGTTTTAAACTAATCGTGCGTTTGTGTGTTGCAGTACCAGCAGGAGATGACCATGCGGGCATGGAATTCCAGATATTTGGAGATGTTTGGACACCTCGTAAGTAACATTTTATGAAAATTATACCGATACGCGTACACCAATCGAAGATGTTTTTAATCGAGTCGCGCGTTTGTTTCTTTTTGAAATTGAACTGGTGTGCGTATTCAATTCGGCAGCATTCGAATCAGTTTATACGTTTGTTTCAGTGCGAGTAAATTTCCAACGAGGAGAGCGATGCGTGGCGCGAGGCGCGCAATCGCGTTTTGACAACCGTTGTAAGTGATTTTTCATGAAATTGTACTGGTACGCGCAGTCCTTTCGACAGTGTTTTAAACTAATCGTGCGTTTGTTGCAGTACCAGCAGGAGATGGCGATGCGGTCGTGGAGCGACCGCTATTTAGGCATGCTCGGACGCCTCGTAAGTAACATTTTTTTCGAGACCCGATCCAGTCTTCTTCTTCTTATTCTTCTTCAGATTCCTCTTCCCTACTTCGTGAGATGCCGCGGTCGTTGATGCGACCATACACCTGCGTTAGAATAACCGCGATAGCTGCTCTACAATAATAAACGCGTACGCGCGCTCCACCGATCACAACGATAGTGACCTGCGCGACACGTGCCACGAATATAAATAGTCGTCCCTCGTCATAGACGCGCGCGCGAACATGCGATTCGCGAAACAGTCGGACGTTATTCGCGTGACCGCGAACAGAATGCTCGAGGACGATAGGGACGCGAGTCGATCGAACAGACACGGTCCGTTGTTACCGAACAGCGTGCGAGGCGTGATTTGCGGTCCGTCCGGGTGCGGAAAAACGAACGTGCTTCTGAGCATGCTAGAGAGGCCGAACGATTTGCGCTTCGAGAACGTGTACGTGTACTCGAAATCGTTGCATCAGCCAAAGTATCGATATCTCGATCAGGTGTTGTCGCTCGTCGACGGAATCGAATACTTTCCCTACTCGGACAACGCGGAGATCGTTCCACCGAGAGACGCTTGGCCCGATTCGATCTTCGTGATCGATGACGTGGCGTGCGACGAACAGAACGCGATACGCGAATACTTCTCCATGGGCCGTCACGCCAACGTGGACTGCTTCTATTTGTGTCAGTCGTACGCTAGAATAACTAAACATTTGATCAGGGACAACGCGAATTTTCTCATGCTGTTCAAACAAGACGGCACGAACTTGCGTCGCGCGTACAACGATCACGTGAACACAGACATGACATTTGAGTCGTTCAACGAATTGTGCGCGAGATGTTGGCGTCGACGATACGATTTCGTGGTGATCGATAAGGATCGGTCCATGTACGAAGGTCGATATCGGAGGGGATTTAACGAGTTCGTCGTAGCTGGCGGATCTCAGTAAACCGCGAATCGTTCGCCGATCAACACGATATGTCTAACGAATCCACGACGACGACGACGACGACGATGACGACGCCACCGACGACTACGATAACCTCGAGCAACGCCGACGCGAAGCGTACGCGTAAACATCGTCGACGTCATCGACAAAAAGTGGCGAAACGCCAGCGTGTGGACGCAAAGGTGAATGCAAAGCTAGAAATTGTCAAAGTCAGCGACGTTATACGTAAAAAGTGCTTAGCCTTGAAAATTGGTAAAATGGCTACGGAAGCGGCTGTGGAGGCGAGCACGCGTCCCATCGTCGAACCGCTGAAACGATTGATCGAGAACGGGTCGGCGTTGAAAACGCGCTCAACGCCTCGATCGCGATCGCGGTCTGTGAATAGGAAACACGAATACGATCAACAACAACGACAACGACAACAACAACAACAACAACAACAACAATCGTTGAAGAGACTCCGAAACGCCACCGAGGATACATCCAAGGAACTTTCGAATAACCTTCCAGAATCTAGCGACGACGACGACTACGACGACGATAACAACGACGACGACAACGACAACGACGATAACGACAACAGCGATGTTGTCGATGATGTCGACGACGGTGAAAAAATTCGGGACGATGAGTCGCCAGCAAAGGTTCGCGAATTGGACACGCTGCGTAGCTCCGTCGATGATATCGAAGTGTATATACGGAACGCCAAAGGACCCTTATCGCGAGAATACCTGCGACTATTCTTCACCGATACCAAGAAACGAATCGACAACGTGTACGGCGTATATTTGGGGCCCGACGAGGACCTAATGATCGGCGATTCCGAGCTCGCCATTGACGGCGACGGCGATGACATTCGCGTGAACGGAACGCGATACTCGGGGACTCGGGGTTTGTACGAATTGCTTTTCATGCAAATACCCAACGATCGGACGTGCACGGGCAAGGATCTCCACTCGTACCGACGCATCTTGTTGTCGACGAACGCGCATAAGCGAAACCATTCGCCGAGCAAGCCTACGCTGGGTAACAGGGGGTACAAGTATAAGAAAATCATATCCGCGGTGATCGGCGGGGTGCGGACATCGGGTATCGGACGCGTTAGGCGTGGCGGCGGCGGCGGCGGCGGACGCGGCGGCGACGGCGGGTGCGGCACGCGACATGGTCTAGAATTACCCATCGACGAATCGATGACGGTCACCGATAACGCGATCGATTACTCGTACTGGAACGATCCGAACGAATTGGTCGATAGACTTGCGTTGCTCGTGGCATCGCGCGGCAGGTCACACGGGTCACGATAACGAAATCGCATCGATCCTGGAGGAACTTCGCGAGGACAAATATATATCTTAAATCGAACGATCCGGTGATCGTCTCGTCAGTAGTGTTCGGGGCGCGCGCGCATCGTCATGTCGGTGAACAAGTTTGGTACCTCGTTACGCAATGACAACAACAACAACAACGAAACGGCGATGACGATGACGAG
Organism: Andrena camellia; assembly: GCA_029448645.1. NCBI lineage: Eukaryota > Metazoa > Arthropoda > Insecta > Hymenoptera > Andrenidae > Andrena > Andrena camellia. Next base: position 30,026,067 of record CM055679.1, read on the forward strand.
ACTATTGGCCGCGGTGGACGAACGCTTTACTCGGAAAATCGAAACGGCTATCGCGAACGCGCGACTGGACGCCGAGCATCAACGATCTCAACTCGAGACGCGAGTACAACGAACGATGTCGGACATCGTTGAGGCGAAATTGTCTCGACTGGAAGACAATTTAAATAACGCGATGGAACGACGCTTCGATCACTCGAAAGACGGACTCGAGGGGATCGAGACGTCGGCGCCGACACCGACCGCGCTAACGATCACGGATCCGTACGAACGAAAGGATCAGCGAAAAACGAGCGAGGATCGACTACGACGACGACGACGACGATGATTATCGATCCTGACCCCGACTACAGTGGCTATGACTCCGGATCGTCGAACGAAGACGGTCGTTCGCGAAAGACGCGTACTGATTGCATTTTACGAACGCTCGATGAACTCTTACTACTTTTAACGCCCACCCGCGAAGCATGAGCGAGGAACGAGTACGCTTAGTGAACGAGTTACACGCTCCCGCGAGACGAAATTTCCCACGGCGTAGCGTTACGATTCGCGGTTACGATGATTTATGGCAGGCCGACTTGGTGGAGATGCGTCCGTACGCGAAGCAAAATCGAGGATATCACTACGTGCTAACGATCATCGATGCGTTCAGCAAATACGCGTGGGCCGTACCCGTGAAAACGAAAAGCGGATGCGACGTGACCGAGGCGTTCGCGACCGTGTTGCGGCGGAGCGACAGATGCCCGCGAAATTTACAAACCGACATGGGCAAAGAGTTTTACAACGCGGAGTTCGAACGATTCGCGAAGAGACGCGGGATCAACCACTACTCCACGTACAGCGTGATGAAAGCGTCAATCGTAGAACGTTTCAATCGCACGCTGAAAAACCTCATGTGGAAACAATTCTCCTTGAACGCGTCCTATCGCTGGGTCGACCTGTTACCTGCACTCGTACGCACCTACAATCATCGCAAGCATCGAACGATCAACGCCCGACCCGTTGACGTGACCCCCGCGACGCGTTTGTCGTTCGCCGCGAATGAGCCCCTCTCCCCTTCCGCATCGAGAGGTGTTCGACGACGCGCGAAATTCAACGTCGGTGACAAGGTACGCGTGAGCAAGTTCAAGACCCTCTTCGAGAAGGGGTACACTCCGAACTGGTCGACGGAGGTGTTCGAAATCGTAACCGTGCAACGAACGTACCCGGTGACGTACATTCTACGCGATTCCGCGGGAGAACCGATCTCGGGTGGATTCTACGAGTACGAACTGCATTCGGTCGCGAATCCGGACGTCTATCTGGTCGAGAAGATTATTCGTCGCAAAGGAAACCAGGTGTACGTTAAGTGGCTCGGATTCGATTCGTCGCGGAACTCGTGGATACGCGACAAGGATATTCTATGATTCGCGATTATAAACGCGCGCTATGTTACTGAAATAAATAAAATAAATACATACATATAAATATATATACATTGTCCATTTATTCAATTATTTTCCTTCTTCTCGTATATATGCGTACAATTAATTTTAGCAAAATAAGGAAAAAAATATATATACTAACACGAATAGAAAATACAAAATTTTATCCATTCTACGCTATATACGTACATACATCAGATATTCGTAAATAGATAAATGGTATGAACGAAAGAAAGAAACGCTTACAACGAAACGTATATACATATGTACATGCAAACGTACGATCATACAAACGTACAATCAGACAACGGGATTCTCGAGGGACTCGTCGGGCTCAAGCTCGAGGCGTTCGTGGGCCTTGAGCTGGGGGATTCGATAATGCCCCCACGGAAGGGTGCTGACCCGATCGGCTAAAATACACCGCTTATCGTCGAACGGGCTGAGAGCGTTCTTTTCCCCACTCACGGAAAACACATCGTGCCGGTTCGATCGAATGTTGTTCTGCCGAACCGCTTTCTCGGTGAGATCGTGCAGGCAACGAATGTAATCGTCGAATTGTATATCGTTCGCGACCACGTGTCTCCGCACACCCTTCACTTTTTTAGTCTCGCTCGTAGACCCCGCTGCGGCGTTAAACGTTCTAGTCGCGTACATCTTGAACCTCAATCCGACGAACTCGGTCATCAAGACGCCGTTGTTCTCGTCTTTCATGAGTTCCGGCACCTTTTTGTTTACGCGGGGCATACCGTACGGATTGTCCACCGCGTAATCACTCGTGTCGAATCGGTCGACGTCGCGCTTCATCGTTTCGTATACATCATCGCATTCCACGCTATACATTAAACTGTCGGTGTCGGTGTACAGGACCTTGCACCGATCACCGAACATCGCGCGCATGTACGCGTAATGGAACTCGTGCAGGCATTCTTTCGATACGTCCAGTACACTCATCCCCACGTATATCGGCTTGTCGAACTTCACTTTGAGTTTTCGCATTTCGATCGCAACCAACTCCTCGGAGAAAATCGTACGACTGTGAAAGTTCGGCTTCGCGATCAGCGCTTCCGCGCCGTAACGACCGTCCCACCGCGTCACCAGTCGCACGTCTACGCGATTCCGAACATTCTCCATCGTGTTCCCGTACACCGCGTTGTTCATTAATTTATATAGAGTCTTCTGAAACTCACTCGTGGCTCGCGTCCTCAAATCGGTGTTCAATCGAATGTAGTCGCGCAACCAAGGCGACTGATCGAATCGCAACACCCGAAGAATTCGCGCCACGCGTAAACCGTGTCGCACGCACTGTTTCAGGTAGCGATAGTGGACGACGTATCGCTCCTTATCGTCGAGCGTGGCAAGCAGCTTGGTCTGTTTACCGTGCGGCGCGTGCTCGCGCACCGGGCAGAACGGTAGGTCGGCGTGCGCGTCATGAACCTCTTCGGGGTATTCGATGTCCACCTCCAACACGTATCCCTCGGAGTCCTCGCCGTCGGGCAGGGACGACGCGTCTAGCGCGGCCACTGTCGCATCGTCCAGCCATCGAAACCCTCCTTGCGGCATAGCCTGCGACATCGCCCATCCGTACAAGTTGTTGACTTCGAAGTACATCAGATACGTCGACGCCTTCGACTCGTCGTACATCCCCGCAGGCAGGTGTTTGTTGTTGACGTTCGCGTACCTGTGCGAACACTGACTCAGACCGCCGCGTATGTCACGCTCCACGAACAGTAACATGTCCACGTCCGTCAGAAGCTCTAACCGTACGCCCGTGTACTTTATCATCGCGTCACACGTGAAACTTGGAAGCGTGAAAAAATGCGCAGGGTCCAAGTCGTAACTCGCAATACAGTCGGTGCGGAAACTTTCGAATACGTCGGCGAGTAACAATACGTCCGTTTTTAAATACAAATCACTGTACTCGCCCAATGTCTGTACGCGGAAAGAGTTCCACACGTTCGCGGCGTGCGCGTAACCGGCCTCCGACGCGGCGCTATCATTCAGCCCGTTATAGAACGCTTCGCGGGACGGTAAACACGCGTCGTTCAGCTTGGCGTATGACGTCACGTAGTCGTACGGGAAGACGCCCTTCCTGGTCAGGAGATTGAAACAATGATCGGGCAGGTGTTGGAACTCGCGTCGTAGAATCGCGAGTCGTTCTCCGCCAAGGTCCGAAGCGAGTTTCTCCAGACTCGCGGCCAAGAACTTCAGCGAATCGATGAAACGGAACTTCAACCCCCTCTGCCAATCGTTGTTCTCGGCGTCCATTCCCTTTACATGCTTGGTGAACGATATGTAGCGCTCCTTCGTCACCGGCAGCAAGTCGATCTGTCCCTCGAACGCGGTCGCCAACTCCTTGATCACGAAATGCGCGTCGTATCCTGCCAGATTATGGAATACGACCGGTATCGTGTACGATCGTTGAAACTGTAAGTTGCAAGTCACGTGAGCCGCGCCTCGGTACTCGCCCGTCGAGTGGCAATGGTCGCGCACTTTTTTGTCCGCGTCGACGAAAGGTTGCCCGCACACGTGACACGCAATCGCGTCGTTAAAACTACGCCACTGTTCGCTCGTCAACGAGTTCATTGGTTTCGCGTTCCGTAACCACGAATAGGCGGTGTCGGCAAAGTCTCGAATTTCCCGCACGAACCATTTCACGCACTCGGTTTCGTGACGATACGCGCGATAGCGACACAGAGACGCGTCGGTGGAACAATGAATGTAGTATCCTACGCTGTACGCTCTGTGCTGCTGGTACGTGTACGTGCGACTCCGCTCCGCAGGCTCGACATCCTCCAGCATGCACTCGAAGTCCGCGTACACGACGAATGGCGCTCGTTCCTGGTTCTTGAAATTCTGGAACTGCAACCATCTTTCCTTCGCGGACGGCAATTCGATGGCGCACTCGTTCATGCGTTGACAGTCCACGGTGTGTTTCGTCAACTGCTCGGACGAGTAGAAGTAACTCAGACATCTACAACGATAACAACGTAAATAATAAACATAAGAATAAATAATAATACATCGATCGAAATATTCCGTATTCGACTCGCCTTTCGCAAACGAATATTTGTCCATTATGGTTACCGAGCTGCTTTGATACGAGCCTCGACATGCTTTGAATGCACGCGAAATGATATCGTTTTGGCTCCTTGGAGTCCTGCATCAGTAGCAGGTTCGCGAGTCTCTCTCGCTTGTCCTCGGTTAAACGCAGAGGCGCGCAGCTTCCGTCGGACCACGCGTACACGTTCACCGACGCGTCGTTCAACCTCTCGAACTTTGCCAGCTGATCCAACGTCACGGGAAGAGTCATATCGTCCGTGCGAAGCACCGCTGAGTAGTGTGGGTACGATGAGTCCCTACACACGTTCCTAGTAACAGCAGCAGCAGGGTACAAACTGGCGACAACGGACCACAAGCAGCACGCATTGTCTCTGCTCTTTACGTTCACCACCGCTTTTTTCAGGACGACGGCGCGCGGAAGCGGTACGTCGCAACCGGCGCGAAGAGGGTTATGCTTATTAATGTTTATTAGGAGGTTTAGCACAGCCCTCAGAGCCCATCCACTGTCGCGATCTTGAAACTCCTCGATCGCCACTAACGTGGGAGCGACCACGTGCTTCGAATACCACTCGCGCACGTTCGATGTCCTGAACAGTACGCGATTTCGCGTACCGAAACTTTTCATGTCCGTATTCTCGCCCAACATAAACTCCGCGTTCAGGACCGTATTCACGACCACGCTTTTATGTTGGGTGATAGCGTCCGTGACGCGCGAGATCGTAATTTGTCGGGCTCCCTCCAAAAATTGACGCGGATCGATGTAACCCACGTTGATGACCGCAACGGTTGAAATACGATTCCGAAACGCTGATTCCACGTCTTCCCATACGACTTTGGGTGCCGTCGATCGAGCCGACACCCCGAGCCCTACTCGCGAAAACTTTTCCCGCACGATCGCGCGCAATGTCTTTATTCGCGCGATCAGCGACACCAGACGCTGTTTCGATGCCACCGACACTCCTTCGCCGCACTGATACTCGACGATGAGTCGCAAGCACGCGTCGCACCGATCCGTCCAGTCCCTGAATTCCACAATGGTGCGTAAAACCACGGACATCCGGGACAAAACCCTGTACGTGTCCATGAATACCTCCATGGTTACTCCTCTTTTCTTCTACTTCAATATTCAATTAAAAAGCGCGTACGATCAGGCACGAGTGGTTGATGCGACTCTTCCGCGTGATGCGATTATGATCCGGATATCGAAAACCCGGCGAAGAATGATGCTTGACAAATGTTGTCGCGAAGATTTTTACCGAACGACTGCGCGGCTCTGATTGAATATCTAACCATATACCCTAGCCGAGATTCACGAGTCGTTATCGCTTCGAATTCTTTTCTTCGCTCTCGCGTTCTTTCGCTCTCACCCTCGACGACTCGATCGGCTGGCTCGATGCGTTACCATGCGTATCGAATTCGCGCGCTCGCGATAAGGGTGTTTACACCCGTCACGGTGGTCTCTCGATCATCAAAATACGTTGGGCGATGCCCGAATAATTATCGCGCTATACTTCCGTATGCGTGATCGTGCAGCAGCCACCTTAAACTCAGTTCTCAAATGCTACCGTAGCTGTCGAGACATACGTTGCTACGCGAAACGCTTTAAGAATTTATCGCGTCTAAGTCTATTGCGTCTAAGCTGATTACATATAAGTTGATTACATATAAGTCTATTGCATATAAGTTGAGTGCTTCGAGTAAAATTGGTTGAAGAAGACTGCTTCCGAAGGAGATTGCTTTGGAAGGATATCGTCAGCTGTTCAGCGCACGGGAAATACAATCCAACAATACCGTAAGTTTCCATTATCGTATTTTAGTGAATCGTTCTGTTGGTAACTTTGAGAATTATATGAAAAAATCGGTTTCAGATTATGTCATTGCCCGTGAATTTGAATCGTCCAGCTACAGCTACGATCACCTCTGCTGTGACACCCGTCCATACTTCCAGCCCGAAAGTGTATGTGACGTGCAGAAATGTCGCGGTTCAGACCGAAAATATTCAAGGTGGAAAACTTCACGAGGCGGAAGGTGTTCACGATGGTGACATCTTTTTAAAGGTTTTCCACAATGCCGACACCATACGCGATGAACCACCGGATGATCACTACGGGGACGAGCAATTCTGGCTCAAACGACATGCGCAGCGTACATATTTATTAGACGATGACGACGATGATTATGTACACGGAAATATATATCAGCGGTATCGTGCCGATGCTCCAAAGAGCCTGGTTTGGCGAAACTGCGTCAACGCGAAAAGGATTGATTACAACGCCGTTTATACGAATGCGGTATCGGGGCTTCAGGCTAGTGATATTTCAATTCAAACCGACCCTGCGCAAGTTACTATAGATTTATTATTAAGTGATTTATTTGCTGACGATGTTATCGAGGGAGATAATTAAGCCAAATAAATTACAAATCTTTATATTAATATGTCAGGTTTACTCACCTACCTTCCACCTTCCCAGCGAAATAACATTTCAAGTATTTGCATGTATCGCGATTATAAGTGGGACAAGGGCGTGTGAAACAGCGTAAAAGCATTTTCGTTGGAGAATATTTATACGCGACGTTGCGTTCTTTCGCGAGGCGGTTGCGCTGTTCGAGATTAATCGATCTCGAATAGTTATCGCCATAGCCCGTCGAATTATATTGCGTAGGCGGCTGTTTATACGTGCGCGACGTTGCATTCTTTCACGGCGATCGTGAGACGGTTCGCTGTTTAGGTTAATTAATCTCGAATCGTCATCCGTGTCGAATTACAGCATTCGTGGAACACCCCTTTGCGCCTGCGCACCGATCCCCGCACGCGTACGGCAAACGGTTGCGCGCGCGACGCCATCTTGAAATTCCCGCCCCTGTGACGTCATCCCCCTCACCGACGAACTCGGTACCCCCCTCCCCGCCACGCCCCGCGCCTATCGCGACCGAGAGCGCTGTACCCCCTCCACGCGGCGCCCCGCGCCCGCGGTACCCCACGCCCCGCTTCACCCCTCGCCCGCTGGTCACAGAACTCTCATAGCCCCACTACTATTTGGGTTTACAGATGCATGCACTGCTTCGGATCCGCCGAGAAGTTGGAGGCCCATGCAGTGGACTGCGGGCAGAGGAATGACTACGCCCATCTGCTGCCCAGCGAAGGCAACAACCTGCTCAGTTTCGGCAACCACTGCAGGAAGGAGCGGCTCCCCTTCGTGGTGTACGCCGATCTTGAGTGCATCTTGACAAAAACGGAGGACAATCGAATAGGTGATAATAATAAATTGTGTAAATATCAGCACCACAAAGTGCATAGTATCGGCTATTATGTGCATTGTTCGTACCATACATCGCTATCGATATATCGATATCGCCGCGAAGCGGATTGTGTTTCATGGTTCGTCGACGAACTGAAAAATTTTGCAAACTTTGCCAAACCCGTCCTGACCAGTAATGTTCCCATGCTGTATTTAAATAGCGAACAGTGGACGGCATTTCGCAATGCAATGCATTGGCATATTTGCGACGAACCATTCGAGGCTGATGATATACGAGTTCGCGAACATTGCCATCTATGCGGACGGTTTAGAGGCTCAGCACATTCGGAGTGCAAATTAAATTATAAAAATGCGTTTTACATCCCCATAGTTTTTCATAATTTATCCGGCTACGATTCACATTTCATTATCGAGGAAATAGCTACCGCTTTCGAAGGTCACGTTGATGTATTACCCATAACTGAAGAAAAATATATTTCATTCACAAAAAATGTTGAAGATACGGCTGAATTAGACTCGCGAAATTATATTAAATTGCGATTCATCGATTCGTACAAATTTCTAAACACCAGTCTCGACAAATTAGCATCTTTTCTTAGCGCAGATAAATTAGAAATTTTACGATCCTAATTTGAAGCATTATCCGCCGAAGATTTCAATTTATTGACGCGAAAGGGTGTCTTTCCGTACGAATACTTTGATTGCGCGAACAAGCTGCAGGACCCATGCTTATCGCCGCGCGAGTCATTCTACAGTTCGTTAACGGGTGAGACAGTATCCGAGAGCGCTTACGCGCACGCCGGGACTGTCTGGCAGCGTTTCGGCATTAGAACCTTGGGCGAATATAACGATTTGTATTTGAAAACAGATGTCTTGTTATTGGCAGATATTTTTGAAAATTTTCGCGAAAGTTGTATCAAGAGTTACGGATTAGATTCAGCGCATTATTATACATTACCTGGTTTCACGTGGGATGCCATGCTAAAACATACCAAAATTACATTCGAATTGCTCACAGACGTGGATATGGTCATGTTTATCGAACGCGATTACATCGAACTCAATACACGGTTTACAACAAGCGCGACAAATGATTTTGAAAAAAATTTATACAAATTGATGAACAACGCGGTATTCGGTAAAACTATGGAAAATGTGCGAAATCATGTGGATGTAAAACTTTTAACACATTGGGAAGAGCGATATGGCGCGGAGGCAATGATCGCGAAACCGAATTTCCACAGCAGAAGTGTTTTTTTTTTCGGAAAATTTAATAGCTGTTGAATTGCGAAAACTCGAGGTGAAATTCAACAAACCGATATACGTGGGTATGTGTATTCTGGACATATCAAAAATTTGTTTGTATGAATTTCATCACGAGCACATGTCTCCCCTGCACGCTCAAAATTGTTCATTTCTATACACCGACACCGATAGTCTGATTTATCATATTCAGTGCGATGATATCTACGAGACCATGAAACACAATATCGATAGATTTGACACATCCGATTATCCCATCGACAATCCATATAATATGCCGCGCTTAAATAAGAAGGTTCCGGGGCTGATGAAGGACGAAAATAACGGCGCGATAATGACCGAATTCGTAGGTCTTAGAGCGAAAATGTATGCACTCCGCGTAGAGGTAAAAAAGATACGAAAAAAGCGAAAGGCGTCAAGACCAACGTCATAGCCAGGACGATAACTTTCGACGACTACGCGCAGTGTTTGCACAGGGAGATCGAAATGGTTCGCAGGCAATCATGCATACGGTCGAAATTGCACAAAGTGTACACCATTTCGGAATCGAAAATCGCTCTAAGCCCGCACGACGACAAGCGGTATATCGTACCCGATGCGACCGACACTCTGCCCTGGGGACATTATAATATACCATTGTAAAATAGAAATTTTTGTAAAATATAAAATTCTTCGCACATGTATAGAATTCAAAGCCTGATGTTTCTTGCGAATGGCTTCGCTGGTTCTTGCAATTTCCTTCGCTATTCTCTCGCGATCCTTAATCTCCAGACTATCGATATCAATCATTGTTGTACCGCAGACGTTGCTTTCCCACCGACGTGTTGACAATGATTGACCATCTCACGGTACGGCAAACTCGTTAAATCCCTTTCTATAACGTCCATTGGACATCGCGCTATCCTTGTCTATCACCACGAATCCATACTCCAGCTGCCAACAATTACGACACAAAGCGCAGAAATCCTCGTAAGACATATCAGTGTTTACATGATCGTTGTACACATGTTTCAAGTTGGTACCATCCTGCTTAAACAGAATCAACAGATTCGCATTGTCGCGTATAAGATGTTTGGGAATCTTTGCATATGTCTGACAGAGATAGAAGCAGTCAACGTTCGAGTGGCGCCCCATTGCAAAGTATTCCCTTATCGTATCTTGCTTGTCGCATGGCACGTCATCAAAGATAAAAGTGGAATTCGGAAGCGATTCGCTCGGTGGGATGACGTCACTGTTATTCGAAAATGTGAAGTAGCCAATTTCGTCTATCGGAGTCAATAAATTGTCCAAATACTGATATTTCGGCTGTTGCAACGATTTGGAATACACGTACACGTTCTCGAAGCGGACGCCGTGAGGACTTTCCAACAAGCTCACCAGCACGTTAGTCTTTCCACAATTTGATGGGACGCAAATGAGGCAGCATATGGTGTTTGGCAGCATGCTACCATGTCTGCGTCTTGTTTTCGAGGACATCATTTGCGATTTATCGTCAAAATTTGTCACGCGTATCGTCGCAGGTTGCCGCACGAATCGCATCCTCGCTGCGAAACGCGAAAATGATTTTTGATACATCGAAGCGGCGACGCGCCCTATTTATAGGCAGAGTTGGGCATTATTCGACTAAATTTTTATTCGACATTTTTATTCGACTAAGTTTTTATTCGATGAACTGGAATAAATTTTTAGTCGACTAAATTTGTATTCGACTAAGAATTTAGTCGACTAAACTCTTAAATTCTTAGTCGACTAAATTTTTAGTCGTTATTCGTTCCTCGTTATTCGTTTAGTCGTAGACCCGCTGTGGCGACTGAACGACACGAATAAGTGGGGGTCAGAACCCGAGCTGCCCCGGCTCGGCTCCCGAGGCCCGACTCGGGCCGGGCCGAGGGGGGTATCATGAGGCAAGGGAAACGCTTTTCGAGTGTATCTACCGCCCCTACCAGGGGCTGCTCGGTATTCCGAACTATATATCGTCAATTTTAACAATTTTCACAAGATTGTAAATTCCGTTCTGTATATTGCACAACAATAGAGGTCGAAGATCTTGTAATAACGTATAATATTACAATAACCACCGTTTAGCCGTCTAAAATCGAGAGACTTTCGGATATGTATCCATAACTTCCGAAAAACAATAGTTTTTTAACTGAAACTTTTTTTGAGTAGTTGATAATACTATGTAAAGATAGTCAAAAACGGGAAATCTGCATCAAGCCGTTGACTTGTAAAAAATCCGCAAAATGTACACATTTTCCGAGGGTTCAAACAGGTATACCCCCTTAAACCAGGGCAACGGTTGTCGATGAGGTGAGAATTCGGATGGCCGCCTGCATTCCGGTCGTAGGTAATAAAGTCATAAAGCTGGTATATGTACCTGGAAACCATGCTGACAGAATATGAAGGAGAAAGTGAATTTGAAAACAGTTAAATGAAATGTACTTTTCACAGGATATTCTCTGTCCCTAGCTCCCTAGCAGGTCAAAGTCTTTCGGTCACAGGCTCACGCCAGGCATCCCTCACACGCACACACACACACTTTGAGGTTGCAGTATGTACTCACTTCTTCCACGCAAGCTGCGTGATTGCTATGAACATAATTTGTTAGGGGTAATACTATATTGCACATATATTCCTTATACTATAGGATATCGAATAATATAAGTTTCAAGAATACGATAATTAAGACCGCCACATAAATTCTTACCTATACTTTCGTTACTTATAATTTTTTATATATTTCATTAACATCGAATGAATCCATCATTTTATCTTATGAATAAATGAAAACTTTTTCAATATCTGAAGCGTGAATTTATACATATTATTGCCCTCCTAATTTCCGTGCGTAATTTTGTTAAATTTTATGCAGCAATTAACTTCGAAATCAGATTCTGCGACCCCAAAAAGTCCGCGAATGACCATCTTCATAATGATAAACGGTGAAATGTGAACGTAGGTATTTTTCTATCGCGTTTTCACCGAATCGTACCACTATGTGCCTCGGTGCCTTCGTGGCACTCTTTGCTAATACCAAAGCCATGGCCATTTACAATATACATACTTTATGACGGTACCTACAATACTAAAGGGCTATTAAAGGGACGGCTGGCTTGCACGTTTTCTTGGGAACGAACAGTCTTTAGGTAGAGTTGTAAATACTGTGAAGCATTTTTGCTTAGCATACTAACTGAAAAAGTCAGTCTGCATCGAACCTTTAGCAGAGAACCGTCGTGTTGATTTTCAAATCGCGTTGTGCGAACGATTTTTTGTTTTCAATCTAGTGTTTTGTGCATTCTACCTTTCGTATCCCTCCTGTCTTTTCCGTGTTTCTTATTCCCACTTGTTTTTAAGTTTCCGTAGACCAAAATGTCTGATAACAGTTCCGTAACACCAGTATCCTTTCCTTCTACTTCATCTGATAACAGTTCTGTAACACCAGTATCCTTTCCTCCTACTTCAACTTCTACTCCTAATTCTTCGACAAGTGGTGCCATTTTAGACGGGACATTTTTTAAAATTGATCCCACAAAATTGCGCGACAATACTGTAGTGGGTGTGTGTATTAAATGTGAACCGAAGTACGTTGAAGTGAAAGGGCGAAGAGACTCCACGTCAAATTTCCCATTTAAAAAGACGGCACGGTCAGATTATATTAGACGAATATAACCAGTATCTGAAAGCAAGGAAAGCTGCAACAGCAGAAGTGATATCAAACAGTGCTACGCATACGAGAAGTATTTCTAAGAACCACCACATCACTCAAGGCGGTTTTAATACGTATTTGACGAATTATATTCTTCATTCAATGGCACCTCTGCGGACGGTCGATGACCCGCATTTTGTAAAAATGCTTAAGTATCTGAAGATTGGAAGTATGTATTCTATTACGATAACAATTTAAATAACTTTTCCCCATACATATAAATAAATAAGTAAATAAATAAAAATAAATAAGTAAATAAAAAATAGGCAAAAAAAATAATTATTTACATTTATATAATATTAATACATTACAGATTACAGCGTAAGCGTTATGAGCCAAAGAAACTTAAGCCGCCATATAAAAAAATTATTTAATGATAATGTAGCTGAAATAAAAAATAAGCTAAATGATATACAGTTCGTATGTACTACAGCTGATATTTGGTCAGCAAAACGAAGGAGCTTTTTGGGAGTAACTGCTCATTGGATTGCTCCACATTCATAAGAAAGAATGACCGTAGCCTTAGCCTGCAGAAAATTTGGAGGTAACGGTTGTATACGTCTGTAATAATGTACATAGTGTATATAAAGTAATGGTCATTGTTTTTATGGAGGAATCTTGCAATATTACATATTGACGAACTATTACTTGATATGGTTATAATTTCGAATGGGCCCATTAGCCGATCGACACATGGTTTGAGGGGACGGGTGGGAAGGTTTTGTGAACACTAAATCTAAACTTGTTGCTTCAGGAATTTATTAGTTTCCGAAATATTACTAAAAAAACCTTTAGTATTTCTGTGGACTTATTTAAACACAACGCATTCCACTTTCCAAGTTGTTCCGGATTTTAGTATTGGATGGGTATAGATTAGTGTGGGATGGGGGGGGGGGCTGCTTCCGGACGCGTAAAACATGGTAGCGAATCAAGCTGTTTGGAGATTTGAACCAGAAACTTGCGGATCCTGTTATACAGGATTGATACTCTTAAAGAACCACTAAATTTATGGGTATCTAGTGTATAAGTTCTAGTTTCTAGGTTAAGGGGGTAGACACGTCACGTGACCTAGCCGATTTGGCAGGTCGGTATTACAGCAGGTTTTTTCTGCACAGAAATGGTAATACCCGTAGCTACGCGGCGGCCTGATGCACGCGAGAGGGAGCTGTTTGCTATTTCCGTATTCTATTCTGAATAAGGAAAGAAATTCTCAGCTGTTGCGTTGTACTTGTAAATAGTTAACCGGAAGGTCTGCTGATAGAGCAAACGTAGAAAATTCATTGTACATTTTAATTACTTAAAATATGCTTGTGCTACAATATGCTACGTTGGCAGTAAGGAATTATAAGTGAAAAGGAAAAATAGATGAGGGGATGTCCCCAGAAAATGAAGTTTGTTAGGTTAGACATTTTTTCATTAGCAAGACACTGAGACAGAACATGAAATACACTTATTACAAGATAATTAAACGTCCTATGCAGAAAGCAGTTATGAACAAACATTATATATAAAATTGTGTTGGATGTTGAATTGGGCTAGTGAAAATGCGTAGGCTGGATGCGCGTGATTATTATGTGGTCCCCTCCTCGAAGTGACAGAAAATATAACCTACATATGTGATATACCCGATTTCCTAAAGATACTGTTGCGGCGTAATAATAATGTTTCGGAAGGATAATAAAAAGTTCACAAATGTAGGGCAAAAGAACGAAATAGCCGCTCAACATTTATTGTTATATAGCATATACATAGGTTATATTTTCTGTCTCTTCGAGGAGGGGACCAAATAATAATTACGCGCATCCAGCCTGCGCATTTTCAATAGCCCGGTCGGCGTCATGGAAGTGGTACCTCCTCTACCCTGCACTTGTGGTAAATGGGTTTCTGGCATTCTCTCGATTAAATTGACAGACAATAATTTAAATCGGACTTTTTTTAACGAAACGGGCTTTGAATTCTGCAAACAAATTTTTCACGTAATTTCCTTAATTATGGTTCCAATAATATCATTTTTGGGGCCAATTCGATCGAGGAAACATCAGGAATCGATTGACGTCACTTTCGCAAAGAGCTGATTAGAAATTGCAGAACTTCAGATTCGTCACTGCTTAGTGTGCAACATTGTATAGTCCCGCTGGTTTCGAGCGTCGAAGCCCACGAAACTCAGCGAGACACATGATTATTGGTAAGCATCGTGTTTGACGACTCTAGCTAGAGAATCACCCCGTATAAATGCTAAGAAACGATAGTGTGAAGTGGCGTGTGTTTCAATTGCACATTGACAATGTCGTAGATTCTAGGGCCTAGAATATTAGCTCCATATTACGATGTACTTCACCAGGGCACTGCATTAATGAATTAAAAAATAAATGAATTGGTCAATTAGCTAAAATTAATGAACTCTGCATGATTTTAATGACGCCTAATTTAATTGCACTTACAAACTGAATTACTAATTGTAATTAAAAGAATACTTTTTGACGTGCAATATGACGCTGCGCACGCAAATGGTTGGGCTCGGATTATCGGGAAAGACGTACTTACCCCACCGTTTTGCTTTCTCGCTGCGAGCGAGGACCTTCGGGCCCCAGTAGACCACCCGTTGACAGCCGAGAGCAATAAAACCGACGGGCCAGATAAAATGTTCATGTTTTTGATAACTGTTGATGAAAGTATTACCAATGGAGTTTTTAGGATTTCTCGATGAAAATGATGCCAAACATGGAGAAATTCGGTCCATTTTTAGTGAACGTAGTGTGCGTCCTAATCATGTATTCGTAAGAAAAAATAGACCGAATTGCTTCGCGTCTCGACTCATTTTCGTGGACATAAACTCACCAATCCATCGGTGGTAACACTCTTATCAAGGTGTAATGAGAAATATGAACATTTTCATATTCAGTACTGGATGACTCAAGTCGCCGTCGACCGAGGGTCTCTCGCTGGTGCGCTATTTCACTCGCACTCGGTTTACGTCGTTCAGTCTCCTTGTCAAGCGGTTCGGGCGAGGGCCCTGATAAATGTGAATTTATTTGGGAAACTAATGTCGCGTCATTCGTGACACCTACTCGCGGACAGATATATGTATGTACGAGAAGAAGCAATACAATTTCCCGATGACTTGAAGCAACATTTCAATAGGTAAATGCATGAAACTCTGGGATCAGGAATTCCCAACCAAGTGATGCATACATATGTAAGAACTGACGAAATTCAATAATAGTTCGTCGTCTAAATTTTACAATTAAAGTATTTATTTGACGTGAATATAAAGTTTGACAGCAAAGTCTTTTTCGATTTGAGTTCTATAGAAGGCTGAGTTTCCTTCGCCATGGAAAGTCCCCTCTTGTCCTTCGCGCTGGCAATCATGCGACATCGCTGAGTTTCGTGGGTTTCGACGCTCGAAACCAGCGGGGCCATACAATATTGCGCACTAAGTAGTGACAAATCTGCAGTTCTGCGTTTCTAATCAGATCTTTGCGAAAGTGACGTCAATCGTGTATAAATGTTATATTTTCTGATTTATAACAGAAGGAATTGAACGATACATGAAGTCTTTTTTATAACGCTCTGTCGCAAAACAAAAACGCCCGTCTCGTCAGACTCTCGTCGATCGAATGCCCTTTTCGATTCCTCTCCGCTCGGGACGTCGCCCCCGGATCCCTCGTCTACCTTCTTGTATCTCCCGATGCTACAATGCATCGCCTTTCAACTGTTCGTCTCCGGTATCGCCGCGACGAATTATCGCCAACCACGCATCGTCTTTGAATCCAATGAAGGCCGGGCGACGTTAAAATTCGCTCTCAATCGATTCCTCATGTTTTCTCGATCAAATTGGCCCCAAAAATGATATTATTCGGACCATAATCAAGGAAATTACGTGAAAATTTGTTTACAGAATTGCAAGCCCGTTTCGTTAAAAAATAGTCCGATTTAAATTATTTTCTGTCAATTTAATCGGGAGAATGCCAGGAATCCATTTGTGTCACTTTCATATTGATACGATGAAAAATAAACAAATTCTGTTTCTACATAATCGATGACACATTGCCGAGCAACGGCGATCTCGCGCGGCTCGGGCCATAAAGGTTCTCGTCGGTTATTTGAGCTCCTAAGATCGTATTCAGATATATTGGCCGGTGAGTTTCGTAAAGCGTATTCTCCCACCATAGGTAGCGCTTGCCTGCCTCGGTGCTCCTTTTCTGAACTTTTTTGATTCACTCTCGTTCCATCTCGCTCTCGCCTTCACAGAACAAGAGTAAGCCAGAAGTGGTGGGGATAGCGCCAAGCTTCTGGCGTGTATAGGCCAAACCGAGCTGTCAGCGTAGAAATACAAACATCAGCATAGGTGTGCCTTAGCTCCGAAAAAATTCAGGAGCTTTATTGGTCAGGACATTGATTCTTTCTCGATAGCTTCATCTCGTATTGTTCTACGCATAGCTTCGTAACGCACACAACTACTACGCTAATAATAAGAATAAATAACCGCCTCACGGCTACGTTCAGACAGAGCCGAGCAGCATTCCCGTTACCCCACCATACCCTTCGGTGGCCAAGGAACTCCAACTGACAAATCCAAGATCGTCAGGTGGTGGTGGCTGATTTCTCCTCAATCGCTGTTCGCGAAAACGAATCGACCGGCCAATATATCTGAATACGACCTTAGAATAAAGATACAATGAAAGAGGAAAAAATATTCGAAGCCCAAGATGAAAGGCCTTCAAATATACAAAGGAAACTAATAAATACCCGAAGCTAAATAAATTTTCAGATTTAGGGTACACACACCCTCTCCCAAACCTCGTGTCGATCGGCCACTGGGGCCATTTGGAAGTATATTATTTCATTTAAATAATGTCCATCTCTGCATAGAACCGTAAAGAATTATAAAAAAAATCAAGGAGTCAACTGTTGACCGATTTGGAGAATATACAATAGTCGGAAGAATAATAATAAAATCAATAATTGCAAATAATTGGTGTAACTTTCACATTCTGAAAATATGATATAAGTAAATCAATATTTCCAGTATTAGTAAAAAAGTTCCAATCTCTCTTTTTTCCTTTAAATAATGTGGCCATATAATTATAACATATATTTGATAGTGATTTCAAGTGATGTATGTGTTACAGTAAAAGCGTTAATTTAGTAAATGTACACAGTTCCCAGCAGTTCCTAGTCAATGTATGCCTAAAATGCATATAACCTAACCTACAATCGTACGAAAATGCATAAATTGACTGCATCACGCTTTTACTGTGGCACATGTATCCAGCTAACGCTTCAGTTTTGCTATGATTCCACGTTGGCAGTCCTCCCGAGTAGGCGCCACCTCGTATCCACTAGCTGAACTAAATTTGTCAAGTGACTTGCTCTGTATTATCGCCAATATGGCGGAACTCGTATTTGGGAATGCAATCACGATTTTTCATTATTCGTCCTTATATGAGCAAATTTGGGGCTGGGTTAAGACTCATTCGAAAGAGGAAGGTTCAATGCAGAGCGCTCTTCTCACCGTTTCAGTCACAAAAGCTCTTTTAGTGACCTAAAAATACTTGGATTCTGCGGGTGTATTTTGTCGACTTTTGCTCTACTTTGGACACTCATATTATTAGATATCAACACAATCTCGTTGAACCATGAGAAGAGCGCTCTGCATTGAACCTTCCTCTTTCGAATGAGTCCTAACCCAGCCCAAAATCTGCTCATATAAGGACGAATGATGAAAAATCCCAAGCCCCTGTTTCGGGCCAGATTGTGTCGGTATACAGCGCGCTGCATTACCCGTGTCTACCCCCTTAAGTCAAGTTGGCAATGGAATTGTTTTAGGTTGGCAATGATGTACAGATCGCGGCCTGAAATCGTTCTCGCAATCACTTCCGTTTTGTAGCGTGTCATGTACACACGTGGGAAAAGTATAGATAGTTTGTTATCCGTTAAGATCAAAAGAATACTTGCTAATATATAATAATAAAACACACATTGCACAAAAGGGAACTGAGGGTCCAGAGATATTTTTCTGCTAATAGGTTATGGGCCCAGTATTTGTGGTGTAAATTTAGAAAACTGTGTCGAAGAAAAAAGGATCATGTCGGATACACGTTTCACAATTACAAAGCTAAATAATTCAAACTACCAGGTGTGGAAGTGTAAAGCAGAGCTGTTATTGATAAAAGAAGACTTATGGCATACTATCGGTCAAGAAAGGCCGGAAGAACCGGACGAAAAATGGCTAAAGGCGGAGAGGCAGGCACGTGCAATCATTGGACTGTTGGTAGAAGATGACCAATTAAGACTCGTCAGGGACACAATTACTGCTAAGGAAGCATGGGTGGTACTACAAAATTATCACCAAAAGGCTTCGCTAACTAGTCAGGTATTTCTGTACAAAAAACTATTCAGTGTAAAGCTGCACGAAAATGGTGATATGGAAGAACACATCAATGCGATGTTAAGAATTATAGATGATTTGGCAGCCATTGGGGAAGCATTAAAAGATAAGATGGTTATAGCAGTGCTGTTGTGCAGTCTGCCGGAGTCTTATGCAACTTTAATTACAGCTCTAGAGACTAGACCAGAAAAGGAACTAACTATAGAATTAGTTAAAGGAAAACTTCTAGACGAAGATAGAAGGAGGAAAAGTACAAAGGACTGCGCGGATGAGCGTAGTGACAAGGCACTGAAGACACACTACAAACCTTCTATGAAGACAAGATTTGAAAAGAAAGACGCAAAGGGCAAAAACTGTTTTTTTTTTTTTGTAGTAAACCTGGACACGTAAAGGATTGTTTTAAGTACAAAAATTGGAAGTCAACAAAGGAGAAGGCGAATCAAGTAATGGTAAACCAGAATGAGGATGAAAACTCTCACATCTGTTTCAATGTGATCAATGAAAGTACAAAAAAAGGGGCTTGGTATGTGGATTCAGGGGCAACAAGCCACATGACAAACGATAAAGGTTTCTTCAAGGTACTTAATGCATGTACAGATGAAAAAGTGAAAGTGGCAAATGGACAGTATGCAAGCGTACAGGGCATAGGATATGGTGACATATGCTGTGAAGACAAAAAAGGAAAACTGAATATGATTACAGTCACCGATGCGTTATATGTTCCTGGACTGGAAGAAAGTTTGCTATCAGTAAGGAAACTAACTCGCAAAGGCTTTAAAGTGAACTTCGATGATAATACGTGCAATATAGTTAACGATAAAGAAATAGTGGCTGTAGCAGACTCGATGGGGAGTTTGTATAAACTGAGAACTCCACCTGAAGTATCAATGCTGGTGAGCGAGCACAATCTCAACTGTCTGCACTCATGGCACAGGAGACTCGGCCACAGTGATCCGGAAGCGATAAAGGAAATGGAAACTAAGGGACTGACGATGGATGTAAAGATCACAGACTGTGGCATCAAGCAGGTGTGCGACGCATGCATAAAAGGTAAGATGACTAGACTACCATTTCCAAAAGCATCATCTAGCGAAACAAACGAGATATTAGAGTTGGTGCATACAGACGTTTGCGGACCAATGCAGACAAAAGCGCCAGGGAGAAAGCGGTATATGTTAACCATTATAGACGACTACAGCAGATTTACAGCAGTTCAATTGATGGAGTACAAATCGGAAGTCCCAGAAAGAATTCAAGAGTATATTCGCCATATGAAAACTAAGTTTAATAAAGTTCCCAAAATTATTAGGTCGGATCGTGGAAAGGAATATGTGAACGACAAGTTACGGAACCACCTAAGAAAGGAAGGGATTGAGGTTCAGTATACAGTGGGATACGCACCTGAACAGAATGGCGTAGCCGAGAGAAAAAATAGGTATCTCTTAGAAATGGCGAGAACTATGCTAATAAGTGCAAATCTCCCAAATATGTATTGGGACGAGGCTGTTTGCACGGCAAACTACTTACAAAATAGGTTAGTTACGAAAGCAACTGGGGTAACACCTTTTGAAAGGTGGTATAAAAGGAAGCCTTCTGTGCAGCACATATATGCGTTTGGTTCGAGAGTGTATGTGCACGTACCCAAAGTATTAAGGAAGAAACTTGATGAAAAGGCGAGGGAACTTGTGTTCGTAGATTGTGCACAAGATGCAAAAGGTTATCGCCTATTGGACACAACCACAGACAAAATTACAATAAGTCGAGATTTTAAACTTCTCAGTGAAGACTATGGATCCGCAGAAGCTGTCACACTAAATGAAAAAAATTAAACCGATGCAGAAAGTGTTATTAATAACATAAGAATGGAGAATAGCAAGGGTGAAATAAAGGAGGAAGGTGAAGCTGAGCCGAGCGAAGCCACAACCCAGGAGGGATCCAGCAATGAGGAAGAACTGAGGCGCTCATTAAGGAACAATAAAGGGGTTCCGCCCCAAAGATATTGTAGTCTGGTAGAACACATATCAGACCAGGGACCTTTTGAACCAGACACATACGAGGAAGCCGTGACGTCGAAGGATAGTAAACAGTGGTTGGCAGCAATGAGCGAAGAAATGAATTCATTGGGGAAAGCCGATACATGGACTCTAGTAAATAAGCCTACTGACAAGAATGTGATAGGTTGCAAATGGGTGTACAAAGTAAAGACTGATGCGGAAGGAAAGATTACTAGGTTTAAGGCTAGGCTGGTAGCACAGGGTTATTCCCAGAAATACGGTGTAGATTACAAAGAAGTATTTGCACCAGTTGCGAGGCAAACAACTTTTAGAACACTCCTGGTGGTTGCAGGAAAGCAAAAACTAACTGTGAGACATTTGGATGTAAAAAATGCTTTCTTGAATGGAGTGCTAGATGAGAATATTTATATGATGCAACCAAAAGGTTTTAAAAAGGAAGGTAAGGAATTTTCCTGGTATGTAAGCTAAGAAAGAATATTTATGGTTTAAAACAGGCAGCTAGAGTATGGAATGAAAGATTGAACGAAATTTTAACCAAAGAACAGTAGATTTATGTTTATATACAAAAAGAATAGGAAATGAAAGAGTTTATATAATTATATATGTGGATGATATTATTGTGGCTAGTACAAAGACTGAATGTATAATAGAGATGTTTAAGCATTTTAATAAGCATTTTGATGTAACTGATCTGGGCGATATTAGCTACTACTTAGGCATAAAGGTCGAGAGAGATAAAGATGGTATATTTTCAATAAATCAAACAGGGTATATTGAGAAACTGTTAAAAACGTACAACATGACTAATGCAAAAGACTCAAAAATTCCGTTAGACGTAGGATATGGTAAGGTAGAAGATAAATCTAAACCAATTGATAAAGAACCGTATCAAAGAATTATAGGAGCGCTGATTTATGTAGCAACTAATACTCGATTAGACATTTCAGCAAGTGTATCGATTCTCAGTAAAAAAAATGTTTGAACCCAGGGAAGCAGACTGGACAGAAGCGAAGCGAGTATTACGATACCTGAAAGGTACAAAAGGACATAAGTTGGAATTAGGGAATGTACAGAACGAGGAGGAGAAAGTTGGATTAATAGGATACGCAGATGCAGACTGGGCACAGTGTGTAGGAGATAGAAAATCTAACAGTGGTTTTATTTTCAAATTCAATAGAGGTACAATCAGCTGGGCCTGCAGGAAGCAAGACTGCGTATCACTATCTTCAACCGAGGCAGAATATGTTGCACTAGCAGAGGCATGTCAGGAAGCAACAGTGCTTCGAGAATTGTAAAAGGCATTCGACGAAGAACAAACGGGGCCAACGACAATCTTTGAGGACAATCAAAGTTGTCTGAAGCTAGCCAGTGGAAATAAGTACAACAGACGAACAAGACATATTAGCGCTAAGTATAACTATGTGAAAGACTTGCGTACGACCGAAATTACAACTTATGAATATTGTCCAACTGAAGTAATGTTAGCCGATTTGTTAACGAAATCACTGCAGCGTGTAAAGTTAAAGAACTTGAAAGAGTTGTGTGGCATTAGAGACATGGCGAAAAGAAATATGAATTTAGTTGAGGAGGAGTGTTAAAGAACCACTAAATTTATGGGTATCTAGTGTATAAGTTCTAGTTTCTAGGTTAAGTCAAGTTGGCAATGGAATTGTTTTAGGTTGGCAATGATGTACAGATCGCGGCCTGAAATCGTTCTCGCAATCACTTCCGTTTTGTAGCGTGTCATGTACACACGTGGGAAAAGTATAGATAGTTTGTTATCCGTTAAAATCAAGAGAATACTTGCTAATATATAATAATAAAACACACATTGCACTAAAGGGAACTGAGGGTCCAGAGATATTTTTCTGCTAATAGATACAGATTACTCTACTGATAGTCAATTCTGTAAGGGGTGATTCTACGGGCCAAAATACGACAGAAATATAAAATACAATTTTGTAACAACGTGCTTGGTTTGAGATTTAGGATCCACACCCTGTCCCCACCCCTCCCCTTAACCCTCGTGTCGATCGGCCACTGGGGTCATTCGGAAGAATATCCCTTTATATACACCTCGTACATTATGTTACAAACGAGATGATTATTCAACATCTTGTATTAATATTTAGGTACACATGGCTACGATGCAATAGCAGAAATGTTACACGAGATTCACTTGGAATATAATCTGAGCTATCCGAAGCTGACTGCAACAGTAACGGACAATGCAAGTAATTTTGTTAAAGCCTTCAGGATTTTTGGGATAGAAACCTCACATGACAAGGACAAGGACAACAACAATAACGAGGACAAGAACAGCGGCAAGGACGAGGACGAAGACAGCAACATTGACGAGGAATTGGATGAACATTTGTCGATTACAGACAATACAGACGATTCAATATTCGAATTTCTACCTAGGCATATCCGCTGTTTTGCGCACACTCTGTCTCTGTGTATGACAACAGACGTGAAGCGAGCGATGAGCAAAAACGATGATTTACAAAATATCCACAAACAAACCATGAATAGCCGTTCCTGCCGGGGCTGCCGAAAGTGCCCGCGCACATGATAAATGTTTTAAACTATGTATGTATAGGTATAAAAGTAAACACTGCATATTAAATTCTTAATTAAAGAATATTAAATTAATAAGGACGGCAATAATGTTTTTGCACCTGAGCGGCACAAAACCCAGGAACGGCCCTGATTAGCATATTTCAGTGCTTTGCCACAAAGAATAGCACATTTTGGTTGGATTAAGGTCCATTTATACATAACCGTTCCGGGTCCGTTCAGTGCCGGTATGCCATTGGTAAGAAGAAGAAGTCCTCTGCGCCCCTCTTATTCTTACCAATGGCATGCCGGCACTGAACGGACCCAGAACGGATATGTATAAATGGACCTTTATACGGTAGAAACTATCACGACGGAACGTCGACGGGCGAGCAGGACTTTGGAAAAGGTTACAATGTACACGTGTTACGCGTTCCGTGACGCAGAGCGGCCTACGTACCATTGACTACCACTGTCGACTACACATGTGTTGCCAAACTCTTTCGTTTCTGTATTGAAAACGAGAGGTGTTTTACTACTTCCGACGATGGTTTCCGGAGGAAAAATATCTCGCATCGCGTGGAACGAAGAAAAACAAACGGCTATTGAATATTACAAGTCCAAAAAAAGTTAAATTTTGTCGAACAGTAATAATCTTACAATAATATGATAGTAGTTATTCATCGTTCTACACAACGAAGACAGACGTGATGTTTTTCGTAACGCACGTCGTTATGCCGTCCCGACGAAAGTGGCCCATTTGAAAAATCTGTTTGCATAATATAAAGTTAACCTCCTTAAAAATATCCCGATTAAAAGCGGCGCGACTTATTCGCGACACGCCTTTGATAACTTTAACGGAAGAATCACCCTGTTTAATAGTATACCATTTTAATACTTACATTCTGCATGTTGTCCATTTTTCTCACTGAGTTGGATTGACAGTGGAGAAGACAGTGGATGACTCTGAACAGGGATACCCCGATGTCTCTGATGCACACATTGTTAGTTGGCGTCGATTGGTTTGAAGCCAAAACCTAGTTTGGCGCCGATTGGTTTGGCCCAACAGCTAGCTTGGCGCCGAATGGTTTGACGTCCCGGCGTCATTACGCACACCAGTGACAATCTTGTGTTTGAGGCACTTTTTTGGCAAGTGGCAACGCAGGACTGATTTTTCTCAGTCAAGAAAGTCCCTTTGTCGTCGCTGACGAAAAGTTCGTAAGGGTCAATGCATACGACGCCGCATCGCTCTCTCTCCCTCTTCCTCTCCCTGTCCCTCCATCACTCCCCCTCGCCCCACCTCAACCTCCCTCCACCTCTTCCTCCCTTCCAGCTTCTGCTCCCTCTCCCTACCTACCCCTACCTCCCTCCCTCTCTCTCACTCCTGCGATTCCGATCAAACATGGCGGACAGTGACTC
This sequence comes from Andrena camellia, assembly GCA_029448645.1. Taxonomy (NCBI): domain Eukaryota; kingdom Metazoa; phylum Arthropoda; class Insecta; order Hymenoptera; family Andrenidae; genus Andrena; species Andrena camellia. The sequence continues at coordinate 30,051,161 of CM055679.1, forward strand.
GCGTCCACGTTCTTCTTACACTGCCTCTACGCCGCACAGTGGGAGAAAATGACACAGTCGGCGTCAAAAATCGATTCCCACGCCAAATCGAAATGAAAATCAACGAAACTTGGTATACTGGGGTATTAGGTATCGCTGATCACGATCCCGTTGCGGGTTTTTTGAAAAAGAAGATGGCGGAGCCAATATGGCCGCTCAAAGTTGACAAAAACTGGAAAAATACGAATCTTACGAACGAAACACGTTGTTTATTCAAAACCTACAGCTATAACTATATATTTTATAAGTTTAGAAATGTGCATCACACTCTATAGAATGATATTCTAATGAATAGTTATTAAAAAATTGTTGTTAACAATAAAAAAACAATATTATTTACTAATTTTATCATTTCCGCGACAAATACTGCAAATACATGATTAATCTAACCATTGATATCTATCGGAGACGAAAATAAAGATTATTGACATAAAAAATGTTAGTAGATTGTTTATTAATAATTTGTTTAAACAATTTTTTAACAAAGTGACAGTGAAATCCCTTTCATACAATCAAATTGATCATGCTTTGTTGTAACATTACTATAAACAATTGATTGTTATTAAACAATTTGTTAACATAATAGATTTCAGTAATATTCAATAACGATAAGTGAAATTTGGAAGGTACATTGTTTTTATGACATAGGCACCCACTAAGTAAGGATTCTTGGAAATTTCATCCCCAAGGGGTGAAAAAGGGTAAACTGTATTTTCTCGGACTCCTTAGTATCTCTTAGGCCCGATTAGATATCACCTTGGTTTTCACGTACAATGACTGCCCACATAAATGCCTAAAACTCAATTTCAGGATTTTGCCCTAACCAACCCCTAAGGGGGTGAAACGTGTTTTCACGCATTCTTCAAAATCTCTTGGACCCGATTAGACATCCAATTGGTTTTTAGTTACAAAGGTTCCCCGCCCAAATGCTTATCAACAAATTTCAGGATATTGCCCTAATCAACCCCTAAGGGGGAGAAAGGTGGTATAATTTGTTGCCACGGATCCCTCAAAAGCTTTTCGGTCCGATTCGATATCGATACTTGGTTTTAGCCTAGCAACACAAATGCCTAAAAACCAATTTCCAAATTTTACCCTAATCAACCCTTAAAGGGTTAACTCTGGATCTGGTGTACTAAGTGTACATTGAATTGGGGCGTCTTAAGTTTTGAATAGTAGGTGTGGACGAACATATGCATATATAAATGTTCGTCATACAGAGGTTACTTTACCGAAATTATATACGCACTTGATACCGCGAAACTCTTCGTTGAGTTATACGATTGGTATAAAAGCCTCCATGTGTACATAAAGTTTTGTTACACGGTGCCAATATAATGAAAGTTTTTGGCTTACCAATTGGTTGGATGTCCGAGGAAGCTCAGGAAGCTAATAATAAAATTTTTAAGGAGGCAAGATTACGTTTTAGTAGACTGTTTTCACGTTTTGCTTGTAACGAAGACGTAATTCATTTTATGTTGGTTTCATCAGACCCAATTATAAGTGCCTTAAGAGTCCATAAACCAAAAAAAATTAAACGCTTGTGTGACCAAGCTAAAAACTTATTAATTTCTACAAACGATAACGAACCGGAGTCGGATGATGAAAATAGGGTCATGGACGAGTCCGCCGATGAATTTTAATACCATGAGTCAATATAAATATTATTTTATTCAATAAACTTCAAGTAAACAACAAATTAAGAAAAACACGAAAAAAAAACAAAATTATAAAACTGGAAAAAAAATGTAAAAAAAGTTTAAAAAGTTCAAATACTGGGTTTCTAGTTATTTATTTATGTCTAGCAAAATACGCGTGCTTCGCTACGGTAGAATAATTAAAAGGAATACTTTTATATCTGTTTTCCGTAGCAATTTTTTATATAATTTCGGTAAAGTAACCTCTGTATGACGAACATTTATATATGCATATGTTCGTCCACACCTACTATTCAAAACTTAAGGCGCCCCAATTCAATGTACACTTAGTACACCAGATCCAGAGTTAACCCTTTAAGGGTTGATTAGGGTAAAATTTGGAAATTGGTTTTTAGGCATTTGTGTTGCTAGGCTAAAACCAAGTATCGATATCGAATCGGACCGAAAAGCTTTTGAGGGATCCGTGGCAACAAATTATACCACCTTTCTCCCCCTTAGGGGTTGATTAGGGCAATATCCTGAAATTTGTTGATAAGCATTTGGGCGGGGAACCTTTGTAACTAAAAACCAATTGGATGTCTAATCGGGTCCAAGAGATTTTGAAGAATGCGTGAAAACACGTTTCACCCCCTTAGGGGTTGGTTAGGGCAAAATCCTGAAATTGAGTTTTAGGCATTTATGTGGGCAGTCATTGTACGTGAAAACCAAGGTGATATCTAATCGGGCCTAAGAGATACTAAGGAGTCCGAGAAAATACAGTTTACCCTTTTTCACCCCCTTGGGGATGAAATTTCCAAGAATCCTTACTTAGTGGGTGTCTATGTCATAAAAACAATGTACCTTCCAAATTTCACTTATCGTTATTGAATATTACTGAAATCTATTATGTTAACAAATTGTTTAATAACAATCAATTGTTTATAGTAATGTTACAACAAAGCATGATCAATTTGATTGTATGAAAGGGATTTCACTGTCATTTTGTTAAAAAATTGTTTAAACAAATTATTAATCAACAATCTACTAACATTTCTTATGTCAATAATCTTTATTTTCGTCTCCGATAGATATCAATGGTTAGATTAATCATGTATTTGCAGTATTTGTCGCGGAAATGATAAAATTAGTAAATAATGTTGTTTTTTTTATTGTTAACAACAATTTTTTAACAACTATTCATTAGAATATCATTCTATAGAGTGTGATGTAAATTTCTAAACTCATAAAATATATAGTTATAGCTGTAGGTTTTGAATAAACAACGTGTTTCGTTCGTAGGATTCGTATTTTTCCAGTTTTTGTCAACTTTGAGCGGCCATATTGGCTCCGCCATCTTCTTTTTCAAAAAACCCGCAACGGGATCGTGATCAGCGATACCTAATACCTCAGTATACCAAGTTTCGTTGATTTTCATTTCGATTTGGCGTGGAAATCGATTTTTGATGCCGACTGTGTCATTTTCTCCCACTGTGCGCCACAGCGACCGCCACCGATCCCACTACTGCATGGGAGACGTACGCATCTCCTTCTCCCATACACCAGCGACTGATACTTACAATGCGCTACTCAGCAGTCTTACCACTTGCGTTGACTGGTGCTGCCTCGCAAGATTGATACTGTGACGTCCCACTACTTTTCGCGCGCGGTTCATTCAAATCTCCCCCTAATTCACTCCACAACTCCCACAACAAACCCCTCCGACTCAAATCTTACCCCCTTTCCCCGATCGCCGATCACCTTGACGATGCACCTTCGCCATCCCCACCTCCAGATGTTCGGTATAAAACCTCCTTCAACTATTTGCCCCACGAGGCACAAATCTCTCCCACCTACTAAATCTAAACAAGTCCCTCGCCCAAAAACCCCTTAAATCAAGACCACGTCTCTCCCCTTCTTTAAGACCCTCCACATCAAGATCACAAGTACCCCTTTCCAATCAACCACCAAAAACCCATTCGATGGGTTGAGCATCTCCTTTCACAGTCATAAAAACCCCGGAAGTCTAATTGCGACGAAATTTGGCGTACGTGACTTAAAACCGTCTAATAATAGACGCACCTTTGTACAAACCCCGGAAGTCCTACTGTGACTTATTTTCTAAATGTGTCACGGTCCCTACCGCGCGTACCCCCCGCAACAAGCCTGTAAATCACATAAACACAAGGATCCCAGCGGCCGGAGAACTCTTCTGAGGAAAGTCTCCCGCGACGAGTGCGCGTTTATTCAAAATAAATAACCCAGTGTTAAATAACATAAAATCTATCGACTACGAATCCTACTACAGCAACTACTGTAAGCAATTATATTTACCATTATTAATACGGCATATCGCCCTCATCTATATTACTTTGTATTAATGACGCTTATTGTCATACCATTTACTTGTATTAATGCTTAGTGAATTTCATATCACTATTTTGTAGTAATAACGTTCATTGCTTTTATCATTTTCTTGTGTTAACGCTTAGCGTATTTCATATTACAACCTACTAGAACTTATTGCATTTCATATACTGCTATCGGCTTATTCTCATGTATCGCATGTTCATATTCATCTTACTATTAACCATCGCTTATATAAATGTTATGTACTAATGCTGAACGCTTAAAGCATTATCTTGTTAACCACTCTATCACTTTGCCAGTGCATTTACTCATGCTTAAACGAATAAACCGCTTTGTAAACATGCTTCCAGCATGTGTAAAAAGAAGCAAATAAGTGAACAAGTAAGCAAACATTTAAAGACTTACAATGCAGTCGTTCCTAGAGCGTACGCACTTCCTAAAACACATAAAGAGAATTTGTCTTGGAGGATTATCGTTTCTTCTATTGATGGTCCCACTTATAAATTATCAAGTTTTTTAGCTAATGTTCTTTCTAAGATAGTAGGAAAATCTCCTTACCACACAGTTGACAATTGGCAATTTTGCAAAGAAATTAGGAATGTTCAAGTTAATGATGAATCGTTAAGATTGGTATCTCTAGATGTTATATCCCTTTTTACTAATTTTCCTACTGATTTAGCCATACAGGAATTACATCATCGTTGGGACGAAATTAAGGGGACATTCTACTCTCTCGGCCTCAAAAAATTCGATTTTTTTTTTGCCGAATTCGGAATAATGCACCTTCTACAATATCATCCTAAATTTTTGGAGCGAAATTCGATGTATTTTCAATGTTATAGGTATTTGTAGCGTCAGCGGCCTGGTTCTTTCAACCGCGCCGCTCGGTCGGCCGATACGCTATAGCTTCTGATGTGCTTAATTATTGTTTTTATGACATGTCATATACTGCACCGTTAGGAGAACTTTTATCACCCACAGGTATACTAAGGCCAAATTTGTGCTCCTAACATTTTGCAGTGGTCGATTATTCAGTGCTTAAATACCTTTCGAAGGGACAACATCGATAATGGATGTAAAGCAAAGCAAATCCAGTATAACTCGACCATCTCGTCCCCATAAAAGAAAGTTTCGCGGAAATCAACATACACGTGAACTTAGTTTGGAGTGTACAAGTAGTTCGGCAAAAAATTAAAGGCAAGTGACGATTTTGGAGTGAATGTCGATCCAAATTTAAATTATTGTATTATACAATTTAATTTAGTATTTTCTGCGTTACAACAAGTATTACAGTGCAAAGAACGTAATGGTGCTGTGAGATTTTCTAAACGTGACGTACGAGGATTAGGTTTCCAACTCTGTGTTTTGTGTTCGTGTAATGAAATATTAATTAATTCCTGCCAAAAAGATGTCAACGCATATGAAGTTAATAAACGATTTGTTTTCGCAATGAGATTAATCGGCGTTGGTCTAAATGGACTTAATAATTTCTGCGGGCTTATGGATTTAGGTGCAGGTTTCAGCATCCGTACATACTACAAGTGCGTTGATAATATGAAAGTAGCCGTTGACGCCGTCCTCAAAATTGTTCTGAATAAAGCCACTGGTGAAGAGAAAGACAAAAACGTAGAAGCAGGAAATAAAGAAAATGAACTTTCAGTATCAGGTGACGGATCATGGGCAAAGCGTGGCTTCACTTCTCTTGTGGGCATTGTTTCTCTTGTTGGAAAGTACAGCAATACAATTTTAGATGTCACTGTAAAATCAAGCATCTGTAAGGCTTGTCAACAATGGAAAGGCAACGAAAATTCAGTCGAATACGAAGCATTTTACGATGAGCACAATGAAGAATGTTCGGTTAACCACCATGGCAGCGCCGGAAAAATGGAAGTAGACGGTGTGCTTGAGATGTTCCACCGATCAGAAGATTTGCATGATGTAAAATATCAATATTATATTGGAGATGGCGATACAAAGACCTTTAAAGCCCTACTAGATGCACAACCCTATGGAAAAAATGTTGTAAAAAAAAAAAGAATGCGTGCTGCACGTTAAGAAGAGAATGTACAGGAGAGCGAAAGATGCTAAAAAGTTATTAACTCAAGCAAGAAAAACAAGAAAAAGTATTGAAAAAGAATCCAAACCAAAAAGAAGATCAGGAGCAAGTCTCGAGCCTAAAAAAACACAGTTGACGAATAAATTGATGCAGGATTTGTCATTATACTATGGTTTAGCCATACGTCGTCACCCATAAATAGTTGAAGACATGAAAAAAGAAATTTGGGCAACCTATTACCACAACATTTCGACCGACGTGAAGCCGCAGCATGCTTATTGTCCCTCTGGAACTGACTCCTGGTGCAAGTGGTGGAAGCATGAGGCTGCGGGTACCAATTATAAACATCCACCTCCTCTTGATAACGATGTGCAAGAAATATTGTATCCTATTTACGAGGAATTAACGGCAGGCGATCTTTTGGAGAGTGTTTGGGATTGTATTAGTTCCCCTTACCGCCACACTCACTCTCGAAGCAGCACATCCCGAGCAGCGTATCGGCGATGCAGATCAAGAATCGTTTGACCACTCAGATCACCGGTCGATCTGCAAATCAGTGTAGCGGAGCGCCAAGCGATCCGCCAATCAGCGTCAAGCGATTCGCCAATCAGCGCGCCTCATCGATCTCCAGCGGAATCGATGCAACGCGCCGGAAGAAGATTCAGCCAGTAACACTCTCTCTTGGTTTTTTCACGGTGACTCGTGCAAACACAGCAATCAAGTGAATTATCTGAAATCCAGTTACACTCACCACTCACACAACCAATCAAGAACAATCATTGTTCAACTCGTATTTTAATAAAGTGACGTAATCATCTCAACCGACGCGTTTCGCTTCAAGTGTGCACCTTTTCACCGTCGTCCCATAACGCCACTTCCACCAGCGTGGTTTAATATCAAACAGAGAGATATTTGGGAAACAACACGCAAAACAATAATGAAAGCTTTAACGCTTGTGTATGGCATCTAGTTCCTAAGCATATTTTTGCTGGCAGAAAAATCATTGAGATCGCTACCTATACCTCTGCATGCGTTTTCAATGAAGGCTTCAATACTGTCTTAAAAATAATGGAGGTAATGGGCGTTACAATCGGGCCCGCAGCTCTCCAAATCGCGCGTAGGCACGATAATGCACGCATCGCGCAAGCCGAACGCCGCAGCTCCAACACTTCCAAAGAGGCTAGAATAACTCGAAGAGATGAAAGAGCATTAGAGGAGGAAAGATATGAGGAAGCTGAAGGCATTTTGTATGCAGCAGGCATAGCTGATTAAATGTAAGTACCTTTTATATACAAAAATTAAATATTCAAAACTTTAAACGCGTTTTTCTCGAAACAACATTTTCTTGGTTGGCGGATGTGATAAAAAAAAACTCCATGACCAATTAATCCAAAATTTTAATATGTTATTCTACGTTGGTCTAGTGGCTTTCCCGCTTAGCACAAATATCTTAAGATTTTTTAATATTTTCTCACATTTCATATCTATTAAACAGAAAAGAAATGCCCTTCGATCGACCGCCATTTTAATAATTTTGGTCCAAAGTTGTTCTTTCGTGGTAAGCGCGATAACGATACTCCTGCGAATTAAAAATATGTTTGGTTTTTTTATTTCCGATGATTCAGTCGTCCGAAATTTCAACCGCCAGCAATTCTGATGTCGCAAACTTAACTGCGAAATATTTGTGTAAACAAATGAAATAAACAAAGAACAATGATTTTTTCTTGTGTTTCAAGAGTGGTAAAATATACCCCCAGAAATTCGAAAACATTAAGTGTTTACTTCATTATAAAAACCATCACCGAAAAGTGGCCGATTTTTCGGCCGAGAGAGTAGAATGTCCCCTTAAGGAACGCACTAAAATCGATCGAAACGAATTTCTCCAAGCTGTTAAGTTCGTATTGGATTCTAATGTTTTTTTATTCAATAGAGTTTATTACAAACAAGTGTTTGGAACAGCTATGGGGTCTCCAATCTCCCCTGTAATTGCCAATATAGTGATGGAAAGATTAGAGACGTTTTCCCTCTCGAAGGTACCTTTTCAACTTATTTTTTATAAAAGATACGTGGATGATATTATTACTTGCCTTAGACTGGAGGATTTACAAACATTATTGGATGCATTTAACAGTTTCCATGCTAGACTTCAATTCACTCATGAAATTGAAAAGGATTCTTGTCTTAGCTTTCTAGATACAATAGTTATCAGATCAAATAATAAACTTATTACAAATTGGTACCACAAACCGAGTTCGTCTGGCAGATATATCAATTTCTTTTCTGCTCATCCCATGCAACATAAAGTAGGTTTGATTAAAGGATTAATAGATCGTGCTATTTTGCTTTCTGATCCGGAATTTCGACCTGCTAATTTGCTTCTTTTGAAAAACACGTTGAAACGTAATGGATATCCTATAGACATGGTTTCTGCAATTATTAAAGAACGTACTTTTGAAGTGTACCATCCATTATTGGTGGAAAAACGGAAAGAGGAAAGAAACAAAGAAATAGGTTCCATCAGTTGGAAAAACACAGTCGTTTTACCATTTTGTAATAATATCTCGAACGATATAAGAAGAATATTCAGAAGAGTCGGAATACACACTATTTTTAAAATACCACTTTATGCTAAGCACTTGTTCCCTTTAATCAAAGATAAAATACCTGTGTCAAAAGCTTCAAATATTGTATACTCAATTCCTTGCATGGGCTGTAACCAGGTTTATATTGGTCAAACCTCCAGATATCTAGAAAGGCGTATTTATGAACACAAAAGAAATATCTTCTCATCTCCCTTACAACATACTGCTTTAACCAAACATTCATTGGAGTACGATCATAGGTTTAACTTTGACAATGCTAAAGTTGTAGATAAAGAAACTAATTTAAATCAGAGAATTCTTTTAGAGACACTACACATGATTAAACAGCCTAGCGTTAACCTTAGGTATGAAACACCTAAAATACAAGAATATTACGCAACATTACTGAAGAAGTAATGTCTTTTGCTGTAGTTCTCGAATTAATTTCAATGATCTTACTTGTTTCTTACATATCTTGTAATGTTATGTAGTTGTTTTGTTGCTCTCGAACACCTATAAATGTTCATAAAATATGACATATGAGCAAGAATGTTGGTTTTCCTCTTAGACAGTACTGTTTGGAAATTTGAATTTATATGATTATAATACTCAACGGTTCGTTCTGGCCATATCTCTTTTCACCTTCTAGATGTTTTGGGGTTGTCTACTATTTACCTCAGTCTTCTTCCAACCGACTCGCGTGTCGCACGTTCGTTTTCGAGCGTTACGACTTATTATCTTCAATAGCTCTCGCAGTATTCGTTTTTTTATATTGAATCTTTTCCTTGATAATGGTCTCAATTAAGACCGAAACGTTGGAAATTTATATAAATATTGAATTAATTGCAAAATAGCTTGATTGTTAATGTTTTAAAGTGACCGAACCAGTGCGCCGAAATCATATCTATTAATAATTCCGGTCAAATTAAATTTATAAATAACTTAATAAACCGCTTTGTTTAAATCACGCTTCGAGTTATTGTGTCAATCCTTCGGCTACGAGGATCCCTAAATCAAAACAGACTGCAGCAACAGCTGATCTCGGTACGCGAACGCAAGTGTTCTTACAGTGTTTACAAACGTTCTTTCGCATAGCCCGCGTATAGCCGTATGTCTAGACAGATTTCGCGGAACTATTACAGGTAACTTTTACCTTAATGCAACGGTAAATCCATTTACCGAGACAAATCAAAACAAGTGCTCTAACGGGTGCCTTCCGGGTGCGTATTCACTTACTAAGCCTTCCCTGGCCGATTAGTGTGCTGAATTTCATATTCTCGCCTGACGTCCACCAAATACTCAGAGTGCTGAATTTCACATTATCGCCTGTCTTCCATCAACCCTCAGAGTGCTGAATTACACATTCTCGCCTGACCTCCCACAAACCCTCAGAGTGCAGAATTTCACATTCTCGCCTGTCTTCCATCAACCCTCAGAGTGCTGAATTACACATTCTCGCCTGACCTCCCACAAACCCTCAAAGTGCAGAATTTCACATTCTCGCCTGACCTCCCACCTATCCTCAGAGTGCTGGATGCAAGAGTCGCGCCTGCATTTTACCCAACACAGTCATCGTCCCCAAACTCTCCACCCGGGACGTGACAATACATTTTCAAATTTGTCAGCACATTCCACCAATTGGTTCCAACGTAAAAGTTTAGTGCATTTGGTAACTAACCAGCGGGGCAGGCGCAAGGATGTAACCCTTACCTAAGAAACTTTCTCCACATTTCTACACAGATTTCCTATTTAATATGTTTCGTATTTACGGCGTACAAAAAAAAGAATTACATATACATTTTGTTTCTGTGAAAGTTGGATTTCTTTATTATTAAGCGTCCGATATAGTATTTCAGCGCCACCTTCGACTAGCGGCCTTATGCGTAGTTACTTTGTAACGCAGACGGCACCACGTGCCGCTGCTGAAATCGAAACAAATGCCTGCGATACTCTCGAATTCTTTCCAGTCACGTGCCTCGAAAGTCAGCCATCGTTCGCAGACCGCTCGGATGAGATCGTGCGTTCATTTACGGTTTGTGAAGTAATTGTGAGAGTTATATTACTTACCGTCATTTGTGAAAAATGCCTAGAAAAGCGCTAATACACTCCGGCGTTATTCTGGACAAGTTGAGGCAGTGTGAAAAGTGTCAAGTGTTCGATGAGGAATATAAATTGAAGTGCCGCACGGATAAAGTGTGGGAATAAGTGTGTTTAAAAATTTGTGATAAGTTGTCACCAAACACCTTAAACTTTTACGTGAGGAACAATCGGTGGAATTTGCTGACAAATTTGAAGAAACATTTCCAAATTCCAATGGAAGAAGAAGAAGACGAAGACGAAGCAATGATGGATAGCATTACTGTTTCTAACGTAAGTAATACTAGTCAAGATTTCGTGCCCCACAGTGATGTGAATAAAATGCATAATAAACTGCCGCCACTTTTTCTTGATATCACATTGTCTGAGGAGCAATGGAAATCAGGTCTGTGAAGTTGACACCCCCAAATTCGATTTTTTAAAAAATCTCAACGGCATTCGTTTGTCCATCGTTTGCCCACGTTTGCCCAACAAAAATTTTCGTTTGCCCACCCTTCAAAAAGAAGTTACGGACAAAAAAAAATTTTGCGTCAGCACCCCCATGAAAACTTTTTAATGATTTGACAGTCGGAAATGATTGTCCACCGTTAGCCCACGTTTGCCCACTAAAAATTTTTGTTTGACCAACCTTCAAAAAAAAGTTATGGTCAAAAAAAAAATTTGACTTCAGCACCCTCCATGAACACTTGTGAATATTTTAAAAATAGGAAACAATTGTCCACGACCTGGCAACATTTGCCCAGCCACAGATTTCGTTTGCCCAGCCTCCAGAATCGAATTAAAAAATAAAAACCGCGAAAAAGAAGGGCACGGGTGACGCGATCGCGTTAAAGTCCGATTTTTTAAAAATATTTTATCAAAATCGTTCTTTCAACGATGCAGGCCGTTAGTTTAGATGTAGAAGAGATTTGCCCACCCAAAGATTTCGTATGCCCAGCCTCCGGAACTGAATTAAAAAATAAAAACCGCGAAAAAGAAGGGTACCGGAGACGCGACAACGTTTAAGTTCGATTTTTATCGAATATATTATGAATATCGATTGGTCTTACCGTGAAGGTTTAAGGTGTTTGGTGTTATAGTATCCAAAAATTTTGCACACACTTCTTCCCGTCACTTTATTCGAACGACACTTCAATTTGTAGCTCTGATCAAACACTTTACACTTTTCACACATCTGCAGCGTGTGCAGAATATCACCTGTCTATCAATGCTTTTCTAGGCATTTTTCACTAATCACCACATTGAAATCGCAAAACGGAAAATAATATAATCTTCTCACAGTTACTTCACTAGCCGTAAATGAACGCACGATCTTTCAAGAGCTGTGGCCGAACTCTGAAGACTGACTGACTCTCGTGCGTAGTTGGAAAGAATTCGAGAGTGTTGCAGACATCTGTTTACGTTTCAACAGTGGCACTTGAAGCCGCGACCCTTTAGGGTGTCAGCGTTGCGTGTCGTCAGCGAAAGATAGTAACTACGGATTTATAAACATTTCTGATAAGGTGTCACTAAATACACTAAACTCTTACGTTAAAAACAATCTGTGGAATTTGCTAAAAAATTTGAGAAACTTTTCAAAATTCCAGTGGAAGAAGAAGAAAAAGAAATAGTGGATAGAATTAATGTTTCTAACGATAGTAATACTAGAATTTGAGAATTCTAACCTTACAATAATCCAAATAAAATAAATAATATACTGCCGCAATTACATTTTAATATTATATTATCTGAGGAGTAATGGATAAATATTAACCCTAGATAATGACCACTTTTAAGTGGAATTTTGATCAAAATCTTTGTCCACCTTTTAAAGAAATTTAGAGAATGAATGCTTTACATTAATTACTCAGTACAGTATGAAAGAAATGTGACGTTCCACTATTCGCCCACGTGCATCGACGAAAAGTTTTTTTATTGTCTATCCTGTTCGTACCGACAGCAAAAACACAATTAGCTGGTTCGAAAAACTAGCCGGAATAATCGGACAGAGTGTCTCGCCAGGGTCGTCGTTTATGGCGGTATTGTCCTGTGAGTCGGCCGTGGACAACGTTAAGTACACGCGCGTAGGGATGGTTCCCAAATGTACCACCCGCTGACAGAGCAATATATGGCTTAACTCGAAGCGAGGAAAGTCGAAGTCCCAGAAAAAATGGCACGATGTCTATTGTCCCCTATTCGACATCTGGCAGGCAAATGTTCCCCCACGAATGCTTCGGAAATAAGTTTTGCCCGATTGTAAAAGAATAAATGCATTTTCGCCTCTCTCCGAGTCCGCCTTTGTTCCGTAAAGGTGCGTATCAAATTTTGCGAGGATTCCTTGCGAGGCACGGCTCGCGGAGTAGAAAGTCTGAAAACTGTATACCTCGACAATGGAAACCACCCTTGGACTTTCCAAAGCAGCCTCGCGTAGCAAGCTCCCGCGGCAGCCTCGCGTTACCTCCAGCACGATATTTGCCTAGGCTGCAAGGTTGCCTCACCCGATCCATCGACCGTTGATTTTTCGACATCCTCAAAGGTGCCTCGTGTCCCCAAGAGTAAAAATCTCATGGTGGGGAAATATTGTGAATGTAGTTTTTCATACCGGGGCGGTCCCTTCCAACCCTATATGGAGGTGATCAATGGATTCCTGGCGTTCTCCCCATTAAAATTATAACCAAATGTCAATTTTTAACCCTCGGTTGGCAGGCTGACCCGAATTTCGAATTTGCGATCAAATATCTTTGAGGCATCATTGAGAATTATACTACTGGCGCCATGTAGTAGTATTTTCATGGATCCTCTACAAGTAGAGATACTTCACGACTGTGTGGAAGCGTCAGTGCGTGTTTGAAAGCCGTCAAAATTGGAGGTAGGGACAAATTGATCCATGTGTGACAACTACGTTTGAAGAATGAGGTGTGACAATCGCGGATTAAAGAAGTTAGCATGAAATTATGCAAATACATAAATGTTTCATGTAATGTCCTTCATTATGTTTCAAAGGGTGTAGCCGGATAAGCATAGCGAAAAGTGCCCCCAAACCAAATTGAACTTGGTGTACACCAATCGATAGGTTCCTCAAAGAAAACTATTTCTGCCAAGTTTCAACCCGATATCCCTACTACTAGGGTAGTTACAGGGTGAAACGTAATTTACAGTTTAAGCTCCATTACTTTTGTTTTACTGAATAGAAACTTATAAAAAAAATCAGAGACATTCCACCCGTTGATATGCATGTCTGTGAATTTTTTCAGAATTTTCAGTGGCGAAACCGAATTTTAAAAAATTCAAAAAGATTAAAAATGTCGATTTTATAGTCAAATTTTCAAATGACCACATTCTTATTTTTACAGTTTTAGCGTCTTTGTATGGTCATTAATGTGTAATTTTTTCAGATTTTTTAAAAGGGTGGAACGCAGTCGCAAAAATTAAAAACTGATATTTCCTACCTTCCCGTACGCAAAATTGTAGCATACTCGTACGATGAATGTATTTTGTTCATTAAATGGGTGTTATATGCAATTCTAAATACTTTCACATGTGTTAAATGAATCAATGCAATCAGTCTGATAACGTTTTACCATTGATAAGGGTGAATTTTTAACTAATTGCGTGTATAAGTGATGTCAGTACCTACATAATAAGTGTCACGTCGACCGTTCTTGGTAGATTCTTGAATTCCCTTCCTGCAAATAATATCATATGATGGAGTTTTTATTATCTGGCGAGCCTAATTAAAAGTAGAGCAGTCTCTAGAAACGCACGATCTGCCCTTATATGTTTATAATGAGAATGACGCGTTTCTAATGCGTCGAGTCATGAGTGAGCGAGCTGAAGAGTTTATTTTAATAGTATCGGATGCCAATGGGGGTTCATTTTGTAGAATCCACTTGGAGAGTCTAAACAAATGAGACAAGAAACAGAATAGGAAAGAGAAAATGTGCATGGTGTGAAAGATGCATGAAACGCGTATTCAGTTCCTGAAGTAAAGTCGTGGAGAACGAATCGTAAATGTCGCAGAGTGGTAAAAGTGTTATGAAAAAATGCGATTTATAGTTAGTGATACAGAAATAGTGTAACATTATAAATATAATATAATATAAAATAGTGCGCATATACAATATGTCGGATAGACAAATAAACATTCTTAAGTCGAACATTAGTCGTGTTAGATGTATTAAGTGTAATACTCCATTGAGGAAATCATTCAGTAGGCAGAAGAATATTAATACGGTATTTGAAGCTGAAAAGTGGTCCAGAATTTTGGAAATTGTGGTTACTGTTGGCGATGTGTTATGTGGTAAGTGCCGTATGATTGTTTATCGAAAGGAGGGTAATGTGTATGTAGAAGAACAGGACGTATCAATGCCTAGCACTTCCCATTACCAACCACCTTCTGAACTTCCGCAATCTCAGGAATCTTCACGACAGCTATCTTCGCCTGAAATATCGTCACCTGAAAAATCTTCTGAATCAGGTCCTTCCTATTCATCAAGTGATGATCCATCAGTTGTGTTAAATCTAATTGATAATCGGGCAACAGAAACCGAATATATTAAAATGCAATTTCAAAGAGTTGTTTCAACACACAAATACTGTTTCGTTTGTGGTTCTACGAAGAGTATAATCAATGCACCATCTGAAGCAAGGAAGCAGGCATTCGTTTTGAGAAGATTCTACATACCAAAAGGAAATCGTTGCTGTCCAACTCATTTAATAAAGGGGCGGTTATATGGAGAACACTTGTCGAATTTACGCGTGCATTCAAATAGTACATTAATAGAAATTAATGAATTAAGAAATTATTTCGAATTCATGTCCATTAATTGCGACTCTAATATTAAAGATAAAATAGGCGATTTTACACTCTCAGAGGAACGTCTTCGAGTTTTTACGGGATTAACTTGGGAAAACATAATACAACTACGGGAAATGATGGTTTCAATGAGAGAAACTAAGTGTCGAACTGTATCGCAGGCTATTGTTGTTTTTCTATTTAAACTACGAACTGGCAATTCAAATAAAACAATAGCCGCAATTCTGGGAATGGAACGGGAACAACAAGTTTCTGATTTTTGTGCATCAATTATAAATTCTTTTGAAAAGGACATATTACCTACCCAATTTGGATTTACTGCTTTTCCTCGAGAACATTTAATTGAAATAGAAACATCAACTATTGCTAAAAAATTGCACAATATAACCGATCAGTTGGCTTTGATTTTCGATGGCACGTATATTTGACACGGAAAAAGCTCAAATAATGAATACCAAAGAAAATCATATTCCGGCCAAAAAAACACCATTATGTAAACCATTTACAATTTGCACAACAACTGGATATATTATTGATATGCTCGGACCTTTCTATGGTACTAAAAATGACGCACAAATAATGAAAATTGTAATGCAAGATCCAAACGGTTTGCGGGCTCTAATGAAAAATGGAGACTTATGCATCGTTGATCGAGGTTTTCGGGATGTCAAAACCTATCTGGAGGAAGAAGGATACAAGATACTTATGCCAGCTCTTAAAGGAAAACGTAATCAACTAACAACTAAGGAAGCTAATGATTCTCGGTTAGTTACAAAAGTTCGTTGGGTTGTTGAAGCTGTCCACGGCATAATAGGGCAAAAATACCGACTTCTCCATCACCAAATGCAAAACACATTGCTTCCAACAGTACGGTCGTTCTGCCGAATAGCTTGTTTCCTGCACAATACATTTGGAAAGCGATTAAATTCAGATAAACAGTTCTCCCAAGAAATAATTTCAAGAATTTCCGAACAAAAAGATCAACCTAATACTTTAGGATTGGAAGTCGAAACACACCGTTGGAGTAGACGAAAGATTCCATTTCAACAAATAACAGCTACCGATTTGACTGATTTCCCCGAAATGACAGAACAAGATCTAAAAATTTTTTTTACTGGATCCTATCAACTATCTCAAGCAGTGTCCTACTTGGCAGAGATGATGGATGAAGAAAATAATATTAATCTCCGTTGCTTAAAACAAAATAATAACATCCTTCAATTTCAAGTACAATCGCGACACATTAATAGCAAAATCTATAAATGTTACATCGACTATACACCACATTCCATAGGTTGCTCTGGAATCAAGCGTTATTTCTGTGAGTGTGCAAATGGGAGTCGTACTGTTGGATGTTGTTCGCATGTAGCTGCGATAATATATTATTTATCGCATGCTCGGTATCTTGCAGAAATTATAAGGCCCGCAGAGATACTTAGCAAAATATTTAATACCGAACAGGTAAATCCAGTAATAAATGATGATAGCGACGAAGATTAAATTACAAACATAACGTTACTTGTGCTGCAAATCGAAATTATCAAAGGTAAAACCCAATGACTAGTATTCAGTACCTTATTTAATGAATGCAGAAGTATCTGATAATGAAAACCTATTATATGATATTATTTGCAGGAAGGGAATTCAAGAATCTACCAAGAACGGTCGACGTGACACTTATTATGTAGGTACTGACATCACTTATACACGCAATTAGTTAAAAATTCACCCTTATCAATGGTAAAACGTTATCAGACTGATTGCATTGATTCATTTAACACATGTGAAAGTATTTAGAATTGCATATAACACCCATTTAATGAACAAAATACATTCATCGTACGAGTATGCTACAATTTTGCGTACGGGAAGGTAGGAAATATCAGTTTTTAATTTTTGCGACTGCGTTCCACCCTTTTAAAAAATCTGAAAAAATTACACATTAATGACCATACAAAGACGCTAAAACTGTAAAAATAAGAATGTGGTCATTTGAAAATTTGACTATAAAATCGACATTTTTAATCTTTTTGAATTTTTTAAAATTCGGTTTCGCCACTGAAAATTCTGAAAAAATTCACAGACATGCATATCAACGGGTGGAATGTCTCTGATTTTTTTTATAAGTTTCTATTCAGTAAAACAAAAGTAATGGAGCTTAAACTGTAAATTACGTTTCACCCTGTAACTACCCTAGTAGTAGGGATATCGGGTTGAAACTTGGCAGAAATAGTTTTCTTTGAGGAACCTATCGATTGGTGTACACCAAGTTCAATTTGGTTTGGGGGCACTTTTCGCTATGCTTATCCGGCTACACCCTTACGTGGTTCTTGGTGTTATTTTCATTCTGAGTTATTTAATCCGTATATTGGTCTGTCGGTGGGTAGTAGGTACATATGATGACTTCGGACGCACAGGTACCGTTGTCAGCCGCCGACTTGCGGAACAATACAGTCATAAACCGCGACTCTGATGAGACGCTCTGGCCGATCAACCTGGCTAGTTTTTCGGAAACAACTGGTTCCATTAGGCCCGAAATACACCTGCAGCTGGAAAACCTGTGTCACTGGGTCACAGAACCGATCCTGGTCATCGATGGACGAGCCCAGTGCACAGCTAATCCCAGGTATACGACACTACCCAAAGTTAAGGGTCGCAATGCCAGGTGCGTCCAGGTTAATGTACCGAATATTCACTTCACTGCACGGCTACTAACACTGATCACTTAATTCATTTTTCATGGAACGTGTTGTTCCTACGTTTTAAAAATTGGTGGCCCCGAAGGTGGGCCTTGGGGAGGAGATATTGCTGTGAAGAGGGCCACTTGAAGACAGTGGCCGTTTGGGAGGGATGCATGTCCGATTGATTAGGTTAGGACTAATCGTACTTCTCTCGCGCTGTAATCGTTCTAAACACGCGCTCGAATTTCAAAACAGAAACACGCGTTGACGTATTCCGTACGTATTCCAGTGTTGGCCGTTATTGAATTATGGATTTTTATCACAATAACGAACTACGATCACTTTTCGTTCATTTCCTGTTACATTACCTTTTCGTGGCTACGTTATTAACACAAGGAAATTTACGTATTCCTTATCCTCCCACTTCAAATAATTATTATTTTCGATTCTTATAAAAAAAGACCTTTGTATTCGTCTTTTTACGTTACACATGATTTTCATCCATTTATCCTTTATTCATTATTCACTTTAAATGACAAACAAACCATGACAAAATGTTCGATTTTATTTGTTACGTCTTTTTCATGTACCATTCTACGCAATTTCCTTCGATGCATGTCGAGTTGCTTGTTCGTAGTCGCAGCGCGGCGCGCGACCACGCTAGCGGGGGAATTCGGCCGCCAGACTCGGGCTCTGATTGGTCGGTGCTTTTTGTTAATACCTCGTTAACGAAATCTCGGAGAACATTTTCGCAAAGGAAAAAGTTGTTTGCAATTACTCCCTGAGTCACCCCCTTCAAGGAACCGCAGCATTTTTGGAACACCCTGTATACTAACATTTTATATCTGAGGTTCCCATTCCCTGCGCGTAGAAAGAATTTAATGTATTTATTTTTTACTAAAAAGTCGAAATTGAAGAATTCTACGTATCCGTATTTCACAGTTTGTTCTGTAGTTTACGTTGACAAATTTACGCCAAAATGAAATAACAATTTATAAGAAGGAGTCCCACGATTGCTATCGCCCGCCTGAAAACAGTGGACGAAAGCCAGACCACGGTGGGAAAACCGTCGCGGGCGGAGACAACTCGACTTTCCCCAAACGTGCATTTGGCAACACTCAAGGTCAAGTCCCATCTAACATTGACGGAAATTCGGGCCTAACCCTGAGTTGTAAACATCTGCAACGCAGGCGACCAGGCTAGACCTCAAGCATTGCCTGTCGTAATAAATTGTACAGTCCTGTCCCTGTTACAGGGTGTACAAAAGTATTAAAAAATGGTCGAGTTATTTGTCGTTCCGGGAATCTCCTCCGCGTGAGCGGTGTATCATATATCTCTAAAACTATTTGTCCGATTTATTTCAAACCTGGTACACATATTCTTAATGACATTATCTAAAACGTAGCATATCATTTTTTTATGCGTTAACCTATTCGTGTATATTAAATGTCTTAGGTTTGCCTTGTTAGGTAAACAATGGATAGTAATATTCACCTTGCTCTCATTTGTACAACAAATTTTTTTCTTCTCAAATCCGTATGCTAAATTGTAGATATTTGATTATTGAACATTAGAATCATGGTCTTTCTCATGTTGGATAAACCTGGGCGCCATAATTGGATATATCGTCCACGCGCGTAACAGCGGAGGAGCTTCACGGGACAAGAAATAACTCAGCCATTCTTTAATATTTTTGTACAATATTTATACAACATATGCCTTAATACATGCTCTACACATAGCAAGTAAAGAAAAAATTTCCAACCTCACAGTATCTGTAAAAAAATGCGTCTAGTTTGTTGCTGTTTCCAGCGTCTGAGGGTGGCGTAACACCCTTTATTAAGGGTGTTTCCCGTTAATGGCTAAAAAAGGTATAAATGAATAAATAAAGAAATAGGTCTAATATAGACCAAGTTTAGGCAAATGCATGTTTTTGTAGTAATGAATTAAACAAATGGGACTTTGACCGATTTATATTTCATCATTATGAGGATTTTAAAAATATATTTGTAATTTTGCATGTTCTGGGTATTTTTCATGATTTTTGCATATAAACGGAATTTGTTTACAAATTAGCTCGAGTAATTGTTAGAAGTTGCTGAACCGCGAGGCGTATTAATGTTGGGTGATATTTTTTAATTGCTACATTGATGGCACCTTTCTTACATCCGGCATATTCAAGTAAAAACTGAGGGGGCTGACTGGGTTTACCACCCCTAGTACCCAGAAATTAATCAGCCTGATCGGTCAAAGTACGTCGCCAGGGTTGCGGTTTATGACCGTATTGTCACGCGAGTCGGCGAACGGGCAGAGCAATATACGGATTAGCTCGGGCCGAAGAATGACTAAAATTCTTAAAGACCATACCACGTTCTTGATTGCCCTTAGAATTTTCGTTTCGCCCGGAGTCCGTTTTTGTCACCATGCACAGTGACCCTCAACGCCAAGAAATGCAGGAAACATTCAAATTGCCATTTATTCATATCAAAATGCCGAATCTTATTAAGCTGATTTTAAAGAACTTTTTGGTTTGAAGAAATCCATAAAAGATGTCTTCGCGAAACACGTCTAAAAAGATGTTTTTACATTTTCATCTGAATTCTTCAGATCCAGTAACAGATACTTTTCAACCTTTGCCAACAGAAAACCAAACAGTATTATAAAATCAGCTTAATAAGATTCGGCATTTTGATAGGAACAAATGGCATTTTTAATTTTTCCAGCATTTCTTGGCGTTGAGGGCCACTGTGCATGGTGACAAAAACGGACTCCGGGCGAAACGAAAATTCTAAGGGCAATCAAGAACGTGGTACGGTCTTTAAGAATTTTAGTCATTCTTCGGCCTGAGTTAATCCGTATATTGCTCTATCGGTTCGCCGACTCGCGGAGCAATACGGTCATAAACAGCAACCCTGACGACGTACTCTGACCGATCAGCCTGATTCATTTTTGGGGACTCTAGTCGGTACGAAACGTTTTATATTTTATTGGTAGTAGAATATATCCGTATAGGTCCTACGCTGTAGGGGTGAAAGGCCGTTTTATACCTGTACCTGCAGCTAAATCCGCGCGGACAAGGTGATGCAGAAAGGAACAAGACAATTAGAGGGCAACACAGATATAAAAGCGAAAATAGGAAATGGGTGTGAGTCACGTACTAATGGAAATACCAAGTTCTGTATTTTTCCTTAGATCTTCATGAAAATGATTGATACCGATGCATTCCTGGTGTTTTCCGATGATACCAAATACGATATAAATCTGGACATTTTTTAAGGAAAGTTTATCACATGTGATATCATTTTCATTAGGAAAACACCACCAAACTATTGCCATTACTTGCATGAAGATTTTACGACGTATAATTAAACAGGTCAAACGTTATTTAAATACATTTATTTTATTTCTTGTGATTTCATACGCTCTTTCAGAAATATTACTCATCCTCATTCAAAGGGATTGGTACATACTTTGCACATAAGATGTAAAGAAGTAATTTTTAACCTTATAGTATCTGTAAAAAAAATCGTCTAGTTTCGAGCGTCTCAGGGTGGCGTAATCCCTTAAGGCGAGGACGGCGACGACGCACAGTGGTGGGAATAGTGGTAGTAGGGGACATTTGGCCGAAAAATGAACTTTCTCCTATCGAAATCTATTGAATGTAGGGGAAACCTGTCCAAAACCGTATACTGGGGCAAAACCGTATACCATACTTATTTCTGAAAACAAATGAACGATTCCCACGCACGTTTGGCAATTGTTTCCCGCCATATTGAACTGTTAGTCAACAGATCCTCGTGGCGAAATACCTACGCTCCAGTGAATTATTAAATTTATTATATTTCTACGTGCTGTGATCTTGTTTTCGACTGTACTTCAAATGGACTATATAGTGTTCTGGTAATTAGAAGGTAAGTTATATGAAGATATCTATTAACAGTATCGATCTCTATTATATTTTGATGATGGTGGCCGATTGTTGTCATTTTCATATTTAGCTGTAACCAAAAGTTTGGGTTCTTACGCCTTGAGGCAAAACCGTACGGGGTAAAATCGTACACCGAACGACGGTTCGTAAACTAGTGTTCCAATTTTATTTAAAGGTGTCAGCAAGATGCCACATAATTATAACAGAAACACTATTAAACAAGCAATTAAACCTAGAGAAAATAAAGATAAAACTAATTTTTGTGTATACCTATTGTCGCCAAGAATATGGCCTGAGCCGCTTGGATCAAAATTGAGTCCAATGTACAAAGTGTGGTGGATGGGCACACGAGGTTGCACCGGCTGGGAATTCGAAGAACTCGACGATTTTGCCCCATAAGGTGGGCAAAACCGGAAAAAGAAGAGGTTTTGGTTTATTGTTCAATTAAGTACCCTATTTGAACTTTTCAATTATATTTTTGTTCTTTTGTGTTGTTTATGAAACCCTTTAATAAATACTGTTGTTATTACCCAATTTGTTTTATTATTTAAAAAGTTATGGACTTAGATCCTTAAGTATACGGTTTTGGACAGGTTTCCCCTACTCTACTTCCTAAATATCCATCAGTCTCGATACTGAAGATATTAATAAAATTTAATAAAAATTGTAATTGGGATGAAAGTTAAAGTTGGACACTATACAAATAGCATTTTTCACCAGAAAAAAACTGCTTCCTTCTTAGATATATCCTGACAACCCTGTTTAATATTTCCTCTCCGCTTGGATCTAACATGAAGAGCATTCTTTTGCGTTAAGAATTAACACCGTTAATTAAAAATGTTCATAATGTATTAAAAAAGTAACGCTCAATGAAATAGAGAAAATTGTCAAAGTTCTGTACAATTGACAAGGAATATCTTTCAAGTCCCACCGAGTCTCACGTTCTAACCAATTGGAATATTTTCAGCACACCTTCCTCTACAGAATCGTGCAAAAATCATTTCCCCCTTCAGCCGACTCTTCAAATTATTACGTTTAAAACTGTCAGCGTTACGTCGTTTTACGTATATACGTTCGTATCTATCGTATTATTATTGCATTACAAAGGGTTTTTACAAATACTAATGCATATATTGTGCTCTATTCCGTTGAATAAATGAATAATAAATGAATAATAATGTTTAACAACTATTAAGTACTATTTGACTATTCCTTATAACTCAGAAACGAACAGTTTGCCTAACATGCGATTTAAATCACTTAAAGAGCATTAAATAAACTACTAAATAAAGTTTTCAAATTTTTTTATAACAAATAAGTTGAAAAAATTTAAAAATGAAACATTAAATACACGTAGAATATATTCAATTATAAATCATTAGAAAGGGGCAATTTTTTCTTGTTTTTGGCGCAAATTTCGTTCCGATATCTTTTATAGTTTAAAAGTTATACACGAATGTCACTAACTACCCCTGTTCCGACCACTGTGTGACGGGCTCGGCCGCCAGGCCCATGATACACAGGGCCAGCGCGAGGATGGTCAGGTATTATTCTGTGGGGACAAAATTGTCCGTGGCGGTGGTATAAAAGCCCTCTGTTCTTGACCGAGTTAACTCAGTTCTTCGACACCTTCGACAGGAGACGAAGCACACGAATATGGAGTCCATGAACGCTGTAATTATTAAAATTGTATACTATTAAACCGGGTGATTCTTCTGCTAGAGTCCTCAAATCGAGTCATGTAAATCAGACTGTTTTTAAGGAACTTAGGTTTACTTTATGCAAATAAATTTTTCATGTGGGCCATTTTCATCGGGACGACATAACTGCGTGTATTACGAAAAGTAGCACGTTTCTTTTTTTTTTACGAAAAACAGCACGCTTCAGTTTGCCACATAAAGAAGAACATTTCATCGTTTCCGACGAATATTAGCACGTTTGGTCTTTCGCCGCGAAAACTATCATATTTCACTGCTTCGCCCCGAAGAATAGCAAATTTTGGATTATACGGCAGAAACGTTTCACCGCGTGATCAGTTTAAATTGTTGAAGTGCATTTTGCATCGAAGAATTCAACTTTTGAATCTGTTGTTTAATAAATAATATTGGGTTGGTGCATAATTATCAGGCGTTTTTATTGGCGGGTTATTTGTTAATAAAAATTGCTGTTTTGTTTACTTTTTTTAATACAAATATTATTTTATTCTTAGGTTATAAACATGCGTGTCGATAATCATACTCATATTCGTCATATTATGCTTTACCACGTCGAAAAATGATGGAAAGCAGTGCAGTCATTTTGCGATCTCAACGAACTTTTCGGCGAAGGAACAATCAGCGAAAGTCAATGCAGGGAATGGATGTGTTTGGTGGGATATTCCGCGTCTATCCCACCAAACACACAACATTGCCTTCTTACAGTGGATGTGTTTCGGTATTCCTTTGGGTGAAACCCCTGGCGAAACGCAAACCTTCGTCGCCGAAAAGTTCGTTGAGATTGTGAAATGACTGCACTGCTTTCCATCCTTTTTCGAAGTAGTAAAGCATAATATGACGAATATGAGTATGATTATCGACACGCATTTTTATAACCTAAAAATAAAATATTTGTATTAAAAAAAAGTAAACAAAACAGCAATTTTTATTAACAAATAACCCGCCAATAAAAACGCTTGATAATTATGCACCAACCCAATATTATTTATTAAACAACAGATTCAAAAGTTGAATTCTTCGATGCAAAATGCACTTCAACAATTTAAACTGATCACGCGGTGAAACGTTTCTGCCGTATAATCCAAAATTTGCTATTCTTCGGGGCGAAGCAGTGAAATATGATAGTTTTCGCGGCGGAAGACCAAACGTGCTAATATTCGTCGGAAACGATGAAATGTTCTTCTTTATGTGGCAAACTGAAGCGTGCTGTTTTTCGTAAAAAAAAAAGAAACGTGCTACTTTTCGTAACACACGCAGTTATGTCGTCCCGATGAAAGTGGCGCACATGAAAAATTTATTTGCATAATGTAAAGCTAACTTCGTTAATAGTCAAGGCATTTTTGATCAAGTCAAATAAAATTGTTTAAATTCAAATAATTTGTTATATATATTTTTCCATTTCTAGATGCAATCAGCTTTGCCAGAAGCGACGTCGGCAGCAGCCGCAGCCGCAGCAGGGTCAAGCGGCGAAAATGCAAGAGCAGAGGTAAAAGAAAAATCGGACGACACCAAAAATGGCCCCCCTACGTCGGAAGAAACTATAACGAAGGTAATTATGTGGAATGTGGTACTATATCTTAGGGTAGACCGGGGGGCGATAGTAACCCTTTGACTTTGGAATACGATTACGCAACAACTATCACAGTTAGAACAAAACTTCTTATACTTTCTTTCGCTGCATGTCAAGTGATATCTAGGTTATTAATAAAAAATGAGAACCGGAGAAAGTATTACAACCGTCCCTGACCCCGGGTCGGTTGTCACATTGCATGGAGTGGATAGTAGCACAAATTTAACTTTGCAAAATTAAAAATATTTATTGATTTTAATTATAATAATAAATGAAAAAAGGTAAAATTTATAACCACTTATGCGGTATCGAAATTGTGGCAGAAATAGAAAACGTTATGGCTGGTGCATTCTTCATGTGATCAATCCTTACATTCAGTACATTGCACCCATTTTTCATTCGTTTGCTTATGCTGTGCTATATGATTCCATGCAGACATGACAATATTATTCATCTTCTTTGTCATTATTTGGATCTGTCACGGTACAACCCATCCCGACTGCCGATTTATGTTTAAAGAAATAATGATTTTGGTCGAAGAAATTTTTTTTCTTTATAATTTTTATCTCGAATAGTAATGATTCGATAAAAAAAAACTGTAAATAGAAAAAATGTGTGTCGTGACGAGCTTTATAACATTATATATTTTAAAATACAGTTTAACAACATTTAATTTCCCAATATTTCTTAGCGTTTGGACAATAATTTTTCGCATTTTCGAGCGCTAGTCCCCTTATTGCATCCGACCCTTCAATTGTCACAATGATATTCCGTTTTAAGAAATGTCCGAATATTTTTTTATGAATCACTATATGTATGGGTAGAAGTAAAAAACATAATTGTTATATTTCTGTTTCAGCTTAAAACGCAAATAAGACGCCTAAAATTTTTACGATGCCGTGGGCGCGGAATTACCCCCGGAGGTTGGTGGAGAGGCGGAGGAGGAGGTGGCAGGGGCCGAGGCGCCAGAGGTGGATGGGGAGGAAGCAGCTGGGGACGTGGTGCCAGAGGTGGATGGAGAGGAGGTGACTGGGGACGAGGCGGCAGAGGTGGATCGAGAGGAGGCGGAGGAGGTAGCTGGGGAGGAGCGAACATTAATATTTACAACATGAAATGATAGAAAATTTCAATAAATTCTGTTTGTTTTTTGTATGTTTGAAATCTAGAAACTCAATTTTAACCCACTTCCACCCATCCAATTGTCTTGAAACCTCGCAAGCGTACATAGTTATGATGACAATACAAAATTATGAAAAAAAACCCGAGGGGGTAAAAGAATTACCCAGTCATCAATACATATAACCTATAACCACAAATCCAAACTACTTGAAATTAGCCTATAACCACAAATCAAATCAACTCCATAAAAAAACTTCAAAAAAGTAAAATATATACGCCAAGTACATGAAATCAAATAAATCACAAAAAATAGAAGATATAATAAATCACAAAAAATAGAAGATAAGAATAATAATTACAAAATAAAAAAAGATGTGAAATCAAAATGAGCTGCAAATACATAAATGTGCTTTCCAACTGTGCTTAAGATGACACAACTACATATACACAGCTAAAATGCTGTGTTCATACATTCCATTACTCATATCGCGGACATTTTAATTAACCCATCAAAAAGAATCCCATTTAAAAACATTGTCGTAAATTAATTAATTATTAGCTTTACAAAATTAATGATATACAAAAATTGCGCCAATTATAACAATGGCTATTTATACAAAGAGAAAAATGTATTAAATAATATTAAGCAGATATATTTTTATACAAATAAATATTTTAATACGAATAAATATTTTATTCAAAATACTTGGCGCTGCTCTCCGAATTGGTGTCGCTAAACTGAATAAATGTGTATATAAATTGCATTAATTTTTTCTTTCTTTCTTGTACGTGCGTTCGTGAATGTGTGTATGTGCACATGCTATGTATGATATTAGAATTAAATATATGTAGAATAGATCTGACTGCGTTTCTAATATGTATATGTACACGTTTATGTATTTTCGATTGTAAGGGAGTAATTGTAAATTATTAATACTAAGACAATTAACATTTTTTCGGTTTCGCAGCGAGCTGTCACGTTACGAGACTTATTTAAAAACAAAACATTGTTTTATTTCACTTCTACTGGTTCCACGTGCTATTCCGAGCCGCCCAACAAGACACGTGGGAACTAGTAATCCAGTTTTATAATGTGTCACCAATTTTGCGGCTTCCCCCGTGACACATAACCACAAATCCAAAGTTAGACAGTAATAAGTAAATAATAAAAAATATATTTAAAAAAAAATGTGAATTAAACGCTTTTATTTAAAACGCACAAAAAACTAAAAAATAATTATTTTCTTGTACTACCATTTCGATGTTGTTCTGTTAATTTAAATAGAATCGTGAAGCAGGATGTTTCATAATAGATTATGGATCAATTTAATACAGAATCGAGCATCGAAATGAATTTGTTGTGAGATATCCTGCTCCACGATTTTATTTGAAGTGAAAACACAACATCGAAATGGTAGTACAAGAAAAGAATTATTTTTTAGTTTATAATTTCGCCATTGTCTCGGCTTAATATTTAAAAGTTGCTCTCCAATTGCTAACCTAGTCTTTTCTTTTCATGCGGTATTCCCAAAGTATCGACTGTGTGCACTCTTAAAACAATGCCAGTGCCAGGAGCCGGTTCATATAGGCAATGAACATTAAATTCGGCACTGCATTCATTGCAAATCTTAATATATAAACCAGAAAGTGTTTGTCTGTCGCCTAAAAACTTTCGAACGCTAAACTCTCGGGTCACGAAATGTATCCCATCTCATTATTCTTAACTAATCCAGATGAATGTGACTATTTTCACAAAAAATGGGTAAAATTTTTTTGTAAAATTAGAATCTAAATTGTTACCTGAGAACATAGAACAATGATGTTTCTTACATGTTAATTTAAAATAATAAAATATTCGCCATCCCGTATATTTTAGTTACTATGAAACGTCCACGAAATATTCCTTTCTGTATGTTTATAGTTATTTGTACGTTTTTTATTTTAAATCTGAACCTATCCCAAAAACATAATATCCTATATATCCCGTTTACATAAAGTACTAAGTATGAAGTATATTTTATTAACATTTTAAAATATTGTCGATGTAAAAATAGTATTTGGACATATTCAGTATTCACAGACTATTTGGTAGCAATGATATATGTATATATATATATATATATATATATATATATATATATAAATCAATAATAAAATACAAATTATGATTCAACAGCAGACAGAAAGGTAAAAACTTATCACTGGTAATGATATAAATGATATACATAATTTGTTCCGTTCTCGGTTTCCTGTTAATAGCTGGATTTCGAGCCGATCGCGGCCGAGTTTTGCCGAGCCGATCTGAAATCAAATTGCCCGCTCATGACGGCCAAGCTTGTAGCCCGAATCGAGTCTTGAGATCTCGAGCAATACAAATGTATCGGGACCCCGCCCGATCCCGCCCGAAATTTTCCGGCCCGTCCCGAGCCCGAAACGTCGGGTACACGAACACCCCCACACCCCTGCTAACCTCTATTTCTTTTTCTCCTTCTTCTTCTTCCACTGGAATTTTGAAATGTTTTTCAAATTTGTTAGCAAATTCCACCGATTGTTTTTAACGTAAGAGTTTAGTGCATTTGGTGACAACGTATCAGAAATGTTTATAAATGCGTAGTTACTTTCTTTCGCTGACGGCCCTCAGCGCTGCGCCCTAAAGCGGCGCGGCACCAAGTGCCAGTTTTGAAACGTAAACACATGTTTGCCATACTCTCGAATTCTTTGCAACGACCTACGAAAGTCAGTTAGTCTTCAGACACAGCGCTTGCAAGATCGTGCGTTCATTTACGGCTTGCGAAGTTACTGTGAGAAGATTATATAATTTTTTGTTTCGCGATTTCATTGTAGTGATTAGTGAAAAATGCCTAGAAAAGCATTAATAGACTCTAGTGTGATTCTGCAAATGCTGCAAAAGTGTGAAAAGGGTGAATTATTCGATGGGAGCTGCAAATTGAGGTATCGTACGGATAAAGTGTGGAAAGAAGTAGCTGCAAAATTTTCATGTAAGTTGTCGCCACACACATTAAATTTTCACGTTAGAACCAATAGATGGAATTTGTTAACAAATTTGAAAAAACATTTCGAAATTCCGGTTGAAGAAGAAGAAAAAGAAATAGGGGATAGCATGAATGTCACAAACGAAAGTAACATTACCCAAGAATACGAACCTCCCATTAATGTGAATAAAATCAATAATAATCTACCGCAATTATATTTTAATATTACATTGTCTGAGGAACAATGGAAATCTATTGCTCCTGTATCGAAAATTTATAAAGAAAAGGGCACTCGTGGAAAATCGTATAAAATACTTAGTCCCGGTTGAACTGATACCATTTGCAAAGCTTGTTTTTTAAAAACGAAAATTCCGTGCGCTTATACGTTCAAATATAGCAAAATTTTCGATTCTCCGGAAGCGGAAACATATTTGAAAATATACGGCACTTGTAATGAATGCGGTGCCGAATTTAAAGCTCATTGCTTACATAAACCGGCTCCTGGCACTGGTATTGTGTTAAGAGTGCACACAGTCGATGCTTCGGGAATACCGCATGAAAATAAAAGGGCAGTACAAGGAAAAAATAGGGTAGAAATAGGGAAACAACTTTTAAATATTAAACCCAGACAATGGCGATATGATGCCGTATCTGATTTAAGCTATGACGATCCCGAACCACCTTATGTTGCGCGACAATGTACTCTGAGGAAAATCAGAGAAGAAGCCATTGTACGGGAATTAGAAATAAATAAAAATCTTGACACAATTAATTTATTATGTGAGTTGAAATGTAAGGGGCGATACTCAGGGTACATTAAACAGATCGCAAAGGATCCTTTCTATTGTTTTAACTGGTCTCCCATGCAAATGGAACCGTATAAAACGTTAATTAAATCGTGCAGGAAAATAGAAATAGACGCGACTGGAAAATTAGTGAAAACAATAGAAAAACTAAATGGTGACAAGAAACATATATTCTTGTACCAAATTATTATAAAAGGTGCAAATGGTATACAACCAGTATTTCAAATGCTTTCGGAAAAGCATGATACAAATTTAATTACGTACTGGTTGAGGGAGATCATAAGAGACGGGGCACCGGTGCATCCAGAAGTTGCTTCCGATTATTCACTGGCGGTTTTGAATGCAACCAGCCTGGCATTCAATGAACGTTGCTTAAAAATTACATTTTCGATTGCTATTGATGGATTACTAGCGAAATTTTGCAACATCCACTTTGGTGTTTCATCAGAATTGATATTGCCCATTTAATAAAAATTATTTGTAGCAAAGTTGTATTTCATAGAAAGCACCCTAAAATTAAAGACTTCTTTGTGCGATGCGCGGGGATAATGTCATCGTGCGATAATGTGGAAGATTTTAGTACACTGCTTAGCTCAATATTTATTGTCGCTTACAGTGAGTACGATGGCAATGATTCTGATGGAAATGAAGTCATTTGTGAGCAGAAGCGATCGTATTTATTCGAAAGAATAAAGTCATTCACCTTTACGAGTGACGAGAATGACACAAAATACGATGATTTAGAAATGCTAAATGAAAATGAAAATATAGTTGCATTTATAAATAATATCAGAGATGAAGCTGAACAAATTGCAAAAGACAATGTAGAGACAGATAGGTACAATGCATTTTATTGTCCAGAACTAGTCACATATCTAGTTAAATTGGCAAAACATTTTCCACTCTGGACACAGGTGATGAGGGGATATTTCTCTCTGTCATCAAATGTAGCGACATCCTCTAGATGTGAGGCATATTTTAAAGATCTCAAGCATTCAGATTTGGGCGCAAATTATAAACCAATGCGCGTCGATAAATTTATCATTCACCATATAAAATCTATTGAAAATATCTCGAAATTGGAACGTGCTGCAATTAAACGCACGAACGAAAAAATTGCACTGCTGCAAATTGAGATAAGACAAGAAAAAGAAAGAAAAATCGATTCACGTGATTTTGACGAAAATGCGCAAAACGCTACCCATACTTATGATTATTTAACGGAACAGGAAAATTGGAAAGGCTTAAATATTGAAGCCAAACCAAATAAATTCAAAGATTTACAAGTTTCAACTAATAATAGGAATTATATAGAGGACGCTGAAAATAAAGAAAATGTAAAAAACGCGAATACACAAAAAAAACAGTACACTAAATATAATACAGAAGCCCTTAATCGAAAACAAAAAGAATACTCCTAGAGGGAAATATTTAACTTCATGCCCAGACATTCACCTCACATACGATAGGCCATTAAGGAAAAGAAAAAATGAAATATTAAGAAATGGAAATAACTGTAATTTGGTTCATCTTAATGGCGAAAAAATATATATTCAAAATACGTGTGCATTCGACGCATTGGTTGAAGTATTAACCAGTGCGTATTGCAATTATAGTACATTTAAAAGCTGGATCGATGAAAATTCAGACAATATATTTTTCATATTCGTCAAAAAACACGCTATGGAGAATATTAACAACTCCGTGTATGAAGAGCGAGGAGCTATTTTATGTACAATATTTGAAAATCAAAATAATATTGTAGATTGTA
Source organism: Andrena camellia (assembly GCA_029448645.1). Taxonomy (NCBI): domain Eukaryota; kingdom Metazoa; phylum Arthropoda; class Insecta; order Hymenoptera; family Andrenidae; genus Andrena; species Andrena camellia. The sequence continues at coordinate 30,083,317 of CM055679.1, forward strand.
CTACAAATGTCAATGAGCTATTTACAAAACTTGTAACAGACGTTTTCAGTGTCGAAGAAAATAGAATCTGCGGCAAATGTCAAGTAAAGTCTAGAAAATTGTTGGTAGTAGATTTAATTAGTACACTCACAACCGAAGATTTTAAACAAAATTTTGATAATTTTGTTGCGCAATTCTTCAGTGTACAAACACGCACGTCTAAAACATGTCAATCAGCAGTGCAATTAAAAAGAAAACCAAAATCATATGTGTTTATAGACACCGAAATCTTTTTCCAACTAAATAAAATAAATGGAATATTTTTAAATAGCATACCTGAAAAGTTTCAAATTGAAGATGCACTATACGTTTTAAGTGGCATCGTATGTCATAGCGCAGGACATTATACAGCTTATTGCCGTAATACAACAGGAGTATGGACACTACACAATGACATTAGTCAAAAATTGCGAAAAATTTCAAATCAAAAAACGGTAAAAGTATTTCCGACAACAATGATATTCATAAAAATATAAAAATTCTGTTAAAACTTTAATTCGACAAAATATATGATAATGATACTTTATAATAGTAAAACTATTGAATCGGTCCGGCGTCGCACCGCTCTGTAAAGTGCGGTACCACTGGTTCTACCAGTGGTCACAAGTGCCAGCCATGGCACTTGTACTCGCGGATGATACGATCACGCGAATCAAACGCCGCCGGCGTAATTTTGCCAAGAAAGTGACGAAAGCAATAATAAATTTAACCGGTCCGGCGTCGCACCGCTCTGTAAAGTGCGGTACCACTGGTTCTACCAGTGGTCACAAGTGCCAGCCATGGCACTTGTACTCGCGGATCGTACGATCACGCGAGTCAAACGACACCGGCGTAATTTTGCCAAGATAGTGACGAAGGAAATAATAATATCAATACACGCAATTAAGTCGATTCTGAAAGGTGGCGAAATCATGGGATGGACAAACGTCTTCTACATCTACACTAACAAAATTAATCGTTGGACAAACGATTTCATCGTTTAATTAATAAAAAATCGAATTTATACGCGATCGCTTCTCAAGTACCCTTCTTTTTCGCGATTTTTAGTAATTATTCGATTCTGGAAGGTGGGCAAACGAAAATTTTTGGTGGACAAACGATGCTAGATCGTAGACAATTGTATCCCTCTTTTAAAAAGTTGAAAAGTATTCACGGAGGGTGCTGCTGACAAATTTTCTTAATTTGTTAATAACTTTTTTTTTAAGGGTGGACAAACGAAAATTGTTGTTGCACAAACGTGGACAAACGATGGACAATCATTTCCCCCCATCAAATTATTAAAAAGTTTTCATGGGGGTGCTGGTGAAATTTTTTTTTTCATAACTTTTTTAAGGGTGGACAAACAAAAATTTTTGTTGGACAAACGTGGACAAACGATGGACAAACGTATGCCATTGAGTTTTTTTAAAAATTCGAATTTGGGGGTGCCAACTTCACAGACCTCAAGAACTTTTAGAAACGATAGAGTTCGAAGAAGAGGAGTGTGTACCAGAAGAAGGAGGTATTGTGACATTATAATATAAAACAAATGCTGTTGCATTTTGGAAGAGTGGTAAGAAGAAGCGGCTTTCTTTACAATCTGTCAGACATAAATTTCGAAAAGTTTCATCCGTACAACAATTGTATAGGTGAGTTATAAACGGTGTACTGTTATGTTATGGTGCTTCGTATCTATTTGTTTCATATCTATGCAAAATTGCCTTGTTTTCATTAGAAGCGCACCGTTACTTTTATTTTGCACTTGCTCCTACGCTCGGATGGCCGGTTCTTTTGGGAGGGATGCAAGTTCGATTGGTCCTAATACAATCTGCCCCCTATGGCTGAAATTTGGTCTAGCAACTTTCACACCTCCTAACTCTAACCAATCGAACTTGCATCCCTCCCAAAAGAACCGGCCATCCGAGCGTAGCAGCAAGTGCAAAATAAAAGTAACGGTGCGCTTCTCGATACCGCAGATGTACCTACCTAAGTAGCATTTCTGACGGAAAAGAATTGTCCAGCCTTTGGGCCTGCCATTCCCGGCGTAGACCTTTGGCAGGTAGGTATCTGTTTCAATAGGCAAGGCCACCCGTGGCGCCAGCAAGACCGTCCCCGGTCCTTGCTATTCCAGCGGGTTTTCTTCCAAGGAAAATCAGTAAATTTGCAAGCGCTATATCTTAAAAACCAGTGGAAATAAAGTGTATACATTATAGCTTATTGAATTTGTCTTGGAACGCACTAACAAGTGACCTCTTCAAAAAAAATAGTTCCATTTAAAAAACCGAACTTGACCATCGTATCTTTTAAAATAATAATCGAAGAAAAAATTCGTCTGCGCTAATAAATTGGCCCCCTCGAACCATGCGATTCCATATTTTTTTTATTTTTTTATCTCCAATACTTTAGGAGATATCCAGCTGTTCAGTTTTCCCGCGGACACCCTGTATATTCCCTTACACCCTTATACTCTTATATATACACCCTTCTATACCTTTATAACTTTACACCCTTATATACCCTTATACTCTTATATACCCTTGTATCCTTACATCCTTATGCCCTTACACCCTTATATACCCGTATACCCTTATACCCTTATACCCTTATACCTTTATATACCCTGATATACCGTTACACCTTTTACCCTTTACCCTTATACCCTTTACCCTTACACCCTTTACCCTTGCACCCTTTACCCTTATACCCTTTACCCTTGCCCCCGTTACCCTTACACCCTTTACCCTTGCACCCTTTACCCTTGCACCCTTTACCCTTGCACCCTCTACCCTTGCACCCTTTACCGTTATATATCCTTATATACCGTTATACCTTTTATACCTTTTATCCTTTACCCTTATACCCTTATATATTTTCATATTTCACTGTTCAGCATCGGAAAATATTATTCGAGAAATTCGATTTTGAAAAAATGCAAATTTTCAACTTAGAACATCTTTTGAGTTCAAACAGTAATAGTTATTCGGTTGCTTGTTACGTCAAATTATTCTATGAACTCTCGCGATTACAACGATATAAGTTATTATTGCATTATTAGACGAAACCCCAGACGCAACTTTTTCTCCTAGGCTGTTTCAAGTTTCGAAAATTTGATTTTTTGGCCCACCCTACTACCCATACCGACAAATGAAAAGCATATATATATGTTTAATATTTAATATATATTTATATATTATTTATAAATTACATTTATAATATATATAATATATTTTTTATAAATTACGGCCGCCACGACCGCGACCACGGCCCCGGCCACGGCACTGTACCAGGACCAGCGCTTGGAGCGTGCTCCCGCACCACCTGAAGGGCCGCCCAGTATTGGTGCTGGGCTCTATCCCTGCGGCCACTTCTTTTGTGGCGCGGGGTTGCATATCCTCCTGTAATTAGTAAAAATAAAAGAATTGGAGTCAATTTTATTTGATCTGTTATGTAAATTATTTGATCTGTTATCGACGTGCGTTACGAAAAGTAGTACGTTTCAATTTTCTTACGAAAAGTAGCACGTTTGCCTTCGTTCTCACGAAAACTATCACGTTTCGGTTTTCGCTGCGAAAACTAGCACATTTGAGCGGTTTGCCACGAAAAATAGCATGTTTCGTCTTTCGCTGCAAAACCTAGCACGTTAGAGCGGTTTGCCACGAAAAGTAGCATGTTCGCGTTTACGCGATTTAGATATCTAATTTTAATTAAATAAGTATTAAGAATTAATAATACCGTTTACTGTGGTCAAAGTATCCACAGCTGCCATAATTGTATCATCATCTTCAGAGTCCGGAAAAATAAATTTGATAAATGTATATATAAATTTTTTTATTAATAATTAATTAATTCTTGTGCAGGTTTATCATTAATAATAAAACTTACCAGGCAGTAGGGTGGCTTCCTGTATGTTCTACAAAAATTAATAAACAATTAATTAGTCAAAAAGATCAAGAGTTCATAAAAGCTGCGTATATACCACAATAAGATATTAGTCACGTTGAAGTATATTTTAAAATTAATTTATTACACCAACGATTAGAAATATCACACATATCTGAGTTAAACATAAACGAACATGTAAACTACAACATTATAAAAGTCTTGGATAGGCGCATTGCCTACGTTAAGTATCAGTGGACGTAGACCGTAACTGTATAAATAACAAGTAATACAACACGAACATATTGGATACATAGAAGCTAGAGGTCGTGGCTTTTCACGCGTGTCTAAATACACGTGTACACGGGACACGTGTAACGTGTATTAAGGAATTAAAAATCCGTGTTCTTAATACACGTGTACAAGGATTATAAGTACACGGATGTATGGTCGCCAAATACCGCCTCGTAAAATACAACTAAATAGAAATACATACTTTGTTGTCACGTCGGCATGGCAACGTTCACGTTGCCCGTGGACAGAACTATATACACGCATATCCGTGAACAGAACTACACGGGCATCCGTGTATTAAAAATTACACGGATTCAAGTTCGGATACGTTTACTACACGTGTACACGTGTATGTAAATACACGTGAAATAAGGACCTCTAATAGAAGCATATTTTAACTCAGATGTGTTTCATATTTATAATCGTTGGCGTTACAAGTTATTAGAATATGCTTCAACGTGTCTAATATCTTCTTGTTGCTTTACTTACTATATAAATATGGTCTACTTCCACTTATACTTAACATAGGCAAAATGCTGACTCAAGGCTTTCAAAATGTTGTTGCTTACATGCACATTCATTAGTTTTATTCGTGACATTTATTCATCACTTTTATCGTGGGAATTTATTCGTTAGTTTTATTCGTGACAGAGAATAAATTCAGATTTCCCCCGAACTAGATGCTCCATGACAAAGGATCTTGTGACGAATGAATTTCACGAATCACGAATAATAAATGTCTCACGAATAAAACTAACGAATACAGATAACAGGACTAGAGTATATATATGAATAATAATAATAATCTGCTACGAGTATACACTTACTGACAAAAGTTAAGAAACAAAATAGTCGTTTAGGATTTACTGTATATTCGTCATCTTCTGAGATACATACATGGGAAATAAAATTAGCACAAAGAGATAATGTTTCATACGTCAATATACAATAAATGTTTTTTCGAATATACGTGTTTAAAGACTACAATTAATTTTGGTCGCAGAAACGAACCACACGTGTCTTGTGACAAATGTTAAGAAACATGTGTACTTCTCGAAATAAGTCAAGTTCGCAATGTAAACAAACATGTTTGGAGACGGTCACTGACCGTCGGTCAGTCTCCTCCCTGATATCATCGAAAGTGGTTTGTATTATAACCTGGATTGAATATGACAAAAAGGCAACATTTAACTGAAACCGTGAAAGAAAGAATAGTTAAAATGTTTAAAGAAGGCCAGAGAAAAGTTGACATTGCAAAAGTGTTTGGTGTGAATCGTTACGTTATCACGAAGATTATAAAACGATTTCAAGAACACAGAACTATTAAAACGGCGCCACGAACCGGTAGACCGCGAAAAACAAGTAAATTTGTTGTTAAAAGTGTTCATAAATTATGTTTCTTAACTTTTGTCTCGTATGTTTCTTAACTTTTGTCACAAGGCGTGTATTTCGTTTCTGCGACCAAAATTAATTGTAGTCTTTAGACACGTATATTCGAAAAAACATTTATTGTATATTGACGTATGAAATGTTATCTCTTTGTGCTAATTTTGGTTCTAATGTATGTATCTCAGAAGATGAAGAATATACAGTACATCCTAAACGATTATTTTGTTTCTTAACTTTTGTCAGTAAGTGTATATGAAAATAGTAATTCTATTACTTACATTGTCTTGCTTCGACATGATATTTACTGATCGATTGAAGACAGGGATACGTTAGTTAGCTTCGCTGATGGAGGAAATACCTACAGGAGCCTCCGATAGGTATTTCCCCTCCATAAGCCCGCCGATCCCTGTCTGAAGGCGCGAAGAAGAACCACAACAAGCTGAAGGTGGCCCAGATGCTAGTTAAACATTCGAAACATTCGACAATGCAAGAGCATTGTCAACAATACAATCATAACAGTAAGTATTTAGTGAATATCGATCTATCGATTGAAATTCTTCATTACGTTTCGCGTTAAGGATGTATTGGATGTACAATATTAGACAAAAGTTGAAATACTTGAATAGCTACGTCTTACGCATAGTAAATCTAGATCTAGATGTCAGGAATTCGATCGATCGACAGTTGGAGTCTTATTTTTAATCCTGGGAAGGTATTTTTCACTTTACAAATGCTTTCTCAAGCATTATTTGCTAAACTTTTGGCAGTGAAAATGCCCAGAATTCACAATTTCCTCAAGTTATAATTTATTTCTTTAAAACGGTGCAGAGAAAACAATTGAAACTCGGCAGATATTTTCATCTACCCATATACTGCATGTACAAACAAATTTAAAACATTGGTACTATTTCTTCAACATTTTTTCAAATGATTTATTCGTCAAGATCGTCTCTTTCCATAAGAGTACGTGTAAAATAAGTGAAAATTAAAATCGTTATAACTCAGTAACCGTTTAGTGAATTCGTTTAAATTTTTTGGAGCACATCAGTAAGGTTAAAAAGAATAATCTCACGAATTTTCATCAACTAGGAACTATTTTGAAAATAGGTCCAATACATCCTTAAGTAACATTACGTTTTCTTGTCATTTTATATATATATATATATATATATATATATATATATATATATATATATATATAAAATCATCGGAACACCTTGTATATAAATTCTCACTGCTATTCCAACTTTCATTCCTACCGCTTATAGCGCTGCACTCTTATTTCATGCTTAGCCGTTAACGTTGGTTGCGACACGGAAATGGTAATGGGGTTCTAGAGCCCCAAAATCGGGGGACACCGAAGACAATAGAGTGAGAGGTATATTCTATACCTGGTCTGTGGTCCCAGCTTCCGAAAATTTTTCCTTATTTTCTTACATGTAAGCGTGCTTTATTATTATTATTTAATTAAGCTGTGCACATAATGAAACGAACATAAACGAATATAGGTTATTGTTTCATTACACGTGTATACAGACATTATTATTAATTATTAAGCTGTACGCATAATGCAACGAACATATTTTCAACGAATAGGTTATTGTTTCATTACGTGTATACAGATTACGTGTATATCATTACGTGCATACGCATAATGAAACGAATATATTTTTAACGAATAGGTTATTGTTTCATTACATGTATACAGACATTATTGTTAATTAAGCTGTACGCATAATGAAACGAACATATTTTTAACGAATAGGTTTTTGTTGTGTCATTACACGTGTTAAATAAGTGTCTGCGCAGATTTTTGCTAATTGTGTATCTTTTTAGTATCCAGACCCTTTAAAGAACGTATTGTTTTCCATAGTAGGAGAAACAAAAGTAAAAATATTATATTTGGTAAGTGACCTTTACATTTATTTATAATAATACGTATGATATTAGTGTTTATTACAAATTTCTCGTTTTTTTATAGGTTGGAGTATTCCAAAAATACATAAAGTACACTCGAGCAGCTGCTGTGCGCTATTCCGAGTAAGCTTTATTGGCTGCATACTTATGCGCCTTATCTTACATCACTCGAACGGCTGCAGTGCGCCGTGTCTCGAGTATAACCACTTTCAATAAAGTTGGTCATCCGCGAGCGCATAACCGCCACGCTTATATATATATATATATATATATATATATATATATATATATATATTATTGAATCATAACCAAACCACCTTTTATTATATATATAAATAAAAGTATAATTCGTCATGTTTGTAATGAATCGTAGAATTAATATCTCACCGCTCAGTGTTAATAACATGCAAATTATCAGTAAAGGTGAATGGTTAGCAGATGATCATATCGAATATTTTCATAAATTATTAGAAGCTAACTCTAATTATAAACCACGCGAGACGTGGAGAATTCAAATGCCTGGTACAATTCAACCAGTTCCTGAAAATCAGGATCACATACAGATTTTACACCAAAGCGAAGATTTTAAAACCAGTGCAGGGGGACACTGGGTTTGTAGCTTCTATAAACATGATGAAAGAAGAGTTTATATTTATGATTCTTTTAATTTCTCGAAGTTGCATAGTCATCATAAAATTTTTCTGCAGGAGTTATACCCTTTTTTGAACAAACATGACGGTACAATTGACGAATAATTTATTGAATTTCCACGTGTACAAGCTCAACCTAACACTCGGGATTGCGGAGTTTTTGCGATTGCATTTGCTGTCTCGTTATTATTCAAAATATTACCAGACAAAGTAACGTACAATCATGCGTTGATGCGTCAACATTTGATTCAAATGTTTCAATCTAATCGTATAGAACATTTTCCATGCATTCAGGATCAACAATTAACACGTTGTATATATGATGAATATGAATCTGCAATTGGTAATACAATTAATAAAAATCTCTCTTGTGGAAATTATCCTGCATTTAAAATTGGTCAAAGTGACATTACTCATGAAAAAAATGATGAAATATCTCCAGTTCAAAATGTACCACTTAGTGACAAAGAAGTCACTATAAATACAAAAAATATAATTCAGACAGATCCACCATTTGTTTCGAAGTCAAAAATCAGCAATGTATACGTACCATGCAATAGAAAAGAATACAAATCTAATTATTATAAACGGCATAAAGAGGAAATTAGTTTAAAAAGAAAAGCTGTTTATAAAGCAAAGAAAGAGGAGTGGAATATGAAAAAAGGCAAAGATTGTAAAAAAGGCGAGAAAGACAAAAAACTTTCTAATTATGAATATTATATCGCACACAAAGAAGGTATATTAAAAAATAGAAAAATGCAGTATGACGCAAATGCAGAAGTGATATGCGGAAAGCGAAAAAATTTTATCAGCTAAATAAAGAAGTTATGTTCAAAAAGCGGAAGGTATATTATCATGAAATACGTAAAGGAGATGATTATAATAAAGTAGCAAAACGTCGTGCTGCTCTGCAAATAATAAAAAAGTATCGTTATATTGCTGTAACAAATAACAATATAGCAACCAAAAATAACAAAGAAACTTATATTAGAAAACTTTCAAAAGTTATTAGCATGCCGTCCGGAGAAGCAAGTACATTGGAAGCTGAACGTATAATAAAATGGTGTTTTCATATTAGGCAAAAGTACATTTTGAAAATGACGAAACTGTTGAAAGATTGTAAAGAAAAAGTGGAAGTTTCCTTAACGCGCGCAGTAGAATGTTTAGAAGTTGATGACAGGATTAATGCTTTGTGTGGACAATCCAGACATACATCTTCTTCAGAATCATATTTTGCGGAAAGTTCGTACCACACTTTCAGCGGTTCTGAATCAATCATAATGAATTCGGAAGGGAAAGCTATAAACGTTCTACCTGTATTGCAATCGAAGAAGGCGACAAAAGCATGGCATTGTAGTTATCTTTGTAAAACAAAAGATGTTGAAATTCTGAATAATTTACAGGATTTCTTCAAACGATTGTTAGAATGCTCATTAAAAAAGGTACATAAGTTGAACAACCATATCAGTAGCTGTTCTAATAAAGTGCATGCTGAAAAAGTTGGTCATTCTCATGGTTGTTACATAAACCCTAAACTATGTAAGTCCAATTTTTTAGCCATTGAGATTTTGGCACCTCACTTTCCGGATTTACGACATTTGAAGAGAATGATATACAAAATAGCGAGCATTTATAAAGACCAATTACATAATTTAGACAAAGCCTTAAACGATAATGACCTTGAAACACTTGAACGAATAACACTGCAAGCTCGGAAAGAAGCTGAAGCGTTACAAAAAAATAATACTGACGTAAGTTTGAACGAAGAAGAGATTATATCTCGATATTATTTAGCATTTAAAGCTTTCACAAAGCGGTCTATGGACACACCACGCATCCCGTGCGTTTCCTGCGAGAAACTCTGTTTTCAAAGAGAGGTTCGTAAGTTTGATATTTCTAAAAGAACATATAAGGGAAATGTAATGCAAACATTGTTAAATCATATTGGATACAAAGTTGGTGACATGCATTTTATTTGCCGATATTGTCACGATAAAATTCGCAAAGATTCCATACCACCAAAATGTATTTTAAATAAGCTTGCTGTACGTTCAGTTCCAGAAATAGCAGTGTTGAACGATTACGAACGAATTCTCATTCAAAGAGCTAAACCGTTTCAAACGGTTGTGAGAATGGATACAGTAATGCGTAAAAATATGCCACATAAACATATGTTTCCAAAAGTAAAGGGGAGAACATTTCACCTTCCTTTGGCGTTACAAGAAAATTTAAAAAAAATCTGTCCTTCGACTGAACCTTTAAATCAAAATCAAGAATTATACATATTGGTGCGGGGCGTTCCAACAAAATCTAAAATAGTTTGGGAAAAGTTAGTTGACTTGAAGAAAGTATGGAATGCCTTAGTATGGTTGAAAGCCAATAATCCTCTATACTCAGAAATTGTTTTACCGCAATCGCACGATTTATTGTTGAGTGCCAAATTACCAGATACAAAATTTCAAGAAGAAGTTGTTGCCAATGATGATAATAACGAATCTATCGAGGACGTTGAAGGTGAAACACTTAATATCGATGAAAACCACAAACGTGCATTATTGACGCAAATGTCACAATCTGATTCATATTATGATCAGTTTACGATTTATCCAATGTATGACAAAAGGGTTAATGAATCTGCTACCGCACTCTATCAAATGCTTAAAGTTCATGACATTCCGTTGGGTCATCGTGCTGAACACTTAGATGTGAAATGTTTCCCAGATTTATATCCTTATGGGGTGAACGGACAGCATGAAGAAAGATTGGTTCATTTGACTGATCATGAATTCATTAAGTCCAAACTGATGTCCAAGCATTCGCAATTCAGATTGAACATGCAATATATTTTTCATTTATTACACGATACCAATATGCGGCAATTGAACGCTGGAATTTTTCACAAAATGAACGTCGTAAATCCACGTGAAAAATACACAGCTGCTGGTTTTCTTGAGCAACTCTCTAAAGATCAGCTACAAACGAATTTGAACACTATATTTTCCAGATTACGTAATACAGCACAGTATTGGCGAAAACCGAGAAACGATTTGAACTGTATGATACACCATTATGGACCAGCTACATGGTTCCTCACGCTTAGTCCAAGTGAGTGGCTATGGACAGATTTAATAGAATATCTTCGTGAAGTAAATGGCCCATCGGTGGCTAAAATGTCCCCGAACGAACTCATTGCTTCTGATCCCGTTTCAACTGCTCGATTTATAGATAATGCATTCCACGCTATGCTGGATTTCATTTGTTCGCCCGACAATCCGATTGGCAAGGTCACTCATTACTTTTGGCGCAGAGAATATCAAAGCAGGGGATCACAACATTTTCATCTTTTAATTTGGATTGAAGATGCTCCTATAATCGATAAATCTTCGAAGGAAGATGTAGCACGATTCATTAGGAAATACGTCACTTGCAGATTGCCATCACCGCATGTGTCGCCAGAATTATATAGTCGTGTAATTGCACATCAAATGCATAAATGCAATAGCTATTGTCTACGCAACAAAAAAACTAAAAATTCCTTCCGTAAAGTATGTAGATTTTCATTTCCACGTCCAGTTACAGATACTTTAATAATAAGGGATGTAGCTGTTTCTATAGGTGCTAGAAAACAATTGAAAGCAAAAGGTAGACTCTATGATCTTCCACGTTCAATACAGGAAGCCTGTATCAATGATTTTAATGCTGCCGTTCTCATGGTTTGGACAGGTAACATGGATATACAATATATTGGTGAAAAGACAGGGTTGGTAACATGTTACTGTACTAAGTACGTGTCAAAGCCGGAAAAAAGTTACGCTACGGACACTATGGCAGCAATAAATTCTACTAAGTCATTGTCTAGTCTGCTGTGCAACCTTGGAATGCGCATGCTAAATCATAGAGAATGTGGAGCGCCTGAATGCGCTGATACTCTTTTAGGATTATCATTGCATGGCACTGACTCCAATACTACTATTAGATGGTTAGCTGTAAATATACTGAGAAGTAGGAAATTGAAAACTCGTAAAGAGATTGAGGAGCTGGAGGGTGAATCCACAGACATATTTTGTCCATCCCTCATAGATGATCACTATCCTAACAGACCTAAGGAATTAGAATCTATGCATCTGTACGATTTTACTATGTGGTATGACGTTACTAAAAATAAACCGTCTGAAAAAACTGAATATTATGAAATCCGTGCTTCTTTGTTTTTGAAAAAAAGGAGCAGAGGCTATCTTATCAATCATTATAAGTACAATGTTCAAATCCAACCTGAGAATTATTATTTTTCATTATTATTATTATTATTCAAACCTTGGAGAAAAACCGACGAATTGAAAAATGGTTTTAACACATATGCGGAGGCTTTTTTGTCGCTAGAATCACAATTGACAGAAGCAGTTCAATATCACGAACGAATAACGGATATTCAAGAAGCGCGTGATCATATAAAGGAAAAAATTGAAAAGAACGTGTTGAATATTGTAGAACAAGAAGAAAATGATCAAGGCGATCACCCAATAGACTGTGTCCCCGTTGAAACTGTTGGTGCCATGAAAGATTTTAAAGACGCGGGAAACAAATTTGACTGTGGTGATCTTCAAGAAATGATTTCGGAATTGAACCATGATCAGAAGCGGATATTTGATGCAGTTACTAAGTCCTTGACGTCTAACGATAACATTCTCAGACTTTATGTGAGTGGAGAAGGTGGCACTGGGAAAAGTTTTTTAATAAAAACTATCAGACACTGGATCAAGCAGATTATCGGGAAAGACGCAGCAGTAACTGCTCCTACTGGAATCGCAGCTTTTAATATCGAAGGTCTTACCATACACCGATTATTTCAATTACCTGTAGAACATGGGCATACAGCCCAGTATAGGCAACTTAGCGATGCAGTCCTTCAAATTGTACGGGATCAACTCAAAAATGTTGCTTTAGTAATCATCGATGAAATTTCGATGGTTTCTAACGTAACTTTCCTGTACATACATCTACGACTTACAGAAATATTTGATACTGCAGATTCCGATGATGCTTGGTTCGGAAAAAAGCCTATGCTGCTATTTGGTGACTTACTACAACTTCCTCCTGTTCACGAAGAACCTGCTTTTATACAATTATCCAATAAGAGTATAGAGAAAAATGTTGGAGGGTTAGGTTCTTATAATTTATGGTCTGCCTTGTTTAGCTATGACGAATTGACAATAAACATGCGACAGAAGGGTGATAATATTTACAAAGACATCTTGTCGAGAATTCGCACCGGAGTAGTGACCGATTCGGATACAAAACTTTTAGAATCGAGGAAATTAAATTTCAAAGCGACAAATTGTTGTAATGACCGATTAAACGAATTATGTGATTACATGCTTAATGTGGGATCTAATACGGTGTGTTTACTTCCCACATGTGTTCAGTGCGATATTTTGAACGCTGCAATGCTGAGTCGATTTCCATCCGAAGAAATCCATTTGATTGCTCATGATACAATGAATTGTGCACCGTACTTGAAAAAAAAGGTGTCAAAGGTACAGAACAATAATGACGATGATAGCTCCCGAACGGCGGGACTTGTAAGGGTCGTAATTGTTAAAGTAGGAGTGCAAATCATGATTAGAAGAAATATTGATGTTACGCTAGGTCTTGTCAACGGTACCATTGCTAAACTTGTTTCAGTTATACGAGGTGTTGATAATGACGTTGAAAAATTAAATATTATATTACCCACGGGGCAAGAACATATAATAGAACGTGTAGGTGTTAAATTTGAAGTAATGGATAGAGCGTTCGTTATTAGAAAACAATTTCCGATTTGCCTCAGCTATGGTATAACTATTCACAAAAGTCAGGGACTAAGCTTGCAGAATGCTGTCGTAGAAGCAGGTAATTCAATATTAACTTGCAGACAAATTTACGTTGCTCTTTCACGGGTGACCACATTACAAGGATTGCATCTTATCAATTATGATCCATCTTCCGTAACGGCACAAGAATCGGCTATAATAGAGCACAATAGATTGCGAAAAAAATATAGACCTGATCTTATGACTATTTCAATTTCTAAAAAACGCATCCTCAAAGTTTGTCGATGCTGTTTGGGCGGTACCTAATTATAATGTATCCGAATGTCAGAATACTAATGATCACATCGTGGATATCACTCAATACTACGTAAGAGGTCTCCCGAATTCTGATGGTGTGTCTTGTTATGCGAATGCCACAATCCAATGCATGTTATATTGTTCATCCATAAGAGAAAACTCATTAACGACTGAAAAAGCTGATCATATTATAAAAATCTTTATGGACCAATATAAATCGGATCAAAATCCAAACATAATATCATTACGGCAATTCGCAGGAGAAAAATACGCTTACAATCAGCTGCATGATGCAGCTGAGTTTATTACCTCTCTTTGTGATCATGAGATTCTTATTAAGAATGCAGTACAACACGAAATAACAACGGTATTAAGATGTTTAGCGTGTAATTACACAAGTACTACTATTAGTACAAATTGTGTGGTACATCTTGCACTGCCCAAGATGGTAAAAAAAAATCATTTGAATTTCAAGATATAATGAAACACAATTTCACAGGATGGAAAAATCTGAAAGATCCGTGCAATAATTGTGATAATGCAAATTCAAACACAATGAAGAAAGTCGATATAACTGCTTCCAAACAAATTCTTATTGCAAAATTACATTTGTTCGATCACGATAGTAATGGAACAACGAAAGTAGAAAATTTCTACATCAAAGGAATACCTACTACTAAAATACAAATGGTAGATCACTGTTACAAACTTAAGGCAGCGATTTTCCACCACGGTAAAAGTATTTCCGATGGTCATTACACGAGTATGGTAAGGGGTAAGGGCACAACGTGGGTATCCATTGATGATTTACGAGTAGAAAAACACGCTTGGCCACGAAATGCTAAAAATGCATACATATTTTTCTTTGAAAGGTGTTAATTGTGGTTGTTAATACAGTTCAATGTTAAATACGTTCAGCGCCATAAGCTGCTTCGCGCACCATGACTGTACACAAAGTACTATACATATAATTCATATAGATCGGCAATGCAGTGCACATGGTTTCTTTTCGTAGATGTTAAACTTACGTAGAAGTTATCCTTAATCGAAAAATAAGTAAAGTAAACTCGCTGAGCTGCTTTGCGTTATTCCGAGTATTCCGAGTAAGCTTTACTGGCTGCATACGCGCCTTGTTCTAACATCACTCGATAGGCTGCAGTGCGCCGTAAACATGTGGACGTGTGACGAAGATAGATCAGAATTTATCATTTATTGGGATTTTCTTACTTTTTCCTTATTTTTAGGACCCGTGACAGTGATATAATAATAATATAGAAGATCCCCAGTACATGTATTATATGTTTCTGAGGCAGAATTTAGCTGGCTATAAGGTACGTGTGTTATTTTATGATTTTGTAAATAATGTTTCGGGCAGTGTTCTTATGTATGATTATTATAGTCAGACGAGAAGGGGTATGACAGGGTAATGAAAGTGACAGTTACCCATCATGCCCCTCACAAACCTATTGTACAAGTCATTTAAGAAGGAACCCACCGACAGACAAGTTCAGACCTGTTCTGCGCATGTGGCGCTCATTGGTGCCGAAACAAGTTACTATTGGCTATAACCCAACCAACGCTCCCTCGGAGCCAATGAGCTCATTCTACATGCGCGAAACGGGTTCCTTCTAAAATGACTTGGAGTATAGATATAAAAATCAAAGTTTCTTATTGTTCCAGGATGGTTTGAAACTACATACGTAAGACGGACCGAGGAAAATGATACTTCTTTTCTAATAATTAGACCAAAATAATTGATTCTCGTGCCAATCACAGAGCAAAAGACTCATATATCAAGAAAACGTGGAAACACCGCAATTATAACATCCTCATTTCATCAGGATCACATACAGATTTTGCACAAATTAAAATTTACCTTAAGAAGTTATACCCTTTTTTGACCAAACATGGCGGAAAAATCGACGAAGAATTTATTAAATGTCCACATGTACAAATTTTACCGAACAATCGGGAGAAAGGACTTTTTCTGAAATTTTTTATTAAAACCTGTATAGAGATTAGGTTGGTGCATAGTTAAACTGAAAGACTTATTACCAAAGAATGATTCAAACAAAAAAAAAATGATTAGTTAATTATGAAAACCTGTTTTATTCATCATCAAACCTTAACTACCCCATCTTGTCCCACCTTCCCCTACAAGCTTAACCTAACAGTCGGGATTGCGGAGTTGTTGCGAGTGCATTTGCTGTTTCGTTATTATTCATCAATAAATTACCAGACAAAGTAACGTACAATCATGCGTTAATGCGTCAACATTTGATCCAAATGTTTCGATCTAATCGTCTGGAAGATTTTCCATGCATTCAGGATAAATAAACAATTAATACGTGTGTATGAATATGAATTTGCAAATAATAATACAATTAATCTTTGAAAAAAGAAGTGAGATCCCCCCAAAAAACTTCAAAAAAGGGAAAAATTTACGCCAAGTACATGAAAAATCAAATAAATCACAAAAAATAGAAGGTGATAATTACAAAATAAAAAAAGATGTGAAATCAGAATGAGCTGCCAGTACATAAAGATGCTTTCCAACTGCGCTTGAGATGACAACTACATATGCACAGCTAAAATTCCATTACTCATAATGGCTATATATACAAAGAAAAAATGTATTAAATAATATTAAGCAGATATATTTTTACACAAATAAATATTTTAATACGAATAAATATTTTATTCAAAATACTTGGCGCTGCGCCCCGAATTGGTGTTGCTAAACTGAATAAACATGTATAAATCGCATCCATCTTTTTCTTTCTTGTAAGTGCGTTCGTAACTGTGTGTGTGCGTGTGCATATGCTACGTATTATATTAGAATTAAATATATGTAGAATAAATCTGACTGCGTTTCTAATATGTGTATATATATGTTTATGTATTTTAGATTGTAAGGGAGTAATTGTAAATTATTAATACTAATTGTAAGACAATTAACATTTTTTCGGTTGCGCAGCGCCAAGTATTTTGAATAAAATATTTATTCGTATTAAAATATTTATTTGCGTAAAAATATATCTGCTTAATATTATTTAATACATTTTTTCTTTGTATATATAGCCATTATGAGTAATGGAATTTTAGCTGTGCATATGTAGTTGTCATCTAAAGCGCAGTTGGAAAGCATCTTTATGTACTGGCAGCTCATTCTGATTTCACATCTTTTTTTATTTTGTAATTATCACCTTCTATTTTTTGTGATTTATGTTTATATACAGGCGCCCACATCTGGAAAGTTAATAAGTGAACTGGTTATGAAATGCCCTGATAACAACCTGCCGGCGGCTGCGGTGCAGTCTGCGTCCGCATTCAGCTACGGTTCTGCCGGCAGAGCCTGCTTGTCAGGGCCTGCCGGCAGATCGACGGCAGATCGACGGCAGATCAACGGCAGATCCTGCTTGTCAGGGCCTGCCGGCAGATCGACGGCAGATCCTGCTGCCCGTCTGCCACATCCAACAGCGCCATCTGAAGGCCACAATTGCCAAACAATTCCTTACGCGTGACATCACATGGACCTACGCACCAACACAAATCTGCCGTTATTGCTGCAGGTGTGTAAAGAGAAATGTATACCCCCTTTCAAAGGCCGAAAGGCATATGAAATAAACGCATACTACTATATTATTATTAAAAACAAAATACATACCTTTAAAAACAAACATAACAATTATGTAATAAACTGCAGAATCTGCTCGCAGGTTATGTGAGTAGAATCCACTGCTCCGTTTCTACTGCCTATCAATTCTCCTTCTCCACGCGTAGTAGAAAGGGTAGGGACGCACCTACAGCAATAACGGCACATTTGTGTTGGTGCGTAGGCCATGTGATGTCACGCGTAAGGAATTGTTAGGCAGTTGTGGCCTTCAGATGGCGCTGTTGGATGTGGCAGACGGGCAGCAGGATCTGCCGTCGATCTGCCGGCAGGCCCTGACAAACAGGCTCTGCCGGCAGAACCGTAGCTGAATGCGGACGCAGACTGCACCGCAGCTGCCGGCAGATCCTGCCGCCCGATTTGGTTATCAGGGTGGTTAACAAACGTATATCTACCACATGCGGGATCTCAAAGCGTTTTGTTATTGGATTCGTGGACTAGTCACTGTCCATGTACATCACGAAACGGTATACCAGCTAATCAACATGTAGAAATATTCACAATACCGAAAAATCTACAGGACTGATACAACCGCTTGATGTATATGGTTTCCGGATATGGAAAAGTTTTGTACGAAAATTTTCCGACCTTGTATTATTGTTTAATTACGATGTGCAGCTAAATGCAAGGAATAATGTCATTAATTTACAGTCTCTTATTCATAATCAACTTTCATCATCAAAGTATCACGATGTGTTTGCTTACGCATGGTATAAAAGTGGATATATTGTTGAGAAACCAAATCAGTTTTAAAATTCAGTAGATTTCGCTTTTGCACAACAAGATTTCATACATCCACCTCGGTGTTCCATATGCGGTAATTATGCTATCATACGATGTGCGTGGTGTAACCAATATCTATGTTTCCAACATTTTTTTGAAGAGTTTCATCACTATGAAGAATAATTCATAATAATCACACCACACAAGTGTTTTCAAAGTTATCTAACTATACTTAACCGGTGGCATTATCTCGCCTGTCTTGTGAGCAAATAAAAGTTCGATAATTATGTTAAAAATAAACAGTTCTAATAAGGATAAGTTATATCTAACAGTTCCTTCTTCTCCTCTATTTCCACCTGGTATATTTGCCCCATGTGTAATTAGAGACAAAAGTATTGGGAGTACAAATTATTTCGGTCCGTTTTCAAAAGATGGCTCTGGCTGTTATGAACGTTTCATAGTGACAGCTGATTTCGATGGTTTCAGAGAGGTTAGATATCTACCAATAGTATTCAGTTTATATCGCTTTGAGTTTCATACAAAACTTCTGTTTTTTACTGTGTTGAATATGTCAAATTTTGTGTTAATTAAGCAGCATTTGCGGGAGGTTTTAGTTTTTGCTTTAATTGAAAGAAAAGTCCAGCTGAAGCGCATCGTATGCTTGTAAAAGTTTATGGTGACAATGCTCCAACTGATAAATCATGTAGGGAATGGTTTCGACGTTTCAAGAATGGTGATTTCAGCGTTGAAGACAAGCCTCGCTCTGGACAGCCAAGAAAATTCGAAGACAGAATTGGAGTCAAACTCAAGAGGAGCTTGCAGAATCATTGGGAGTTACGCAACAAGCAGTTTGCGTACGATTGAAATCCATGGGAATGATTCACAAGCAAGGCGATTGGGTGCCTTATGAACTGAAACAGAGAGACGTTGAAAGGCGATTTCTCACTTGCGAGCAGTTGATTCAAAGGCAACAAAGAAAGGGGTTTTTACATCGAATTGTGACTGGGGATGAGAAATGGATATTCTACGATAACTCCAAGAAGAAAAAATATTATGCTATGGCCGGTCAATCGGTGCCATCGACCTCAACATCAACACCAAAGCCGAATATTCATGGTTCGAAGGTCATGCTGTGTATCTGTTGGGACCAAAAGGGTGTTATATACAATGAGCTGCTACAACCTGGCGATTCCATTACGGGCCAGTGGTATAGGCTACAATTGATTCGTTTGCGCCGTGCATTACGAGAAAAACGGCCGGAATACGAGCAAAAACATAAGAAAGTTATTCTTTTGCATGATAACACTCGGCCTCATGTCGCAAAAGTCGTAAAAACTTATTTGGAAACGGTCAAGTGGGATATTTTACCGCACCCGCCGTATTCGCCGGACATTGCTCCTTCTGATTACTGGTTGCTCCGACGGATGCAGCACGATTTGGCAAGTCACCGGTTCACTTCTTTCGCAGAAATCGAAAATTGGCTCTTAACTTGGACCTCCTTAAAAGACGAGACATTTTTTCGAGATTCATTAATTTTGTTCTGAAATAAATGCATTTTTGACCACAAAAAAACAGACCAAACTAATTTGTACCCCCAATATATAAATTGTCGTACTTTTTTTCTACACGTTCCGTATTATTTCCTAATAAACGTTAAAAGAACATTGCTCGTCGTGCAGCTTCAGGTACGTTAGAATGGGATCTAGAATTCCTTCGATTGTCGAGGAACACATATCAGCGACACAACAAAGATTGAAATTGTATGAAAAAAAATGGATTATGCTGTTTCATAATTATTTAAACCACCAGTTCAGATTTCACGCGAAACAACGAATTTTAAAAAACATTATTGATATTTTTGTTTATAACTTTTTTCTAATTATTTAAACAGTTAATTAAACTTTTACTGTTTGATAGATCTAATTAAAAGAAGTAACTTTTGTCTTGCAACTTTTTTTCTATCTCTTACAGATTGTGTGTTACAAAATAAAATCGAAAAATAGCCGAATCTTCAGGGGTTAATTTCACCCCCTTAGAGTGATTTTGGGCAGCAAAAAAATTGCGTTGTAATCAGTAGGAAATCCCCTACATATCCACAAAGTTTCAAAATTTTTTGAATTTTCGGGTTCGGAATCTTCCTTTGTAAGAAACTAAAAGTACATTTTAATCTTATTAGATTTTATTTCTTGCAAACATATTTTTTATTGCTTTTAGCATTACAAAGCAACTTTTCATCATTTTTAAATAACTCACTGGCATTGTGGCATATTAAAGTATATAAATAATTCATTCTTTATTAAATTAAGGGAGGCCTTGTTTCTCTCATCCCGCCACTTCACATACATGGCAGAGAAAACTTTCTCAGTAAATGCTGATGTGGCAGGAATAGATGGAAGATAGCAAATTACTTTGAGATGATCATGGTTTGTGTACATTTGGCAACTAAGTACATACAATAATATTGCATTATGTTTCACGTAATATCATTAATCATGAAATAAAGTATTTTCGCATACTTTATTGTTATTCAAAAGTATAGAGTACATTTACGTATAATAATGTAAGATACTTTAAAGTACAGGTGGCAAACCAAGTCGCATTGCAAATTAGTGGCTCTAAAATCTAACACCACAAAAACCATGGAAATTTTCATAATGACACGATACATTTGCAACTTGTTTTTTGTATCAGGAATCAGCCCTTTTACAGCTATACTACAATTTCAGCCAGGCCTGGCTAATATGTTTAATTATAAATTCTATTGCTTGTTACAATCTTATTAGAAACCTCACATTACTTTCAGCATGACATGATAAAAAGTATAAAATAGAACTCACGATATTTTATTAGCTACCATGGTTATATTTCATGTATTATGTAGATTAGCAGCATAAAGTCGGTACCTATTAGCGGCAAACCATGTGTAAGTTACCGTCTCGGTTATTATTAAGCACAAATGTAAAAATTTGTACTTTAAACACATTAATTAAGAAAAATTTACAATTTTCCTAATACTTATAACAATTTGTGTACAAATCTTACTTAACATAAGCAAGATTGTGTTCAATTAGATATAATTTGAAATTACATGAAATCACATATTTGATTGCAATTCTAAACAGATACGTTTCCAACATTATAAATTTTTAACGTTCATACCGTTAAATTTTTCAAGAAACATTTCTTTATATTGATTACACTTCCTAAAGTCGCCAATAACACGTTTAATACATTAATAACTGCAATACACATATAATTTCTTTCAACTTCAGTTGTAATAAAAATTTACTTTTCAATATGTATTAACATATGTAATTGATTTTATACATTATTTACTTACCAATGCTTACAATATCACTATTTTAAAATAAGCGTTTTTACCGAGACTCTCAACAATGACTAATTAATATCTAGAATGGTTAGGACACACTCACTAAGGGTGTTCGATTCCGATTCGATTCTTTTGGTTAAAAGATCGATCTTTTAAATCGAGTCTTTGGTATTCGATTTTTCCCAGCATCGATTCTTGAATGTAAGAATCGAAAATCAATTTTTTGCCCTCTGGGAGATTTATTTGTCACTAGTGAAAGGACCTGTTACGCTATCGCTTGAACGTGGCTGGAAACTGTACGTAATCGATAAGTAAATCAGGAGCGAAATTTGAAAGCAGATGTTTGCGTGCGATTGAAGAAATATTGTTAAGGATGCGCGATGCGGGTGGCATACGTGGGAAAGATCTTGGGCAGAGCTCGAAAACAGGAAGAGGCACCAATTAACAGGCCCCGAAACGAATCGTGTTTTTTTTCCTAAGTCACGTAATCTTTTGAGCAGGCCTTGTCCTTTGTTAGTCTTTAGGAGTGTTGATTGACTCCAGAAGTATTGGCGTCGCTAAGGAAGTCATAAATTTCCTTCAAGCGTTGTTTTCTCGATCCTCGGAGTAGAGCCTACTTTCTCTTCCCACGTGGGCACCCCGCTGTGTAACGGAAAAGCGCGCTTCCACCGTGTTTTCCACCACCACCCGAAGACGGAGGAAAAGATGGACGCCAATTCGCGGGGGCGTACGGACATCCGAAGGACGGCCTACCGCTTGGATCTGCTGCATCCTTCATCCTGATTGGACTAGAAGGATCTATGGGAGGACTAGGAGGATTCAGCCAGCGACTTCGACGAGGACCTCGGAGGAGACTTTGAAACGCTACATTCATTCTGACTGATACTTTTGACTGACCAGTTTGCTTGAGACTAAAATATACTTTGAAGTTTTATTGAAACAATTCTGAGCAGAGCGGTTTAGCGCTCCACGGGCACCAACCCGCGTTCTCATTCTAATTTCCCCGCTAAAATACGTAACAGACCAATCAAACTGCTTGATGCGTGGATTTTCCTGGTCTTATACGTTTTCTGCCATTTATATACGATTCCCGTCAAATTTATACACGATTGTTATGTCCTGGACCTTACTTTGCCATTCTTTCTTGTGGCGTGACATAGTGCACTGCACATTGAATGAGTTGTAAGTGATCAAGCATTAAAGTTTTCCTGAATACAACCAAATAATACAGAAGTTAGTACATATTGAATTATAATTAATTATTACATAAATATTTCTGTTTGGTGTGGATTTTTTTATATCGATTATTTAGAAGGATCGATTGCTTTATGACGATTCTTCCAAAATCTCTTTTCATATTGATTCTTCCAGAATCGATTCTTTGATTTCGATTTTTTAGCAGGATCGATTCTTGAAATCCGATTCTGAATCGATTCTTTGAGATGAATCGACAGCCCTAACACTCGCTACATTCACCCGGTGTTTGCTGATATCAGCTAGTATACACGCGATACATGATGGTCCTAGGAGCTGGGTTGATGTCCGTGGAACAGTGAACCGCTCTACTCGGCGTACGCAAACTTTTTTAATGCAAATTCGGCTTCAAATGTAAGAGACCGTTAGCCTGGACAAAGCACCGGCAACTTAACTATAGATATTTCGTACTTTGTATATAGATAGGTATCTCTTCCGGTTTTACTTGGACATTTTGCAGCGCCGTAGGTGACGCGAGAAATGAACTAAAACAAGAGCAAGAAATGTCTGAGCCATTTGAATTTATGAATAGTTTAACAAACATAAAACTCACAAGAGAACTTCGGAAACCCAAAAATTCCAAATTTTTTAAAACTTTGTAAACTTATAAGGGATTTCAATAAAAGTATTAGGTAATTTGTATCTTCCGCTTTTTTGGGTGTTCTTTCGGATGATATCACCTCTTAAAAGTAATGTGCTCTTTTCTTTCCGGTATAGAGGGTGTTCGGCTACATGCAGGGATTCTAAGCATCATTTTCTTGGGCAAACTTATTTGAGAGGAGGAACAGCTACAGGAGTGGTGATAATGTGCGCAAGACACGCCACGATTGGAGATGAACCGACGCCAGCGCCAAGCGAGTGACGCCATGGCCAACCAGCGTCGACAACATATTTCCGGATTGTCTTTCAATTCTAGGGCACCCTTATATGTTAATGGAAACATGTGCATGATCATGTTCTAAACTATTTAAACATTAGCCACCTCCAGCAGAGCGTTTTACCTAAAAAGGAACACACAGATTGGAAATAAATTAAATGTACAAATTTGAAATTGTAAATTCTGAATATATAATTTATTATAACAAACACTTCTACTAAGATTTTCTATGACGCTTAAAAACGGAGGATAGAATCCTCGCTCGAACTTACTGATAGGGTGAATTATATTAATGATACACGTATGCAATAAATAATTTAAAAACATTAATTATAGATGATCTGTCACTGAGGAAGTATAAGACATATAATATTAATTGAAATGTACAGTAAGTACATACAAGAACAATAGCAGTAACGATAACAAAAAGGTTGATAATAAAGAGGCCGAATATACACAAACAGATCGAATAGTGTTTATACTTTCACTGCGTACCGGAGTCTCGTCCCCACCACTTTGTTTTTGCGTACGCTGAGCGAGCATCTGAAGGGGTTATGGCACGGTAACATTTAAAAAATAAACGATTTTTTTTTACATATTTCCATAGTGTTCCAAGAATAACTATGTGCAAAGTGTTCGAGCTGCCATGAGAAGATCAACAAGAATCCTAATAGAACAATCCTATTGAATACTATGTTCACAGTATTCACCAATTGTCAATTATGTCAATGATTTCACAGCTTTGTTACATCTTTTTAGTAAAACTATATTTATATGATATTTTGGTCTTATTTTTAGCCATAGATAACGTTGGCAAAGTTTGTACAAAAATCTGTGAGACACACTGTATATGAGTTAAAAATTATATCACATTAACTTAGCATTACAAAGTTAACGAAACATATAAACATGTCTTCAAAAAAAAGTGGAAATGTCTCAAAAGGAAATAAATCTAAATCTTCAGACAATACTAACAAAAAAGAGGAAAAGAAAACGGGAAACGCAGTAAAAGTATATATTTGATATATATATTTATTATAATTTTATGAAACCAATTCATAAAGTTATTTACCATTTTTACATTACTTTATTATTTACCTATAAAGGTTAGACACATTTTATGTGAGAAACAGTCAAAAGTTTTGGAAGCTATGGAAAAATTGAAAGCTGGACAAAAATTTAATGAAGTTGCTGCTACATATAGCGAGGACAAAGCACGATCTGGGGTAAAAATATTTCATATAAAATATTTCGTTCACGCCTAATTGATACTTAACAATTATTCAAGGGTGATCTTGGATGGATGACAAGAGGATCAATGGTTGGTCCGTTTCAAGAAGCTGCATTTGCATTATCAGTTTCATCTCTTAACTCATCAGTTTATACGGATCCACCAATTAAAACAAAATTTGGCTATCATATTATAATGGTTGAAGGTAAAAAGTAAATAGCCTATTGATTATTTTTGTAAATATGTATTAGTGATTATCCAATCAAATTGATAATAATTTCTAAGTAAGAAGATCTATGCGCATTTTCTTCACAATACATTACATATTATGCACTACATGATTTATTTCTTTGTATTTGTACAAACATAATAGGTAACTCAACTACAAAATAAAGATTAAAAAAGTATGAGTGTTACAAAAATAGTAAGTGAACAAAATAAAAAGCAAACATGTGTACTGTATCGTTAAATATATTCATTACCATTCAGAATATGTAGTGGTATCCCGTTGTAAGCACGATGCCCGGAGGATAAGACGGTCTCTTAACGAAACCCATATGCTATTCGCCTCGTTTTTCGTCTTTGCCGCCTTCTTTTAGTAATGTGATACCGCTGCTATCTTGATCGGAATTTATGGTTTGTTGTTATTGTGTGCCTTCGCGCTGATTCTCATAATCAGTCTCTCGCACTCATCGCGGCGACTACACAAGAAGTAGCGGGAATAGAAATTTCTCTTAACGGAACGGATGACCAGAACTCTTAATGGGACAACACTGTATAACATAAATTAACACAAACAGAACATGTTTGTATAAAACATATAAATATATCTTTATCGTGAATAGTATAATTTTTTGAAATACTAAAATACATATAAATAAAATAAGTGTTGGTGAGCCAGATGCAGTAAACTTGGAAAAGCAACAGGAGTGAAAGATGTTAATGAGTGTTCTGGAGTATCGGATGTTAATAACATAGGGATTGCATTTAGTATGGTGTGTGAACAGTACTTTAAGGCCGGTATTCATAGTCGTTGCTTAAGACTAAGATCGTCTTAAGCATTTGCTTAAGTCCCTGTCTAGTTTCATAGTCGACAAATAAGCATCGTCTTAAGCGTTTACTCAAGTATTTACTTTGTCAAGCAATCCTTATTGAATCATGTTTCATAGTCGGTTCTTAAGATCATCTTAAGAACGTAAGTATTCATAGTCGATTAAGAACTTCTTATTCGAGCATAAAACGGTCTTACTCGAGCAAAGTGAGGTTAGATTTTCAAGTCAACATTTTAGTTGACTTGAGACCATCTTATACGCCATTCAACGCCATTACTTGGTAAAGGAAGTGAGTGTAAAGTGAGCGAAGAAGCAAGTGTAGTGAAACTTCAGAGAAAAATAGATTTAATGGATCCTGAATACATTGATATTGAAAATATTAATATTAGTGATATTGAGGATATTGAAATTAGCGATATCGATGATATAGATGATGATATAGCGGGCAATAGGCCTGTTATTAGAGGTTATATTCGTGACAGGCAAAATCCTTTTAAACATTACGATGAAGATAAATTCAAAAGGCGTTATCGATTTGGCAAGGACCCCTGTACTCTATGGTATTTTACGAACGATCCACGAAGGACTTGCAAAAATTGACAACCGTGGCTTGTCCATTCCACGGCAATTCAAATACTTGTATGCTTACTGTGATATGCAACTGCAAGTTTTCAGGTAATTTAGAATTATAATATTCTATTTTTAACATCTGAAATATTCATAATTGAAGAGTGTGTATTTAGGAAATTCTTTAAAAAATATTTACAGCTGTTGCTGGGCAGAAGCAGATCCAGAATTATTTTTTGTGTAAGTCGCTTACTTGCCAGCTTAATTTTGGATTATATAAAACTACCAAGGGATCTCGAAGCATGCGAGGAGAATCATCAATTTTACAATGATTTTGGGAGAGGAAACGAAGCAATCAGTCCTCTTGGTATCGATGGAGCCATTGACGGTACATCGCATTAGTGTCCACGAGATTCCACAATATTGATGAAATTTTCTGGAATCGAAAAGGATATTTTTCACTTAACGTGCAAGTAGGTTTTCATTCATTTTTTTATTTCATAATTGAAATAGTATTATGGTTAATCGATTGTGTGATCGAATACCACTCCATTTTTTAGTCTCCAAGTTTTCTCTTTATTTTTTTAATTATGATATATGTTACAGGCCTTTAGTTCAAAATGTACAAAATGAGAATGGATTTGCTGCTTGTGAACCGCTAATTGCCTGGCTGTTCGATTAATTCACCAGTAACGGAATTTTCATACATAATTGATTTGTAAATGAATTATTAACACAAATTGATATAATAAAAAAATTTTAATAAAGATATTGTGTTACTCTATATGGTAAACATAATTACATTGACAGAATGTGTATGCTAGCAAATAGATAGTGCGATAATATTGATATCTTCGCTGATTCCTTTTCTACGTTCAGAAATTCAGTTTCGTACTTATAATGCATTTACTACCCGGTTTCGCTCGGAATTTAGATTATTAGTTTAGTTAGTTTAACTCTTAACTGCGAAAGGGAAAGACGTAGCGAGCTGAAAATATTTACATTCATCTGGATTAGCCAGACATAATCGGCTGAGGTACATGTCCCTGATAACCAGATCTGAGGCGCAGAGCCTGACGTCAGATCCGTAGTCATCTGTGTCCGCATTAGGATGCGTTCTGAGGTACAGAGCCTGACGTCAGATGGGCAGTAGATTTGCAGCAGATCCTGCCGTTCGCCTGACACGTCTAACAGCGCCATCTGAGGGTCAGAATTGGCAAACAATTCCATACCCGTGACGTCACACGGCCGTCCCTACGCACCAACACAAATGTAGCGTTATTGCTGTAGGTGTATCCCTACCCCTATATAACCTGCCAGCAGATTCTGCAGTTCATTAAATAATTAATTCTACTTATTTCCAAAAATATTTATTTATTCTTTAAAATCGTTACAGAATAATATAAGTAGCGCATATAAATTCAACGAAGAACATTCAATATTTACATTTATAAATCCATATACAATCGCGTGGAATATTTTTCGGTTTTGTCGGCACTGACTGCCACTAACTGCCACTGCCAGTGACTGCCACCGGCCCACCGCCACCTCAGACCTCGCAAACTGTTGCGTCTTTTAGCGGTGATTTTAGAATAAGAACGCGGGTTGGCGCCCGTGGAGCGCTGAACCGCTCTGCTCGTCGGAGTGTGGGAAGTTCAAATTTATATGAGACACAAAGAAAACTATTTATAAGTTAAATGGCATTTATTGAACTATTTCTTTAGCTGGTTATCGACAGACTGATCAGCGTTTCAAAATCTCCTCCGAGGTCCTCGTCGAAGTCGTTGGCTAAATCCTCCTAGTCCTCCCATAGATCCTCTTAGTCCAATCAGGATGCAGGATGCGACAGATCCAAGCGGTAGGCCGTCCTTCGGATGTCCGTACGCCCCCGCGGATCGGCGTCCATCTTTTCCTCCGTCTTCGGGTGGTGGTGGAAAACTCGGTGGAAGCGCGCTTTTCCGTTACACAGCGGGGTGCCCACGTGGGAAGAGAAAGTAGGCTCTACTCCGAGGATCGAGAAAACAACGCTTGAAGGAAATTTATGACTTCCTTAGCGTCGCCAACACTTCAGGAGTCAATCGACACTCCTAAAGACTAACAAAAGACAAGGCCTTCTCAAAAGATTACGTGACTTTAGAAGAAACTCGCGATTCGTTTCGGGGTCTACTAATTGAGACTCTGCCTAAGATCTTTCCCACGCATGCTACCCGCATCGCGTATCCTTAACAATACTCCCCTTCATCGAACGCAAACGTCTGCTTTTAAATTTCGCTCGTAATTCACATATCGATTATATACATTCCCGTAACTACATTCACGTTATCAAGCAACACACCAGCGAGCATCGCAACAAAACGAACGCAAACTGGACGAAGAGTCTTGACCAATCACGAGTTTCGGCACTATAGCGCAGCCAATCCGAGCGTAGCCCATTGTACCGCCACATTGGTACACGTGTTACATCTACATACTGTTTGTTCAAAGAGGTATCCGTTGTGTTTGAAGAGAAACACTCGAAAAATATTCCACGCGATTGTCAGCATCAATATCCAGACAAATCATCTCGAAGTATACAGAAAGCAAACGTAATTATGGTATTGAATAATTTCCAATTATCTACGTCGCAAAAATCGAGAGTCACATTATCTGCAAGACAGAAAAATAGGGTTATGCGCGAAGTGCGAATGTTTAGCGTCTTGTTTCGTAAATAATAATTTAACACATGTTTTCTTATAAATGTTAATGTTCGCAGGAGCATGCATGATCGCCTGGGCTGTGTGCTGTGCGGAGATGGAGCTGAAGTAAGTATCGCATGTATCCTGTTTATTCATACGTTACGTTTAATTTTATACTAATGTTCTATTTGTTTTCAGCGCTAACACAATACGGAATATGGTGATTCTGCAGAAAAACGAAGTCGAAAATATAGGAAATTTTCTGATATCGCACCTAATATGTACCACTGGTTACGGGACGTATTGTATATGGATTTATAAATGTAAATATTGAATGTTCTTCGTTGAATTTATATGCGCTACTTATATTATTCTGTAACGATTTTAAAGAATAAATAAATATTTTTGGAAATAAGTAGAATTAATTATTTAATGAACTGCAGAATCTGCTGGCAGGTTATATAGGGGTAGGGATACACCTACAGCAATAACGCTACATTTGTGTTGGTGCGTAGGGACGGCCGTGTGACGTCACGGGTATGGAATTGTTTGCCAATTCTGACCCTCAGATGGCGCTGTAAGACGTGTCAGGCGAACGGCAGGATCTGCTGCAAATCTGCTGCCCATCTGACGTCAGGTCCTGATGTCAGGCTCTGTACCTCAGAACGCATCCTAATGCGGACACAGATGACTACGGATCTGACGTCAGGCTCTGCGCTCTCAGGGCAGACCCTGCTGCCAATCTGACGTCAGATTGCAGACATCTGGTTATCAGGGTGTTTTATCAGAATTTACTGTACGAAAGTTTTTAGGCGACGGACAAACATATATATAAACTTTCTGCTTTAAATATTAAGATATACTATATTTACTATGATTGCATACATATAAACTTATACATTATTCTTTGTCTTTCAAAGTGGTGGCCCTTTTTTTATTTTCTACTAGCTGACCCATTACCCGGTTTCACCCGGGAATCCTTTATGATGTTTCCCACGTTTCTCCACATACTATTACTATATGAATATTACAAAACTCAGTATATTGAACGCTTATTGGAGGCAATAATTGAATCTTGGACGTATGTAAAATATATTGAAAATTTCATTGAAATCCATCCAGTCGTTTAAGCGTGAAAGAGGGACAAACAAACAGACAACGTTTCACTTTTATATATAACAGTAGAGAAGTAGAGATCACATTTGCATATTTCGTTAACAATTGTAAAAACAAATGTTTTTCAACTTCTGTGTAATGTTTTTTCGAAGAGATGCTAATGCTAATTTAACCTAACTACTTTTCAAACTTGCGATTTCTTTTCGCGGGGAATGGGAGAAATCACTTGACCCCAAATGCAGGCGGATTTTGAAAACCATTCCTCATTGGGTACTACGGTAGTAACTTTCCGGAAATTGCCGAACATAATATAAGATTTGCTTAAGCATTTGCTTGGCTAAGCAAGCCTTAAGCACCATATTCTTGACTAAGCAAATCTTAAGTTCGGACTATGAATACATGACGTCTTAAGCTTAGCTTATTCGAATAAGGCCGACTTTGTCAAGAAATTCTTAAGCACATGCTTGAGCAACGACTATGAATATCGGCCTAAGGCTGACGTCTCACAGACCTTGAATGTGTGCGTACGCTCACACAAGCGAGGAAAAGCGTGTACGTATACGCGTGTAGTAAACAAACCGTAAATTACAACTTTCTCCCTGGAATCGGCAAGAAGGAAGTTTTTGCGGGTATAGTTGCCTCCAGTAGACATCCGTGCAGGGTGGTCTGGTGCGTTTGAGCGCTAATAACCACCGTACGTTGAAATAATACTGAATTTATGAATCGTGTACTGAGACAGACTCGAGAAATGACAGAATGAAGCTTCCAGGATTCTCCGTCACCGGCGTTGATGGTATATTCGCGCCATGTACCATCAGAAACGGTGGAAGACCAAACTAGCCGATAAATGTAGGAAATACATAGTTGCCGAGACGTATCGAGGGTCGAATCGCGCTGTTGTCGCATTTCCCCTATCACTATTTTGCCATCAAGGAAGCTTGAATGAATCACGGCGAAGCGGTTGGAGAACAGAGATGGGCAAAGATAATATCTGGATAAACTCAAATAAAAGATACTGCAGTAATGTCTCATTACGGGCTCGGTTAGGTGTACACGATGTGGACTTTTCGCTATTCCCATCACTTCTGTCTCACTCTTATCCGGCAAAGGCGAGAGCGGAATGGAACGAGAGCGAGCGAGAGGCACTGAAAGCGAGCGAGGGCAGTACGAGATAGACGACGGGATGATGTTTTGTCTCGCTCCGTCTTTCGGACGCCTGACACTCCGTCCTTTGCGTTCGCGGCCGTCGCGCAGGCAAGGCGTTGCATCTCGCTCCCCCCTTCGGCCAGAAAGAAGCGTGAAACGAACACTGAGAATTAGGGCTCTGTTCGCGATACAGGCCCAACGCCGCGCCGGTCCCGACCAGTGTGGACTTGGGCTGTTCGGCGGCGGCTTGTAATCTCGGTTGGAGGTGCATACAGTGTTGATAAAATGTAAAACGTCACGTTTTCGGTATTCAGTAACATACTGCTGAGATTTTCCACATTAAAATGAATTCAAATACGGTATAAATCGGATTATTTCTAGAACTGTACTAGATAATTAAATATAAATGTAACAATTCTAATCTAATAATGCTAAAAATAATCCGATTTATACCGTGTTTAAATTCATTTTCATATGGAAAATCTCAGCTGTATGTTACTGAAACGTTCATGCCGATACGATAGAAAATGTGAAAGTTTTACATTCCATTAAAACAAACAAAATGGACAATCATTGAACAATCATATTATGGTTTTATGTCATAAAATTTATTTTTTAATAAAAAAAATTAAAAATTATTTATTATAATTGGGTGCTCCCCACGGCCTCTTCCACGGCGCCCTCCACGCCGCCCTCCTCGGCGCTATTGAGTATATTTCAGGCGTTTTAGCTCCTTCTTTAACTGAAACAGTACCATAAAAATTACATTTTCTAGTTCTACGCCTACATATGAGCCGTTATTTCTTAAAGTGGTATAAGTCCATTTATTCATACATTGGGATATTTCAGGGTATGCTTTTGAATGAACTTAAAAATATTCGCATCCGTAAATCAAATCGGGTAATGTTTTTAAAATTATAAACTTGGGTAATTTTATTACCGAATAATAATCAATAAAAATGTTAAAGAAAATAAACGATTTTTTAGCTACAGATCGACTCTATACCACTTTCAATAATAATACAGTATTATCACACATTCAACATAACTTACTTTGGCTATATCATTTTTTAACTTGTTCTCCTCCTTCTCTTCCTTCTTCTCCTCCTTCTCTCTTTCTTTCTCTTCCTCCCCCTCCTTTCTCTTTCTCTCCTCATTTTCCGCCGATACGGCGGACGGGACAGTATCTTTCATCTGGAAATGAAATGATGAATGTATTATTTTATGGCAAATAGTAAGATTGTACAGCGTGATTCTCTCACTAGAGTCCTCAAAGACAGTAGTCTAAGAGGTGGTTACATAGGGGTCAACATGACTCGATGCAGTCACAGTTCTTATTGTTGGATTAGTGTTGCCGCATACGAACTCGCCGGTCTACCGCGTCAGTCCGGGGAACTAACGCGGGGGTGGACGGTCAAACGGGTAAAATTTCTAGCGTAATAACATCATTCTTGCAGTTCTGAAATTTCATACACTTATTGTTTACGCATTTAATGAACGATATGCAAAATGGCAGACCACCAAGTGGGGGATAAGACCCTGGCAGACGTCGATGAAAAGCGCGATACGTGGTTTGCATGCTAGTGCAAGGGAGAAGTATACATCTGTTTCTCCTTTACACTAGTGGGACTGCCGCCGGCCGCATATTGGAACGGCAGCCTTTAGGGCCGTTCCGGCAGCCGTACAGCTGCCGTTCCAATATGCGGCCAGCTAGCGCTGCTGGAGGGGGAAACACCTACAGGAGCGGTGGTTACGTGTGCGTGACTGATGCAGGCGCAGTTCACGCACGCACAACCACCGCTCCTGTAGGTGTTTCTCCCTCCATCAGCGGTAGATGGAGTTCGCAGATTCTTGACTGACTGTGCCGTTGCCTGGATTGTAAAGCGTCATTTGTTTCAGAACGCACCACAGACGAATCCTCGGAGTCACGTTTCGCGTTTACGTTTCTTTTTGTAACGGGTAGAAGGATTTTGAGTTGTGTTGCGTTGTGTTGTATTGTGTTTATGTTGTGTTTGTTGGTTTAGTGTAAAATGAGTGACACTCGAAGTGTGAATATGCAGGACGTGCAAGAAGATATGGACAATAATTCTCCGTTTCATCCGCGAAAATTACGTCCGTCCGCAAGGAGATTTTCGAAACGGAAAGTAAATCGCGTAAAGAGAATGTCCTTAGCCCTTCAGAAGAAGAAACAAGAAAGCGCAAAAACGGCAGACGACACTGCCGTAGGACAACATCCAGAAGAAGTGGCCGGGGAACGTATAGTAGAGGAACCATCAACATCCGATGGACGAAATCATATGCATCAAAAGATAATGTACTTGCCATCTGATGAAGATACTGACACGGCCAGTTCGGGAGAAACTGAAGAGGCGCTTGAAGAATTTGATATAGAATGTAACGAGGAAGAAAACTTCTTTATAGAAAAAGTTGCAACGAACGGGCCGCAAGAACAATCGCTTCTCCTAAATAGCAACGATATAATGAATTTCCCAAATGTGCTTGCTCAATTGCAAAAAAAAATAGGTAAGCATGCAAAAAATAGAGAAGACTGTGGCATTCAACACCTACGAATAACTGGTGTGAAACGGTGTGGCTTCAAGAGCATCTTCAGCGTAATATGCACTTTATGCCATTACAAAGCTGAAATCCACAATCAATCGGACGAAGCTGAAGAAGGGGATAGGAAT
Organism: Andrena camellia; assembly: GCA_029448645.1. Taxonomy (NCBI): domain Eukaryota; kingdom Metazoa; phylum Arthropoda; class Insecta; order Hymenoptera; family Andrenidae; genus Andrena; species Andrena camellia. The sequence goes on from CM055679.1 coordinate 30,117,903, forward strand.
CAGGGCGCCGTTAATGCAACAATTTTATGTGGAGGCAGCTATGCCCAATTGGAGCACACTTTTGCAGGAGTGAACATACGTTGCATGTCGAAGAGAGACTTCGTGAAGAATCAAGATGAATTCATCAAGTCCGCAATTGCCGCTGCAGAAGAAGAGATGCTAGCAGCAGCTGAAGAAGAAAAACGTTTGGCGATTGAAAGAGGCGACATTCTTCCCGGATCAGGGATCCCTCACATCACCGTTGTGGCCGACGGAAGCTGGATAAAGAGATCCTACCGCAGTGGATGTTACGCTTCTGCGTCTGGAGTCGGCGTGATAGTTGGCTATCACACGAAAAAAGTTTTATTCTACGGCGCTTGAAACAAAGTTTGCAGAATTTGTCGGATTGCTGCGAAAAACAAGAAAGAACCCCGAAAGCACACATGCTTCAAAAACTGGAACACATCTCGAGCATCGACTGCTATGGAAAGTGATGCTATAGTAGAAGGATTCAATACTAGCGTAGAAAACGTGGGCTCGTTTATTCTACTCTGATTGCTGATGGGGACAGCAGCGTGTATAAAATTATTGATGCTGACCCATATAAGAGACAGATTCGCGTAAAAAAAATTGAATGCACGAATCATTTGTTGCGAAACTTCTGCACAAAAATGAAAGCGATTGTGAAGAAGACCACACCTGGACCATTGAGACAAGCTGTGGAAAGTAGCATTCGCCGGATGCGCACGGACATCGTAAAAGCCGCAAAGTTTAGATACAATCAGAATCTATCAATCGAAGAGGAAACGAAGAATTTGTATGACAACATACAGAATGTTCCGAGCCACGGGTTTGGTGAACACAAAGAGTGTGCACAACTAGAATATTTCTGCGATGGGAAGAATAAAGAGAATGAAAGAAACATCTTTCCAGAATTGATGAAAATTGGAGTGTACCAGGATGTAAAAAAAATATTTCGTTCACTGTTAGGTCATGCGGAGAGCTTACATTATAACACCAATATTAACGTCGTGGAAAGTTTGAATGTAATAATTGCCAAGTACATTGGCGGAATAAGATTAAATTTCGCCGAAAAAGGATCGTATACAGGAAGATGTGCTGTTGCTGTCGTGGAGTACAATACTAACCAAGTGCACTCGCGATTGAATGCGATAATGAAGAAAAAAACGCCCGAGGTCGTGCGCCAAATGGAAGAAAAGGAGAAGAAAGAAAAGGAAAAGAGAGCTGCAATACAGAAGGAAACGAAGACTGCGCGATATGTACGCAAGCAATTGCCCTCGCAGAAAGATTCCGATTATGGACAAAATGCACAGAAGCCAGACATGCCATCCGAAATGTAAGAACTGGAGCGGAAAAAGCATGTGAAAATGCTCAGTGATTGGCAAGAGAAAAGACATGCTATTGAAAAGGAAACCATCGGACAAGCAAAGAACCGCAGGTGGTTGCAGTACAAGTCTAAATTGTTGACAGCATCCAATTTTGGACAAGTGTGCCGTCGTCGACCTAACACGCTATGAGCAAATGCAGTGAAGTCATTTCTGTACCCGAAGATAATTACTGCACCCGCAGTGGAATACGGGAAAGAATGCGAGAAAAATGCTGGCGAAGAATTGAAGAAGCAATATACAGATATTGCAGAATGTGGAATCTTCATCGACAGCTGCATCCCCTTCTTAGGAGCTTCACCGGATGGAATCATCGGTCAAGAGGGTATTTGTTGTGGTTGGATAATAAACACAGTCTTTGTATTATTAATAGTATAAGTATATTTAATAAGTGCAGTATAACATTGAGCTACTACAGCTCTCGGTAGCCGCTTACGCCATGCTCTCCGTGCCGCGCATGCGCCCTAGCCCCGGCCGCATACCATATCCTTCTTTTTCTGAAGCAATATGTATATTTTTTTTTCCTTACATCAAACAAAATACTGAAACACGTTCTGTGTCTTTTTAGCGCAACAAAACAAAATACAAGATCATTCTCTTACATTACAACGCAATAACCAAACATACATTTTCTTCTTTCAAATAAACGAAACATTTAAACATAATCCTCCAAGTACCTTGGTTTTTTTACCTCTCTATTACTCCTTCTGATAATCTCGCTTCTCACCTCTTCCTCATTATTATTCTTATCCATCCTTTCTACTGGCTGACTTATTCCTTCGTTTACATTAAAAGCAGTAATTTACTAGCAGTAAACTGCTAGTCTTATCACTCTCTGTTATTACAGTCTCATCCGGTTCCGACTTTATAATACTCAGTGTTCTGCTAATGGAGTCGCTTATTATATGTTTTCTATTACGGTTGAGAATTCTTCCAGACTCTGTCAAGACATCATATGATCTTGGCTTTTCTGGTCTATGTACAATAATTCCCCGTTTGGCAAACGTTTTGGTATTCTCATCTTGTACTCTTACTCTATCACCCACTCTGAGATCTGGAAGTACTCTAGTGCGTTTATCAAACTACTCTTTTTGTATTCTTTGCTTATCTTGTAACTTTTCCCTGACTCTATCATAATTATTTATATTAGTGTTTACATAACTAGCATTGAACGTTGGTAAATAGCCGTTTACATTCCTTCCGAACATTAACTTATTTGGCGACCCGATTTCCGCTGTGATCGGTGTATTCCTGTACTCTAACAGAATTAAGTACGGGTCTTTACCATCATATTCCGCTTTTTTTAACATACGCTTAACCGTTTGTATGTGCCTTTCTACCATTCCATTGCTTTGTGGATGTCTCGCCGACGAAATAACATGTTTAAAGTCCCAACTAGTCGCAAAATCCTTGAACTTTTTACTTGTATACTGTGTTCCCCCATAGGACTGTACAATTTTTGGTATACCGTATCTTGCAAAACTCGACTTCAACACATTTATTGTCGCTTCACTAGACATATTCGGTAAATGTCCTAACTCTACGTACTTAGAAAAATAATCTACAGTTAAAAGATAACTCCTTCCCCTAAACTCTAGTATGTCTGTACCAACTTTTATCCAAGGCGCTTTTGGTACTTCGTGCGACATTAACGGCTCTTTGGCATTACTTCTTTGTAACCTCAGACACGTCTCACAATTTTCTATCAATTCCTCGATTTGTTTGTTTATACCTGGCCAATATATAGTTTCTCTCGCTTTATTTTTTGTTTTTTCCATACCCAGATGACTGTAGTGTAACCTTTTTAGCATTTCTTTTCTTAAACAATGTGGCACTATTACCCTATCATTTTTAAACAACAGACCTTCATCTGTGCTTATATCACAGTTAAATGTATGATACTTTTTTGCTATCTCAGGTACATCTTTCTTCTCTGCTGGCCAACCCATTTTTAGTAAACGAAAAAGTAGTAGGGCTATGCCGATTCTAACCCAGGTCCTCTGAGGGGGGCGCGGGGGCGGGTGGAAGGGGGGGCGCGCGGGGAGTGCAGTGGGGGGAACTTTAGGCGCGGGGACAGCGGGGAGTGGAAGACTGGTTGTGCGCGCACGAGCCGCGGAGTGGGGGAAGCCATAATCGTGGAGGGGATCAGTCCAGGCCGAGCGGCCGCGGAGACCTCTCCAGATCTGGCCCACCGTCAGAACTTTTTCCGGGGGGGGAATGACCTGCAGCCGAAATTTTTCATACCTAACCGTGGAAGGGACGACCTTGGCCCACCCCCGAAAATTTTTTCACCCCTGACCTACACCAATTTAGCGAACCGCCAAGCGCAGAGAAATAATAATTTTTATCAGAAATTGTTTCGAGCGACGTTTTACAAATCGCATATTCGGGGAGGGAAAGAGACGGCACTACAAAGTTGTAAAGCTAAATCCTGAGAGAGGGAAAGAGACAGCACAATCGCGTGCATTCTAAAGCTAACAGTATTTCAAAATGTTTTTCAATTTTAACGTCGCAGCGTATCGCGAGTAATTTGACTCCCATGGAGCAGCTGCGCGAGATGATGTCATTTTCGCGGCTCGAGTCACAGAATTATGCGGTGTCAGGAGAAATAATACTTTTGGGAACGTCGAATCTTAGAATTGAGGAGAGAAGGAGGGTAAATAAAATGGAGAAATAATATAAGTTTAAGAAATTTATTTTAATATTAAAGCATGTAAAATAGAATAATAATTTAACAATTTTTCTTCCTACGAGCATCAGCCAGAATATCACTGATGGCACATGCTACCAGTTCGCAATCTACGTGATACTCCTCGTCGTAATATTCGCTATCGCGTATGATTTTAGCAGCACTGCGCGTATCTAATGTTTCGCAGGCAACACCGCTCTGTTGTAACACGTTAACAAAACATTCAAATTTTACTCTCACATCTTCCGCAGTTTGATGCAGCCGCGGATACACATAGCTTACACATGGCTCAAGATTACATAAAAATGATACTGTATTCGGTTTGAAATACAGTGTATTATCGCATAGCGTCATCTTTACAATCGGTGAATCAAAGATCCGAACAAATTCCAATACTAACTCATCAATCTGCATCGAGTCAGGTTCAGGCAATTGTGCACGTTCTTCGATGGATGATTGGCTGTCGAATAGCAGATTCCATGTATGCCATGGTAATATGAGATGCTTCCCATGATTGTCACCGATAAGAACTTCTACATCGGCCATAGGTCCTACGTTGATTGCAATTTCCAAATACTTGCTACCCACGGATGTTAATGCGTATCTTCTGACCATGATACGCGATGCTCGGCGCGGACTAAGAGAACAATCAAAGCTATGAAATTGTCCGCTCGTATCAGGAATAAACATAAAAAATTTCGAGAAGTTATGAAAATTGAGCCATACCTGTTGAATGTATTCTCCTTGCATGTAGCCATACTATTTTCACCCATCATTGGGACGGTATAATTTACGCGTCCAGCGTTTCTTTCGGCACTGGTATTATACAGTTTGGAACACTGTCTGTTCCGTCAAAAGTTGTTGCGACTGCTGAGCGATTGATGGAATAACATCCGGGAGCCGGCCTAAATAGAGGCTAGTTGCTTCCCCCCACCACAACATTTTATTCTAAAGCTGCCAATTTTCCAGAATGTTTTTCAATCTTAATGTCGCAGCATATCGCGCAATTGCATGTAATGTAATCCCCATTCTCAAGGATAAAAGTCTCGACACGTGTTGAATGTAATATAATACTTTTGGAAGCGTCGAATCCTAGAATTATGCGGTGTTGGCAGAAATTGCATCGAATGATCTTGCGCGCTAATTCGTCATACGTGTGAATCATGGAAAGAATTATGCGATATCAGCAGAAACTGTATAGAACAGTGTTGGAACGGATCGTCGTTTTTGCATGCGATGCATTAGAGGGAGGGTACACCGAAAGAGTTAGACAGAGACGCCAAGTCGTGGTGCCAACCATAAAAGCATGCTCTAAACTGCACAAATCGTCAAACACGTTGTAATACATTGCGCGGATAATACATTACATTTACATTCCATTTACGATCATGGAAAAATTCGCACAAGTGGAACGCCAACTGCGGGATCAATCTGCACGATTGATTTCACGCGAAGAATACCTCGCGTGGGAAGAACGGTGCAACGAGTGTATCGAATCTTTGGAAGAACACAGCCGAGTCAAACGTCCTCGATTATCGATCGGTGTTCGACAATCGCTGGTTGCTCGAATCGCGCAGCTCGAAGGGCTGAAATATTCGTTGCGCGGACGTTTCGTGCGCGAAGGTGCCGGACATTCGAGCACGGGACTTTTGTGGCGCGAAATAGACACTGCGTTCGATAGCAGCGTATTAACTGGTGCCGTGCTAAATTCGAATTACATCGAACCGCGCAACTTCCTCCAGGATGCGACAGCTATTGTGTTGGAGCATGTGCGGGGTCCTTTGAGGAAACATCGAAACCTCAAAGTGAACACGGTGTTCAACGGCGAATTTGTGGCAGGTGACAAGCATGCTTGTAAAAGCATCAATATCCGAAACTGCGAACTCTTCGGTACATCCGATCTGCAGGAGTGGTACCAACGATGCGTCATCGAACCAACCCTGGCATCGCTGGAAGAGTTCCAGGAACGCGACAGCGGATGGGCATTGACGAGAATCCTGAATTTGACCGTCAATGTCAACAAGTACAATCCGCTGCGCGCGGGGTGTCACTACAAGTTGCCGCGGGAAATATCGCTGAAGAAAGCGACGATTAGCGTGCAATCCCCGGACAACGCCTGTTTCGCTTGGGCAGTGGTCGCCGCTCTTCATCCCGCCGGCAGACATGCCGATCGTCCAAGTTCATACCCAAGTAGTACTGAAGCATCAGTACTAAATCTCCAGGGCATTGAATTTCCAATGTCTCTGGAGCAGATTGGGAAGTTTGAGCGGCTGAACAACGTCTCCATCAATGTGTACAGCTTCGAGGAGAAGAAAGGGCCAACAGTCTTCCCACTGCGCCTCACCAGCCAAAAGAGGGATCGGCACGTCAACCTGCTCTACACGCCGAACCAAGAGCACGGCGATGTGGGGCATTTTGTACTGATCAAGGACTTGTCCCGGCTGGTGAGCACGCAATTGAGCAGGCATGGAAAAAAGAAATTCATCTGTGATCGGTACATATATAAACTTATGAAATGTTGAAATGTCCCGCGAAACAAATTAAATAAAAAAATTTTGGGTTTTCACAGATGTATGCACTATTTTGGATCTGCGGAGAAGTTGGAGATTCATTCGCTGGACTGTGGGAAGATGAACGACTGTGCCATTCTGCTGCCCAGTGAAGGCAACAATATGCTCAGCTTCGACAACCACTGCAGGAAGGAGCGACTTCCTTTCGTGGTGTACGCAGATCTCGAGTGCATCATCGAGAAAACGGAGGACAGTCGGAGGGGTGAGGAGGATCGCAAATTGCACACGTACCAGAAACATAAGGTGCATAGTATCGGCTATTATATGCATTGTTCGTACGATACATCGCTATCGATGTATCGATGTCGCCGCGACGCGGATTGTGTTTCATGGTTCGTCGAAGAACTGAAAAATTTTGCAGACTTTGCCAAACCCGTCCTGACCAGTAATGTTCCCATGCTGGATTTAACCTGCGAACAGTGGACGACATTTCGCAATGCAACAGATTGCCATATTTGCGAAGAGCCATTCAAGGCTAGCGATATACGAGTTCGCGATCATTGCCATCTATCCGGACGGTTTAGAGGCCCGACACATTCGGAGTGCAATTTAAATTATAAAAATGCGTTTTACATCCCCATCGTTTTTCATAATTTATCCGGCTACGATTCACATTTTATTATCGAGGAAATAGCTACCGCTTTCGAAGGCAGCGTTGACGTATTACCCATAACTAAGGAAAAATATATTTCCTTCACAAAAAATGTCGAAGATACGACTGAATCAGAGTCGCGAAATTGTATTAAATTGCGATTCATCGATTCGTACAAATTTCTCAATACCAGTCTCGACAAATTAGCATCTTTTCTTAGCACAGATAAATTAAAAATTTTACGATCCAAATTTGAAACATTATCCACCAAGGATTTCAATTTATTGACGCGAAAGGGTGTCTTTCCGTATGAATACCTTGATTGCGCGAACAAGCTACAGGACCCATGCTTACCGCCGCGCGAGTCATTCCGCAGTTCGTTAACGTGCGAGACAGTGTCCGAGCGCGATTACGCGCACGCCGAGACTGTCTGGCAGCGTTTCGACATTAGAACCTTGGGCGAATACAGCGATTTGTATTTGAAAACAGATGTCTTGTTGCTGGCAGATATTTTTGAAAATTTTCGCGAAAGTTGCATCAAGAGTTACGGATTAGATTCGACACATTATTATACTTTACATGGTTTCACGTGGGATGCCATGCTAAAACATACCAAAATTACATTCGAATTGCTCACAGACGTCGATATGGTCATGTTTGTCGAACGCGGTATACGCGGTGGTTTAAGTCAATGTTCCGGAAAATACGCACATGCAAATAACAAGTACATGTCATCTTACGACGCCACGGAACAATCATCGTACTTGATGTACTTTGACGTAAATAATTTGTATGGATGGGCAATGTGTCAACCCCTGCCATACGCCAAATTTCAATGGGTCGAAGATGTTGCAAATTTTAATGTGTCTTCAATCGCTGTCGATTCGCCCACGGGATACATTCTCGAGGTAGATCTGGAATATCCACAACGTCTGCACGACGCTCATGCCGATCTACCATTCTGCCCGACGCGTGCCAAACCACCTGGCAGCAGACAGGACAAGTTACTCGCGACGGTATACGATAAGCAGCGTTACGTTATCCATTATCGCAACCTGCAGCAGTGCACGCATCACGGTCTTCGTATTACAAAGATACACCGCGTGCTTCAATTCGATCAGTCCCCCTGGCTCCGCGATTACATCGAACTCAATACGCGGTTTAGAACAAGCGCGACAAATGATTTTGAAAAGAATTTATACAAATTGATGAACAACGCGGTATTCGGTAAAACTATGGAAAATGTGCGAAATCATGTGGATGTAAAACTTTTAACACATTGGGAAGGGCGATTTGGTGCGGAGGCGATGATCGCGAAACCGAATTTCCACAGCAGAAGTGTTTTTTCGGAAAATTTAATAGCCGTTGAATTGCGAAAACTCGAGGTGAAATTCAACAAACCGATATACGTGGGTATGTGCATTCTGGACATATCAAAAATTTGTTTATATGAATTTCATCACGAGCACATGACTCCCCTGCACGGACAAAATTGTAAAATTCTATACACCGACACAGACAGTCTCATTTATCACATTAAATGCGAAGATATCTACGAGACCATGAAACACAATATCGATAGATTTGACACATCCGATTATCCCATCGACAATCCATATAATATGCCGCGTTTAAATAAGAAGGTTCCGGGGCTGATGAAGGACGAAAATAACGGTGCGATAATGACCGAATTCGTAGGTCTTAGAGCGAAAATGTATGCACTCCGCGTAGACGGTAAAAAAGATACGAAAAAAGCGAAAGGCGTCAAGAGCAACGTCATAGCCAGGACGATAACATTCGACGACTACGCGCAGTGTTTGCACAGGGAGATCGAAATGGTTCGCAGGCAATCATGCATACGGTCGAAATTGCACAAAGTGTACACCATTTCGGAATCGAAAATCGTTCTAAGCCCGCACGACGACAAGCGGTATATCGTACCCGATTCGACCGATACTTTGCCCTGAGGACATTATAATATACCATTGTAAAATAGAAATTATTGTAAAATATAAAATTCTTCGCACATGTATAGAAATTATTATATTTATTAAAGTATTATAAATGGTGAAATTATGCATAAAAAATAAAATTGTTCACATGTATATGTATCATTGCATTTATTGAACCATGTATTATTATGTTACAATACATTATTTTTATTTATCCAAGAATTGTGCGATTTATCAAACCCTAGCCACTTGACGTATACCTTATCCCCCTTCCTACGCAATACTTTTTCCACTAGATACACATCAGGATCGGTGACGCGTTGCAGCTCGTGTTCATAGAATCCTCCGGCAACAGGTTTTCCACAGGAATCGAGGAGCAGGTACGTTGCGGGATTAGTTGCCTGTACTTTGGCTATCTCGAACACCTCCGTTGTCCAATTCGGCGTGTAGCCTTTATCGAAGATGGTTTTAAATTTGCTCACGCGCACAAACTCGCCCAACTTGAATCTTGCCGGAGCAGCGATCTTTACGTTGCTGTATACGGTGGCCAGCAGCTTATCGGCGATCGCTGGGGTAACATCGCAAGGACGCATTCCGATGGTTCTATGTTTTCGCGCGTTATACTCTGCAAGTAGACGCGATAGCGCATCGGTCCATCTGTAGGTTCCATTGAGCGTAAACAGTTTCCACATATTGTTCTTCAAAGTTCGATTGAAACGTTCTACGACGGAGGCCTTCATCACCGAATACGTCGAATAATGATTAATGTCATGCTTTGTCAAGAGTTTCTGCACATCGGCGTTGTAAAATTCTTTTCCTTGATCGGTTTGCAAATTTTTCGGATATCGATCTCTAAATATCTTTGCAAACGCTTTAGCCACCTCAGCACCACTTTTAGTCTTGAGCGGTACCGCCCATGCATACTTGCTCAGCACATCGATGACGGTGAGTATGTAGTGGTGACCTTGGTTGAATCGCGAGTATGGACGCATTTCTACAACGTGAGCTTGCCACAGATCATCGTATCCATGCACTATGACTCGCCTCCGCGGGAAATGTCTTCGAGCTGGAGCATGCAATTCCTCGACGAGTTGTCGCTTCTTGTGACCATGGATTTCTTTACTCTAGGATTTCGACGATGGCTGCATGTTTGATCGCAGAGGTGTCTTTGACACAAATGATGCGATAATTATTGTGTACGCGCATTATGTGCGCCCCATCGGTCCGTTGACAAGTTCAACCGTCTCGCATGATTCTCCTTCGCAGCGCTGCTGCGGGATAGAATTCGACGCCGGCGATATCTTTTGAACGCTGTTTTGCAGCGCCAGCATCTCTCTCTTAAACATGATCAGCTTCTTCTCTAATTCTTCCTGCTGCTCTCTCAAAAGTTTAATGCTCTTTTCCACGTATAGTTTATTGACGGCATCGCTATCAGCCACCGGTTGAGCTACGCGTCGTATCTTGCGTGATTTTGCATCAAAGTCGGCACCGGCCACGCAAAGAGCGTTGTGTCGCATATAATTTCGAAGCAAACCGTTCCATTTGTAATAATCCATTCTAGCTGCGCCACTCTTCTCGAGCGATACTCCAAATTTGTTGATCGGCATCTCGATGCATACAGTGCGCATCATCGGTGCGCGGTTTTATTTATAATGAAGCCTCCTTCGTAGAGTTCCTCCACAATCGACAGAATTTCATTGTCGTGCGAGTTGTTGCCCGCCTGACGCGACGCTTCCAGCAAACGGTATCGATCCACAAGCTCGTTGGGATCGTCCCAGCGCATGTAATCGATCTTGTTATCATTTACCACCATGACTCGCGGCGCCGTTAGACCTTTCCCTGCTTTATTGGTTGATACACGAGGGAGTAGCGGTGCAATTACATGTTTGTACTTGTATCCCTTGTTTCCTAATATGGGATTTTGAGCAGAATGACCACGTCTGTAGGCATTCGTCGCCAGCAGTATACTTTTGTATTTTTGTTTATCGGCATCGGTGTATACAGCATCGTCGGGAATTCTCTTGAAAATCAGTTCGTAAAGGCCGGGCGTTCCTCTGTATTTTACACCGTCGATGATTATATTATCAGCCTTGTCCATATCGAACGCCTTATCCCCAAGCATCATTCTACTATCGCCAAAGTATACGCCATACACAGTGTCTGTGACAGTTTCCTTATCCCTACTTATGATTGTGTCCATATATTTTTGTCCCAGGGGACCCAAATGGCTGCGAAACGTTTCTTGTCCCGCGGGTGTTTGAAGTTGCTGTCTAATAGATGCTGCAAACGACTCATCGGGAGTAGTTTCAAAAACATCGTCATCATCATCATCATCATCATCATCATCATCATCATTGGTTGTGAGCAATTGTACACTGGGAAATGTATTTATTGGCGGGGGAGGAACCGGGGATTCGTTTGATGCAACATTCTGCCGTTTTCGCTTCGATTGAACTGGTGTAGAGGTTACGAGTGAATACTCCGATGACGTGCGTGGTTTCCTCTTTCTCTTACGCGATATGCTCCATTTCGGCAGGATTTTTCTTTCCGGCGTTAATGTTTCATTCCCTGCAACGTTTGTGCTCATCAGCGGTGATATTTCAGCTTCTGCCGCTGCGGTATTTTCCACAATATGTTTTAAGGGTTCGACAATAGGTTTAAAGTATCTCTCCAACGCGATATCTTCCTCCATCTTGCCGGTCTTCAAAGCCTGATGTTTCTTGCGAATGGCTTCGCTGGTTCTTGCAATTTCCTTCGCTATTCTCTCGCGATCCTTAATCTCCAGACTATCGATATCGATCATTGTTGCACCGCAGACGTTGCTTTCCCACCGACGTGTTGACAATGATTGACCATCTCACGGTACGGCAGACTCGTTAAATCCCTTTATGTAACGTCCATTGGACATCGCGCTATCCTTGTCTATCACCACGAAACCATACTTCAGCTGCCAACAATTACGACACAAAGCGCAGAAATCCTCGTAAGACATATCAGTGTTTACATGATCGTTGTACACGTGTTTCAAGTTGGTACCATCCTGCTTAAACAGAATCAACAGATTCGCATTGTCGCGTATAAGATGTTTGGGAATCTTTGCATCTGTCTGACAGAGATAGAAGCAGTCAACGTTCGAGTGGCGCCCCATTGCAATGTATTCCCTTATCGTATCTTGCTTGTCGCATTCCACGTCATCAAAGATAAAAATGGAATTCGGTAGCGATTCGTTCGGTGGGATCACGTCACTGTTATTCGAAAATGTGAAGTAGCCAATTTCATCTATCGGAGTCAATAAATTCTCCGAATACTGATATTTCGGCTGTTGCAACGATTTGGAATACACGTACACGTTCTCGAAGCGGACGCCGTGAGGACTTTCCAACAAGCTCACCAGCACGTTGGTCTTTCCACAATTTGATGGACCGCAAATAAGGCAGCGTATGGTGTTTGGCAGCATGCTACCATGTCTGCGCCTTGTTTTCGAGGACATCATTTGCGATTTATCGTCAAAATTTGTCACGCGTATCGTCGCAGGTTGCCGCACGAATCGCATCCTCGCTGCGAACCGCGAAAATGATTTTTGATACATCGAAGCGGTGACGCGCCCTATTTATAGGCCCGCGCCGAGGCAAAACAGCTCAGTATTCGAAATGCTTCTCGTTCTGTCGGATAATTGCGATATTCGAGACCTAACCTCTGAGCAGTTGAAATATATACCAAAGATTATTCTACTGCGCGAGTTTGGCAAGCACATTGATCAGTTGTGGGACAGACTCCCCGAGCATATAAAAGCCGATTCTGAGGTTCGGCAGCATCGTCGGTGTCTGGAACATTATAATCGCCCTTGGCAGCGAACGCATATCGACGGTCCAGCACCACTGATTAAAAACTGTGGCGAATGTCGCCGACGAGAGTAAGGAAAGGTTGCGGTTTGTTAAATCGGGCGATAAACGCGCTACCTGTCGAATTACATATCCCGGGATACCAGTTTTGTGGTCCAGGAACTCGTCTGGCAAAACGATTGGCTAGAGGCGATCAAGGTACAAACCGTTGGACGCAGCGTGTCGCGAACATGATATAGCGTATTCGCGCAGATAACGTACTTGCTGGCAAAGCGCGAAAACGCATCGTTGCGCGAGACTCGACTCTGGGCGAAAGAGGTGCTGCTACAGCTGTTTGGGCAGCTATGAAGGCCAAGACAAAAATCGGAATTGGGATGAAAACTCGCAAAAGGACTGCAAAGAGAGCACCGCAAAAGCGGATTCTTCCGGTGGCAAAACGGGGTGGTATATTACCACTTCTCCCGCTGCTATGTGTTCTCGGATCACTAGCTGGTGGAGCGGCGGGGATCGCCAAGGCCGTAAACGATAATAAGGCGGCGCAACATCAGCTGCCGGAAATGCAGCGTCATAATCGCTCCATGGAAGGTCGCGGACTTTATCTCGCGCCATACAAGCGCGGACAGGGAATATCGAAACGAAAAAAAAACGCCGAAAAGAAAATAAAAATGCCTGTGGGCGTAACTACAGATGTGCAATTGGCGGAGTTGGCAAAACGTATGCGTATTCCATTTTTTAGGGGTGTTTTTATGCGTAATGCGCTACCTGCCGGAGGAGTACGACGAAACGAGAGCGGCATCGTAAATTTGGACAACGTCGAGGGGTCGGGGACTCATTGGGTGGCGTATGCGAAGAGAGGGTGTCGAGCTGTATATTTCGACAGCTTTGGAAATCTTCGACCGCCCAAGGAATTGGTGCAATATCTGGATAAAGATGCTGTGAAGATTGAATACAATAGAACGTCTTATCAGCAGTACAATCAGAGCAACTGTGGACAACTGTGTCTACGCTTTCTACAGACGATCGGGACCAAATTTAAGGATTGACTTCCCGCCACTCTGATTCAGTACTAGTCGAGCAGTACAGCTCGGAATATGTCGTTAACATTCACTCTAACCGGCAAGAGTAGCACCCTCGCGGTAAGCTACTTTCCACCCATAGATTTGAGCAACGATGATTACGAGCTTGGTCTAACAACCTTTGAAACTTATCATACGATACCGAACATTGACTCGAGTAACGATAAATTCTACTTCGCCGTAAACTATGACACCAACAACAACATCACTCGTAAATACATTGCGATTCCCCACGGGTCCTACGAACTAGATGCTATTGCCAAGTATTTGAAACAGCGATTACTCGAGCGGTATCCTCAAAATCTCGGTGGCAATGATGACGACAAGTATCCAATAGTGTTGCGGTCCAACAATAACACCATGAAAAGCGAGCTATACTGCTCGTTCGCCGTAGACTTTACAAAGTCCAATAACATTGGATCGCTGCTGGGATTCTCGACGAATCGAGTATTAGAACCTGGACGGTGGCACGAATCGGACGATCCAATTAATATCATGAACGTAAACATTATTCGCGTAGAATGTAGCGTGACCGCTGGTGCGTACAACAATGGGAAGCACGTACATACGATACATGAATTTTCTCCGAGGGTTCCACCAGGTTATAAGATATCGGAAACGCCCGCACAGATCATTTACCTTCCGATCACCGCACGGATCATTACGGATCTAACGATTCGCGTTGTGGATCAAGACGGACGATTGCTCGATTTTCGAGGTGAAGAGATTACCATCAGACTACACGTACGGCGGCGACGACAACAACAACAACAACAACAACAACCGGAACAGCTGTGATCACGCTAAAACGAAGAGGCTCAGTGCTGCGAACATTGCATTTTTGAAATCACTGGGATTCATTGTGCGCGTTTAAGTTGAAAAAATGGTTGACATTCTAAGCATTGGAGGGAGGCCGACGTTTAATGATCGCATCGTCAAGCTCCAGACTCACACATACAACTCGTACGTCAACACGACGTTTGGATACAGCGATGAGATAAGAATACCTATACAGCATCAGGATTTATACACATTGCCGTGTGAAAGTTTTCTCTACGTGGAGGGGAAATTGACGATAAATAAGCCAAATGATGCATTAACGGTGACGTTGGGAAATAATTGCGTGGCGTTCTTATTTGACGAGATTCAATACGAGCTGAATGGCGTGGAGATTGACCGCAACAGAAACGTTGGAATAACTAGCACGCTTAAAAACTATGTATCGCTGACATCTGGCGAAGACAAAAATTTGGAGAATGCAGGATGGGGCTTGAGACGGCGTAATGGGCCAATATTTAAAAATCATTTCAATTTTTGCATCCTGCTCAAATATTGGCTAGGATTTTGCGAGGGCTACAAACGCGTGATTATTAATGCGCGTCACGAATTGATTTTAATACGATCGCGCAACGACAACAATTCTCTAATAGGATCGCCGATGTTGGAACCAGAAATTGAATTACATAAAGTGCAATGGCGGATGCCTCATGTAACGCTGAACGACGTTAATAAGCTATCGTTGCTACATACTTTGGAAAGTGGACAAAACCTAAGCATTTGTTTTCAATCGTGGGATTTGTACGAGTATCCTCTCTTGCAGAGCACGACCAAGCATTCGTGGGCCGTGAAGGCATCTGCGCAGCTGGAGAAGCCACCGATGCGTTATCTTTGGTCTACAGACTAATCGAAAGAATGTGATGAGCGAAGATGTTACTGAGCTCGACAACTGCAAACTGATCAATCTAAAACTTTTTCTCAACTCGGAATTTTACCCGTACGATGATTTGAACTTGGACTTTGACAAAAATAGGCACGCCATCTTGTTTCATATGTATACGCAATTCCGTAAATCGTATTATGGATATAGTTGCAGCGAGGCATTATTCACCGTGGCCGAATTTTTACAATTTGGCCCCCTCGTCGTAATTGATTGCTCGCGACAAAATGAGTCGATCAAGAATGGTTCCGTGGACGTGCGCATAGAATTCGAATGTAGAGAGAATGTGCCTGCAAATACTACAGCCTACTGTCTGCTTCTGTAGGATCGGTCGGTTGAATACAATCCGCTGACAAACATGGTGCGAAAAATCGTTTAAATTGCCGCGCTACTTGCTCGCCCTCTCCTATGTCAAAATTTCATCGTGAAAATCGCGATGCTTTACGAGAAAGATCGCATTCTCCCGTCTGTCTTGGAAGCGAGCGGACCTCTAAATTGTACCGATAATGGCTATACCAACATTTGTTGACCTGCAAGGGTTCATCGTTGATGGAAGATTTGTTGTCAAGGAAGTGGCTGTCCTACGAAACAGAACAATTCTCTCGCACTATATTTTTGAGAGTTCGATGCCCCAATATCTTCTTACGAAGTCTGACAAATCAAGCATTCGGTGGTTGGTGGCAAAACATCATGGGCTGCGGTGGGAAGATGGAGACGTTCCATACAGTATGGCTAAACAGCTAATTTCGAAAGCTGTTGCTGATGCGATCGATGAAGAAGATGACACATCCCATATCGTATACGTTAAAGGGTTGCAGAAACGCGACTGGCTTGCGGACTTCCTCGATGAAAATACGAGAGCGGACGTGATCATCGAGACACTGGACATTGACTACGAGGATATCATATCTCTAAATAAGCTAAATGTAGTTAATACTCTGCGATGTGGCAGACACGCAAAGCACTGTGCATTGCAAAATGTATTTAAAATATTCAACTGGTGGTCTAAACACCAGAGAGAAATGTATAAATAAATATAATCAATTTTTAATGCATAAATGTTTTTTTCTACACCCATCCTCAACCTCCTGCATGTGATGTACGCTAGATTAAGATGATGGTTTTAATTATTATGTAGAAGTGGTACCATGCGCGATCAGAGTGGTACCATGCGCGATCAGAGTGGTTCGATAGACGTTGAAAGTTGTACCATACACGTTCGATAGACGTTGAAAGTGGTTCGATTGATGTTCGATTGACGTTGAAAGTTGTACCATACACGTTCGATAGACGTTGAAAGTGGTTCGATTGATGTTCGATTGACGTTGAAAGTTGTACCATACACGTTCGATAGACGTTGAAAGTGGTTCGATTGACCGTTCGGTACGTGATCAAAGTGGTTCGATTGATGTTTGATACACGTTCAGAGTGGTATGGTCGAATGATGTGTCCAAAGAAGAAGGGGGAGAAGATGAGTGCGAAGAAGAAAAAGGAGAGGGTTGTCAGTGAATAATTCGAAGAAGAGATGTGTCCAAAGAAGAAGAGGAAGAAGACGAGTGCGAAGAAGAAAAAGGAGATGGTGGTCAGTGAATAATTCGAAGAAGATGCATTGAAGGAGAGGATGGTCAGCGAAAATGCCGGTGGAGAACAATGGTATCTTACTTTTGCAAAGCTATGCAACTTTGGGCATGGATCTACATGCGGGAGCTTGGAGATGCAGCGAGACCAGTTGTCTTCAAAGCTTTGAAGACAGCAGTCTGATTTTTTTTGTGAGAAACTTTTGTGAGAAACTTTTGTGCAATGGGAATAACGCGAATCGCGCCAGAGTGCGGCCCTGAGGTATGTACACAATAATATTTTTTTTACATTTATCACGTGTAACCGGTGAAATCGTGTTCGATCCCGCGGTCATAAATATTATATCGCTGGTTTCTGTGTTCTAGAAATCTCCGCCAGAATCACCGCAGTGGTCCCCCGATTGGGGCGGCCCCATTTGGTCGCCCCAACCGTCGCCGCAGCCGGAGCCGCAGCCGTCGCCTTCGCCGTCGCCGCAGCCGTCGCCTTCGCCGCCGCCGCAGCCGTCGCCTTCGCCGCCGCCGCTGTCGCCGCCGTCGCCGCCGTCGCCAGCTCAACATGTATGTAATACTTTGGTGTTGTTTGACATTCGATGTTTATTGTATTTAATGTATCCGTGTTATATCGATATTTGTGTCTTTGTTCTATGACATACCACAGCTGGACCTGCGGATGCGGCACGAGCCGATGTATGGGGCCGCGCGGCTGCGGCCATATCCTGGAGGAGCTCGGCGACGGCGGCGGCTGTTCGTTTCACCGCCGCAACCATCGCCCCCATCCCCCCCATCGCCGTCGCCTCCCCAATAGTTTTAAGTTTTTTTCTTATTTTTATTTTAGTTTATTTTATTTTATTTTATTCTTTATTCTTTTTTTTATTATATTCTTTTATTCTTTTATTTTATTATTTTATTCTTTTTTATTATTATATTCTTTTTTATATTTGTATTTATATTTATATTTTATTATATTTATATTTATATTTTATTTTATTCTTTTTATATATATTTATATTCTATTTTATTTTATTCTTTATTCTTTTTTTTTATTATATTCTTTTATTCTTTTCTTTTATTATTTTATTCTTTTTTATTATTATATTCTTTTTTATATTTTATTATATTTATATTTATATTTATATTTATATTTTATTTTATTTTATTCTTTTTATATATATTTATATTCTATTTTACATGCTTTAATATTAAAATAAATTTCTTAAACTTATATTATTTCTCCATTTTATTTACCCTCCTTCTCTCCTCAATTCTAAGATTCGACGTTCCCAAAAGTATTATTTCTCCTGACACCGCATAATTCTGTGACTCGAGCCGCGAAAATGACATCATCTCGCGCAGCTGCTCCATGGGAGTCAAATTACTCGCGATACGCTGCGACGTTAAGATTGAAAAACATTTTGAAATACTGTTAGCTTTAGAATGCATGCGATTGTGCTGTCTCTTTCCCTCTCTCAGGATTTAGCTTTACAACTTTGTAGTGCCGTCTCTTTCCCTCCCCGAATTTGCGATTTGTAAAACGTCGCTCGAAACAATTTCTGATAAAAATTATT
Organism: Andrena camellia; assembly: GCA_029448645.1. Lineage (NCBI taxonomy): Eukaryota > Metazoa > Arthropoda > Insecta > Hymenoptera > Andrenidae > Andrena > Andrena camellia. The sequence goes on from CM055679.1 coordinate 30,136,868, forward strand.
ATTTCTCTGCGCTTGGCGGTTCGCTAAATTGGTGTAGGTCAGAGGTGAAAAAATTTTCGGGGGTGGGCCAAGGTCGTCCCTTCCACGGTTAGGTATGAAAAAATTTCGGCTGCAGGTCATTCCCCCTCTGAAAAAATTTCTGACGGTGGGCCAGATCTGGAGAGGTCTCCGCGGCCGCTCGGCCTGGACTGATCCCCTCCACGATTATGGCTTCCCTCACTCCGCGGCTCGTGCGCGCGCAACGAGTCTTCCACTCCCCGCTGTCCCCGCGCCTAAAGTTCCCCCCACCGCACTCCCCCGCGCGCCCTCACTTCCACCCGCCCCCGCGCCTCCCTCAGAGGACCTGGGTTAGAATCGGCATAGCCCTACTACTCGTAAAACTTCCTGCAGTTCCTCATCTCTCGCAGTTTCTACTATAAACTCTTTGCGTCTTTTTTCACTCATATAATCTTTATAATCCACTATCATTATGCTAATATTGACATCTTTATCATCTTTTACTATAGCCTTATCATGCGCTCTCGAAAGCGCATCCGCGATATACATTTCCTTTCCCGGCTTATACGTAACCTTCATATCATACGGTTGTAGTCGTAACCTCATTTTTTGAAGTCTCACTGGGGTCGTACTTAACGGTTTTGACAGCATTGGTGTGAGCGGTTTATGATCACTTTCAATTAATATTTTCTTTCCATAAATGTACTGATGGAAACGCTCGCATCCAAACACAATTGCATACAATTCCTTTTCAATCTGTGCCCACGCTTTTTGTGTGTCTGTCAACGCTTTTTGTGTGTCTGTCAACGCTTTTGACGCATATCCTACCGGTAAATCATTTTGTAACAAAACCGCGCCTACCCCAGTACCACTCGCATCTACACTTAACTTACAGTATATATTCGGATCATAATATTGTAAAACTGGAGTTGTCGTTAACTTTATTTTTACCTCTTGGTATGCCTGTTCTCTTTCTTTTGTCCATACAAACTGACTACTTTCTTTTATCGTCTCCTTTAACGGAGCTGTTACACTACTTGCCATACTTACAAACGTCGCTATATAATTAATAATTCCCAAGAATCTTTCCATTTCTTTTACATTTTCTGGACGTTCCATTTTCACAATCGCCTCTATTTTTTCTTTATCAACCTCAATACCTTTGTCCGTAAAAATATGTCCTAGAAACTTAACTTTATTTACACCTATCTTACATTTGGCTTTGTTTAACTTTATGTTATATTCTCGCGCTCTTTCTAATACCTGTCTAAGAGTCTTAGCATGTTCATTTTGGTCTTTTTCCCATACTATGAGATCATCCATGAAATTCTCTACGTTATTGATATTTCCGAAAATCTCTTTAAACTTTTTGTGAAAGATTTCTGGTGCTGTTTTTATACCATATGGCATTCTCTTATATCGGTATCTCCCAAACGGCGTCTGGAAAGTTGTGATTTTTGAGCTGTCTTCATCTAACTCGACTTGGTGAAATGCTTTACTGGCATCTAATACCGTGAAAACTTTTGGACCTTTCATTCTAGCTCTAATTTCCTCAAAAGTGGGAAGTTTGAAATGCTCTCTCATTAAGCAATCATTTAGATTTTTTGGGTCTAAACAAATTCTCAAAGATCCATCTTGTTTTTTTACTAGCACTACAGCATTTTCAAACTCTGTTGGTTCATTTATCTTTTCTAAAATACCTAGTTCTTCTAGCTTATCTAGTTCTTTTTTATACGTATCATATATTTTGAATGGAACATTCCTACATGGTTCTATTTTACCATGATATCCCGACTGTAGTTTAAACTTATATTTGAATCCTTTTATTACCCCTAATTTTCCTTCAAATACATCCTTGTATTCATTTATAATAGAATTAGTGGTCTTTGCTACCGGGCCTGCGCTAACTTCGTGGATTTTAACCAATAAACCTAACTTCTTTATTAATGTTAAACCTATTAACGGAGATGAACCCTTTTCAACAACATGAAACAATATCTCCTCTGTACGACCTCTTATTTCACACAATAGTTTTACAGTGCCTATCGTATTTAGTCTGGATCCACCATAGTTTCGCAGTTCTGCATCCGTGGGATCTATTTTCGTACCAATTCCTAGCCTGCATATGTGCGAATAGGCCATTATATTACAACCTGCCCCTGAATCTAGCTTAAACATTAGCGCTTTGTTTATTTCAACAAATTTTACCCTTTCGTACCATGGTTCTTCCCCCACTGAATTTATTTCAATGTTCCCAAGAAAATAAGTTAGTACGTTTCCTTCATTATTGTCGTGTACAACGCTTACCTGGTGCTTTTTATTCTTGCACATTCTCGCAAAATGATTTTTGTTTTTACAGTAGCTACACACTTTGTTGTACGCAGGACAGTTTCTGTAAGCGTGTGTGTATCCACATTTCTGGCATGTGTCCTGTCTGCTTGCAGTGTTCCTTTTCTCGCCTTGGTGGTGCTGCCCTTGATCGCTTTGTCGTTGCTCCTTGCTGTTGTTCCTGTACCCTTTGTTGGATCCAGTACTTCCTCTTTTGTTTGACCATGGCCTAGCCTTGTGGCCCGTCTTCTTGATATAGTCCACTTTTTCTTGCTCGCCCTTCAAAATTTTGAGTTGCTGGTCTGCAAGTTCCGAAGCTTTGCAAAGTCTAACCGCCTTTTCTAGCGATAAATCGTCTTCTGTAAGTAAACGATTCTTTAAGCTTGTGTTTTGTACTTCCGATATTATTAAATCCTTTATTAAACTGTCTTTCAATGCCCCCAGGTCACAATTCAGACTTAGACGTTTCACTTCCGTGAGAAATTGGTCGAAAGTTTCTCCTTCTTTCTGCCTCCTTTGGAACAATATACGAGGGTCGTTCAGAAACTAAGTTTAACGATTTAATTACGCTGTGAAATAGTAGCCAAAACACAAAAACAAGGTCATTTTCGAAATTTTCAGACAATCTTTTATTTTTCTACATAATCGCCACATCTTTCGATACATTTCGTATAACGACTAACAAGTTTTTTAATTCCTAAGTCGAAATGATTTTCGTCCAATTTGTGGAAGTACTGAGTCACGGCATCTGAGATCTCTTGCATCGAATCGTATCGCTGGCCTCCAAACGCTTCCTTCATCACGGGGAATAGGTGATAGTCGCTTGGGGCGAGATCAGGCGAGTAGGGGGGATGCCCGAAAATTTCCCATTTAAATTTCTTCAATTTTTCCTGGGTTACACGAGCCGAATGCGGACGAGCATTATCGTAAATCAAAAAGACTTTTCGACTCAATAAACCGGGCCTTTTGTTCTTTATTGCGACTCTCAAGCGATTCAAGATGTCACAGTAGTATGCCGCATTGATAGTCTTACCTTTTTCGAGATAATCAATTAACAAAACACCGCGATAATCCCAAAACACAGTCGCCAGAACCTTGCAGGAAGAGAATGTCGTTTTGCATTTTTTGGGGGGTCGGCCGCCTTTCTCTACCCATTGCATCGACGATCGTTTCCATTCAGGCGTATAGTGGTACACCCAAGTTTCGTCTCCAGTTACGACGCGGTGCAGCAGTAATTCCCCTTCCTTCTCATACGCATTAAGAAATGAACGAGCGGCGTTCATGCGTTGTGTTTTGTGCTGTTCAGTGAGAAGACGAGGCACCCATCGCGCGCTCACTTTACGCAGTTGAAGTTCGTCGTGAATGATGGTTCGAATAGAAGATCGACTACATTCGCCTCTACTTCGGAGTTTTTCGGCCAACTCGTCCAGGGTATACCGCCCATCTTCTTCAATCAGCTGTTTCACAAGCGTGCCGTTCTCTTCGTTGCCTGCGTGCGCTGGTCGTCTTTCGCGATCTTCGTCATGCAACTTTTCGCGGCTATTTAGGAACGCTTTTCGCCAACGCGTAACCATCTGCAGGCTCACGCATTTATCGCCGTAAACAGAACATAATTCTCGATAAATTTCTGTGGCAGTGAAGTTTTTAGCGGTATAAAAACGTATTATACTTCGCGGTTCACATTTGGACGCAAATTTTAACGGAATCTCCATGATAAAATTTTATAAAACACGCAGCAATCGACCAACCAGACTGTACGACCCACAAAACTGATCAGAATAGATGAGAAAATACGTCCCTAAAATTTCGTAGTTCTACCTTCTCACCAACAGCAGCGCTAGCATCGTTAAACTTACTTTCTGAACGAACCTCGTATGTCTATTTACACTTTCATTTTTCTTCGGCACGCAGTAGTTTTCGAATGCTTCGACTACGGTACCATATTGTTTCCTTTGTTCTTCAGTGAGTTCAAACTTTTCATATTTTTTATACGCTTCTTCTCCTATAGTATGTAACAAGATGGCTGTCTTTACTGCGTCTGCCTTTGTTGTATTTTCCGTGGCTTCCAGATATATACTAAACTTCTTCTTCCACTTTTTCCAATTCTCCGATATATTGCCGTCAAATAATAAAGGCTCCGGCGGGCTTAAATTATGAATTACTGCGTTTGCCATGTCTTCCTTTTTACTTACTGCGTCGTTTCTCAACCACGTGGAATTTTCGTTTTTTCGGTTTTCCTGTTTCCCGGTCGTGTATACAACGAATTTTTACTTCTTTTAGTTCACTACCAACTGCGCCATGTTGTGGTTGGATAATAAACACGGTCTTTGTATTATTAATAGTATAAGTATATTTAATAAGTGCAGTATAACGTTGAGCTACTACAGCTCTCGGTAGCCGCTTACGCCATGCTCTCCGTGCCGCGCATGCGCCCTAGCCCCGGCCGCATACCACAGGAAATCAAATGCCCCAAATCAGCGGAGAACTTTACGCCGGAAGAAGCTATGGAAAAAGTACGCGCTGTCCAGCGCATGTTCACACGTGAAGAAACAGGTATTTCAATGAGCAAAACGCATCACTATTATTATCAAGTACAAGGTCTGTTTCATATTACTGACAGAAAGTACTGTATATTTTGCGTTTGGACCCCGAAGGGGCTGAAATCTATAAAAGTAGAGAGAGATGATGCGTTTTGGAAAAGAGAAATGGAGCTAAAACTGGTTCAATTTTATTTAGAATGCATGCTACCCGAATTAATAGATAGTCCGCACAATAGGTGCATGCCTATTTGGGAGCCACAATTTATATTAGCGGAGAGAGCGAAAGAAAAACCGAAAAGCTTGAAAAGGCGAAAAAGGTCTTCCTCCGAAAATAGTGAAACTATTGTAATGGTCCGGCGTCGCACCGCGCTGTAAAGCGCGGTTTCACTGACTCTGTCAGTGGTCACAAGTGCCAGCAATGGCACTTTTACTCGCGGATCATACGATCACGCGAGTCGATCGACGCCGCCGTCACTTTGCCAAGAAAGTGACGAAGGAAATAATAAATTTAATTCACCCCTTTAATTTTTTCAGACACATTTCTAAGTTCACAGGAGCAGACAGACGGAATCCGGTTCGGTCAAAGTGTGCCAGGCTGATACATATGTACGGGCGACGCAGGTATGCATGATGTTCGACGAATTATTGAAACAAATTTTTACTTTTATACCAAACTTACCGAAATGTCTGCGATCATTTGTTACAGGCGGACTTTTAACCAAATTACTGTAAACATGGTGTATGGGACAGTAATGCCAGGACAAATGGAATAATAAGTACCATATTTCAGGTAAAGTTGAACAGCTTATAAATCTACAGTACAATTTTGTACGCTTATAAAACAACCCTATTTCCTAATGTATTTCCTAACGTGTTACAGATCCACACTACCTACGTCATCTTTCGTTATGAGCGACCTGGGAAAATTGTAGGAAGATCGTCAATGGAGAAGAGGATTACACAGAATGAGTGAAGATAACAGTATTCTTGAAAAAATATACACTTTTTTTATCTGTGATTGTCCATTTCAAGGGGGCGAAAGCTTGCATGTCGTATTTAAATTCTCCAATTAAGTTGGATTGATTTATTGTGATGACTGTAACTTGATTAGAGACAAAAAAGTATATAAAAAAATGTTCTATTAAACGATTTTATCAAAAAGGCACTAACAACTAAAAAATAATTCTATTCTTGTACTACAATTTCGATGGTGTTTTTTTAACTTTAAATAAAAACGTGGAGCAGGATATTTCTTAACAGAATATGAATCAATTTAGTACAGCATCAAGTGTCGAAATGAATTTATTGCGAGATATCCTGCTCCACGATTTTATTTAAAGTGAAAATACACCATCGAAATTGTAGTATAAGAAAATAATTATTTTTTTAGTTTTTAATGCATTTTTAATAAAATCGTTTATTATAAATTTTTTTATTTTCAAGTTTTTAGTTTTCGTGGATTTACATTTCACAGCTCAAACTTCTTTACAAATATATTTCATTGCTGTATGCAGTTTAACCGTTTGCTTGAACCCTACAGTGCTAAAAGTTCGTAAAGAACGTGAGTGATTGATTTTAAGTCGATTGGATTTGTTGTTATGGGTTATTATTTATTGGTGACTGGGTAATTTTTTCACCCCCTTGGAGGTTTTTTCCATAATTTTGTATTGTCATCCAAGCTACGCACCCCTGCAAAGTGTCAAGACAATTGGATGGTTGGAAGTGGATTAAAATTGAGTGACCAGATTTGAATCAAACATGCAAACAAACAGGGGATCGTAGCTAAATAAAATCTTTTAATGAGACATTCCAAAATATACGTATTGTTAGTACTGATCTCTAGTTTATATTGATAAATTTTTACAATCGTGGAATAACAATTCCGAAGAAAACCATGTACAAAAGTATTAAATTGAAATATACTTTTGTCCGAATTTATCTTTTAAAAAAATGATTACGTTATTAAATTTGTGTTTAAACAACAGACAATTCTTGTTGATAAAAAAGATCATTTGATGTATAGTTAGATAAGAAAGAAAGCGTCATATGTTTTTAAAAGAACTATAGCATTTTTAGATTTCATTACGATCGGCGTGTTACACTTCGGTGATGTACCTTATTCAAATTGTATGCTTTGAAATTGCACACTGATTATACAAAATATTACATCGCAAATTAGTATTGTTTCATTGACATGTTTCCTAACTTCACTACCCAACCTCTCTATCTTTCATTATTGCTATCCTCTTTTACGTTCAGCGAGGAAATAATTTAAATCGGACTACTTTGAACGAAACGGGCTTTCAATTCTGCAAATAAATTTTATCTGTAATATCGTTAATAATGACAGTTCAAATTGTGTCAGGTTTGGTATCTTGCCATCTTTCCTTCCTACACTCTCGGACCTCTTTGTCTATCATTATTGCTATCCTCCTTTACGTTCAGCGAGGCTCTGACGCTAGACGCAGCTCTCGTGTCGTATTCCTTCAAGACTTCTCGATAGAAAAAGCTGTGGCAACAGCGTGGCAGAGACGGGAGAACAGAAAATGTGGCAACTATGCGTCAAAAATTCGTCTATATAGAGTACCTGGAGATGTCACCTCTGTATAAGTTCTTGTGGGATTCTTTCCTACTGAGCACTGGTGCCGGTGCAGGTCCACAACGAAATAAAATACTCGAGGATATAACAGGAAATAAAAGTCTTATTATTTTAAACAAATCAGGTACAAAAAGCCTCGTGGTAAGCTTCTACGTTTCTAGAGAGTCTATATCAGGAACGCTTCCTTTCTCCAGTAAAACCAACGCTTCAGCCTCAAATCTCACGCGACACCGGCGTGGTGTCGCCGTTCTCGTCGCTGGTTGGCTTGGCAGCCAACAATTCACTAGCCTGGCGAAACCGCGTTCTTTGAACGCGTTTGCAGGTCTACGGCGTGCTTGCGGCGCCACATCACCCCCCTTCCAGCGACGGCGTCGCGATTCGTACCCTCTTTTTGGCTGGGTACGTCTTGAGGGGCTGCTGAGGGTGACCTGGATTGTTGAGGTCGAAATCCTCGCTGGGAAGGTAGGCCGGCTTCAGCCACTCGACACTGATTGTGTTTGGATTCCCGCGTACGTCGACCTTGAAAACCCGGTCGTCCAGTCGCTCCAGGATCCTAAAAGGCCCAGAATATGGGGCTTCTAAGGGCCGTCGCACTGCGTCCTCGCGCACGAACACGTGTGTGCACGTGTATAAGTCTTTGTAGGCGAACGGCACGTTCTTAATGTGATGTGCCGTCGGGCGCGGTTTTAGCTTCCTCATGTACTGTCGATGCTTCTCGACAAAAATCTGCGGGTCCTCAGGCGGCTCCTCCTCGTCGAAGAACTCCCCCGGTATCCTCAGCGTCGCTCCGTACAGCAGCTCTGCTGTAGAGGATTTGATGTCTTCCTTGAAACAGGTGCGGAGTTCCAGAAGCACCGTCGGAAGGGCGTCCACCCAGGTCGACGTCTCGTGGCACATTATAGCTGCCTTTAGCGTCCGGTGCCACCTCTCCACGAGACCATTAGAGGCTGGGTGATACGCTGTAGTGCGGATCCGTTTACAGCCCAGGAGGTTGGTGAGTGCTCGAAAGAGCGCAGCCTCGAACTGAAAGCCTCTGTCCGTCGTGATGACCTGTGGAGCCCCGAACCTTGCCACCCAGTGAGCGTAAACCGCTGTGGCTACGGTGTCGGCGGTGATGCCTTTAAGTGGGATGGCCTCCGGCCACCTGGAAAAACGATCGACCAAAGTTAAACAGTAACGGTAGCCTTCTCACTCCGTGAGGGGACCTATTAGGTCCAGGTGTACGTGTTGAAAACGCTGGTCCGGGATCGCTGGTTTCGCTGGGGGCATCTTCACATGCCTGTGAGTCTTTGCCCTCTGACAGGGAAGGCAGGTGCGGCACCACTTCTTGATGTCACGGTCCATTGCAGGCCAGGCGAACTTCTCCCGAATGAGCTTGCTCGTTGCACGGCCACTAGTGTGTGCCAGGCCGTGGACCGCGTCGAAAATTCTTCGCCGCAACGCAGTCGGCATGTACGGCCTAATGCGTTCCGTCGAGCAATCGCAATATACTGGTGAAGTTGTGCCGCTCAAGATAAATTGCTGTAGTTTCAGCGCTGTCCTGCTTCCGATCAACGCAGCAAGTTCGCCGTCAGATTTTTGTGCCTCAGCGAGCTCCTCCATGGAGACTATGACCGGCAATGCGACCGCGTCGATCCTCGACAGGGCGTCGGCAACTATATTTTCGCCACCCGGAATGTATCGGATGTCCGTCGTGAACTGCCCGATAAAGTCCAGATGTCTGGCTTGGCGAGGCGACGCTTTGTCGAGCCTCTGTGTGAACGCGTAGGTGACGGGTCGATGATCCGTCCTGATGATGACTTGACGGCCCTCGAGGAGATGCTTGAAGTGGTGTACAGCAGCGTACATGGCGAGGAGCTCGCGGTCGTACGCGCTATACCTTTTCTGCGTGTCGGACAGCTTCTTGGAGAAGAACGCTATAGGTTTACGTTGCCCATCCACGCATTGTTCAAGAGCTGCTCCTATCGCCGTGTCCGACGCGTCCGTCGTGAGCACCAACGGTACCGACTCAGCTGGGTTTGTAAGCGTCGGTGCCCGGGCCAATTCGGTTTTGCAGCGTTCGAACCCTTCGTCTGCCTCGGGTGTCCACTCAACTGGCTTTTTGTCCCGCTTCTTGCTGCCCTCGAGGTACTTGAACAGTACCCCCTGGTACGACGCTGTGTTTTTCAGGCACCGGCGGTAATAGTTCAATACGCCCAGAAAACGGCGCAGTTCGGTAACCGTCTTCGGCTTACTGTATTGCAGAATCGTCTCCACTTTTTCCGGTAAGGGTGCGATTCCCTCTTGTGAGACCATGAACCCCAGGAATGGAATCTCCTGGGCTCCAAACACGCATTTTGCTGCGTTGACCACGATGCTGTGCTGGTGTAATCTTTGCAACACAGCCCGTAAATGTTGCTCGTGTTCCTCCGCTGTGTTGGACGCCACCACGATATCGTCCAGGTAACAGAAACTGCAGTCGAGCCCACGGAGGACGGAATCCATCAGCCTCTGGAACGTCTGCGCGGCGTTGCGCAGGCCAAAAGGCATGACCACGAACTCGAAAAGTCCGAAGGGTGTCGTCACTGCTGTCTTGGGAATGTCTTCCTGCGCCACCGGGACCTGATGATATGCACGGATAAGATCTATTTTTGAAAATATTGTCTTACCATGCAACCCTGTGGTGAAATCCTGGATGTGTGGCAACGGATAGCGGTCTGGCGTCGTTATGGCATTCAGACCTCTGTAATCCCCACATGCGCGCCATTCTACGATCTCCTCTTCTTCCATGTTTTCTTCCTTTTTCTTCTTTGGCTTCTTCTTCTTTGGTTTCTTCTGCTTCTTTTTGACCATATGGAGCGATGAGGACCAGGAACTGTCCGACCGTCGGCAAATTCCGAGCTCGACCATATAGTCGAATTCATTCATCGCCGCTCTGCGCATCTCCAGTGACAACCGCCTTGGCGTTGACACAACTGGTGGTCTTTTGATCGAGATATGGTGCTCCACACCGTGCGCCCTTTCTGCTGGCTTGGGTGTGAAACGGGTGATGCCTGGGAATTCTGTAAGTATTCGGTGGTACCTGGATTGCGGAACCACGGTGTTAATGGTCGCCTCTTCGGCCTGTGTAACTCGGGCCTTCAGCGAAAGTCCCGTAATGCTTGTCCCACAGAAAATCTACCCTGGCTGAACAAATCCCTACTGACTTGCGATACCATTTGGCAATTGAGAGTGAAGAAATGGATAAGATTATCCCTCTGCATATGAAGATGATCTTTAATATAAATGTGGGAAGGTAGGAATGAGAGATGGGATATTTGAAGTGGTGACAAAGTATTCGTCGCTAATATTTTGACTCTATCATTTTCACGTGAATCATCGTTCTCTGAGGTCGTTCCTACGGAGGATCGTGTCAAAGCATTACCATGCTTAATCTCAAAAACACTAGGCTCGTCAGCATGTACCACACCAACACTTTCAAAAACAGGCTCCTCAGCCAACGTCCCAACACGGACAGTGGACCCCAGGTTAACAATCTGAGCGGAGTCTTTCATATAGACCTTCCCGTTAGCCAACACACCAGCCAGAGCCTGATTCCCACGAGGTACGGAACCTTCCGCGAACGGTGTCTGAAGCGGGGTGCCTTTAATATTGGTCTTTCCGATAACCAACAGACTACCGAGTCGACGCGAATCCTCCGTACCCCTCAAATTCGATCCTCCAGCCATTACATAGCAGAGATGGGCATTATTTAAATAAAAAATTATTCTTTAAATAAAAAAATAAAAAAGATACTTTAGTCTTATTCGTCATGAATAAGACTAACCTGAGTTCATATTTAATCGAAGCGCCCATGATTGAAGTAGTTCGATCATGGATATTCAATCATCGGCCATGATTGAACTACTTTAATCATTGGGGATTCAATCGTTGGTCATGTTTGAACTACTTCAATCATGAGGATTCAATCGTCGGCCATCATTGAACTACGTTCAATCATGGGGATTCCATCATGAATGAATGAACAGTGTTCTCGTATTCAATCGTAATTTAGTCGACTAACGTTGGCGAGCCTCGAGACTCGCGAGAGCCTTTGATCGATGCCGCGCGAGGCCCGAGCCGAGCGACATTGTATCGTTCACCCGTCTAAACTGGCGCCTGGAGTTGTTCGGCGATGTGTCATCGATTATACAGAAAGTGAATTTCTTTATTTTTCATCGTATCAATATGAAAGTGACACCAATGGATTCCTGGTGTTCTCCCGATTAATTAGTCAGAAAATAATTTAAATCGGACTATTTTTAATGAAACGGACTTTCAATCCGATTCAAGGTCCCGACTTTAAACATCAAAAAAAAAATACTATCATTTTCGCTGAAGTGTTTTCTATAAAATAAGTCTATCTGTTGTTGGTAATTTGTACATATTGTAGTGTACCGGGGAGAATGCAAATACAAAACTTGTATAAAATTGTCCTTTATTATAAGCAAGTTCAAAACTAGTTGCTGGTTCGAAGTACAAACGAGATCTAAAACTAAAGACGTACGGAGGAAAAGAACGTGGACACAACGGAGAGTCCTATTAGTAGTTTCTATGGCGAGGGTGTGGAATATGGAGCTGGGATTGATCACTGAATAAGGGAGGAAGAGGTGGTTTGAAGAAAGTTCAGTGGTGACAGAACGTTAGCTTTCACTTTGGAAGGGGGCCTTAGGACCCATGGCCTAATCCGCTTGTTTACAGACAAGTCACGTTCGTTCGGAAGGGGCTAAGGGTCTTAGAGGGTGACGATGACCAGATGTATAAGAAAAAGGGAAAGTCGCGAAGTAGGTATCTAACAATATATTCAACGTTAAAAATAGCTGTGCGCCCCGTTGCAGGTAAGCGAGCCGCGCGCTCCACTATTAAGGCACGGTTATAAACATGTGTAATGTGCGCTACACAACACCCTTGAAAGGGTCGATTTTAATGTGTAGACTGTGGACGCGCAACAAGGGACCTCGTGCAACACGAAGCCGCGTACGCGAATGGTTGCGCGCATCGTCGAAATCAGCGGAAAGAATACAGTCTTCCGACTCTTAGTTTTGGAAATAAATTGAAAGATATCTGCAAAAATTGGTGAATTTCGGGTGTCCTTTTCCCTTTGATCGTTGTTTAAACGTATTTAAATGTTCATAATGCAATAATAACTTATATCTTTGTATTCGGGAGGGTTCATAGAATAATTTGACGCAACGAACAATCGAGTAACTATTACCGTTTCGGCACAAAAGATGTTCACATTTGAAAATTTGCAGTTTTTTCAAAATCGATTTTCTCAAGAACTGAGGGTGATGGCGACAAACGGTTTGCGGATTCGTTTTCAGGGCACGAAAACCTATAAGAAACGGCTATTGAATGTTACAAGTCCGAAAAAAAGTCAAAATTTGTTGTACTACAAACTGCAAAAATTATTAATGTATTTATTAAAGTACCAGAAAAACTATATATTGCAGTACTTCCTAGAGTTTCGCACTCTGTGTATTCCATACATACTACATGCACTTTTTGATTTTTGCTAAAATACTTATATGTTTATTTGTAAATTTTCCATGAAACTAATTGATTATAATTTGGAAATATTAGCTTTTATCGAGAACAACCTGTATGTTTACTCAAACAAAAAAAGATGCAAAAAGTAATCATAAATATGTAAAAAATAACACTAAAAATAAGAAATGAGTAAATACTATTAAAGTATACATATGTACAGGATAAACTAACAACAAAAATAATTTTGCGCAGCTAGAATCGTATTTTAAAGCACTGTGCGCGATTATTTCCTAACATTTGTATGTATTTGTAAGTAGTGCTCGTTAAGCTGATCCAAATTCCAAACTCATGCTCACTATCATTCTTTCTTTATCGAGGAGTCGAAGACATATTATCTAAGACCCTTCAGTAGCGAACGCTCGACAATCGACATGGATCGCCGAGAACCATGGGGTCATAAAAGACAAGGATATCACTAGCCGTTAAGAACGGAAAAATGTGAAATTCTTTATCGGATCTGCACGAAAGTGACATCAATTGTCTCCTTCTGTTTTGCCGACAAAAATGATACCAAACTTGACATAATTGGGGCTATAATTAACGAAATTACATATAAAATTAATTTGCAGAATTTACAGCTAACTTCATTAAAAGTAGTCCGATTTAAATTATTTTCTATCCGTTTAATCGGGGGAATGCAAGGAATCCATTGGTGTCACTTTCATATTGATACGAGCAAAAATAAAGAAATTCACTTTTCGTATAATCGATGACACATCGCCGAACAACTCCAGGCGCCAGTTTAGACGGGTGAACGATACAATGTCGCTCGGCTCGGGCCGCGCGCGGCATCGATCAAAGGCTCTCGCGAGTCTCGAGGCTCGCCAACGTTAGTCGACTAAATTGTGATTGAATACGAGAACACTGTTCATTCATTCATGATTGAATCCCCACGATTGAAGGTAATTCAATCATGGCCGACGATTGAATACCCTGACTGTAGTAGTTCAATCATGGCCGACGATTGAATACGCTGCCTGAAGGAGTTCAATCATGGCCGACGATTGAATACCCATGATTTCAATCATGAACGTTACGATTAAATATTGACTCGAGTTAGTCTTATTCATGAGTCTCGAATAAAATTTTCGTCTTTTAGACGATTTCATTTTTTTATTTCAAATAATTTTTTGCCCATCTCTGTTACATAGTCACTGAAAAAATTACTACCAGACTGAGAAGTTCCCACATTCCCCGAGAATATTCTCTTACAAGAATGGGGAGTTTCATCCTCATCAGCTGTGTAATATTCGTCACCGTCACTGTCAGTTAGATTAACGTCAATAAAAACTTTATCAAGGATGACCTCAGGTTGATGTTCGAAATTCTTTGCGTACGTCAAAAAAACGCCGGCTATCAAATTTTCAATGTCATTACTTACAGATTCGTCTAAATCAGTGTTCTCATCCTTCTCCGAAATTGCAACTGGTAAGTCGTTGGCGCCTACGAGAACCCTTTGCAAACGCCTCGAAGGAGAGTTGTCAATGTCATTCGTCCCGGAAGCTTGGAATTGTGGAAAAAATTCTTTGTCGGAAATCGGGGGGTGCACGGGATAATGCATCAGCATTAGAATTGATTTTCCCAGGTTTATAAACTATTTCGTAATCATATTCGTTTAATTTAATCCTCCATCTCACGAGTCTCGAGGCTGGATCTTTTACGTTGTGCAACCAAACCAACGGACGATGATCAGTGACAAGGGTAAATTGTTGACCATATAAATAAGGTCGGAAATGCTCGACAGCAAAGATAACAGCTAATAACTCCTTTTCTATTGTAGAATATCTGGTCTCAGCATCATTCAAGGTCCTAGATGCATAAGCAATGGGAAGATCTTTTCTGATAGAGCGTCGGTGGTTACAATAAAGGGTTGTTTGAAATCTGGATACTGAAGTAAGGGTTCTGAGAATATAATATCTCTCAAATTTTCAAAAGCAAGTTGAGATCGTTTAGTCCAAACAAAGGGAACATCTGTCTTTAAAAGTTGAGTCAAGGGCTTAGCAAGTTTGGCCATATTGGGAATAAATCGTCTGTAATACCCTACCAAACCTAAAAATTGCTTGATGTTTCTTTTAGTTTTTGGAATGGGGAATTGTTTAACTACTCTGATCTTTTCGGGATCAGGTTTCACACCATTTACAGAAATAATATGACCCAGGTAAATAAGTTCTTGTCTAAGGAAGCGACACTTGTCAGGTTGCAAAGTTAAGCCAGCGTTTTGTAATCTAGCTAAAAGAATTTTCAATTTCCGGGCATGTTCTTCCAGGGAATCGGCATATATGACTATATCATCCATATATACAAAGAGTTCAACTCCCTGTAAACCGGACAAAACTAAATCCATACATCTCTGAAACGTTGCTGGGGCATTCTTGAGACCAAAAGGCATCCTATTGAACTCATAATGCCCATGAGGAGTTGAAAAAGCAGTCTTTGATTTTGATTTACAATCTACAGGTATCTGGTGGAATCCAGAAGCTAGATCGAGGGTACTAAAATATTTAGCCGAACCGAGTTGATCTATTATGTCAATTATATTAGGAAGGGGATAACCATCATTAACAGTTTTTTCGTTCAGTTTACGGTAGTCTATTACCACACGCCAACGAGGTACACCATCAGGACCCGGTTTTTTCGGAACAATCCAAACAGGTGAATTATACGGCGATGAAGATGGTTGAATTATTCTATTTTCCAATAATGAATTTACCTGCTTTTTAATTTCCTCCTTATGAACTTGAGGAAAACGATATTGCTTTGTATTAATGGGTATCTCATCCGCAGTAATTATGCTATGCCGAATTGTATCAGTTGAACCTAATTCGTCCGAGGGAAGATAAAATTGATATGGAAATGCATTTATAATCTCTAAAATACTACTTTGCTCGGCATCATTAAGGTCACCTAAATCAAGAATCTTAAACAATTCAACTAATCTACGAGCATCGGCCCTTGCTTGACCCACATCGGGATCCCCTGTTTGAGCTGAACGGGATGCAGGTAAAGCTTCTACAAACTCTTCTAACTCGACCGGAGCTACGTTAATAGTAACAGGGTTAGGAGTGGTATTAATCGCTAGAACCCTAACGAATCCACTCTCCTGTGTGACCAACACCTCGCCCACATACACACCCGGATCTGTATCCAACTTCCTAATATAACCGGTCTTATTTTCCGTCGTTTTAACTGGAATACTAATAAAAGTTTTTGCACGTAGAGGTAAATTATACGAAAACGACGTTCGGAGTGTAAACTCCATATTGCCAAGCTGAAGGCTATTCGGTATAGTATTCCGGAATATTAAATTTGCTTCTAATTTTTCCAGAAACGGCATTCCTAAAATTCCCAACTCTGTGATAGGATAGTTGCAATCGACAATCTGGAAACCTACATCAACACCGTGAATTGATATAAAAGTTTCCCCTTTGGTGGGAATATTTCCTGAGTCTATACCGGTAAGATTATAAATAACACTTGTATCTATCTTCGTATCCGAAATCATGAGCCATTGTTATATCAGATTAAGCTGGGAAACCGTATCAATAAGGAAATCAGCTGCTCCGTCACGGAAATTACTGTGCACCAAAGAAAACACGGGCAACCGACAAACTTCTTTTAAATTGATCCTAAAACAGGCTTGCTGGACTGGGCGCGTGTAATCAGGGATTCGCTTCGCGCCACACTCTGAGAAGCCCCTTTGAGTTTAAATTATCGATTTTCGTTACTGAGGGGTGCCCGTTACGGGTTTGAGGAGCACTATCATTTTGTTTTTCGTAACAACGAGACTCGAGATGACCTGTTTTTCTGCAATAGCTACACCTAATAGAACTGCGAGCTGGAAGGTTTGCAAATTTTCCCTTCATACTAGGACAATTATTACGAACATGACCCATTTGATTACATTCGAAGCATTTGATATCGCCGACAAAATTTGAGAAAACCTTGGCACTAGAAATAAAAGGTTGGGACGATGCAGAATGTTCATTGGTTTCCCGCTCCAATCTACTAGCAAGATTAACGGCAGTTTCTAAATTATCGGTTCGTTCTTTGTAAACAAAAAGTCGTAAAACTTCGCTACGAAGACCTCGTATAAAGCTCCTAATAACCGCCCGTTCAAATGAAGCTACATTGCCAGCAAGCTGTTCGGCACTAAATTCCTCCCTAACGGCCTCTAAACCACGAGAAAGTGTTTCAGTAACACGCGCTCCATAAGTCCTAACGGTTTCACTCAGTCCCTGACGCAACCCCTTCAATTCATCCTGAATGCGATCAACATCGAAGGTTTGCTCGAAGACTGTTTTGAGCAAACTTATGAGCTCATCTAGCGTATTCGGGGTTTTATGATTTTCTATTAATAATTTCGCATGACCCTCGGTTTTTTGATTTTCTATTAATAATTTCGCATGACCCTCGCTACCGTGAGAAGGTTTACGCGGTCTGCAGGCTTAACTCTGGAATCGACATCCCGACATTGTTTAATGAATGCCGTAAGAGAACAAGATGTCCCATCAAAACGGGGAATCAAATCCGCCGCGATCTTCAGTGGCATATAATCCGACACCTGACTGATACTTGGCAAGCTAACGACATTGGCCGCACCGGAACAAGGCAATTCTTCAATTTGCTTAGGCAAAACGGGTACTGGAGTACTCGAGCGTAAAAGGCTCAGGCTATCCAAATGAGACGTATAAAGAGGAGACTGTGCCCAAGGGATTTCTATCGATAAATCCTCAATTTCAAAGTCTGGAATACTCTCCAAATTTGCTTTTTGCCTCCAGCGTCTCCTCATAGCGCTCCGGCTACGCAACATTTTGATAATATAACTGACTTACGATTAGAATAAACTATCGACCATACCTTAAATCTAATCGCAAACGAATAAACCAATATATATATACGCCTTACGTAAGTTGTCGATTGTCTTTTACGTCTCACACGTTGTTTCCTGATAAATTCACCCAATCTGCTTGCCCTTTTTAGTGTTGAATGAAGACGTTGCAGCTCTTTCTTGGCACAGCTCGTAGTTTGTCCACGCAAGCTCCTCGTTGTCCTTGGGATGCTCCAAAAAACTCGTCTCCGTTTCGTTATTGAAAAATGATATGTGTGAAATTCAACGGATAATTCCGATTTAATTCTACATGTGGTTTCAGGGAATTTTCACACGGCCACTGAAAACCACCCACCTCTGGCATTCGGCCTTTGCCCGCAGGGAAACCGTGAAAAACCTTTGAGAGAGAGGATGTACTTATTCACACAATTTTTAGTTCACACACCTTGTAGAATTAATATCTATTCATATAGTACGTCTATTTCAAATTCAGCGTCTTTTCCGCGCACACTATAATTAATTTAAATTAAGCGTCCAATCGCACTATTAGTCTTTATTATCACCAATGATGCACTCGCGAGCCGGCAAAGTTAATTAGCTGAATAGTCTTTCAATTACTTTCAAATATCCCACCGCTGTCACCAAAATTTGTTGCGTATTTTAGCGGGGAGATTAGAATGAGAACGCGGGTTGGTGCCCGGGGAGCGCTAAACCGCTCTGCTCGTCAGAGTGCGCGGGTGTTATGAAATAAAAACAAGTACACAGAATTATTTCAATAAAACTTCAAAGTGTATTTTAGTCTCAAGGGAACTGGTGAGTCTAAAGTATCAGACTGGAATGAATGTAGCGTTTCAAAGTCTCCTCCGAGGTCCTCGTCGAAGTCGCTGGCTGAATCCTCCTAGTCCTCCCATAGATCCTTCTAGTCCAATCAGAATGAAGGATGCAACAGATCCAAGCGGTAGGCCGTCCTTCGGATGTCCGTACGCCCTCGCGAATTGACGTCCATCTTTTCCTCTGTCTTTTTGGTGGTGGTGGAAAACTCCGTGGAAGCGCGCTTTTCCGTTACACAGCGGAGTGCCCACGTGGGAAGAGAAAGTAGGCTCTACTCCGAGAATCGAGAAAACAACGCTTGAAGGAAATTTATGACTTCCTTAGCGTCGCCAACACTTCAGGAGTCAATCGACACTCCTAAAGACTAACACAAGACAAGGCCTTCTCAAAAGATTACGTGACTTAGAAGAAACTCGCGATTCGTTTCGGGGTCTACTAATTGAGACTATGCCTAAGATCTTTCCCACGCATGCCACCCGCATCGCGTATCCTTAACAATACTCCCCTTCATCGAACGCAAACGTCTACTTTTAAATTTCGCTCGTAATTCACATATCGATTATATACATTCCCGTAGCTGCATTCACGTTATCAAGCAACACACCAGCGAGCATCGCAACACGCGACACCAGCGTGGTGTCACCGTTCTCGTCGCTGGTTGGCTTGGCAGCCAACAATTCCCTAGCCTGGCGAAACCGCGTCCTTTGAACGCGTTTGCAGTGTTACGCTATCGCTTGAACGTGGCTGGAAATTGTACGTAATCGATAAGTAAATCAGGAGCGAAATTTGAAAGCAGATGTTTGCGTGCGATTGAAGAAATATTGTTAGGGATGCGCGATGCGGGTGGCATACGTGGGAAAGATCTTGGGCAGAGCTCGAAAACAGGAAGAGGCACCAATTAACAGGCCCCGAAACGAATTGTGTTTTTTTTCCTAAGTCACGTAATCTTTTGAGAAGGCCTTGTCCTTTGTTAGTCTTTAGGAGTGTTGATTGACTCCAGAAGTATTGGCGTCGCTAAGGAAGTCATAAATTTCCTTCAAGCGTTGTTTTCTCGATCCTCGGAGTAGAGCCTACTTTCTCTTCCCACGTGGGCACGCCGCTGTGTAACGGAAAAGCGCGCCTCCACCGAGTTTTCCACCACCACCCGAAGACGGAGGAAAAGATGGACGCCGATCCGCGGGGGCGTACGGACATCCGAAGGACGGCCTACCGCTCGGATCTGTTGCATCCTGCATCCTGATTGGACTACGAGGATCTATGGGAGGACTACGAGGAGCTATGGGAGGACTAGGAGGATTTAGCCAACGACTTCGACGAGGACCTCGGAGATTTTGAAACGCTAGTCAGTCTGTCGATAACCAGCTTGCCGAGCAGTTTAATAAATTCCAGTATTTAATTCACAAATAGTTTCCTTGTATCTAATTTTATTTTGAACTTCCCACACTCCGACTAGCAGAGCGGTTCAGCGCTCCACGGGCGTCAACCCGCGTTCTTATTGTAGAATCACCGCTAAAAGACGCAACAAAATTGGTGACAGCGGTGGGATATTTAAAAGTAATTGAAAGACTATTTAGCCAATTAACTTTGCCGGCTCGCGAGTGCATCATTGGTGATAATAAAGACTAATAGTGCGATTGGACGCTTAATTTAAATTAATTATAGTGTGCGCGGAAAAGACGCTGAATTTGAAATAGACGTACTATATGAATAGATATTAATTCTACAAGGTGTGTGAACTAAAAATTGTGTGAATAAGTACATCCTCTCTCTCAAAGGTTTTTCACGGTTTCCCTGCGGGCAAAGGCCGAATGCCAGAGGTGGGTGGTTTTCAGTGGCCGTGTGAAAATTCCCTGAAACCACATGTAGAATTAAATCGGAATTATCCGTTGAATTTCACACATATCATTTTTCAATAACGAAACGGAGACGAGTTTTTTGGAGCATCCCAAGGACAACGAGGAGCTTGCGTGGACAAACTACGAGCTGTGCCAAGAAAGAGCTGCAACGTCTTCATTCAACACTAAAAAGGGCAAGCAGATTGGGTGAATTTATCAGGAAACAACGTGTGAGACGTAAAAGACAATCGACAACTTACGTAAGGCGTATATATATATTGGTTTATTCGTTTGCGATTAGATTTAAGGTATGGTCGATAGTTTATTCTAATCGTAAGTCAGTTATATTATCAAAATGTTGCGTAGCCGGAGCGCTATGAGGAGACGCTGGAGGCAAAAAGCAAATTTGGAGAGTATTCCAGACTTTGAAATTGAGGATTTATCGATAGAAATCCCTTGGGCACAGTCTCCTCTTTATACGTCTCATTTGGATAGCCTGAGCCTTTTACGCTCGAGTACTCCAGTACCCGTTTTGCCTAAGCAAATTGAAGAATTGCCTTGTTCCGGTGCGG
This sequence comes from Andrena camellia, assembly GCA_029448645.1. NCBI lineage: Eukaryota > Metazoa > Arthropoda > Insecta > Hymenoptera > Andrenidae > Andrena > Andrena camellia. The sequence goes on from CM055679.1 coordinate 30,157,966, forward strand.
CCAATGTCGTTAGCTTGCCAAGTATCAGTCAGGTGTCGGATTATATGCCACTGAAGATCGCGGCGGATTTGATTCCCCGTTTTGATGGGACATCTTGTTCTCTTACGGCATTCATTAAACAATGTCGGGATGTCGATTCCAGAGTTAAGCCTGCAGACCGCGTAAACCTTCTCACGGTAGCTAGATATAAAATCGTGGGTCATGCGAAATTATTAATAGAAAATCATAAAACCCCGAATACGCTAGATGAGCTCATAAGTTTGCCCAAAACAGTCTTCGAGCAATCCTTCGATGTTGATCGCATTCAGGATGAATTGAAGGGGTTGCGTCAGGGACGGAGTGAAACCGTTAGGATTTATGGAGCGCGTGTTTCTGAAATACTTTCTCGTGGTTTAGAGGCCGTTAGGGAGGAATTTAGTGCCGAACAGCTTGCTGGCAATGTAGCTTCATTTGAACGGGCGGCTATTAGGAGCTTTATACGAGGTCTTCGTAGCGAAGTTTTACGACTTTTTGTTTACAAAGAACGAACCGATAATTTAGAAACTGCCGTTAATCTTGCTAGTAGATTGGAGCGGGAAACCAATGAACATTCTGCATCGTCCCAACCTTTTATTTCTAGTGCCAAGGTTTTCTCAAATTTTGTCGGCGATATCAAATGCTTCGAATGTAATCAAATGGGTCATGTTCGTAATAATTGTCCTAGTATGAAGGGAAAATTTGCAAACCTTCCAGCTCGCAGTTCTATTAGGTGTAGCTATTGCAGAAAAACAGGTCATCTCGAGTCTCGTTGTTACGAAAAACAAAATGATAGTGCTCCTCAAACCCGTAACGGGCACCCCTCAGTAACGAAAATCGATAATTTAAACTCAAAGGGGGCTTCTCAGAGTGTGGCGCGAAGCGAATCCCTGATTACACGCGCCCAGTCCAGCAAGCCTGTTTTAGGATCAATTTAAAAGAAGTTTGTCGGTTGCCCGAGTTTTCTTTGGTGCACAGTAATTTCCGTGACGGAGCAGCTGATTTCCTTATTGATACGGTTTCCCAGCTTAATCTGATATAACAATGGCTCATGATTTCGGATACGAAGATAGATACAAGTGTTATTTATAATCTTACCGGTATAGACTCAGGAAATATTCCCACCAAAGGGGAAACTTTTATATCAATTCACGGTGTTGATGTAGGTTTCCAGATTGTCGATTGCAACTATCCTATCACAGAGTTGGGAATTTTAGGAATGCCGTTTCTGGAAAAATTAGAAGCAAATTTAATATTCCGGAATACTATACCGAATAGCCTTCAGCTTGGCAATATGGAGTTTACACTCCGAACGTCGTTTTCGTATAATTTACCTCTACGTGCAAAAACTTTTATTAGTATTCCAGTTAAAACGACGGAAAATAAGACCGGTTATATTAGGAAGTTGGATACAGATCCGGGTGTGTATGTGGGCGAGGTGTTGGTCACACAGGAGAGTGGATTCGTTAGGGTTCTAGCGATTAATACCACTCCTAACCCTGTTACTATTAACGTAGCTCCGGTCGAGTTAGAAGAGTTTGTAGAAGCTTTACCTGCATCCCGTTCAGCTCAAACAGGGGATCCCGATGTGGGTCAAGCAAGGGCCGATGCTCGTAGATTAGTTGAATTGTTTAAGATTCTTGATTTAGGTGACCTTAATGATGCCGAGCAAAGTAGTATTTTAGAGATTATAAATGCATTTCCATATCAATTTTATCTTCCCTCGGACGAATTAGGTTCAACTGATACAATTCGGCATAGCATAATTACTGCGGATGAGATACCCATTAATACAAAGCAATATCGTTTTCCTCAAGTTCATAAGGAGGAAATTAAAAAGCAGGTAAATTCATTATTGGAAAATAGAATAATTCAACCATCTTCATCGCCGTATAATTCACCTGTTTGGATTGTTCCGAAAAAACCGGGTCCTGATGGTGTACCTCGTTGGCGTGTGGTAATAGACTACCGTAAACTGAACGAAAAAACTGTTAATGATGGTTATCCCCTTCCTAATATAATTGACATAATAGATCAACTCGGTTCGGCTAAATATTTTAGTACCCTCGATCTAGCTTCTGGATTCCACCAGATACCTGTAGATTGTAAATCAAAATCAAAGACTGCTTTTTCAACTCCTCATGGGCATTATGAGTTCAATAGGATGCCTTTTGGTCTCAAGAATGCCCCAGCAACGTTTCAGAGATGTATGGATTTAGTTTTGTCCGGTTTACAGGGAGTTGAACTCTTTGTATATATGGATGATATAGTCATATATGCCGATTCCCTGGAAGAACATGCCCGGAAATTAAAAATTCTTTTAGCTAGATTACAAAACGCTGGCTTAACTTTGCAACCTGACAAGTGTCGCTTCCTTAGACAAGAACTTACTTATCTGGGTCATATTATTTCTGTAAATGGTGCGAAACCTGATCCCGAAAAGATCAGAGTAGTTAAACAATTCCCCATTCCAAAAACTAAAAAAAACATCAAGCAATTTTTAGGTTTAGTAGGGTACTACAGATTTCAAACAACCCTTTATTGTAACCACCGACGCTTCTGATTATGCTGTTGGAGCAGTGCTAAGTCAAGGCTCTATCAGAAAAGATCTTCCCATTGCTTATGCATCTAGGACCTTGAATGATGCTGAGACCAGATATTCTACAATAGGAAAGGAGTTATTAGCTGTTATCTTTGCTGTCGAGCATTTCCGACCTTATTTATATGGTCAACAATTTACCCTTGTCACCGATCATCGTCCGTTGGTTTGGTTGCACAACGTAAAGGATCCAACCTCGAGACTCATGAGATGGAGGATTAAATTGAACGAATATGATTACGAAATAGTTTATAAACCTGGGAAAATCAATTCTAATGCTGATGCATTATCCCGTAACCCTCCGATTTCCGACAGAGAATTTTTTCCACAATTCCAAGCTTCCGGGACGAATGACATTGACAACTCTCCTTCGAGGCGTTTGCAAAGGGTTGTCGTAGGCGCCAACGACTTACCAATTGCATATTCTGAGAAGGATGAGAACACTGATTTAGACGAATCTGTAAGTAATGACATTGAAAATTTGATAGTCGGCGTTTTTTTTGACGTACGGAAAGAATTTCGAACATCAACCTGAGGTCATCCTTGATAAAGTTTGTATTGACGTTAATCTAACTGACAGTGACGGTGACGAATATTTCACAGCTGATGAGGATGAAACTCCCCATTCTTGTAAGAGAATATTCTCTGGGAATGTGGGAACTTCTTCTCAGTCTGGTAGTAATTTTTCCAGTGACTATGTAATGGCTGGAGGATCGAATTTGAGGGGTACGGAGGATTCGCGTCGACTCGGTAGTCTGTTGGTTATCGGAAAGGCCGATATTAAAGGCACCCCGCTTCAGGCACCGTTCGGGGAAGGTTCCGTACTTCGTGGGAATCAGGCTCTGGCTGGTCTGTTGGCTAACGGGAAGGTCTATATGAAAGACTCCGCTCAGATTGTTAACCTGGGGTCCACTGTCCGTGTTGGGACGTTGGCTGAGGAGCCTGTTTTTGGAAGTGTTGGTGTGGTACAGGCTGACGAGCCTATTGTTTTTGAGATTAAGCATGGTGATGCTTTGACACGATCCTCCGTAGGAACGACCTCAGAGAACGATGATTCACGTGAGAATGGTAGAGTCAAAATATTAGCGACGAATACTTTGTCACCACTTCAAATATCCCATCTCTCATTCCTACCTTCCCTCATTTATATTAAAGATCATCTTCATATGCAGAGGGATAATCTTATCCATTTCTTCACTCTCAATTGCCAAATAGTATCGCAAATCAGTAGGGATTTGTTCAGCCAAGGTAGATTTTCAGTGGAACAAGTTAAACAACAACACATTAACATTGGTGAGGCAATGGTTTTCCCTGGTGGAAAATATCTATTCTTTCATTTATTTTCTAAGACAGTCCCTGCAGAACAACAAACTATTGCACATTTAAATTCTTCTATGTTATCCCTTAAATACCTTATGGATTCTTTGAATGTGAAGACTATCAGTATTTCGAAGTTCCACAACAATCTTGCATCCATTGAATGGATTTCCATAGAGCAGTTACTAAAAGAAATTTTCACAAGCTCTCAGTAAGTTATTACAGTCTGTACTAGTGAAATTGTGATTCCACCACCTTTAAGAAGACCTACTATTATTCAGGAGTACCATGAATCTGTGGTGGGTGGTCATCAAGGAGTTTTTAAGCTTTATAAACGTCTTAGGGAGGACTTTTATTGGTCGGGTATGAGAAAGGAAATTTCCAATTTCATTCGTGCTTGTTCAAGTTGTCAACGAAACAAAATGCTCTCAGCTAAGACGAAACAACCGATGCGTATTACTGATACTCCCGAAAGGGTTTTCGAAAAGGTACAGATGGATATTGTTGGTCCATTGCCTATAACAGGAAAAGGAACTAGGTACTTGTTAACACTCCAGGATAATCTGACAAAATATTCTGATGCTATTCCGTTACCTACTATTGATTCCATATCTGTCGCAGTCGCTTTAGCCGAGCAATTTATCAGTCGGTTTGGTTGTCCTCGAGTTATCCATACAAATCAGGAGAGTAATTTTGTTAGCGCTATAATGAAGAATTTCTGTAAAATCTTCAAAATACAGAGGATTACTTCTACCGCATTCCACCTACAGTCGTTGGGGTCTTTAGAACGAGCTCATCGTGTCTTCACTGATTATTTGAAGCACTATTGTATTAAGACGGACTGGGACAGTTGGATTAGATTCGGAATATTCTCATATAATACTTCTGTCCATGAAGCTACTGGTTTTACACCACATGAGCTAGTCTTTGGTAGGAAGGCCACCATTCCTTCAGAATTCGCTAAGCAGGAAGTACCTCGGACGTTCGTTCAATATTTAGATCAACTTCTCAAAATAATCACTACTACTCAAGCTACAGCGGTAGCCAATCTGGAACGGGCCAAGGAAAAGAGTAAATTATATTATGATAAGAATGTTAATCCCTATAAATTGAATGTAAACGATGATGTGTATTTGCTTAGGGAACCTAAGACTTAAGTAGCTTTAATTCTTAAGTAGCTTTAATCATGTGCATTGTAAGCGTTATGTCAATTTATATGGGTTATGATCACTTGGAATTGGAAGGGTTATGATAGTTCATATGGAATGTTTGAATAAGTTTAATTGTAACACTTAATTATTAATTACCTCGCTGTGTTACCGAGTAATCGGTTTTGGTATTGATTAATGATGGAGTAATGATATTTTACCACATATTGTAGTAATGTTTTGTATAGCTGATATCTTTCATTTCGTGTTTCTTGCGGGAATATGGGTGGACCGAGTAGCTCATTTACCGCAGGCTGACGCGGAAGGAATAGATGTATATAGATAAAATATGTAATCGCCTATAATTATGTATTTATAAGTAAAGTGAACTTAGATCAGTATGAATGGGTATATTGTTTGTAAAAGCTGTTTCTATTGGAAACACCTTTTTTTATATGAAGGGACGTGTTGCGATGCTCGCTGGTGTGTTGCTTGATAACGTGAATGTAGTTACGGGAATGTATATAATCGATATGTGAATTACGAGCGAAATTTAAAAGCAGACGTTTGCGTTCGATAAACGGGAGTATTGTTAAGGATACGCGATGCGGGTAGCATGCGTGGGAAAGATCTTAGGCAGAGTCTCAATTAGTAGACCCCGAAACGAATCGCGAGTTTCTTCTAAAGTCACGTAATCTTTTGAGAAGGCCTTGTCTTTTGTTAGTCTTTAGGAGTGTCGATTGACTCCTGAAGTGTTGGCGACGCTAAGGAAGTCATAAATTTCCTTCAAGCGTTGTTTTCTCGATCCTCGGAGTAGAGCCTACTTTCTCTTCCCACGTGGGCACCCCGCTGTGTAACGGAAAAGCGCGCTTCCACAGAGTTTTCCACCACCACCCGAAGACGGAGGAAAGGATGGACGCCGATCCGCGGGGGCGTACGGACATCCGAAGGACGGCCTACCGCTTGGATCTGTTGCATCCTGCATCCTGATTGGACTAGAAGGATCTATGGGAGGACTAGGAGCATTTAGCCAACGACTTCGACGAGGACCTCGGAGGAGATTTTGAAACGCTACAGTCAGTCTGTCGATAACCAGCTTGCCGAACAGTTTAATAAATTCCAGTATTTAACTTACAAATAGTTTCCTTGTGTCTAATTTTATTTTGAACTTCCCACACTCCGACGAGCAGAGCGGTTCAGCGCTCCACGGGCGCCAACCCGCGTTCTTATTGTAGAATCACCGCTAAAAGACGCAACAGTATAAATAGCCATTGTGATAATTGGCGCAATTTGTGTATATGAGTAATTTTGTAAAGCTATTAATTTACGACAATGTTTTTAAATGGGCATCTTTTTGATGGGTTAATTAAAATGTCCAGGATATGGGTAATGGAATGTATGAACACAGCATTTTAACTGTGTATATGTAGTTCTGTCATCTTAAGCGCAGTTGGAAAGCAGCTTTATGTACTTGCAGCTCATTCTGATTTCACATCATTTTTTTATTTTGTAAATATTATTCTTCTCTTCTATTTTTTGTGATTTATTTGATTTCATGTACTTGGCGTAATTTTTTTACTTTTTTGAAGTTTTTTGGGGGGATCTCACTTCTTTTGACAAAGATAACTTGCATACTAGGGAATGACTTCAGATAATTTTTAATATTATTATAACTTACAAATTATCACGGGACAGAATTAAGGATACATTCTACATAAATTTAACAACTACGAAAAGAAACCATGTGCACCGCATTGCCAATCTATATGTATTATATGTATAGTACTTTGTATACAATACATGATGCGCGAAGCAGCCTTTGGCGCTGAACGTATTTAACATCGAAGTGTAATAATAACCACAATTAACACCTTTCGAAGAAAAATATGTATGCATTTTTAGTATTTCGTGGCCAAGCTTGTTTTTTACTTGTAAATCATCAACGGATACCCACGTTGTGCCCTTACCCCTTACCATACTCGTGTAATGACTATCGGCAATACTTTTACCGTGGTGAAAAATCGCTGCCTTAAGTTTATAACAGTGATCTACCAATTGTATTTTAATAGTAGGCATTGCTTTGATGTAGAAGTTTTCCACTTTCGTTGTTGTTCCACTACTATCGTGATCGAATAAATGTAATTTTGCAATAAGAATTTGTTTGGAAGCAGTTATATCGATTTTCTTCAGTGTGTTTGATTATATATATACTCATAGCAGAGTTATTATTATCGTTTACTCTAGCCCGGTTATCTTTATCTTTATTTGTTAGTATAATTCATTCATGATTAAAATTCATGATTTTCTGAACATCTTTGGACTTGTAACCCAGATTACAAGCAGCCTATGATAGAAGAAAGTCATACATGTAGCACAAAGATATGTATTGTTCAATTGCAAATGGCAATTTGGAAATTCGGAAATAAAGAAAGTTGAAAGTTAAAATAGTGTATGATGCAAAATTATAAAAATTAGTTCAAGAGCCTTTCCATTATTCAATCATACATACAGAAAACTGCAAAGTATTATTATAACTTTATTTTGTAAACAATTCACACTGTTTGAGTGTCACTGATTATGATTGGAAGGATTCTTAGACAGGTTGGTGGAAATAATTCGGAACTTGAGTGTTCTTGTTTGATTTCGAGTCACTGAGTTTTACCGTGAGTGTGAGTGTTGAATTGTGAGTGAGGTGTGAGTGTTTAACGAGACTAAACTTGAGACTTTGATAACTGACGCGTTTGCACGACCGTAGCCATCAATGGCGCAAGAGATATTGCCAACAATGGCTGACTTCCGTTCGCGTTTCTTCTCCGTTCTCTTGGATCGTCGATGCGGCGCGCTGATTGGCTCATCGATCGTCGCTGATTGGTCGATCGATGGGAGCTGGTTCTCGGCTCGCTCATCGACCAGCGTCGCTGCATCGCGATCCGCGAGGTGCTGCGGTGAGTGTGAGTGTGGCGGAAATTGGAACTATTGCATTCCCAAACACACACTTATAACTAATAATACAGCAAGAAGATACTCGACACGTTGAAGCATATTCTAACTTTAGATTAGAAATATCAAACACAACTGAGTTAAAACATGCTTCTATGTATCCAATATCTTCTTGTGGCATCCACTGATACTTGACATAGGCAAACTGCCTATCGAAGACTTTCAAAATGTTGTAGTTTACATGTTCGTTTACGTTCAACTCAGAAATTTGATATTTCTAATTGTTGGCATTATAAGTTAGAATAGAATATATGCTTAAAACATCTTCTTATTTTGTACTATACTACTAGTAACAAGTGCGAATCGTCCCTTCATTTCTATCGAAACCTGTGAGTTGCCTTCCTTTCTATTCAAGTCTGAGCGTCTCCTTCATTTCTATAAGTTTACATAAAAACTCTAAATTAAAAATAGTTTGCTAGTATAAAAATATGTCTGTCAATTTAAATGCAATGCAATTTGTTATAATTTATATTTTGTACATGCATGGTACAAATTTCCAGAAACTTATGCGAAAGAAGCTGCTTCTCTGTCGAACCTTCTCCGGACAACTTCCAAGTCTGCGACTCTACATAAGAAATCTATTAAAAAATTTTGGCGACTTACCTTGTTTATTGAGATAATAATTCAGTCTTCTATTTAGTGTAAAAACTCCTGACATTTCAAATTTGGACCACTTACATTATTTGACACTTGGTAGGTTATAAAATGGTAGGTTATATAAAATTCAAAATAGTATACATAGGTATATATATAATATATATGTACAATGACGGACGGCGATCCCTGCCGAATGATCCCGAGAGTCGACGAATCGACGAACGAAATATGTGTTGGTTCGTCGGTGAGCGTTTACGCGTAGTATATATGTACGTATATGTTTGACGAAAAATTCCTTGGAGAATCAGAAGAAGAAGAAGAATTACCGTTTTTGACAGATCCATGAGACGATATTATGGTATCTCGGTCATGCGTGGACAGATTTTATTGAAATTGGTCTTATTTGGAAGCTTATATGCGGTTTACATAAGAAAAATGCCTTTAAATTTAGAAAATATTGCAGGAGTGATGAGATATTAATGAAATAAGTTTCAGGTTAGGTTGGAATAGCCGGGGGACGAGTAAAGATACACGGTAGCGACAGTCGACGTATACAGGGTGTCTTTCCTGTACTTGGCGTCGAGACGCTACCGCGTTTCTAGATTGAAAATTTCATTGAAATCCATCCAGTCGTTTAAGCGTGAAAGAGGGACAAACAAACAGACAACGTTTCACTTTTATATATAACAGTAGAGAAGTAGAGATCACATTTGCATATTTCGTTAACAATTGTAAAAACAAATGTTTTTCAACTTCTGTGTAATGTTTTTTCGAAGAGATGCTAATGCTAATTTAACCTAACTACTTTTCAAACTTGCGATTTCTTTTCGCGGGGAATGGGAGAAATCACTTGACCCCAAATGCAGGCGGATTTTGAAAACCATTCCTCATTGGGTACTACGGTAGTAACTTTCCGGAAATTGCCGAACATAATATAAGATTTGCTTAAGCATTTGCTTGGCTAAGCAAGCCTTAAGCACCATATTCTTGACTAAGCAAATCTTAAGTTCGGACTATGAATACATGACGTCTTAAGCTTAGCTTATTCGAATAAGGCCGACTTTGTCAAGAAATTCTTAAGCACATGCTTGAGCAACGACTATGAATACCGGCCATAGTCCCTACTTATTCTTAAGCAAATGCTTAAGCATTCGGCATCCTTTACTAGCTACTAGGTTAGTAGAGGATGCCGCATGCTTAAGCATTTGCTTAAGAATAAGTAGCGCCTATGAATACCAGCATTAGCCAACCACCGTGCAGCAGGGCCACAGTGGGGCGAAACAGTCGAGGGAAGGTGAAGACCACGCTTGACTCGAGGGATCACCGTAAGGAATTTTCCTATAATAGGGTAGGCCTTGAGGTCGCGAAATATACAACACATTCGCAACCGAGGGTACCACCTCCTCCTACCCTTGTGGAGTACCAGCAGTAAGCTACGTACCGGGAGAAAAACGGTCACTCATCATCCTTCCCCGGCAGGGTTGTCAATGCTAGTACGTTCGTACTTGATCTAGTACTTTTTATAAATTTATAGTGTTCTAGTACGTTCAACAACAGATCTAGTACTTTCTTCCTTCCGAACACAATTTCTCGTAAATTCCCTACGCGTTGTGGAGGGGGAATATGCCACGCATGCGCGTGATGACCCCGAAATTATATCAGGTGGAAATAGAGGACAAGAAGGGAACTGTTAGATATAACTTATCCTTATTAGAACTTTTTATTTTTAACATAATTATCGAACTTTTCTCTTATTTGCTCACCAATCAAGCGAGACAATGTAGGCGTTTAATAAGCGATTTAAGTATAGTTAGGTAACCTTGAAAACACTTGTGTGATTATGAATTATTCTTCATGGTGATGAAACTCTTCAAAAAAATGTTGAAAAAATAAATATTGCTTACACCACGCACATCGTATGATAGCATAATTGCCACATATGGAACAACGAGGTGGATGTATGAAATCTTGTAGTGAAAAAGCGAAATCTACTGGATTTTAAAACTGATTTGGTTTCTCAACAATATATACACTTTTATACCATGCGTAAGCAAACACATCGTGATACTTTGGTGATGAAAGTTGATTATGAATAAGAGACTATAATTTAATGACATTATTCCTTGCATTTAGCTGCACATCGTAATTAAACAATAATACGAGGTCGGAAAATTTTCGTACAAAGTTTTTCCATATCCGGAAACCATATACATCAAGCGGTTGTATCATTCCTGTAGTTTTTTTTCGGTATTGTGAATATTTTCACGTGTTGATTAGCTGGTATACCGTTTCGTAATGTAGATGGACAGTGACCAGTCCACGAATCCAATAACAAAACGCTTCGAGATCCCGCATGTGGTAGATATACGTTTGTTAACCATTCCATAACCAGTTCACCAGTTAACTTTCCAGATGTGGACGCCTGTATATAAACATTCCACGGTCGAAACAAAGATTGTTGTACACGTGGACCAAAATTACCATCCTTTTCCTGCAGAACAATAAATAGCGGAGAGAGTAGTTTCCCAGAAGCTGATATTGTGGGGAATATGGTATAGCTATGTGTAGTAGCGGATATAGATTGTACGACTGCTGTAACACTTTTGGTTCCTTGTTCAGCTAAAGTACGGCCCGAATGTAATTCTAGATTGAATCCGCTTTCATCAGCATTGAATGTATTGTTTGTTCCGATATCTCTAATACGAGGTTTTACATTATTCACAAAAGTCGAAGCAATTTCATTTAATTGCGTGGTATCTGTACCGTATGATCTGGTAATAAATTTGTTCACTTTTCTTGAAACTATTTTATACGTTTTCTTAAAATTCCAGATCCAATGTCGAGATGCTTTAAAATTTTCCAACCCTGTCTCTTCATTAGCTTGTAAGGCCCATTTTCAAAGGTCCAAATCATGAATAATGGCATGAGTTTCAATCCCATCAACAAACTTATTATACACATATTCAGAAATTTGTAACAATTTTTCCCGACGTGTCCCACCCTTGTTCACCGTTTCTTCCCATCTAATGAAAACAAGGCAATTTTGCATAGATATGAAACAAATAGATACGAAGCACCTTAACATAACAGTAGATCCTTTACCACTCACCTATACAATTGATATACGGATGAAACTTTTCGAAATTTATGTTGGACAGATTGTAAAGAAAGCCGTCTCTTCTTACCACTTTTCCAAAATGCAACAGCCTCTGTTTTATATTCTAAAGTCACAATACCTCCTTCTTCTGGTATACAGTGCTCTTCTTCGAACTCTATCGGTTCTAAAAGTTCTTCGCGTGTAGGTACATATATATCATCCACAAATTCTACAGAATGTGGTCTAAACGGTTCCAAAAATTCTAATGTAACATCAGCTTCCATTGAAAATGATGTGTCCTCTTGCGATTTAATAAGCATGTCTTTTATTATGTCGTGTAACTCCATTTCTCTATTATTAATAGACGTCTCATTATTATTCTCAATTAGGAATGTTGTCATAAGTAAACGAATTACATTTGCAGGATGTATGGGAATCATTTTCAACACTACACGTTTGTTACACAGAATCAACGTACATTTACTGTTAACACCTATACTTAAACTACAATTAACTAGTATTTTTTATTGTTAATGAGTCTTTACTCTTCAAATGCCTTCGATACTAATGACAATAATAACGAGTCGAAGCATTTATTACTTTTGTCGTCAGGACAAACCTATAGAACTGATAATACCTATCTTATACGTATACATATGGCATATGTGTATGTATCTTACTTTATCACGTCTGAAGAAAACATGTTTTGACAGTGATATGTCTTACTAAAATTGATCATCTTTATTTTCCTTGCAAATAATGTATCATCCTATAAGAATACTAATATATGTATTCTCATTATTAATGCTCGGGAGAACAATAGACATGAGATAATACTTTGATGGTAGACAAAAGTAGGTATATATTCACATCACACAAGTGTTTTCAAGGTTACCTAACTATACTTAAATCGCTTATTAAACGCCTGCATTGTCTCGCTTGTTTGGTAAGCAAATAAGAGAAAAGTTCGATAATTATGTTAAAAATAAAAAGTTCTGATAAGGATAAGTTATATCTAACAGTTCCCTTCTTCTCCTCTATTTCCACCTGATATAATCTCCCCATGTGTAATTGGAGACAAAAGTATATAAATTATATTACTTTCATACTACGCGTCGCGTATTATTTCCTAATAAAAGTTAGAAAAACATTGCTCGTCGTGCAGCTTAAGGTACGATACAATGGGATCCAAAAGTTTTTCGAATGTCGCGGAGCACAGTTCCGCGATACAACAATAGTTGAAATTGTATGGAAAAAAAATATGGATTATGCTGTTTCATAATTATTTAAACATCCAGTTCAGATTTCACGTGAAAACCCGAATTTTAGAAAACATTATTCATATTTTTGTTTATAACTTTTTTCTAATTGTTTAAACAATTGATAAAACCTTTACAGTTTGATAGATCTAATTAAAAGAAGCAACTTTTGTCTTGAAACTTTATTTCTATCTCTTACAGATTGTGTGTTACAAAATAAAATCGAAAAATAGCCGAATCTTCAGGGGTTAATTTCACCCCCTTACAGTGATTTTGGGCAGCAAAAAAAATTGCGTTGTAATCAGAAGGAAATCCCCTATATACCCACAAAGTTTCAGAATTTTTTGAATTTTCGGGTTCGGGATCTTCCCTTGTAAGCATTAATGGTAGCAAAAATCTAATGATTCGGCATCCAAACACCTCAAAGCACAAGCAGAATGTAGAATTTAAAAGAAGGACGCCAGCTATAATGTCATTGTTTAAAACCAGTTCCAAAAACGAGTCGGAGAAACAAATTAAAGAGGCAAAGTAAAGATTATGTGCATACGTTGCTGAACATAATCTGCCTTTGAGGATTATGGATACTTTCTTTTTTTTTTTTTTGACTTGGAGGAAATCCCCACGGATACCCCCAACCCTCGGGGGAGGGTCAGGGGTTATGTGGGACTCGAACCCACTAAAACCTCTAAGGTGGTCGTCCTCCGGTGCGGAGCTGCGCGCCTGTGGGTGGGACTTTGCGCGAGAGCAAACTAGCGATACGTCCGCTGCCCCCCCGCCTGCGCATATGCGAAGCTCCGCACCCGACGTCCCCGATACGGAGTCTTCCCTGGGGGAGCGAAACACCTCCCCCAGCTACCCAATCGGGCTACGGGCGCCGCGACGGACTACGCGTCGCGACGCCCCACGGGGCCGCTGCTGCTAGGGCGGGAAGTGTCCCCCGACACCCCCACCCGCGGCCCCGTGATCGACGTTTCCCCGGCCGACAACGGCGGCAGGGGCACGGGGAGCGGGCGACCCATTCGCCAACCCGCCCGCGCTACGTCGATCGCCTCACCTGGGCGATGGAGGGGGGGGGGGGGCAGCGATATATCGCTGCCCCCCTCCCGCGGGGTGCCCTCGATACGAGAGCACCCCGCCGTACCTCCGCCACCGCGGCGCCGCGTCCATGCGCCACGACGCGGGCCCGGTGGCCGCTACCTCGGCGGAGGTGGCCCCGCCGCGTAGCATCCACCCGCCCTCCTTCCCTGCCGACGCGACTCCCCCCCTCAGCCACCGAGGAGGGGCCGCTCCGGCCCTTACTCCACCTTCCCTTCCCCTTATCGGGGGGACGGTCGGCAAGGCCCGGGGCCTTTACCGGGGTAGCGGGGCGATCTTAGGATCTAAGTCGCCGCACGGCCTCCCCCGGCCCCGGGTCATCTCCCCCGCCGCCGTCGCTGTCGTCGAGGGGCCCCCATGTGGGACGGGTGTCCCGCCCGCTCCCGGTCCCTCTCCACCTCCTCCTTCTCGAGCATGACTACCTCGGCGAAGGAGGAGACGGCATCCCAACTCTCCCCGTCTCCCGCCATCCGACGCACGACCGTCGGCAGCGAGAGATCGGGGCCCAGCTGCTCCTCGAGGACCCGGCGATCGTCGTTCTACTCCGGGCACACCGCCAGAGTGTGATCGGCCGAGTCCTCGACGCACAGTGGTCTGGATGGTGGCCAAAATTCAATTTCTCAACTTCAACTTTACAATGTCATTTTTTTTTTATGAATTGACAACCCTCCAGAGCTTCTAAATCCGCATAGCTTTCTCTTTTCAGATGACTCTTTGATTAGATATAATATTACAATGACAAAATCATCAAATTTTATGTGAATCTAATTGTTTTAATTACTCATTATAGAACATCAAAATACGTGTTTATATCATACAGGTATATAAGTAAGGAAGTATATTTCAGTTATTTATATGTGTCATAGGCATTTTTTAGTCCATGAACAAATAGTGCAATGTTTATATGAATTTAAAGTTTGAGAAGGCTTATAAAAAAAGGATTAAGCCAGATTAACATCGGACTTTTTTTACATGAAAGCTTACACAATTGTTAACAAGAGCATGTAAATTTCAAGTGCAATCTCCTGCAATCTTCAATTTTATGCAGACTTTTAGAAATGACGCTCGAAGTATTGTATATATTTTATATGTATAATAATTTTTAATATATTTTTTTTAAGTCAAAGATAATGTTATGTCTGATTCTTTTTTTCTCTTTCTTTCTCTAGTACGGCTATGATTTTTAATTTTGGCTATAAAATACCGCTTTCCAGATCACAATGCGCACCATATTGAATCCGCCATTTTTATTTTAAATTTTTGGTGCCAAATTCGTTATCAGCGACCGCAAAAACCCTTAATCACCAAGTTTCAGAATGATCAGAATTTTGGCCGCTAAATGTAGATATCCCCAGAACACTGTGCGACGCCCGAGTCGCAGCTGTGACACTGCGACGTCTCCTCCCGCCCTATGCGACACAGGTAATCCCCGAAGCATCCCACTCCGGTGATCACCTGCGTCAGGCGGAAGGTGAGCCTGCCGTACCCGCGCCCCACCCATTCGCTCAGAATGGGCAGGAGCGCCCCGACAACGCGTCTTTCCGGTTCTTCAGGAGGGAGAGCCACTCTATTCACCGCTCTCCCATGCGCCGCCAGGCCTGGCCCCGTGCCACCTCTTGTCCGTTCGCCGGCGGGTCCCCAGCGTCGCGGAGAGCACGGACGGCGGAATAAACTTCCGCCTCCATCTCCGCGAGCAGGTGAAAGGGGGGTGACCCGGCCAGCGCGGACAGTTCGGCGTGTGACACCGCGCGGTAGGCCCGCACGGCTTGGAGGACCGCGCAGCGGTGAACTCTCGCGAGGAGTTCCCGCCCGACGCGACAGTCCTCGAGGTCGCCGGCCCATATAGGGGCGCCGTACACCGCCATGGACCGGACGACCGTCACGTATAGTCGCCGAACACCCTCGTGAGGGCCCCCGAGATTGGGCATGATTCGCCGAAAGGCGAATACTTGTCGCTCCTATCAGGGGGCGAGGGTTCTGAAGTGGCGCGTGAATCGCCAGTAGGTGTCGAGGGTCAGACCGAGTTACTTCATCGATCGGCCGACCCCGACGCATGCGTCCCCGATCCTAAGGGACGCTCGGTTGGGAACACCCGTCCCAACCTTGTCCGCGAGCCATATCGCCTCCGTCTTGCCGAAGGCGACTCACAGACCGAGCGTCCCGATCGTGGCGTTAACGCGTCGCAGCGCCTCCTCTGCGAGGCCGATCGCCGCTTCCCAGCGCTGCCCGGATGCCACCACCACAGTGTCGTCCGCGTAACAGACGAGCGAGACCTCCGGCGATGGCATTTCCACCCGCAGCACCGCGTCGTAGGCCAGGTTCCAAAGCAGGAGCCCTAAAACGGACCCCTGTGGCACGCCGCGGTGCATTTTCGTCACCCCGTCCCCTCCCCGGCCGACGAAGGAGACCACCCGTCCCCGGAGATAGTCTCGGATCAGGCGGCGCAAGTAGAGCGGGACGCAATGGTGAAGCAGCGCCCGCGCTATGGCCGCCCAGGAGACGGTGTTGAAAGCGTTGGCGATGTCGAGCGACACCGCCACGGTCACACCGCCTCCCTCGGCCGCCCGGCGCGACAGCGACCGAACCAATTGGATCGCGTCCATGGTCGATCGCTGCCGTCTGAAGCCGAATTGGCGGTCGTTGAGATCCGGGCCAACGGCCTCCAGGCGGTCGCAGAGGCGGGCAGCTATGACGCGCTCCAGCAGCTTGCCCGCCTCGTCCAGCAAACAGATCGGCCGGTATGCCGAGGGTGATTCCGCGGGCTTTCCGAGCTTACGGAGCAGCACCAGCCTCGCTTCCTTCCACGCGGGGGGGAACCTCCCGGATCTCAGGACGGCGTTGAACAGCCGCCTGAGTCCGTCCCCAAGAGCGCTCATGGGGTAGGCCTAAACCCGCCCTCTCGGCACTCCATCGGGGCCGGGAGCCGCACTCCTCTCGCGCATACGCGCCACCGAGGAGGCGAGCTCCTCATCGCTGACCCCGGGGGCGTCGGAAGTGTCGACGCCCCTCGTCAACCACGGATCCCCTGACTCGTCGACGCCACCCTCCCAATGAACAGGGGGGGGAGGGGGAAACAGCGTCGCGAGCACCTCTTCGAGGAACCGGGGGTCCAGGCCCACCGTGACCGGTGGCGCCCAGGGACTGAGTTTCAAAGACACGGCCCTGTACGGGCGCCCCCACGGATGCTGGTTCAGGGTCGCGATGAACTCGTCGTGCGAGTCGGCCTTGGCCCGGGCAATGGTCCCACGGAGCTCTCGGCGCGCCGCCGAAAAGGCGGAGCGCAGCTCCCGGAGCCGGTCCTCCGTGACCTGCCGGCGATCGCGCCGGCGGGCCTTGACGAACTGGCGACGGGCAGAAAGATTCTCCGCGCGGAGATGCGCGATCTCCGGGTTCCACCAGTACGTCGATCTCCGACCCCCACCCGGCGCGCCGGTCCGCGGCATCGTCACGTCGCAGATAGATTGCAACGCGTGGCGGAACCAGAGCGCGCCGGCAACCAGGTCGTCGAGGACGCCGCCCGGCAACGGCGGCCAGGCGACGACGGAGGACGCGCGTTGGGTCGCGTTAGCATTCAGATGCTTGAGCGCCCAGCGCGGGGGCTGCCTGTTCGCTCGAGGGGGAGGCGGGGCGGCGGAGGTGGCCAGCATGACGCACATGTGGTCCGAGCTGATCTCAACGTCCTCCGCCACCCAGCAGCTTGACGTCCTTGAGGCGGCCGCGGGGTTGACCCAGACAAGGTCGATCACCGACTCGCCCCGCGGTCCGCGGTACGTCGTAACTGCGTAGGGGTTCTTCAGTACGAACCCCATTGCCTCCGCCCACTCGAGCAGCACCTCGCCCCGAGAGTCCGTCCTGGGAGACCCCCACTCCACGGCGTGAGCGTTAAAGTCTCCCATAAGGACGACCGGCTGAGCTATCAGGGGGACGATGAACGCCCCCAGCTCGTGCAGCCGGTCCTCGAACTCCGGGACGGAAAACCTCGGTGCAAAGTAGCAGCCCACCGTGAGGAATTCCCCCCACTTAGCGGCCATCCAGCCCCGCTCGTGCAGCCGGTCCTCGAACTCCGGGACGGAAAACCTCGGTGCAAAGTAGCAGCCCACCGTGAGGAATTCCCCCCACTTAGCGGCCATCCAGCCCCGCTCGTGCAGGGCGCCCGAGCACGGCGGGGCTCCCCGCTCCACCCCCCACGTCATCGTCACTTGCCGATCCGGATTCGTGGACCGGGAGCACCGGTCCGGCAACGGATACGGCTCGGCGATGACGACCAGCCCTGCCCCCAACTCCACGCGAGCCTGCTCAAGCAGGTCGTGCGCTCGCATGGAGAAGTTGATGTTGGCGAGCAGGATCGGAGGGCCTCGTGTCATTGCTATTCAGCGAAGCCGGCCTCCTCCGGATCCCGCTCGGGCGGGGTTACTTCCCCCGCTAGGGGGGGGGGGGCAGCGCCATCTGCCTCTCCCTGGAGCAGGATGGACCCACCCATGTAGGACATGGCGACGGAGCGCGCCAGATCATGTGCCTCGCTCGCGTCGCCCGCCGCTCCCGTCTCCACGTTCGCCGGTGGGGGGGGGGACCACCTCGTTCCTCTGTTTCAGGAACGCCCCCTTACCCACCGGCCGTGGTCTCTCGGGGGGGGGGGGGAGTTCTGGGTTGCTCCCCCTTCTTCCCCTTCTTCTTCTTCTTCGACGCCCTGGGGGACGTCCCCAGCATCGGCAAGGGGGGCCCTTCCGCCGCCGCGTCCGGCTCCTCCCGGTCCTTCCGCTTGCTGGGCCCGGACTTGGCAGTGGAGGTGGTGGCCAACGGGTCGGTCTCCATGGCCTCCGATGTCCCCGCGTTAGACGCGGGGGGGGGGGCTGTCTCAGGCGCGGCGGACGCAGCGGCAGCCTTTTCGCCCTGCCCCTACCATTTCCCGTTCTCCGGCTTCCGGGGCCTCTTGAGCGGCATACTGGCCGGGGGCCGGCACGCCGGGCCGCCCATTCTGTGGCCGCTGGACAGGCCTGCCTCGGCGCAGAGCGGGCACTTCGGCGGGGCGACGCACCGTCGCGCCCTGTGCCCCTCCGCTCCGCACCGATAGCACAGGCGGCTCCTGTCCACGGGGCTGCCGCACTTTGCCTGAGCGTGGCTGAACTGGAGGCAGCGGAAGCACTGAACTCTCCGCTGCACGAGAGGCAGCACTCGGGTCAGGAGCGAGTCCACGGTTAAAGTGGCCGCCCTGACCAGGCGCGCAGCAGCCGCCACGGACGCGCGGACCCAGAGGGTGTACAGCCCGGCGGCATCTCGGCGCTTCTCGCCCGCCGAGACTTCCTCCGCCGCGCAACCCCCTGGGCCGCGATAGCCCCCCCGTACGGCGTCCACCGACGCGAGTTCCGTCAGGCCGCTCATCCGGAACTCGGCCGTTTTCTGGGGGCACTGCACCACGATCCCCGTGCCCCCGAGCTGCTCCGCGAGCCTCAATTTGAGGGCGGCAGCTCTGGCCGAGCCCTGCGACCCCGGGATCTCTAGGATCAGACCCCCGGTGATGGCGCGCCTCGGCCGCATCGCGGCGATACCGAGGTCGGCGACCTTGATGGCCGCCATCGCGCTGGCGACCCGCGCGGAGAATTCCTCCTCCCCCCCAGCCGGGGCGGTGATGGTCACCGCTGTCGTCCTGGGGGTGCGCGGCATCAGCACAGGAGGCTCCCGGGCGCGCCTGACAGACGGGGAGCCGGCGTCGCGGCGCCTCTCCCCTTCCCTCCCGATCCACGGCCAAACTTCGCGGCCGTCCTCGCCGCCGCAGGCGCGGCCGCCTTCTTTCTTTCCTCCTCCCTAGCCGCCGCCACCCTGGAAGTCCTCCTGGCCTTTCGGCCAATGACCTGAGCCCAGGTGCTCTTTCGGCCGACCCGGGACTCAGGGGCCGAGGTCTGGACGCGAGGCGCGCCGGGAACCGGCGTTGTCACCTTCGCGTCCCCTTTCCTCTCCCTCGTGACGGCGGCGGTCCCGACAGCCCCCGGCGCGAGCCACGCGATCGCGTTCCCGAAAACCGGGGGGGGGGGCTGGGGAGGCACTTTTGCCCCACCCTTTGAGGAAACGCCCGACGGCCCGGCACTCGATTTCGCGGGGGTGGCTGCCGGCACACCCTTCTTCCCTTTCCCCCCTTTACTTTCTTCCCCCGGCCCGCGCCACCCGGCACAGAGCCGTCGGTCGGCGGAGCCGCGGGGGGAGTCGAGGCTCCCTCGGCCCCTTGCATCCCCTCCATCATCTTCGTCGACGCTTGAGCCGCATTTGCGGCGCCCGGGGCCGGCCCCGTTTTGCCGATTTTCGCCCATTCTTGGGCGCGCTGCGTCGGCGGTGCGGTCGGCCCCGTCGCTGTCCCGCCCCGGTCGAGGTCCCTGCCCTGAGAGAGGAGGCGGGCATCCACTCTCCTCTCCAGCTCCTCCATCCGGCGCAACACGGCGTCCCACGGCTGCTCGGTAGCAGCCGCGACGCCGGCGCCGCGAGTCGGGGAGCCCTCGGTGGAAGAGTGGAGACCCGCCGTCACTCTCCTCCTCTTCACTCCCCTGCCCGCCATCCCCTTAGGAGGAAGGGGGCTCGACCTCGCAGCCGACGAGGGTCCCGGGATGGGTGCCACCCCCACCTGGATGCAAGAATCGCTCCAGGGGGGCGCGCAGGGCGGGAGGAGCTCGTCGCGGATGGGCAACGGAACGCCGGGGCGGAAGGGGTAGTATAGCAAGGGGGATTCTAACCCAGGTCCTCTGAGGGGGGCGCGGGGGCGGGTGGAAGTGAGGGCGCGCGGGGGAGTGCGGTGGGGGGAACTTTAGGCGCGGGGACAGCGGGGAGTGGAAGACTGGTTGCGCGCGCACGAGCCGCGGAGTGGGGGAAGCTATAATCGTGGAGGGGATCAGTCCAGGCCGAGCGGTCGCGGAGACCTCTCCAGATCTGGCCCGCCGTCAGAAATTTTTTCAGAGGGGGGACTGACCCACAGCAGAAATTCTTTCATACCTAACCGAGGGAGGGACGACCTTGGCCCACCCCCGAAAATTTTTTCACCCCTGGCCTACACCGATTTAGCGAACCGCCAAGCGCAGAGAAATAATAATAATTTATCAGAAATTGTTTCGGACAATGTCGGCTTTTTACGTGCAATCTATTGGACGAAGGAGGTACATCGAAAGAGTTAGGCAGAGATAGCACTACATAGTTGTAAAGCTAAATTCTGAGAGGGAAAGAGACAGCGCAATCGCATGCATTCTAAAGCTAAAATTTTTCAACATGTTTTTCAATCTTAACGTCGCAGCGTATCGCGAGTAATTTGACTCCCCTGGAGCAGCCGTGCGGGATGACATCATTTTCGCGGCGCGAGTCATAGAATTATGCGGCGTCAGAGGAAATAATACTTTTGGGAACGTCGAATCTTAGAATTGAGGAGAGAAGGAGGGTAAATAAAATCGAGAAATAATATAAGTTTAAGTTTTTTGTATATTGTTATAAAAGAATAGAATAGAATATAAATATATATAAAAAAGAATAAAATAAAATAAGATAAAAGAATATAAAAAGAGTATAAATATAAATATAAATATAATAATATATAAATATAAATACAAATATAAAAAAGAATATAATAATAAAAAAGAATAAAAGAATAAAATAAAAGAATAAAAGAATATAATAATAAAAAAGAATAAAGAATAAAGAATATAATAATAAAAATAAAAATAAAAATAGAAAAAATAAAAGATAATAAAAGAAAAAAAACTTAAAACTATTGGGGTGGCGACGGCGAAGGGGGGGATGGGGGCGACGGTGAAATGAAGAGCCGCCGTCGCCGAGCTCCTCTAAGATACGGCCGCAGCCGCGCGGCCCCATACAGTGGCTCGCGCCGCATCCGCAGGTCCAGCTGTGGTATGCCATAGAACAAAGACACAAATATCAATATAATACGGATACATTAAACCCAATAAACATCAAACGTACAAAGCAATGCAAAGTATTGCATACCTGCGGAGGCGGCGACAGCGGCGACGGTGGCGAAGGCGAAGGCGACGGCGGCGACGGCGGCGACAGCTGCGGCGGCGAAAGCGGCGGCGATGGCGACGGCTCCGGCTGCGGCGACGGTTGGGGCGACCATATGGGGCCGCCCCAATCTGGCGACCACTGCGGTGATTCTGGCGGAGATTTCTAGAACACAGAAACCTCGATATAATATTTACGATCGCGAGATCGAACACGATTTCAACGGTTAAACGCGATAAATGTAAAAAATATTGTTAAGTACATACCTCAGGGCCGCACTCCGGCGCAATTCTCGTTAGTCCCATTGTTATACACGTAAAAAAATGAAAAAAATTTCACAAATGACTGTTAGCTTTGACGGTTGACGATCAACTGGTCTCGCTGCATCTCCAAGCTCTCGCACGTAGATCCATGCCCAAAGTTGCATAGCTTTGCAAAGTAAGATACCATTGTTCTCCACCTGCATTTTCGCTGACCATCCTCTCCTTCAATGCATCTTCTTCGAATTATTCACTGACCACCCTTTCCTTTTTCTTCTTCGCACTCATCTTCTTCCCCTTCTTCTTTGGACACATCATTCGACTAGACCACTCTGGACGTGTATCGAACGTCAATCGAAACACTTTGATCATGTATCGAACGTGTATCGTACCACTTTCAACGTCTATCGAACGTGTATGGTACAACTTTCAACGTCTAACGAACGTGTATCGTACAACTTTCAACGTCTATTGTACCACTCTGGACGTGTATCGAACGTCAATCGAACCACTTTGATCATATATCGAACGTGTATGGTACCACTTTCAACGTCTATCGTACCACTCTGAACGTGTATCGAACATGTATCGAACGTCAATCGAACGTGTATCGAACGTCAATCGAACGTGTATCGTACCACTCTGGACGTGTATCGAACGTGTATCGAACGTCTATCGAACCACTCTGATCGCGCATGGTACCACTTCTACATAATAATTAAAACCATCATCTTAATCTAGCGTACATCACATGCAGGAGGTTGAGGATGGGTGGAGAAAAAAACATTTATGCATTAAAAATTGATTATATTTATTTATACATTTCTCTCTGGTGTTTAGACCACCAGTTGAATATTTTAAATACATTTTGCAATGCACAGTTCTTTGCGTGTCTGCCACATCGCAGAGTATTAACTACATTTAGCTTATTTAGAGATATGATATCATCGTAGTCAATGTCCAGTGTCTCGATGATCACGTCCGCTCTCGTATTTTCATCGAGGAAGTCCGCAAGCCAGTCGCGTTTCTGCAACCCTTTAACGTATACGATATGGGATGTGTCATCTTCTTCATCGATCGCATCAGCAACAGCTTTCGTAATTAGCTGTTTAGCCATACTGTATGGAACGTCTCCATCTTCCCACCGCAGCCCATGATGTTTTGCCACCAACCACCGAATGCTTGATTTGTCAGACTTCGTAAGAAGATATTGGGGCATCGAACTCCCAAAAATATAGTGCGAGAGAATTGTTCCCTTTCGCAGGACAGCCACTTCCTTGACAACAAATCTTCCATCAACGATGAACCCTTGCAGGTCAACAAATGTCGGTATGGCCATTATCGGTACAATTTAGAGGTCCGTTCGCTTCCAAAATAGGCGGGAGAATGCGATCTTTCTCATAAAGCATCGCGATTTTCACGATGAAATTTTGGCACAGGAGAGGGCGAGCAAGTAGCGCGGCAATTTAAACGATTTTTCGCACCATGTTTGTCAGCGGATTGTATTCAACCGACCGATCGTACAGAAGCAGACAGTAGGCTGTAGTATTTGCAGGCACATTCTCTCTACATTCGAATTCTATGCGCACGTCCACGGAACCATTCTTGATCGACTCATTTTGTCGCGAGCAATCAATTACGACGAGGGGGCCAAATTGTAAAAATTCGGCCACGGTGAATAATGCCTCGCTGCAACTATATCCATAATACGATTTATGGAATTGCGTATACATATGAAACAAGATGGCGTGCCTATTTTTGTCAAAGTCCAAGTTCAAATCATCGTACGGGTAAAATTCCGAGTTGAGAAAAAGTTTTAGATTGATCAGTTTGCAGTTGTCGAGCTCAGTAACATCTTCGCTCATCACATTCTTTCGATTAGTCTGTAGACCAAAGATAACGCATCGCGGCTTCTCCAGCTGCGCAGATGCCTTCACGGCCCACGAATGCTTGGTCGTGCTCTGCAAGAGAGGATACTCGTACAAATCCCACGATTGAAAACAAATGCTTAGGTTTTGTCCACTTTCCAAAGTATGTAGCAACGATAGCTTATTAACGTCGTTCAGCGTTACATGAGGCATCCGCCACTGCACTTTATGTAATTCAATTTCTGGTTCCAACATCGGCGATCCTATTAGAGAATTGTTGTCGTTGCGCGATCCTATTAAAATTAATTCGTGACGCGCATTAATAATCATGCGTTTGTAGCCCTCGCAAAATCCCAGCCAATATTTGAGCGGGATGCAAAAATTGAAATAATTTTTAAATATTGGCCCATTACGCCGTCTCAAGCCCCATCCTGCATTCTCCAAATTTTTGTCTTCGCCAGATGTCAGCGATACATAGTTTTTAAGCGTGCTAGTTATTCCAACGTTTCTGTTGCGGTCAATCTCCACGCCATTCAGCTCGTATCGAATCTCATCAAATAAGAACGCCACGCAATTATTCCCCAACGTCACCGTTAATGCATCATTTGGCTTATTTATCGTCAATTTCCCCTCCACGTAGAGAAAACTTTCACACGGCAATGTGTATAAATCCTGATGCTGTATAGGTATTCTTATCTCATCGCTGTATCCAAACGTCGTGTTGACGTACGGGTTGTATGTGTGAGTCTGGAGCTTGACGATGCGATCATCAAACCTCGGCTTCCCTCCAATGCTTAGAATGTCAGCCATTTTTTCAACTTAAACGCGCACAATGAATCCCAGTGATTTCAAAAATGCAATGTTCGCAGCACTGAGCCTCTTCGTTTTAGCGTGATCACAGCTGTTGTTGTTGTTGTTGTTGTTGTTGCAAACAATTTCGCTCGGATGAACCGGGTTTCTGATGTCGTTCAACACAAGCATCTCTTTCGTTCGCACCACGCGTATTATCGTCGTCGCCGCCGTCCGTGTAGTCTGATGGTAATCTCTTCACCTCGAAAATCGAGCAATCGTCCGTCTTGATCCACAACGCGAATCGTTAGATCCGTAATGACCCGTGCGGTGATCGGAAGGTAAATGATCTGTGCGGGCGTTTCCGATATCTTATATCCTGGTGGAACCCTCGGGGAAAATTCATGTATCGTATGTACGTGCTTCCCATTGTTGTACGCACCAGCGGTCACGCTACATTCTACGCGAATAATGTTTACGTTCATGATATTAATTGGATCGTCCGATTCGTGCCACCGTCCAGGTTCTAATACTCGATTCGTCGAGAATCCCAGTAGCGATCCAATGTTATTGGACTTTGTAAAGTCTACGGCGAACGAGCAGTATAGCTCGCTTTTCATGGTGTTATTGTTGGACCGCAACACTATTGGATACTTGTCGTCATCATTGCCACCGAGATTTTGAGGATACCGCTCGAGTAATCGCTGTTTCAAATACTTGGCAATAGCATCTAGTTCGTAGGACCCGTGGGGAATCGCAATGTATTCACGAGTGATGTTGTTGTTGGTGTCATAGTTTACGGCGAAGTAGAATTTATCGTTACTCGAGTCAATGTTCGGTATCGTATGATAAGTTTCAAAGGTTGTTAGACCAAGCTCGTAATCATCGTTGCTCAAATCTATGGGTGGAAAGTAGCTTACCGCGAGGGTGCTACTCTTGCCGGTTAGAGTGAATGTTAACGACATATTCCGAGCTGTACTGCTCGACTAGTACTGAATCAGAGTGGCGGGAAGTCAATCCTTAAATTTGGTACCGATCGTCTGTAGAAAGCGTAGACACAGTTGTCCACAGTTGCTCTGATTGTACTGCTGATAAGACGTTCTATTGTATTCAATCTTCACAGCATCTTTATCCAGATATTGCACCAATTCCTTGGGTGGTCGAAGATTTCCAAAGCTGTCGAAATATACAGCTCGACACCCTCTCTTCGCATACGCCACCCAATGAGTCCCCGACCCCTCGACGTTATCCAAATTTACGATGCCGCTCTCGTTTCGTCGTACTCCACCGGCAGGTAGCGCATTACGCATAAAAACACCCCTAAAAATGGAATACGCATACGTTTTGCCAACTCCGCCAATTGCACATCTGTAGTTACGCCCACAGGCATTTTTATTTTCTTTTCGGCGTTTTTTTTTTTCGTTTCGATATTCCCTGTCCGCGCTTGTATGGCGCGAGATAAAGTCCGCGACCTTCCATCGAGCGATTATGACGCTGCATTTCCTGCAGCTGATGTTGCGCCGCCTTATTATCGTTTACGGCCTTGGCGATCCCCGCCGCTCCACCAGCTAGTGATCCGAGAACACCTAGCAGCGGGAGAAGTGGTAATATACCACCCCGTTTTGCCACTGGAAGAATCCGCTTTTGCGGTGCTCTCTTTGCAGTCCTTTTGCGAGTTTTCATCCCCATTCCGATTTTCGTCTTGGCCTTCATAGCTGCCCAAACAGCTGTAGCAGCACCTCTCTCGCCCAGAGTCGAGTCTCGCGCAACGATGCGTTTTCGCGCTTTGTCAGCGAGTACGTTATCTGCCGCGTGCCTTTCGCTGAGAACGTTGCTGCGCGAATACGCTATATCGTGTTCGCGACACGCTGCGTCCAACGGATTGATACCTTGATCGCCTCTAGCCAATCGTTTTGCCAGACGAGTTCCTGGACCACAAAACTGGTATCCCGGGATATGTAATTCGACAGGTAGCGCGTTTATCGCCCGATTTAACAAACCGCAACCTTTCCTTACTCTCGTCGACGACATTCGCCACAGTTTTTAATCAGTGGTGCTGGACCGTCGATATGCGTTCGCTGCCAAGGGCGATTATAATGTTCCAGACACCGACGATGCTGCCGAACCTCAGAATCGGCTTTTATATGCTCGGGGAGTCTGTCCCACAACTGATCAATGTGCTTGCCAAACTCGCGCAGTAGAATAATCTTTGGTATATATTTCAACTGCTCAGAGGTTAGGTCTCGAATATCGCAATTATCCGACAGAACGAGAAGCATTTCGAATACTGAGCTGTTTTGCCTCGGCGCGGGCCTATAAATAGGGCGCGTCACCGCTTCGATGTATCAAAAATCATTTTCGCGGTTCGCAGCGAGGATGCGATTCGTGCGGCAACCTGCGACGATACGCGTGACAAATTTTGACGATAAATCGCAAATGATGTCCTCGAAAACAAGGCGCAGACATGGTAGCATGCTGCCAAACACCATACGCTGCCTTATTTGCGGTCCATCAAATTGTGGAAAGACCAACGTGCTGGTGAGCTTGTTGGAGAGTCCTCACGGCGTCCGCTTCGATCACGTGTACGTGTATTCCAAATCGTTGCAACAGCCGAAATATCAGTATTTGGAGAATTTATTGACTCCGATAAATGAAATTGGCTACTTCACATTTTCGAATAACAGTGACGTCATCACACCGAGCGAATCGCTTCCGAATTCCATTTTTATCTTTGATGACGTGGCATGCGACAAGCAAGATACGATAAGGGAATACTTTGCAATGGGGCGCCACTCGAACGTTGACTGCTTCTATCTCTGTCAGACATATGCAAAGATTCCCAAACATCTTATACGCGACAATGCGAATCTGTTGATTCTGTTTAAGCAGGATGGCACCAACTTGAAACACGTGTACAACGATCATGTAAACACTGATATGTCTTACGAGGATTTCTGCGCTTTGTGTCGTAATTGTTGGCAGCTGAAGTATGGTTTCGTGGTGATAGACAAGGATAGCGCGATGTCCAATGGACGTTACAGAAAGGGATTTAACGAGTTTGCCGTACCGTGAGATGGTCAATCATTGTCAACACGTCGGTGGGAAAACAACGTCTGCGGTGCAACAATGATCGATATCGATAGTCTGGAGATTAAGAATCGCGATAGAATAGCGAAGGAAATTGCAAGAACCAGCGAAGCCATTCGCAAGAAACATCAGGCTTTGAAGACCGGCAAGATGGAGGAAGATATCGCGTTGGAGAGATACTTTAAACCTATTGTCGAACCCTTAAAACATATTGTGGAAAATACCGCAGCGGCAGAAGCTGAAATATCACCGCTGATGAGCACAAACGTTGAAGGGAATGAAACATTAACACCGGAAAGAAAAATCCTGCCGAAATGGAGCATATCGCGTAAGAGAAAGAGGAAACCACGCACGTCATCGGAGTATTCACTCGTAACCTCTACACCAGTTCAATCGAAGCGAAAACGGCAGAATGTTGCATCAAACGAATCCCCGGTTCCTCCCCCGCCAATAAATACATTTCCCAGTGTACAATTGCTCACAACCAATGATGATGATGATGATGATGATGATGACGATGTTTTTGAAACTACTCCCGATGAGTCGTTTGCAGCATCTATTAGACAGCAACTTCAAACACCCGCGGGACAAGAAACGTTTCGCAGCCATTTGGGTCCCCTGGGACAAAAATATATGGACGCAATCATAAGTAGGAATAAAGAAACTGTCGCAGACACTGTGTACGGCGTATACTTTGGCGATAGTAGAATGATGCTTGGGGATAAGGCGTTCGATATGGACAAGGCTGATAATATAATCATCGACGGTGTAAAATACAGAGGAACGCCCGGCCTTTACGAACTGATTTTCAAGAGAATTCCCGACGATGCTGTATACACCGATGCCGATAAACAAAAATACAAAAGTATACTGCTGGCGACGAATGCCTACAGACGTGGTCATTCTGCTCAAAATCCCATATTAGGAAACAAGGGATACAAGTACAAACATGTAATTGCACCGCTACTCCCTCGTGTATCAACCAATAAAGCAGGGAAAGGTCTAACGGCGCCGCGAGTCATGGTGGTAAATGATAACAAGATCGATTACATGCGCTGGGACGATCCCAACGAGCTTGTGGATCGATACCGTTTGCTGGAAGCGTCGCGTCAGGCGGGCAACAACTCGCACGACAATGAAATTCTGTCGATTGTGGAGGAACTCTACGAAGGAGGCTTCATTATAAATAAAACCGCGCACCGATGATGCGCACTGTATGCATCGAGATGCCGATCAACAAATTTGGAGTATCGCTCGAGAAGAGTGGCGCAGCTAGAATGGATTATTACAAATGGAACGGTTTGCTTCGAAATTATATGCGACACAACGCTCTTTGCGTGGCCGGTGCCGACTTTGATGCAAAATCACGCAAGATACGACGCGTAGCTCAACCGGTGGCTGATAGCGATGCCGTCAATAAACTATACGTGGAAAAGAGCATTAAACTTTTGAGAGAGCAGCAGGAAGAATTAGAGAAGAAGCTGATCATGTTTAAGAGAGAGATGCTGGCGCTGCAAAACAGCGTTCAAAAGATATCGCCGGCGTCGAATTCTATCCCGCAGCAGCGCTGCGAAGGAGAATCATGCGAGACGGTTGAACTTGTCAACGGACCGATGGGGCGCACATAATGCGCGTACACAATAATTATCGCATCATTTGTGTCAAAGACACCTCTGCGATCAAACATGCAGCCATCGTCGAAATCCTAGAGTAAAGAAATCCATGGTCACAAGAAGCGACAACTCGTCGAGGAATTGCATGCTCCAGCTCGAAGACATTTCCCGCGGAGGCGAGTCATAGTGCATGGATACGATGATCTGTGGCAAGCTCACGTTGTAGAAATGCGTCCATACTCGCGATTCAACCAAGGTCACCACTACATACTCACCGTCATCGATGTGCTGAGCAAGTATGCATGGGCGGTACCGCTCAAGACTAAAAGTGGTGCTGAGGTGGCTAAAGCGTTTGCAAAGATATTTAGAGATCGATATCCGAAAAATTTGCAAACCGATCAAGGAAAAGAATTTTACAACGCCGATGTGCAGAAACTCTTGACAAAGCATGACATTAATCATTATTCGACGTATTCGGTGATGAAGGCCTCCGTCGTAGAACGTTTCAATCGAACTTTGAAGAACAATATGTGGAAACTGTTTACGCTCAATGGAACCTACAGATGGACCGATGCGCTATCGCGTCTACTTGCAGAGTATAACGCGCGAAAACATAGAACCATCGGAATGCGTCCTTGCGATGTTACCCCAGCGATCGCCGATAAGCTGCTGGCCACCGTATACAGCAACGTAAAGATCGCTGCTCCGGCAAGATTCAAGTTGGGCGAGTTTGTGCGCGTGAGCAAATTTAAAACCATCTTCGATAAAGGCTACACGCCGAATTGGACAACGGAGGTGTTCGAGATAGCCAAAGTACAGGCAACTAATCCCGCAACGTACCTGCTCCTCGATTCCTGTGGAAAACCTGTTGCCGGAGGATTCTATGAACACGAGCTGCAACGCGTCACCGATCCTGATGTGTATCTAGTGGAAAAAGTATTGCGTAGGAAGGGGGATAAGGTATACGTCAAGTGGCTAGGGTTTGATAAATCGCACAATTCTTGGATAAATAAAAATAATGTATTGTAACATAATAATACATGGTTCAATAAATGCAATGATACATATACATGTGAACAATTTTATTTTTTATGCATAATTTCACCATTTATAATACTTTAATAAATATAATAATTTCTATACATGTGCGAAGAATTTTATATTTTACAATAATTTCTATTTTACAATGGTATATTATAATGTCCTCAGGGCAAAGTATCGGTCGAATCGGGTACGATATACCGCTTGTCGTCGTGCGGGCTTAGAACGATTTTCGATTCCGAAAATTTCGGCCGTATGCATGATTGCCTGCGAACCATTTCGATCTCCCTGTGCAAACACTGCGCGTAGTCGTCGAATGTTATCGTCCTGGCTATGACGTTGCTCTTGACGCCTTTCGCTTTTTTCGTATCTTTTTTACCGTCTACGCGGAGTGCATACATTTTCGCTCTAAGACCTACGAATTCGGTCATTATCGCGCCGTTATTTTCGTCCTTCATCAGCCCCGGAATCTTCTTATTTAAGCGCGGCATATTATATGGATTGTCGATGGGATAATCGGATGTGTCAAATCTGTCGATATTGTGTTTCATGGTCTCGTAGATATCATCGCACTGAATATGATAAATGAGACTGTCGGTGTCGGTGTATAGAACTTTACAATTTTGTCCGTGCAGGGGAGACATGTGTTCATGATGAAATTCATACAAACAAATTTTTGATATGTCCAGAATGCACATACCCACGTATATCGGTTTGTTGAATTTCACCTCGAGTTATCGCAATTCAACGGCTATTAAATTTTCCGAAAAAACACTTCTGCTGTGGAAATTCGGTTTCGCGATCATCGCCTCCGCGCCAAATCGCCCTTCCCAATGTGTTAAAAGTTTTACATCCACATGATTTCGCACATTTTCCATAGTTTTACCGAATACCGCGTTGATCATCACTTTGTATAATTTTTTTTCAAAATCAATTGTCGCGCTTGTTCTAAACCGCGTAATGAGTTCGATGTAATCGCGGAGCCAGGGGGATTGAGCGAATTGAAACACGCGGTGTATCTTTGTAATACGAAGACCGTGACGCGTGAACTGCTGCATGTTGCGATAATGGATAACGTAACGCTGCTTATCGTATACCGTCGCGAGTAACTTGTCCTGTATGCTGCCTGGTGGTTTGGCACGCGTCGGGCAGAACGGTAGATCGGCATGAGCGTCGTGCAGACGTTGCGGGTATTCCAGATCTACCTCGAGAATGTATCCCGTGGGTGAATCGACAGTGATCGAAGACACGTCAAAATTTGCAACATCTTCGACCCATTGAAATTTGGCGTATGGCAGGGGTTGACACATTGCCCATCCATACAAATTATTTACGTCAAAGTACATCAAGTACGATGACTGTTCCGATGCGTCGTAAGATGACATGTACTTGTTATTG
This sequence comes from Andrena camellia, assembly GCA_029448645.1. Lineage (NCBI taxonomy): Eukaryota > Metazoa > Arthropoda > Insecta > Hymenoptera > Andrenidae > Andrena > Andrena camellia. Next base: position 30,190,138 of record CM055679.1, read on the forward strand.
GCATGTGCGTATCTTCCGGAACATTGACTTAAACCACCGCGTATACCGCGTTCGACAAACATGACCATATCGATGTCTGTGAGCAATTCGAATGTAATTTTGGTATGTTTTAGCATGGCATCCCACGTGAAACCAGGTAAAGTATAATAATGTGCCGAATCTAATCCGTAACTCTTGATGCAACTTTCGCGACAATTTTCAAAAATATCTGCCAGCAACAAGACATCTGTTTTCAAATACAAATCGCTGTATTTACCCAAGGTTCTAATGTCGAAACGCTGCCAGACAGTCTCGGCGTGCGCGTAATCGCGCTCGGACACTGTCTCGCCCGTTAACGAACTGTGGAATGACTCGGGCGGCGGTAAGCATGGGTCCTGCAGCTTGTTCGCGCAATCAAGGTATTCATACGGAAAGACAACCTTTCGCGTCAATAAATTGAAATCCTCGGTGGATAATGTTTCAAATTTGGATCGTAAAATTTTTAATTTATCTGTGCTAAGAAAAGATGCTAATTTGTCGAGACTGGTATTGAGAAATTTGTACGAATCGATGAATCGCAATTTAATACAATTTAGCGACTCTGATTCAGTCGTATCTTCGACATTTTTTGTGAAGGAAATATATTTTTCTTTAGTTATGGGTAATACGTCAACGTGACCTTCGAAAGCGGTAGCTATTTCCTCGATAATAAAATGTGAATCGTAGCCGGATAAATTATGAAAAACGATGGGGATGTAAAACGCATTTTTATAATTTAAATTGCACTCCGAATGTGCCGGGCCTCTAAACCGTCCGGATAGATGGCAATGATCGCGAACTCGTATATCGCTAACCTCGAATGGCTCTTCGCAAATATGACAATCTGTTGCATTGCGAAATGTCGTCCACTGTTCGCAGGTTAAATCCAGCATGGGAACATTACTGGTCAGGACGGGTTTGGCAAAGTCTGCAAAATTCTTCAGTTCTTCGACGAACCATGAAACACAATCCGCGTCGCGGTGACATCGATACATCGATAGCGATGTATCGTACGAACAATGCATATAATAGCCGATACTATGCACCTTATGTTTCTGGTACGTGTGCAATTTGCGATCCTCCTCACCCCTCCGACTGTCCTCCGTTTTCTCGATGATGCACTCGAGATCTGCGTACACCACGAAAGGAAGTCGCTCCTTTCTGCAGTGGTTGTCGAAGCTGAGCAGATTGTTGCCTTCGCTGGGCAGCAGAATGGCGCAGTCGTTCATCTTGCTGCAGTCCAGCGAATGAACCTCCAACTTCTCCGCACATCTGAAATAGTGCATGCATCTGTAAACCCAAAAATATTTTATTTAATATTTGTTTCGCGAGACATTTCAACATTTCATAAGTTTATATACGTACCGATCACAGATGAATTTCTTTTTCCATGCCTGCTCAGCTGCATGCCCACCAGCCGGGACAAGTCCTTGATCAGTACAAAATGCCCTACATCGCCGTGCTCTTGGTTCGGCGTGTAGAGCAGATTGACGTGCCGATCCCTCTTTTGGCTGGTGAGGCGCAGTGGGAAGACTGTTGGCCCTTTCTTCTCCTCGAAGCTGTACACGTTGACGGAGACGTTGTTCAGCCGTTCAAACTTCCCAATCTGCTCCAGAGACATTGGAAATTCAATGCCCTGGAGATTTAGTACTGAAGCATAGTCGGGGTATGAACTTGGACGATCGGCATGTCTGCCGGCGGGATGAAGAGCGGCGACCACTGCCCAAGCGAAACAGGCGTTGTCCGGGGATTGCATGATAATCGTCGCTTTCTTCAGCGATATTTCCCGCGGCAACTTGTAGTGACACCCTGCGCGCAACGGATTGTACTTGTTGACATTGACGGTCAAATTCAGGATTCTCGTCAATGCCCATCCGCTGTCGCGTTCCTGGAACTCTTCCAGCGATGCCAGGGTTGGTTCGATGACGCATCGTTGGTACCACTCCTGCAGATCGGATGTACCGAAGAGTTCGCAGTTTCGGATATTGATGCTTTTACAAGCTTGCTTGTCACCTGCCACAAATTCGCCGTTGAACACCGTGTTCACTTTGAGGTTTCGATGTTTCCTCAAAGGACCCCGCACATGCTCCAACACAATGGCCGCCGCATCCTGGAGGAAGTTGCGCGGTTCGATGTAATTCGAATTTAGCACGGCACCAGTTAATACGCGGCTATCGAACGCAGTGTCTATTTCGCGCCACAAAAGTCCCGTGCTCGAATGTCCGGCACCTTCGCGCACGAAACGTCCGCGCAACGAATATTTCAGCCCTTCGAGCTGCGCGATTCGAGCAACCAGCGATTGTCGAACACCGATCGATAATCGAGGACGTTTGACTCGGCTGTGTTCTTCCAAAGATTCGATACACTCGTTGCACCGTTCTTACCACGCGAGGTATTCTTCGCGTGAAATCAATCGTGCAGATTGATCCCGCAGTTGGCGTTCCACTTGTGCGAATTTTTCCATGATCGTAAATGGAATGTAAATGTAATGTATTATCCGCGCAATGTGTTACAACGTGTTTGACGCTTTGTGCAGTTTAGAGCATGCTTTTATGATTGGTACCACGACTTGGCGTCTCTGTCTATTTCTTTCGGTGTACCCTCCCTCTAATGCATCGCATGCAAAAACGACGATCCGTTCCAACACTGTTCTATACAGTTTCTGCTGATATCGCATAATTCTTTCCACGATTCACACGTATGACGAATTAGCGCGCAAGATCATTCGATGCAATTTCTGCCAACACCGCATAATTCTAGGATTCGACGCTTCCAAAAGTATTATATTACATTCAACACGTGTCGAGACTTTTATCCTTGAGAATGGGGATTACATTACATGCAATCGCGCGATATGCTGCGACATTAAGATTGAAAAACGTTCTGGAAAATTGGCAGCTTTAGAATAAAATGTTGTGGTGGGGGGAAACAACTAGCCTCTATTTAAGCCGGCTCCCGGACGTTATTCCATCAATCGCTCAGCAGTCGCAACAACTTTTGACGGAACAGACAGTGTTCCAAACTGTATAATACCAGTGTCGAAAGAAACGCTGGACGCATAAATTATACCGTCCCAATGATGGGTGAAAATAGTGTGGCTACATGCAAGGAGAATACATTCAACAGGTATGGCTCAATTTTCATAACTTCTCGAAATTTTTTATGTTTATTCCTGATACGAGCGGACAATTTCATAGCTTTGATTGTTCTCTTAGTCCGCGCCGAGCATCGCGTATCATGGTCAGAAGATACGCATTAACATCCGTGGGTAGCAAGTATTTGGAAATTGCAATCAACGTAGGACCTATGGCCGATGTAGAAGTTCTTATCGGCGGCAATCATGGGAAGCATCTCATATTACCATGGCATACATGGAATCTGCTATTCGACAGCCAATCATCCATCGAAGAACGTGCACAATTGCCTGAACCTGACTCGATGCAGATTGATGAGTTAGTATTGGAATTTGTTCGGATCTTTAATTCACCGATTGTAAAGATGACGCTATGCGATAATACACTGTATTTTAAACCGAATACAGTATCATTTTTATGTAATCTTGAGCTATGTGTAAGCTATGTGTATCCGCGGCTGCATCAAACTGCGGAAGATGTGAGAGTAAAATTTGAATGTTTTGTTAACGTGTTACAACAGAGCGGTGTTGCCTGCGAAACATTAGATACGCGCAGTGCTGCTAAAATCATACGCGATAGCGAATATTACGACGAGGAGTATCTCGTAGATTGCGAACTGGTAGCATGTGCCATCAGTGATATTCTGGCTGATGCTCGTAGGAAGAAAAATTGTTAAATTATTATTCTATTTTGCATGCTTTAATATTAAAATAAATTTCTTAAACTTATATTATTTCTCCATTTTATTTACCCTCCTTCTCTCCTCAATTCTAAGATTCGACGTTCCCAAAAGTATTATTTCCTCTGACGCCGCATAATTCTGTGACTCGAGCCGCGAAAATGATGTCATCCCGCACGGCTGCTCCAGGGGAGTCAAATTACTCGCGATACGCTGCGACGTTAAGATTGAAAAACATGTTGAAAAATTTTAGCTTTAGAATGCATGCGATTGCGCTGTCTCTTTCCCTCTCAGAATTTAGCTTTACAACTATGTAGTGCTATCTCTGCCTAACTCTTTCGATGTACCTCCTTCGTCCAATAGATTGCACGTAAAAAGCCGACATTGTCCGAAACAATTTCTGATAAATTATTATTATTTCTCTGCGCTTGGCGGTTCGCTAAATCGGTGTAGGCCAGGGGTGAAAAAATTTTCGGGGGTGGGCCAAGGTCGTCCCTCCCTCGGTTAGGTATGAAAGAATTTCTGCTGTGGGTCAGTCCCCCCTCTGAAAAAATTTCTGACGGCGGGCCAGATCTGGAGAGGTCTCCGCGACCGCTCGGCCTGGACTGATCCCCTCCACGATTATAGCTTCCCCCACTCCGCGGCTCGTGCGCGCGCAACCAGTCTTCCACTCCCCGCTGTCCCCGCGCCTAAAGTTCCCCCCACCGCACTCCCCCGCGCGCCCTCACTTCCACCCGCCCCCGCGCCCCCCTCAGAGGACCTGGGTTAGAATCCCCCTTGCTATACTACTGGAAGGACTACGCCTCCGACTCCACGACGTCCAGCCCGGCGAGCGATACCCGCGTTTCCAAGCGGGCGTACTTGCACCGCAGAAATTCGAGCTCCCGCTCGCTGACATGCAGGCATTCCCCAAGGGAATGCGCTTGGTCGGTCAGGTTCCGCACCTGCGTGGAGAGCTTGTGAGACCTCTGCTCTCACGCTCCCTGGCGAAACACAACCTCCCTCGCCGGCTTACTGTGGTTTTCCCCCCGCTCCGCCCTCCCGATGAGTTCCGCGGCGACCGCAAACGCGCGCCTAATCACGATCCGGATCGCGCGCACGTCAGTCGACTTCACGTGCTTCGCGGCACCGATCGTCGCTGCGACCGTGTCCAGCTCGCGGTGCGCCTGCCCCGCCAGACCGCCGACCGACATGGTCTCGGTCCAGATGCGGAGCTCCGCTCGGCCTGGGAGAGCCCTCATCCGGGGCCCAGCCTGGACGGGCCCGCCGGACGGGTCCGTCCGGACGACGGGCTTACGGCCTCTTTTGCCGGGCACGTAGCCCGGCCTCCGCCCCACGTCGGTCCCGCTACGGGGCGACAGCGGGGGGCGTCGAAACAACCCCCCTCGGCGGCACCCCAAACGCGAGTGTGGTGCGCACTCGCGCCGAGGAGCTCTCCGCCGTTGCTGTCACTCCCGGCGGTCGGGAGATCGACGTCCATTGCCGCAGCGGCGGCAATCCCGGGCACCTCGTCACCCCGGAGCGCCGGGCCCGGCGAGCCCGCTGCGTCCTCCATCCCCTCGTCGGACGAGATGGTGACGACGTCATCGTCACCGTCCTTGCAGGGCGCGTCGCAACGCACCAACACGACGCGGGGCTCGGCCGCCGTCCCGACGCTCGGCACCGGTGTCGTCGGCGGGACGGACCCCGCCGGCGAGTGGCACCGTGGTGACGGACTTACCGTGACGGCTGTGGTGTCCAGCCGCCCCAGCATCTCCGCCACCTCTTTCTGGAGGCCGAGAAGTTCTCGGACATCTTGGGTGGCCATCAGCTCCACGCTCCGCACGCGCGGCACACCTCCGGCGATGCGCGGTACCACCTGCGGAGCCTCCCCGACTTGTGGGTGCGGGACGCTGGTCGTCCCGTTCGGGGCGTCCTCCCACCCGACCTTCGAATCCTCCGGGGCTCGCTTCGAGGGTGAGCCCACCCCGGCGTGTCCGCCCCACCGCCCGAGCGCGTATTTCGGGCTTTCTCCCCGGACGGATCGCTAGCGCGACGGGCTCGCGGTTGCGGGGAGACGTTGAACGCCTCTTCTGCCGCGATGATGCCGCCGTCCGCGCCCTCCGCGGGGCGCGCGTCGCGGGAAGTGGCTGGATTGCCACCCCCGCTGGGCACGCCCCGTCTGCTCTCGTCCTCCTGCCCTCCCTCCTCCAGGCCGGCCACCCGCGAAACCGCGATCGAAAATCGGTCCCCGGTTTGAGGCCGATGACCCGCACGAAACGTTAGAACGTCGGTCCTCTGTGTCGGACGGAATCAAACGGCTGTCCACCGTTGACGGGTTTATACAGTCGTCAGCCGTTGGTGTATAAAGGGCACCGCCCTGGGGGGAGAGATTCTCCATAGTTGTGCCACGAGAAGTCGCTTTAGTAAAAGTCTCACAACGGTAGAGGCGACCTGCCGTTGCGAAGCCATTGTACCCGGACCCCGAAGGACGCGGGCTACAGACTGGGGGCGGCATGTCCCATCCGGATCTTGGTTAGACGGAGCATACCCGCTCCGCCCACGTGCCTTGGCACCACCAATGGGGCTCAGGGTTGGGGGTTTGTTTATAGAGGCTTTTCCGTGCCTCGCGACCCAGCCGGCCAAGGCAAGATCATCGGTCCGTGGTGGCTTCGCATACCCTCGCGAGAGACAAGTCTCCCGAACGAGGGGTCGTCGTTCCACCGCCACGGGTTACGATACTCCGGGAAGCGGCACGCTTCCGGACTTCCCCACTCAGGCGGGGGGGGGGGGCACTGCAGCCCCAGAACCGTTCCAGGACTGCTGTCGTACTCCGTAGGCGGAATAGATCCGCCAGAGAGGACACCCCTACGGACGAGTCCGATTACAGGGGTAGAAGAAAAATGCCATGTCCGCGTTCGCGCCCCTGCCCGACTATGTCGTGCAGAGACCCCAGGAGCACCACATGGAGGTGCGGTACATGGACTTACCCCGGTCGGGCCTCCAGCTTCGTCCAAGTTCCCCGCTCCAGGCTGACTCTGGATCCTCCCCGCGCGACCCGATGGCCCGGGGGTACCACCAGAGTCGACGACCCGGTTGAGAGAACTAGAAACCCATCGGAGTTCCCCATCAGCCATGCGCCGGCAAGCCGACAGCCGATGGAGCGCCCTTCCAGAGTCTGGAGGTTCGTTACTGACCAGCCGGGGACCACCCGCGATCGGCAACGTGCCCATCGCGAACCGACTGATCGACCCTCCGATTGCTCCCGTATTATTTTTATTTTAACGTGGAGGAAGTCTTTCGACGCCCCCGACCCCGGGGAGGGTCGGAAACTAGGAGAAAAGGTGAGCGGCACCCCTTCCCCCCAAACCTTCACGGTGGTTCGCAGCACGGGAGTATAGGCAAGCTAAGGATCATGGTCTGCCGGAGATTTTCCAGACTTCCCAGGCGAATCCGAGCGACTCACCGTCGCCAGGTTCCATGTCCCGCGCCAAAATTTCCCCCCTGCCCGAGGAAGCGAGTCCCCCAACGGGCACACTACACAAGATGCCGATGCTGACCACTTCACACTCGGCGCCCCCGCCCTACCCACCCCAAAACCCCCACCGCCTTTCAGAGCGCGACACCCGGGCCCCTGCACCGAGTGCCCGGCGGGCAACTTCTAAGCTTTCCCCCCCCCCCCCCATTTCCCTGAGCTAACCCCTTGCCTCGACGGGCGCACCCCAGCTACCCCTAAGTAGCGGACCCGTGCGGAATCGAGGGATCCACAGGACTCACGAAGTGCCGATGCCAAGGAGCCGTTACTAGCGCAGTACGCTCCCCGGGGTGTTTTCACGGTCACCATTACGCGACTCCCTACTCAGTCCCACCGCGTACCGCGTGTTCAGGGCCCGCAGTGACACCGACCCCCGTTCCGCGGCTGCGACGACCCCGCAGTAGGGTGTATAAGAGAGTTCTAACTCAGGTCCTCTGAGGGGAGCGCGGGGGCGGGTGGAAGTGAGGGCGCGCGGAGGAGTGCGGTGGGCAGAATTTTAGGCGCGGGGACAACGGGGAGTGGAAGACTGGTTGCGCGCGCACGAGCCGCGGAGTGGGGGAAGCCATAATCGTGGAGGGGATCAGTTCAGGTCAAGTGGCCGCGGAGACCTCTCCAGACCTGGTCCGCCGTCAGAAATTTTTTCAGAGAGAGGGAATGACCCCCGAAATTTTTTCATACCTAACCGAGCGAGGGAACGACCTTGGCCCACCCCCGAAAATTTTTCACCCCTGGCCCACACCGATCTAGCGAACCAATATGCAGCAGAGAAATAATAATTTATCAGAAATTGTACCGAGCGACGTTTTACAAATCACATATTCGAGGGAGGGAAAGAGAGAGAGAGACGGCACAAGCACAGTTATTTTAAAGCTAAATTCGGGGAGGGAAAGAGACAGCAGTGGTACAATCGCACGCATTCTAAAGCTAAAATTTTTCAAAATGTTTTTTTCAATCTTAACGTCGCAGCGTATCGCGCGATCGTGTGTAATTTGACTCCCCTGGAGCAGCTGCGCGAGATGATGTCATTTTCACGGAGCGAAGAAGGCGCGAGTCATAGAATTATGCGGTGTCAGCAGAAATAATACTTTTGGGAACGTCGAATCTTAGAATTAGGTGGTGAGGAGAGAAGGAGGGTAAATAAAATGGAGAAAGAATATACGCTTAAGATATATACATTGTTACATGTGAATAGAATAATAATAATAATAATAATAATAATAATAATAATAATAATAATAATAATTTAACATTTTTTCTTTCTACGAGCATCAGCCAGAATATCACTGATGGCACATGCTACCAGTTCGCCATCTACGAGATACTCCTCGTCGTAATAGTCGCTATCGCGTATGATATTAGCAGCACTGCGCGTATCTAATGTTTCGCAGGCAACACCGCTCTGTTGCAACACGTTAACAAAACAATCAAATTTTACTCTCACATCTTCCGCAGTTTGATGCAACCGCGGATACACATAGCTTACACATGGCTCAAGATTACATAAAAATGATACTGTATTCGGTTTAAAATACAGTGTATTATCGCATAGCGTCATCTTTACAATCGGTGAATTAAAGATCCGAACAAATTCCAATACTAACTCATCAATCTGCATCGAGTCAGGTTCAGGCAATTGTGCACGTTCTTCGATGGATGATTGGCTGTCGAATAGCAGATTCCATGTATTCCATGGTAATATGAGATGCTTCCCATGATTGCCGCCGATAAGAACTTCTACATCGGCCATAGGTCCTACGTTGATTGCAATTTCCAAATACTTGCTACCCACGGATGTTAATGCGTATCTTCTGACCATGATACGCGATGCTCGGCGCGGACTAAGAGAACAATCAAAGCTATGAAATTGTCCGCTCGTATCAGGAATAAACATAAAAAATTTCGAGAAGTTATGAAAATTGAGCCATACCTGTTGAATGTATTCTCCTTGCATGTAGCCACACTATTTTCACCCATCATTGGGACGGTATAATTTATGCGTCCAGCGTTTCTTTCGACACTGGTATTATACAGTTTGGAACACTGTCTGTTCCGTCAAAAGTTGTTGCGACTGCTGAGCGATTGATGGAATAACGTCCGGGAGCCGGCCTAAATAGAGGCTAGTTGCTTCCCCCCACCACAACATTTTATTCTAAAGCTGCCAATTTTCCAGAATGTTTTTCAATCTTAATGTCGCAGCATATCGCGCAATTGCATGTAATGTAATCCCCATTCTCAAGGATAAAAGTCTCGACACGTGTTGAATGTAATATAATACTTTTGGAAGCGTCGAATCCTAGAATTATGCGGTGTTGGCAGAAATTGCATCGAATGATCTTGCGCGCTAATTCGTCATACGTGTGAATCATGGAAAGAATTATGCGATATCAGCAGAAACTGTATAGAACAGTGTTGGAACGGATCGTCGTTTTTGCATGCGATGCATTAGAGGGAGGGGGTACACCGAAAGAGTTAGACAGAGACGCCAAGTCGTGGTGCCAACCATAAAAGCATGCTCTAAACTGCACAAATCGTCAAACACGTTGTAATACATTGCGCGGATAATACATTACATTTACATTCCATTTACGATCATGGAAAAATTCGCACAAGTGGAACGCCAACTGCGGGATCAATCTGCACGATTGATTTCACGCGAAGAATACCTCGCGTGGGAAGAACGGTGCAACGAGTGTATCGAATCTTTGGAAGAACACAGCCGAGTCAAACGTCCTCGATTATCGATCGGTGTTCGACAATCGCTGGTTGCTCGAATCGCGCAGCTCGAAGGGCTGAAATATTCGTTGCGCGGACGTTTCGTGCGCGAAGGTGCCGGACATTCGAGCACGGGACTTTTGTGGCGCGAAATAGATACTGCGTTCGATAGCCGCGTATTAACTGGTGCCGTGCTAAATTCGAATTACATCGAACTGCGCAACTTCCTCCAGGATGCGGCGGCCATTGTGTTGGAGCATGTGCGGGGTCCTTTGAGGAAACATCGAAACCTCAAAGTGAACACGGTGTTCAACGGCGAATTTGTGGCAGGTGACAAGCATGCTTGTAAAACATCAATACCCGAAACTGCGAACTCTTCGGTACATCCGATCTGCAGGAGTGGTACCAACGATGCGTCATCGAACCAACCCTGGCATCGCTGGAAGAGTTCCAGGAACGCGACAGCGGATGGACATTGACGAGAATCCTGAATCTGACCGTCAATGTCAACAAGTACAATCCGCTGCGCGCGGGGTGTCACTACAAGTTGCCGCGGGAAATATTGCTGAAAAAAGCGACGATTAGCTTGCAATCCGCGGACAACGCCTGTTCCGCTTGGGCAGTGGTCGCCGCTCTTCATCCTGCCGACAGTCACGTTGACCGCCCAAGTTCATACCCCGACTATGCTTCCGTATTAAATCTCCAGGGCATTGATTTTCCAATGTCTCTGGAGCAGATTGGGAAGTTTGAGCGGCTGAACAACGTCTCCATCAACGTGTACAGCTTCGAGGAGAAGAAAGGGCCAACATTCTTCCCACTGCGCCTCACCAGCCAAAAGAGGGATCGGCATGTCAATCTGCTCTACACGCCAAATCAAGAGCACGACGATGTATGGCATTTTCTGCTGATCAAGGACTTGTCCCGGCTGGTGAGCACGCAATTGAGTAAGAAGAAGGCAAAGAAATTCATCTGTGATCGGTACGTATATAAACATATGAAATGTTGAAATGTCTCGCGAAACAAATTAAATAAAAATTTTTTGGGTTTACAGATGCATGCACTATTTCGGATCTGCGGAGAAGTTGGAGGTTCATTCGCTGGACTGTGGGAAGATGAACGACTGTGCCATTCTGCTGCCCAGCGAAGGCAACAATCTGTTCAGCTTCGACAACCACTGCAGGAAGGAGCGACTTCCTTTCGTGGTGTACGCAGATCTCGAGTGCATCATCGAGAAAACGGAGGACAGTCGGAGGGGTGAGGAGGATCGCAAATTGCACACGTACCAGAAACATAAGATGCATAGTATCGGTTATTATATGCATTGTTCGTACGATACATCGCTATCGATGTATCGATGTCGCCGCGATGCGGATTGTGTTTCATGGTTCGTCGAAGAACTGAAAAATTTTGCAGACTTTGCCAAACCCGTCCTGACCAGTAATGTTCCGATGTTGGATTTAACTAGCGAACAGTGGACGACATTTCGCAATGCAACAGATTGCCATATTTGCGATATACGAGTTCGCGATCATTGCCAACTATCCCGACGGTTTAGAGGCCCGGCACATTCGGAGTGCAATTCAAATTATAAAAATGTGTTTTACATCCCCATCGTTTTTCATAATTTATTCGGCTACGATTCACATTTTATTATCGAGGAAATAGCTACCGCTTTCGAAGGTCACGTTGGTGTATTACCCATTACTAAAGAAGAGTATATTTCATTCACAAAAAATGTCGAAGATAAGGCTGAATCAGACACACGAAATTATATTAAATTGCGATTCATCGATTCATACAAATTTCTCAATACCAGTCTCGACAAATTAGCATCTTTTCTTAGCACAGATAAATTAAAAATTTTACGATCCAAATTTGAAACATTATCCACCGAGGATTTCAATTTATTGACGCGAAAGGTTGTCTTTCCGTATGAATACCTTGATTGCGCGAACAAGCTGCAGGACCCATGCTTACCGCCGCCCGAGTCATTCCACAGTTCGTTAACGGGCGAGACAGTGTCCGAGCGCGATTACGCGCACGCCGAGACTGTCTGGCAGCGTTTCGACATTAGAACCTTGGGTAAATACAGCGATTTGTATTTGAAAACAGATGTCTTGTTGCTGGCAGATATTTTTGAAAATTGTCGCGAAAGTTGCATCAAGAGTTACGGATTAGATTCGGCACATTATTATACTTTACCTGGTTTCACGTGGGATGCCATGCTAAAACATACCAAAATTACATTCGAATTGCTCACAGACATCGATATGGTCATGTTTGTCGAACGCGGTATACGCGGTGGTTTAAGTCAATGTTCCGGAAGATACGCACATGCCAATAACAAGTACATGTCATCTTACGACGCATCGGAACAGTCATCGTACTTGATGTACTTTGACGTAAATAATTTGTATGGATGGGCAATGTGTCAACCCCTGCCATACGCCAAATTTCAATGGGTCGAAGATGTTGCAAATTTTGACGTGTCTTCGATCACTGTCGATTCACCCACGGGATACATTCTCGAGGTAGATCTGGAATACCCGCAACGTCTGCACGACGCTCATGCCGATCTACCGTTCTGCCCGACGCGTGCCAAACCACCAGGCAGCATACAGGACAAGTTACTCGCGACGGTATACGATAAGCAGCGTTACGTTATCCATTATCGCAACATGCAGCAGTTCACGCGTCACGGTCTTCGTATTACAAAGATACACCGCGTGTTTCAATTCGCTCAATCCCCCTGGCTCCGCGATTACATCGAACTCATTACGCGGTTTAGAACAAGCGCGACAATTGATTTTGAAAAAAAATTATACAAAGTGATGATCAACGCGGTATTCGGTAAAACTATGGAAAATGTGCGAAATCATGTGGATGTAAAACTTTTAACACATTGGGAAGGGCGATTTGGCGCGGAGGCGATGATCGCGAAACCGAATTTCCACAGCAGAAGTGTTTTTTCGGAAAATTTAATAGCCGTTGAATTGCGATAACTCGAGGTGAAATTCAACAAACCGATATACGTGGGTATGTGCATTCTGGACATATCAAAAATTTGTTTGTATGAATTTCACCACGAACACATGTCTCCCCGGCACGGACAAAATTGTAAAATTCTATACACCGACACCGACAGTCTCATTTATCACATTAAATGCGAAGATATCTACGAGACCATGAAACACAATATCGATAGATTTGACACATCCGATTATCCCATCAACAATCCATATAATATGCCGCGCTTAAATAAGAAGGTTCCGGGACCGATGAAGGACGAAAATAACGGTGCGATAATGGCTGAATTCGTAGATCTTAGAGCGAAAATGTATGCACTCCGCGTAGACGGTAAAAATGATACAAAAAAGGCGAAAGGCGTCAAGACCAACGTCATAGCCAGGACGATAACTTTCGACGACTACGCGCAGTGTTTGCACAGGGAGATCGAAATGGTTCGCAGGCAATCATGCATACGGTCGAAATTGCACAAAGTGTACACCATTTCGGAATCGAAAATCGCTCTAAGCCCGCACGACGACAAGCGGTATATCGTACCCGATTCGACCGACACTCTGCCCTGGGGACATTATAATATACCATTGTAAAATAGAAATTATTGGAAAATATAAAATTCTTCGCACATGTATAGAAATTATTATATTTATTAAAGTATTATAAATGGTGAAATTATGCATAAAAATAAAATTGTTCACATGTATATGTATCATTGTATTTATTGAACCATGTATTATTATGTTACAATACATTATTTTTATTTATCCAAGAATTGTGCGATTTATCAAACCCTAGCCACTTGACGTATACCTTATCCCCCTTCCTACGCAATACTTTTTCCACTAGATACACATCAGGATCGGTGACGCGTTGCAGCTCGTGTTCATAGAATCCTCCGGCAACAGGTTTTCCACAGGAATCGAGGAGCAGGTACGTTGCGGGATTAGTTGCCTGTACTTTGGCTATCTCGAACACCTCCGTTGTCCAATTCGGCGTGTAGCCTTTATCCAAGATGGTTTTAAATTTGCTCACGCGCACAAACTCGCCCAACTTGAATCTCGCTGGAGCAGCGATCTTTATGTTGCTGTATACGGTGGCCAGCAGCTTATTGGCGATCGCTGGGGTAACATCGCAAGGACGCATTCCGATGGTTCTATGTTTTCGCCCGTTATACTCTGCAAGTAGACGCGATAGCTCATCGGTCCATCTGTAGGTTCCATTGAGCGTAAACAGTTTCCACATATTGTTCTTCTAAGTTCGATTGAAACGTTCTACGACGGAGGCCTTCATCACCGAATACGTCAAATAATGATTAATGTCATGCTTTGTCAAGAGTTTCTGCACATCGGCATTGTAAAATTCTTTTCCTTGATCGGTTTGCAAATTTTTCGGATATCGATCTCTAAATATCTTTGCAAACGCTTTAGCTACCTCAGCACCACTTTTAGTCTTGAGCACATCGATGACGGTGAGTATGTAGTGATGACCTTGGTTGAATCATGAGTATGGACGCATTTCTACAACGTCAGCTTGCCACAGATCATCGTATCCGTGCACTATGACTCGCCTCCGCGGGAAATGTCTTCGAGCTGGAGCATGCAATTCCTCGACGAGTTGCCGCTTTTTGTGGCCATGGTTTTATTTACTCTTGGATTTCGATGATGGTTGCATGTTTGATCGCAGAGGTGTCTTTGACACGAATGATGCGATAATTATCGTGTACGTGCATTATGTGCGCACCATCGATCCGGGGAAATTCGTGACAAGTTCAACCGTCTCGTTGACAAGTTCAACCGTCTCGTTGACAAGTTCAACCGCCTCGCATGATTCTCCTTCGCAGCGCTGCTGCGGGATAGAATTCGACGCCTGCGATATCTTTTGAACGCTGTTTTGCAGCGCCAGCATCTCTCTCTTAAACACGATCAGCTTCCTCTCTAATTCTTCCTGCTGCTCTCTCAAAAGTTTAATGCTCTTTTCCACGTATAGTTTATTGACGGCATCGCTATCAGCTACCGGTTGAGCTACGCGTCGTATCTTGCGTGATTTTGCATCAAAGTCAGCACCGGTCACGCAAAGAGCGTTGTCTCGCATATAATTTCCAAGCAAACCGTTCCATTTGTAATAATCCATTCTAGCTGCGCCTCTCTTCTCGAGCGATATTCCAAATGTGTTGATCGGCATCTCAATGCATACAGTGCGTATCATCGGTGCGCGGTTTTATTTATAATGAAGCTTCCATCGTGGAGTTCCTCCACAATCGACAGAATTTCATTGTCATGCGAGTTGTTGCCCGCCTGACGCGACGCTTCCAGCAAACGGTATCGATCCACAAGCTCGTTGGGATCGTCCCAGCACATGTAATCGATCTTGTTATCATTTACCACCATGACTCGCGGCACCGTTAGACCTTTCCCTGCTTTATTGGTTGATACACGAGGGAGTAGCGGTGCAATTACATGTTTGTACTTGTATCCCTTGTTGCCTAATATGGGATTTTCAGCACAATGACCGCGTCTGTAGGCATTCGTCGCCAGCAGTATACTTTTGTATTTTTGTTTATCGGCATCGGTGTATACAGCATCGTCGATAATTCTCTTGAAAATCAGTTCGTAAAGGCCGGGCGTTCCTCTGTATTTTACACCGTCGATGATTATATTATCAGCCTTGTCCATATCGAATGCCTTATCCCCAAGCAACTGTGACAGTTTCCTTATCCCTACTTATGATTGCGTCCATATATTTTTGTCCCAGGGGACCCAAATGGCTGCGAAACGTTTCTTGTCCCGCGGGTGTTTGAAGTTGCTATCTAATAGATGCTGCAAACGACTCATCGGGAGTAGTTTCAAAAACATCGTCATCATCATCATCATCATCATCATCATTGGTTGTAAGCAATTGTACACTGGGAAATATACTTTTTGGTGGAGCAGTAACCAGGGACTCGTTTGATGCAACATTCTGCTGTTTTCGCTTCGATTGAACTGGTGTAGAGGTTACGAGTGAATAATCCGATGACGTGCGTGGTTTCCTCTTTCTCTTACGCGATGTGCTCCATGTCGGCAGAATTTTTCTTTCCGGCGTTATTGTTTCATTCCCTTCAACGCATGTGCTCATCAGTGGTGATATTTCAGCTTCTGCCGCTGCGGTATTTTCAACAATATGTTTTAAGGGTTCGACAATAGGTTTAAAGTATCTCTCCAACGCGATATCTTCCTCCATCTTGCCGGTCTTCAAAGCCTGATGTTTCTTGTGAATGGCTTCGCCGGTTCTTGCAATTTCCTTCGCTATTCTCTCGCGATCCTTAATCTTCAGACTATCGATATCGATCATTGTTGTACCGCAGACGTTGCTTTCCCACCGACGTGTTGACAATGATTGACCATCTCACGGTACGGCAAACTCGTTAAATCCCTTTCTATAACGTCCATTGGACATCGCGCTATCCTTGTCTATCACCACGAAACCATATTCCAGCTGCCAGCAATTACGACACAAAGCGCAGAAATCCTCGTAAGACATATCAGTGTTTACATGATCGTTGTACACATGTTTCAAGTTGGTACCATCCTGCTTAAACAGAATCAACAGATTCGCATTGTCGCGTATAAGATGTTTGGGAATCTTTGCATCTGTCTGACAGAGATAGAAGCAGTCAACGTTCGAGTGGCGCCCCATTGCAATGTATTCCCTTATCGTATCTTGCTTGTCGCATTCCACGTCATCAAAGATAAAAATGGAATTCGGTAGCGATTCGTTCGGTGGGATCACGTCACTGTTATTCGAAAATGTGAAGTAGCCAATTTCATCTATCGCAGTCAATAAATTCTTCAAATACTGATATTTCGGCTGTTGCCGCACGAAGCGCATCCTCGTTGCGAACCGCGAAAATGATTTTTGATACATCGAAGCGGTGACGCGCCCTATTTATAGGCCCCCGCCAAAGCAAAACAGCTCAGTATTCGAAATGCTTCTCGTTCTGTCGGATAATTGCGATATTCGAGACCTAACCTCTGAGCAGTTGAAATATATACCAAAGATTATTCTACTGCGCGAGTTTGGCAGGCACATTGATCAGTTGTGGGACAGACTGCCCGAGCATATAAAAGCCGATTCTGAGGTTCGGCAGCATCGTCGGTGTCTGGAACATTATAATCGCCCTTGGCAGCGAACGCATATCGACGGTTCAGCACCACTGATTAAAAGCTGTAGCGAATGTCGCCGACATGAGTAAGGAAAGGTTGTGGTTTGTTAAATCGGGCGATAAACGCGCTACCTGTCGAATTACATATCCCGGGATACCAGTTTTGTGGTACAGGAACTCGTCTGGCAAAACGATTGGCTAGAGGCGATCAAGGTATCAATCCGTTGGGCGCAGCGTGTCGCGAACACGATATAGCGTATTCGCGCAGCATCGATCTCAGCAAAAGGCACGCGGCAGATAACGTACTCGCTGACAAAGCGCGAAAACGCATCGTTGCGCGAGACTCGACTCTGGGCGAGAGAGGTGCTGCTACAGCTGTTTGGGCAGCTATGAAGGCCAAGACGAAAATCGGAATGCGGATGAAAACAAAAACTCGCAAATGGACTGCAAAGAGAGCACCGCAAAAGCGGATTCTTCCGGTGGCAAAACGGGGTGATATATTACCACTTCTCCCGCTGCTAGGTGTTCTCGGATCACTAGCTGGTGGAGCGGCAGGGATCGCCAAGGCCGTAAACGATAATAAGGCGGCGCAACATCAGCTGCAGGAAATGCAACGTTATAATCGCTCCATGGAAGGTCGCGGACTTTATCTCGCGCCATACAAGCGCGGACAGGAAATATCGAAACGAAAAAAAAAAACGCCGAATAGAAAATAAAAATGCCTGTGGGCGTAACTACAGATGTGCAATTGGCGGAGTTGGCAAAACGTATGCGTATTCCATTTTATAGGGGTGGTTTTATGCGTAATGCGCTACCTGCCGGAGGAGTACGACGAAACGAGAGCGGCATCGTAAATTTGGACAACGTCGAGGGGC
Organism: Andrena camellia; assembly: GCA_029448645.1. NCBI lineage: Eukaryota > Metazoa > Arthropoda > Insecta > Hymenoptera > Andrenidae > Andrena > Andrena camellia. Next base: position 30,208,235 of record CM055679.1, read on the forward strand.
CGGGGACTCATTGGGTGGCGTATGCGAAGAGAGGGTGTCGAGCTGTATATTTCGAGAGCTTTGGAAATCTTCGACCGCCTAAGGAATTGGTGAAATATCTGGATAAAGATGCTGTGATGATTGAATACAATAGAACGTCTTATCAGCAGTACAATCAGAGCAACTGTGGACAACTATGTCTACGCTTTCTACAGACGATCGGGACCAAATTTAAGGATTGACTTCCCACCGCGCTGATTCAGTACTAGTCGAGCGGTACAGCTCGGAATATGTCGTTAACATTCACTCTAACCGGCAAGAGTAGTACCCTCGCGGTAAGCTACTTTCTACCCATAGATTTGTGCAACGATGATTACGAGCTTGGTCTAACAACCTTTGAAACTTATCATACGATAGCGAACATTGACTCAAGTAATGATAAATTCTACTTCGCCGTAAACTATGACACCAGCAACAACATCACTCGTGAATACATTTCGATTCTCCACGGGTCCTACGAACTAGATGCTATTGCCAAGTATTTGAAACAGCGATTACTCGAGCGGTATCCTCAAAATCTCGGTGGCAATGATGCCGACAATGGTGGTGGTGACAACGATGCGTATCCAGTAGTGTTGCGTCCCAACAACAACATCATGAAAAGCGAGCTATACTGCTCGTTTGCCGTAGACTTTACAAAGTCCAATAACATTGGATCGCTATTGGGATTCTCGACGAATCGAGTATTAGAACCTGGACGGTGGCACGAATCGGACGATCCAATTAATATCATGAACGTAAACATTATTCGCGTAGAATATAGCGTGACCGCTGGTGCGTACAACAATGAGAAGCACGTACATACGATACATGAATTTTCTCCGAGGGTCCCACCAGGATATAAAATATCGGAAACCCCCGCACAGATCATTTACCTTCCGATCACCGCACGGGTCATTACGGATCTAACGATACGCGTTGTGGATCAAGACTGACGGTTGCTCGATTTCCGAGGTGAAGAGATTACCATCAGACTACACGTACGGCGGCGACGACGATAATACGTGTGGTGCGAACGAAAGAGATGCTTGTGTTGAATGACACCAGAAACCCGTTTCATCCAAACGAAATTGTTTGCAACAACAACAACAACAACAACAACAACAACAACAACAACTCTGATCGCGCTAAAACGAAGAGGCTCAGTGCTGCGAAAATTGCATTTCTGAAATCACTGGGATTCATCGTACGCATTTAATTTGAAAAAATGGTTGACACTCTAAGCATTGGAGGGAAGCCGACGTTTGATGATCGCATCGTCAAGCTCCAGACTCACACATACAACCCGTACGTCAACACGACGTTTGGATACAGTGATGAGATAAGAATACCTATACAGCATCAGGATTTATACACATTGCCGTGTGAAAGTTTTCTCTACGTGGAGGGGAAATTGACGATACATATGTCAAATGATGCATTAACGGTGACGTTGGGAAATAATTGTGTGGCGTTCTTATTTGACGAGATTCGATACGAGCTGAATGGCGTGGAGATTGACCGCAACAGAAACGTTGGAATAACTAGCACGCTTAAAAACTATGTATCGCTGACACCTGGCGAAGGCAAAAATTTGGAGAATGCAGGATGGGGCTTGAGACGACGTAATGGGCCACTATTTAAAAATCATTTCAATTTTTGCATCCCGCTCAAATATTTGCTGGGATTTTGCGAGGGCTACACACGCGTGATTATTAATGCGCGTCACGAATTGATTTTAATACGATCGCGCAACGATCCCACAATTCTCTAATAGGATCGCCGATGTTGGAACCAGAAATTGAATTACTTAAAGTGCAATGGCGGATGCTTCATGTAACGCTGACCGACGTTAATAAGCTATCGTTGCTACATACATTGGAAAGTGGACAAAACCTAAGCATTTGTTTTCAATCGTGGGATCTGTACGAGTATCCTCTCTTGCAGAGCACGACCAAGCATTCGTGGGCCGTGAAGGCATCTGCGCAGCTGGAGAAGCCGCGATGCGTTATCTTTGGCCTACAGACTAATCGAAAGAATGTGATGACTGAAGATGTTACTGAGCTCGACAACTGCAACCTGATCAATCTAAAACTTTTTCTCAACTCGGAATTTTATCCGTACGATGACTTGAACTTGGACTTTGACAAGAATAGGCATGCCATCTTGTTTCATATGTATACGCAATTCCGTAAATCGTATTATGGATATAGTTGCAACGAGGCATTATTCACCGTGGTCGAATTTTTACAATTTGGCCCCCTCGTCGTAATTGATTGCTCGCGACAAAATGAGTCGATCAAGAATGGTTCCGTGGACGTGCGCATAGAATTCGAATGTAGAGAGAATGTACCTGCAAATACTACAGCCTACTGTCTGCTTCTGTACGATCGGTCGGTTGAATACAATCCACTGACAAACATGGTGCGAAAAATCATTTAAATTGCCGCGCTACTTGCTCGCCCTCTCCTGTGTCAAAATTTCATCGTGAAAATCGAGATGCTTTACGAGAAAGATCGCATTCTCCCGTCTGTCTTGGAAGCGAGTGGACCTCTAAATTGTACCGATAATGGCCATACCGTCATTTGTTGACCTGCAAGGGTTCATCGTTGATGGAAGATTTGTCGTCAAGGAAGTGGCTGTCCTACGAAAGGGAACAATTCTCTCGGACTATATTTTTGGGAGTTCGATGCCCTAATATCTTCTTACGAAATCTGACAAATCAAGCATCCGGTGGTTGGCGGCAAAACATCATGGATTACGGTGGGAAGATGGAGATGTTCCATACAGTACGGCTAAACAGCTAATTACGAAAGCTGTTGCTGATGCGATCGATGAAGAAGATGACGCATCCCATATCGTATACGTTAAAGGGCTGCAGGAACGCGACTGGCTTGCGGATTTCCTCGATGAAAATACGAGAGCGGACGTGATCATCGAGACATTGGACATTGACTACGAGGATATCAAATCTCTAAATAAGCTACATGTAGTTAATACTCTGCGATGTGGCAGACACGCAAAGCACTGTGCCTTGCAAAATGTATTTAAAATATTCAACTGGTGGTCTAAACACCAGAGAGAAATGCATAAGTAAATAAATATAATCAATTTTTAATGCATAAATGTTTTTTCTTCACCCATCCCCAACCCAACCTCCTGCATGTGATGTACGCTAGATTAAGATGATGGTTGTAATTATTATGTAGAAGTAGTTCGATGCGCGATCAAAGTGGTATCCTACATGATCAAAGTGGTACCATACACGTCCTGAGTGGTACGATTGATGTTGAAAGTGGTACGATACACGTTCAGAGTGGTCTAGTCGAATGATGTGTCCAAAGAAGAAGGGGAAGAAGATGAGTGCGAAGAAGAAAAAGGAGAGGGTGTCCAGTGAATAATTCGAAGAAGATACATTGAAGGAGAGGATGGTCAGCGAAAATGCAGGTGAAGAACAATGGTATCTTACTTTGCAAAGCTATGCAACTTTGGGCATGGATCTACTTGCGGGAGCTTGGAGATGCAGCGAGACCAGTTGTCTGTCAACCGTTACATCTAAAAGTCATTTGTGCAACAATTTTTTCATTTTTTTTTCTTGACATTTTTTTTTATTTGTGCAATGGGACTATTGCGGATAGCGCCGGAGTGCGGCCCCGAGGTATGTACACAATAATATTTTTTTACATTTATCACGTGTAACCGGTGAAATCGTGTTCGATCCCGCGGTCGTAAATATTATATCGCGGGTTTCTGTGTTGTAGAACTCTCCGCCAGAATCGCCGCAATGGTCCCCCGATTGGGGCGGGCCAATATGGTCGCCGCCGCAGCTGTCACCGTCGCCGCCGCCGTAGGTATGCAATACTTTGGTGTTGGTTTTGTACATTTGATGTTTATTGTGTTTAATGTATCCGTGTTATATCGATATTTGTGTGTGTGTTCTAGGACTTGCCACTGAATATATTCAGGGCATAGTTGGAGGGTCAGGAGTACGACGTGCCCCCCCCCCCCCCAGGCCGTACACATGCGACGATCGGGACCTGCGATTGGACCGGTGATGGCTGCGCATGTGCGACGCCCATGGGGGCCGTATCCAGGGGGGCCCCTGCGACGACCGCGGCCTCCATCGCCGCCATCGCCCCCTTGGATCAACGTTAGGCTGCGGCGGTCGCCGCGGACCCCATCACCGCCACCACCCCATACACCATCACCGCCTCCGCCCCCGTCGCCCCCGTGGCGTTTCGAGTGGATGTTGGCGGATTATGCATCGGAATCGTCATCGCCACCACCACCTTCCCCTTAAAATATATTTTATTTAATTTATATTTTTTTTATTATTTTTATTTTATTATTTCCTTTTCTTTTTCTTTTTTATTTTATATTCTATTTTTATATTTTTTCTATTTATATTTTTATCTTTTTTATCTTTTTTTGTCTTTTTATATTTTTCTATTTATATTTTTTATCTTTTTTTTTATATTGTATTTTTTCATATTATATTTTATATTCTATTTTATATTGTATTTATATTCTTTCTATTTTTCTTTTCTTCTTCTTTTTATTCATATGTATATATATTATTTTTTCGTTTGTAACAATATATCATCATTTAAAACATATATTATTTCTCCATTTCATTTACCCTCCTTCTCTCCTCACCACCTAATTCTAAGATTCGACGTTGCCAAAAGTATTATTTCTGCTGACACCGCATAATTCTATGACTCGCGCCTTCTTCGCGCCGTGAAAATGACATCATCTCGCGCAGCTGCTCCAGGGGAGTCAAATTACACACGAACGCGCGATCCGCTGCGACGTTAAGATTGAAAAAAACATTTTGAAAAATTTTAGCTTTAGAATGCATACGATTGTACCACTGCTGTCTCTTTCCCTCTCTCTGAATTTAGATTTACAACTATGTAGTGCCGTCTCTTTCCCTCCCCGAATATGTGATTTGTAAAACGTCGCTCGAAACAGTTTCTGATAAATTATTATTTCTCTGCGCTTGGCGGTTCGCTAGATCGGTGTGGGCCAAGGGTGAAAAAATTTTCGGGGTGGGCCAAGGTCGGTCCCTCCCTCGGTTAGGTATGAAAAAATTTCGGCTGCAGGTCATTCTCTCTCTGAAAAAATTTCTGACGGCGGGGCAGGTCTGGAGAGGTCTCCGCGGCCGCTCGGCCTGGACTGATCCCCTCCACGATTACGGGTTCCCCCACTCCGCGGCTCGTGCGCGCGCCACCAGTCTTCCACTCCCCGCTGTCCCCGCGCCTAAAGTTCCCCCACCGCACTCCCCCGCGCGCCATCACTTCCACCCGCCCCCGCGCTCCCCTCAGAGGACCTGGTCTAGAACCCGCGTAGCCTTACTACTAACATTAACATTTATAAGAAAATGTCCTTACAACAATATTTTTTATAACAAAAAAAGAAACATGTAAATTTACTCATTAGCAGAAGGTTGGGTCTGCACTGTATCTTGCTGCAACGGCTCACTCCGGACCACAGTGGCGCGTGCAGACGATGTCCCTGGATCTTGATGATCCGTTAATGCTGCGAGGGCAGGAACGCTGGCAGCAGAAATATCCTGAAACATATAAATGTTATTTGGGTTAGAAGAAGAAAAACCCGTTGATGTCGTTTGGTCGACTCCCTGCAGGACCATTGCCAAATCCTGGATGTTCTGATCAATTGGTGGTCTCGGCGCGGTCGACGTCCTTCGCCGTTTCGAAGCTTCCTCCTCCGAAGAAGTCGTTTGGTATCGCGTGGGTTTCGTGACCACACGTTTCCCTCATCGGTCCATGTCAGTCTGTAAGTAAAGGTACATATTACAGTACTTAGCAAAGACGGGTTAGCTGTTTTTTTTTTTCATTTTAGATGCATGCATCGCAATATTAACGAGATTTAAGATCAAGAGACTTGACATAAAAAAAATGCAATACTTTATGCACCAACTATTCTCACCTATATAACGTACTACTTAATAATTCGAGTGGAAATCGACAAAGGCTACAACAGTAGAAAACGTGAAAAAGTGACCCATGCAGAAACATTCGAATCAAACGATAAAATAACTCATCACCAGAGATTAACAAGGATACGTGTAAATATGGTTTTACTTGTGAAGAGCAATACAAAAGAAGAAAATGTAAATATAATAGCACGTCACTCACCAGAAAATAGTCGTAATTTACCAAAAACAAGAGACGAAACTAGAAATGGAAAAAGATTTTTTTTGTACATGGAGGAAATCCCTAACGGATACCTCACCTCCGTGGGAGGGGTGAGATTATGTGTGGCTTGCACCCACTAAAACCACCATGGAGACCGCCTGACGTGAGAGGATTACACAAGGGGAGGGACTGGCAGCCAGATACTTCTAACGATAATGAAGATGGAAGAATTTGAACACTACGGCTTCTCGCTGTGTGTAATAACGGCAACGACATAGCTACGGGTTTCTAAGGGGATGGGGTCGTCGTTATTGCCAATGGGCATATCACCGTGAAAAGGCATTCTAAAACATTTGGCGCGAACCTGATAGGGGGAGATATATGAAATGTCCTGGCTCAATGTGGCGCATTTATATACGCCAATAGCCGAAAACATTATGCCGATATCATAAAAATCATCGACCTGTAGAAATTTTTTAATACCTAAACGATAGGAGGTATTGGAGTCCATGCTAATATTGAAAATTACGCAGATGGAGCCATCGTCTGAGATGCAACAATTATCGCGTATATTTATGCCCAGAGATATGCTATTGAACTGTATCTTACGGTATTGAGAACAATTGGGGTCGTTACTAAGCGGTCTAGATACCCGAATAGAAAAATCGACGTTACAATGAATATTTGTACCATGAATTTCTCTCTCCCTCATCCTATTGCAATATTGTTGGAGAGGAAGACTTGGCTTTCTAAGATATTTTCTAAAAATGGACCTTGTTTTCATATGGAAAAGCAGAACATGAATCTAAATTACCAAGACGTCTGACATCGTTGGTTAAATGAAGAAGGCCGTGGACGTTATAACTATTAAAAGTTGGGCCATAAAGTTCTTCGTTACGAAGAACAAATTTTTGCAAAGCTAACTCTGCGAAGCTCAAGTGTGGGATCGAAGGAGTTTCTGAAACTAAAACCCTTATGGCCGCATGTAATAATAAGAAATGCTTGTATACGTTTTTCTCCAGTACAAGATTCAGTATAACTGGCCCTGTATACAGAAGAAACTGACAAAATTCGGTCGCCTTATATTTAGAGGATAGTTCAATAGCTCTGGGACGTCTGGCAAAGTCTGAGGGGCAATATCTGTTAAGACTATTCAGTCGCACAGACAGTATAGAAATGTCTGTGCGGCGCAATTTTGAGAAACGTGAATAGTCTCCATGTACCCACGCAGACAACAGTTTCTTTACTACGCCCAAACATACAAGAATCCACTGCTCCGTTTCTACTGCCTCTCAATTCTCCTTCTCCACGCGTAGTAGAAAGGGTAGGGACACACCTACAGCAATAACGGCACATTTGTGTTGGTGCGTAGGCCATGTGACGTCACGCGTAAGGAATTGCTAGGTAGTTGTGGCCATCTGAAGGCCACTGGCAGTATAGGGTTTAGATGATTGGAAGGCGTTCTAGTTTGTCCCCTGTCGTGGCCCTACGTCCACGATTGTAAGGGATACGCTGGATAATGACTATCACACCTTTAGTGGGTTAAAGATATATGTATTTACAAGACAACGCCTTATTCGCCAAGCGAACTCGGGCGTGACTAACGGCCTTCGACAACCGTCGAATGAGGCGCACAAGCGCCAGACGTGTACAACACACACGTGGCTGTACCACTAACAAAGTCGAACACACTGGATGGACACGTGGTCCTGCCGAGGATACAATCTTCTGCGACTATTCGCAGAGAAGTCAAATAACGAAGTGGCGCGCCATGCGTCCAGCATGGCCACGCACGTCGGCTGTGGCGGCCTCCCCACTACCGAACCGTTCTCGGAGTGGGGGAACGGCCATTCCCCACACACTCCCCCCGAGTACAAGTGCACACGCGCACGAACATAACCTAAGTACTACAGAATAAAATAATATAATATGGAATATATATGTATATGTACAATTATTTACAGAGTGCATGTACGATATAGCGAGGTTGGCGGGAATCTCGTACTTGTGTGGTTATGAGCCCTGCGCAAATTTCGCAGTTTTTCGCGAATATGTCTTTAAGACAGAATGCGACGGAATGTCTGATGGCGCCGAAGGATCCTTCGACGGTCCTGCTTTATCAGACGTCAAGTCGGCGGCATTTTCTAATAAAAAGAACGCGGGTTTTAATAGATCGGTGGACACACATTTTGTGGTACCGTTCATTATGATTTCATACACTGCGTCTGAAATGCGTTTCTCAATTTTGAACGGGACGGAATATGGAGGTTCCAGCGCCTTCTTCGCCATATTGCGAAGAAAGACATGGGAGCACGTTTTCAGTTCTTTGAAAAAGAATGCTCGCTTTTTATAGTTGTACACCACGGGCACCGGCCGCACCATGCGCATGTATTCTCGGAACTCCTCGATGAATATCCGCGGGTTGGGCGACAAATCGTCGGGAAGAAAGAATTCTCCCGGCAAGCGAATGGCAGTTTCAAACAGAAATTCAGCCGGGGACGCGCCAGTGTCTGCAGGAACGTGCGAACGCAACCCCATGAGCACTGTGGACAGCGTTCGGGACCAATTCTCTCCTGTATGGCACATAATTGCCGCTTTTAATACTCGGTGCCAACGTTCTATCATGCCGTTGGACGCCGGGTGATACGGTGTAGTCCGTATTCGTTCAGAGCCTATTAAGGTAAACAACGCAGTAAATAATTGTGACTCGAACTGTGATCCCTGATCGGTGGTTATCACCTTAGGTGCACCGTATCGAGAGATCCAAGTATCGTAGATACTGTCCGCGCAGAAGTCTCGACGATAGGAGTTGCCTCAACCCAGCGCGAAAATCGATCGATCATTGTCAGAGAGTATGCAAAATCATCACTAACCGATAAAGGACCGATTAAATCAATGTGTATTTGGTCAAATCGACCATCCGGTGCAACGAAATGTTCTGGAACACGTTTTACGTGTCGAGTGACTTTTGATCGTTGACAATCAATACATTGCTTGCACCAGAGTGCAATGTCTCGGTGCATATTTGGCCAGACATACCGTTGCCTGATCGTGCGATCTGTGATCCCCGCACTGGGATGAGCAGGCTTGTGGAACATCCCAAAAACTGTCTTGCGCAAAGATGCAGGAATGTATGGGCGAATGGCCTCGCCTGACATCTCGCAAAACACCGCGGTATGGGCCGGGCTCCATTGCAATTTAATTAGTTTCAATGGAGGGTTTGTCATTGTTTGTAATTGACCCATCTCCTCGTCTTGAATCTGTGCCAGCGCCAATTCTTTCAGATTAATCTCCAGAGGAAGTCTGAGAGATTCTATTCGCGACAATAGATCTGCCACGACATTGTTTAGACCGGGAATATGTTTTATTATCGTAGTGAACTGAGCGATAAATTAAATTTGGCGTATTTGACGCGACAATGCCTTGTCAGACGATTGTTTAAAAGCATAAACAAGAGGTTTGTGGTCGGTTAAAATTTCAAAATTGTTGCCTTCCACGTAGTATCTAAAATGCTTTAGAGCTTCAAAAATCGCGGTTAGCTCGCGATCGTATGCACTGTAATTTAATTGTGCGGGCGACAGCTTCTGGGAGAAAAACGCCAACGGTTCCCTCTCGCCTGAGATATTCTGCTGTTCAAGGGCTGCGCCCATTGCCACGTTCGACGCATCGGTTACGATGCGCGTTTCGGCATCTTGTCGAGGGTGTACCAGAAGGGTAGCCTCCACAAGCTTCGCCTTGACGTCAGCAAAAGCCAGTTCTGATTCTGCAGTCCACTCGATTGGTCTCTTATCATTCTTTTTAGAATCCTTAAGATACGCGTTCAGCGGTTCCTGAATTTTGGCGGCATGAGGAATGCTGAGTCTATGGAAATTAATCATGCCCAAAAAACGTCTAAGCTCGATTATAGTTTTAGGTTTTAGGAAATTCGTGATAGTCTCCACCTTCTTGGTGGTAGGACGAATACCCTTTGAGTTAATTAGATATCCTAGAAACTCGATTTCGGACACACCGAATGCACATTTGCTTAGGTTTAATCTAAGGTGAGCAGATTTTAATCTTTCAAACACGACTTTTAAATGTTTTGCATGTTCCTCTTCCGAGGAAGATGCAATTAAAATATCGTCTATGTAAACGAAAGCATAGTCCAAGTCCCCAAGCATCCTATCAACGTATCGTTGGAAGGTTTGACTCGCATTTCTCAAGCCATAAGTCATATATACAAACTCAAAGAGACCAAACGGCGTGATGACTGCCGTCTTTGGCACGTCCTCAGACGCCATTGGAATCTGGTTATATGCTCTGTGCAAGTCAAGCGAGGAGAAAATTGTCCTACCCGACAGATTCGTCGCACAATCGTGCAAATGAGGGGTCGGGTACCGATCCGGTACTGTTATCGCGTTAGTACGCCGATAATCACCCGCGATTCTCCAAGTTCCGTCCGCTTTCATGATCATATGGATCGGGCTGAACCATGGACTGGAAGACGGGCGGCAAATGCCCGCTTCCACCAGCCTTTGAATTCCGCTTTTGCGGCTTTTAATTTGTCCGGGCTTAAACGCCTGGGTCGTTCGGAAACTGGAGAGCCAGTAGTATTTATATAATGAAAAACATCACCACCGGTCGGTGGAGCTACACGAGAATTTCCCGTGATTTCGGGGAATTGTAGTAATAAGCTCGAGTACGTCGACGCATGATCGATCGTACTGGTCGATATAAATTCCACCCGTTTAATGCTAGCATGGACTTGTAATCCAGTTAGGGAATCCACAAGAACACGCTTACGCAGGTCGACCGATAATCCGAAGTATGACAACAAATCCGCGCCTATAATCGCGTAAGGAACGTCTGCGATCGTAAAATTCCACCTCAGTGGACGTCTGAGTCCCAGATCGAGTGATCTAAATGACTCGCCATAAGTGTTAATTCGCGTATCGTTCGCGGCGAATAACTTAAACGAAGTTGGCTTACCGCGAATTTTGTGAACAACAGGAAGCAGCGAAATATCTGCCCCTGTGTCAACGAGAAACATTTGTCCGGTTACGCGATAGCGTACATGGAGACGCTTTGAGGTAGTGCGACCTTCCACGTCCGTCTCCGCGACGGAAGGTCGAACTATTTTCCCTGATTCCACGTCGCGTACTGCGAGCAATACGGTTTGCAATGCAGTGGATTATTTGGGAATTTCTCGTGGGATTAACATAATTTCCCTTTGCTCTTATCGCGATTGGGTTTACGTTTATGGTTAGACCTAGATTTAGATCGCGAATTACGTGCATTTAACTTGGTCTCAACCTTTTGTAATCTTTTCGAAATCTCTTTTAATTGATCTCGAAGTTCGGAAAACGCGGAATTTGACACGTCGGGCGTTTCGACAGTGGCTACGACCGGGTTGTCGGCGCTTTGAGAAGTTTCTGCTATTTTATCCGCCATTTCCGCGAGTTTATTCAAGTCGGTAATGTCTTCCGCGGCTAAAACCGCGCGCGTAGTGGCTGGTAAATGCTCGTTAAAGATTGTACGAAGTATTTCGTCGCTGCATTTACCCTTGTTTAAACCGCGGAGTCTCTTTAAAATCAATGAGGGCATTCCCGTTGTGGAGATTTGCCCTTTTAACAACTTCCGTAAATTTTCTTCCGCCAAAGAGGCGTAAGTGCCTACAATGCGCTTTTTTATTTGTTGGAAGAGGTCTTCCGGTTGCGGAATTTGTGTAATTAAGTCATTAAGTGACTCAACGATTTCATCGTCAAGCTCAGCGATCACAAAATCCGCCTTCGTACTATCGACTGTGATGTGGACGCTTCGCAAAGACGCTTCGACCCGCACAAACCAAGTTTCAGGATTTGCGCGAAAGAATTTTGGAATTTTCGGAATCCTATAATTGTCGATGCGCGGATCGCTAGAGGCTTGATTATGCCCCGAGATGCCCGGATTGTCGTCGTTGGGCGGCATTTTAAAGTAAGTAATTAAAATTACTATAATACAAAATATTAGATAAAACCGTATGACTATTAAAATTACTACGCAATACTGTAACAGCATGAACTGGACTTATATGCATAAGTGCTGCAATACAGCAAGGACACGTTACAAACGCGAATACGTGCTACATTGTTGACGACAATGTCTCGGCATTTTTCAGGAGTCCCTACAAGGTTGCGCTTCGCGGACGAGTTCAGACGAACGCGTGATGCTCGCCGAGCGCCACGCTGTTGCCAATAGTTCCGATAGCGATGCTACGCATTTGACGGTACGCAATTCCACGAATTCTCGACCAATCCGGCAACGTCGCAGTTTTTTATACTCGCACGCGCACGAAATTTCGAACAGTACGAATATTATACGTTATAAAAGAGACTCATAACCACCACAAAATACGAATAATTATTGCCAACTCGCTCACCGCAATGCCTTCGCTGATTTCTCGGCGCAATCCCAGGAACAGTAGCAGTCCAGGACGTCAGCCAACACGTGCTGACGGCGGGAACCGGTCAAGCGCAGGAAGCCAGAATCTGCATCCAGGAACCTGGTCGTGGCTCTGCCTGAACACCTCGGTCCTGCAGACACCAGGCACCCTGATGAAAGCCGAAGAGCTCCTCAGGACGTCGTCTCGACGGGTAGACTGTGCGACTGGTGCATGTGGCACATGCTACAGGAGATCACCAAGGGTAGGCGATTATGGACATCCTCTCGGACAGGATCGACAGCAATCACGGCATCAACTGCTTGGCTGATTTCTGACGATATGGTTCTGTTTCAGGAACAGGGCTGGCCGACTTCCAGACCAGCGTCTCGTGGTACTTCCAGTATCCACGTGGTGAAACGAACGTCGGGGTCACCAGATGTAGGGTTTAGATGATTGGAAGGCGTTCTAGTTTGTCCCCTGTCGTGGCCCTACGTCCACGATTGTAAGGGATACGCTGGATAATGACTATCACACCTTTAGTGGGTTAAAGATATATGTATTTACAAGACAACGCCTTATTCGCCAAGCGAACTCGGGCGTGACTAACGGCCTTCGACAACCGTCGAATGAGGCGCACAAGCGCCAGACGTGTACAACACACACGTGGCTGTACCACTAACAAAGTCGAACACACTGGATGGACACGTGGTCCTGCCGAGGATACAATCTTCTGCGACTATTCGCAGAGAAGTCAAATAACGCACGTTGGCTCTCGCGGCCTCCCCACTACCGAACCGTTCTCGGAGTGGGGGAACGGCTGTTCCCCACAGCAGACGGGCAGCAGGATCTGCCGTCGATCTGCCGGCAGCCCCTGACAAGCAGGCTCTGCCGGCAGAACCGTAGCTGAATGCGGACGCAGACTGCGCCGCAGCTGCCGGCAGATTGTTATCAGGGTAATGTCAAGTAATGCATTATATTAAGTTAAACTTAAGTTGCAAGTACTTGAAAGTGTATATAATTTGACATGAATTTTTAGAGGGTACAGTACAGAGTACACACCTTATTATACAAATTTGGTAATTAGTATTTTATGTTATTATGCACTATGTTTTCTAGTCCTACAGAGGCAATTGCGACCCAGGCCCCTTTTCGAGTTTAAGATACCGGCTTACCACCATTACATGGCTAATCCCATCAATAGGGCCATGAGTGGGGCAAACCGATGTGTCATTGACATTAATGTGTTCTCCATGCATCTCAATACTTTCCGAAATCTATTGCATAGTTTGAATGTCACCAGCGTAGTTGCGTTTAGTGTATAAGTTCTTCAGACTATATTATTCATCTATTGTCATTTTTCATTTCTCTGTACTCTAAAGGGTACGTTGATAATAATAATAATAATAATTATAATTATTTTGTAAAAATATATATAGTCATTGGTCAAATTGTATTTCAGGCCTCTAATCCCAGACTGTTGAATAATTTTTATTGGATTGACTTAAATTTAGCATTCTTTCAAGGGTAAGTTACAAGGATCGTGACAGTAAATCGTGACTTTTACGGTCATGACACAAAATGTCATGACTTTTACTGATATGGACCTTTAAAGGTCAGCTTCTTCTTCGGGCTGCTGGTCGTCCGTCCACAAATTGCGGCGCATTCGCGATGCATTAGAGGCTGCCGCCGCGCGTGGACCACTCTTCTTACTTCGAACCCTCTCCTTAGCGGCTCGAAGTACCTGCTGCATCAACCGTTGAAAATCCGATCGGAGCGGCTTGGTGAAGTGCGGGTTCCCAGACACCGCTTCTGAAAAAGTAATGCAAGCAAAGTACGTTAGCATAATTATGCATAAAAACATGGAAATGCTTATTGATTCGTACCGTAGATCGCCATCATGATACGGGTGTTGTACAACGGCCTTTGACCTGTTCGGCCGAACCACGTGAAGGACCGTGTCACGTCGTCAACCAGCGCTTCCTTCAGGCAAATACCGACCGCTTCCTTCAGGCTGAACCCACCCACGTATTTTAAATATTGAACCTAAACAAAGTAAGTAACGATTGATGTATGTATTATATAAAATTAAATAAGAGCATAATTTTGTTTTCGCTTACAGCATTGAAATAATTGTCGTCATCGATATACTCGAAACAGTCCACCTCCTCCGGCGACGATAGCGGAATGGCGGCTGGTTTTTGTGGTGGACCGTTATGGGTGGGCTGCACATGCCGAAGAATACTCCCCAACAGAGTATTCATTCTTCTGCAAATACAACGGATGGAGACGTAACGTATTAATAAACACGATGCATGCGATACTTACTTTAGCTCCGTCTCGACGCGCGCCGTGCGATCTTCCAGGCTCCTGCGAACATGAACATTTATAATAGAAAACTTTACACTATCAATATTTTTATAACAAAAAAAAAAGAAACATGTAAATTTACCCATTAGGAGACGGTTGGATATGCACTGTATGGTGCGGCAATGGCTCACTCCGGATCACAGTGGCGCGTGCAGACGATGTCCCTGGATCGTGATGATCCGTTAATGCTGCGAGGGCAGGAAGACTGGCAGCAGCAGAAGTGTTCTGAAACACACGAACGTTACTTGGATTAGTCGTAGAAAAATTCTTTGACGTTGTTGGAATGTATTCTTCCTGCAGGATCATCCTCAAATCCTGGACGTCCTGATCGATTGAATGCTTCGTCACGGTTGACGTCCTTCTCTTTTTCGGGGCTTCCTCCTCCGAAGATGTCGCCTGGTACCTCGTTGGTTTGGCGACCACACGCTTCTCTCGTTGCGACATGTTAACCTGTGAGTAAAAGTACATATTACAATACTTAGCAAAGACGTGTTGGCTGTTTTTCCTATTTTACATGCATACATGCAATATTAACCTAACCCAAACCTCAAGATGAACCCAGGTAATGTATTACTCAATAATTCGCGTGTAACTCGACAAAGGATATAACAGTATGAAACGTGAAAAAACGACCCATGAAGAAATATTCGAACCAAACGATAAAATAACTCATGACCAGAGATTAACAAGGATACGTGTAAATATAATATTAATTATGAAGAGCCATACAAAAGGAAAGTACAGTACAAAAGAAGAAAATGTAAATATTATAGAGCATGCCACTCACCAGAAAATAGTCGTAACTTACCAAAAACAAGAGACCGGACTAGAAAGGGAAGAGATAATTTTTTTTTTTACATGGTGGAAATCCCTAACGGATACCTCACCCCCCATGACAGGGGTGAGATTATGTGAGCTTGCACCCACTAAAACCACCATGGTGCGACCGCCTGACGCGAGAAGCTACACAAGGGAGAGGGACTGGCAGCGAGATACATCTAGCGAAAATAAAGGTGGAAGAATTTAAATACTATGGATCTTACGGCTTCTCGCTTTGCGTAATAACAGCAGCGATATACCTACGGGGTTCTGAGGGATTTGTGTCAGTGGACATACTACAGCGAAAAGGCATTCTCTAACATTTGCCACGAACCTGATCAGGGGAGATATATAAAATTTCAGGGCTCAATGTGGCGCATTTATATATGCCAAGAGCCGAAGACTCTATGCCGATATCATAAAAATTATTGACTTCTAAAAATTTTTTGACGCCCAAACGATACGAGTCTTTGTCCATGCCAATATTGAAAATTATGCAGATCGAGCCATCGTCTGAGATGCAACAATTATCGCGTACATTTGTGCCTAGAGATATGTTATTGAATTCTATCTTACGGTACTGAGAACAATTGGTGTCGTTAGTAAGGGGTCTAGATACGCGAATAGAAAAATCGACATTACGATGAATGTTTGTGCCATGAGATTGTATCTCTCTCATCCTGTTGGAAAATTGTTGGAGAGGAAGAGACGGCTTATTAAGTAATTTTTTAAAAATGGACATGTTGTTTACATAGGGAAAAGCAGAACATGAATCTAAATTACCAAAACGTCTAACATCGTTGGTTAAGTGAAGAAGACCATGGACGTTATAACTATTAAAAGTCGGACCATATAGTTCTTCATTACGATGAACAAATTTCTCTAAAGCTGATTCTGCGAATCTCAAGTGTGGGCTCGATGGAGATTCTGAAACTAAAACCCGTATGGCCGCATGTAAGAATGAGAAATGCTTGTATATTGTATTGTTGAGTACACCATATAGTACAACTGGCCCTGTATATAGAAGGAACTGACGAAACTCGGTCCCCTTATATTTACAATATTCTTCAATAGCTCTGGGACGTCTGGCAAAGTCCAAGGGACAATATCTTGCGAGACTGTTGAGTCTCGTAGATATCACAGAAATGTTCAGTGTTGGTACTTTTGAGAAAAATGTAAAGCTTCCAGATACCCACGCGGACAAAAGTTTCTTCATTACGCCCAAGCATACAAGATGCATATACTCGAACGGAACTTGAGAAACCATTCCTATCGGTAGTGATGCCAATGGGCTTGGACCTTGTTTGTGGTGGTTCTCGTGTAACCGTTTAGGGTATTCCTCATCGGTACGAGGAGAATGATCTATACCATCGAAGGCATAATGCTTACCGTTCAGGGTACCAAAAACCATACATTTGGAACAGGGATATTGAGATATATGCCCAAAATGATTCAACACGAATGCTCGAGCTGGTGCGTCAGCTATGAAACATCTCAGACGTATGGGCAACTTATTGGTATGAAAATTTATACCTCCGTTAGACATGATGGCATTGACGTCTGCAATAAATTTCTCAAAGAAAATATTGGGGTCACGTGGTTTATGGAAACCTTTATAAATTCCTACCACTATCGGCTTTATACGGGGAATATTTGAAATCCTACATTGGATGAGCCAGATCTGAATGGAACCTTTGTCCGCACGACATCCGTCGGTATGAAAATCTAATTCTAACTCTCTAACAAAAGATACGGACAAAGTATTCGGGAGACTTTTAACAATTTCTGTTTCCAGATCGAAATGAATGTATTCTCCTGGTTCCACGCCGAATGTAACAGCAGGATTACGTGGCGTATCGAGAAGTGTTCTAACATCCTGAAGCAACTGGGAAAAACAGGAATGCGTTCGAAGGAGAGATAATATATTATTTCCTTGAACGTGTGTTAAATTCCTGTCTACGAAACAAGACGCTAAACGTTGGCGAAAAGATGGTTCGGAGAAAGTACCACAGGACAATGAAACTGTATCGTGGATAGAAGAAACGCGTGACGTGATGTAGAAGGACCGGCGCCTTCTACATTTATATCGCGCCTAACACTGAATCTTTCGGGGATTAAATTAACAGGATCGGACGAACTACAACCTGCAGATGTGCTAGCAGCATCTACCACGGTAGAAGTATTATCCACTACTCTACTGACCGTATTCAATCCGGAACGGTATCGCACGCGTAAGTTATTTCGCCTCTCGCGCATAACCCTCCTTTATTGTTTCGCCGATAATGCGTGTATCGATTTCCGCGACGTAGACAATTTGAAATTATTAAATTCCATAATTACTTACGCCTTCTGGATGCCTCGGGATGATTCGCTTGGATATAAGATGCTCTCGAAATTCTTTGGTACTGCTGTCGACGACTGCCACCTCAGAATGAACGAGAATTCGAAACAAACGCGAACTAGGAAGTAGAGTCCCGACCAATCACGAATGTCGGCAATACGGCGCAGCCAATCCGTAGCGTAATCCACTGTACCGCCAAAATGTACGGCCAATCCGAGCGTTCGCTTTCAAGCACAAAGGGTACCACGTCGAACAATGGGTACCACGTCGAACAATGGGTACCACGGGGTATGACGTACCAAACGAACGCTCGGATTGGCCGTACATTTTGGAGGTACAGTGGACTACGCTACGGATTGGCTGCGCCGTATTGCCGACATTCGTGATTGGTCGGGACTCTACTTCCTAGTTCGCATTTGTTTCGAATTCTCGTTCATTCTGAGGTGGCAGTCGTCGACAGCAGTACCAGAGAATTTCGAGAGCATCTTATATCCAAGCGAATCATCCCGAGGCATCCAGAAAGCGTAAGTAATTATGGAATTTAATAATTTCAAATTGTCTACGTCGCGGAAATCGATACACGCATTATCGGCGAGACAAAAAAGGAGGGTTATGCGCGAGAGGCGAAATAACTTACGCGTGCGATACCGTTCCGGATTGAATACGGTCAGTAGAGTAGTGGATAATACTTCTACCGTGGTAGATGCTGCTAGCACATCTGCAGGTTGTAGTTCGTCCGATCCTGTTAATTTAATCCCCGAAAGATTCAGTGTTAGGCGCGATATAAATGTAGAAGGCGCCGGTCCTTCTACTTCCACGTCACGCGTTTCTTCTATCCACGATACAGTTTCATTGTCCTGTGGTACTTTCTCCGAGCCATCTTTTCGCCAACGTTTAGCGTCTTGTTTCGTAGACAGCAATTTAACACACGTTCAAGGATATAATATATTATCTCTCCTTCGAACGCATTCCTGTTTTTCCCAGTTGCTTCAGGATGTTAGAACACTTCTCGATACGCCACGTAATCCTGCTGTTACATTCGGCGTGGAACCAGGAGAATACATTCATTTCGATCTGGAAACAGAAATTGTTAAAAGTCTCCCGAATACTTTGTCCGTATCTTTTGTTAGAGAGTTAGAATTAGATTTTCATACCGACGGATGTCGTGTGGACAAAGGTTCCATTCAGATCTGGCTCATCCAATGTAGGATTTCAAATATTCCCCGTATAAAGCCGATAGTGGTAGGAATTTATAAAGGTTTCCATAAACCACGTGACCCCAATATTTTCTTTGAGAAATTTATTGCAGACGTCAATGCCATCATGTCTAACGGAGGTATAAATTTTCATACCAATAAGTTGCCCATACGTCTGAGATGTTTCATAGCTGACGCACCAGCTCGAGCATTCGTGTTGAATCATTTTGGGCATATGTCTCAATATCCCTGTTCCAAATGTATGGTTTTTGGTACCCTGAACGGTAAGCATTATGCCTTCGATGGTATAGATCATTCTCCTCGTACCGATGAGGAATACCCTAAACGGTTACACGAGAACCACCACAAACAAGGTCCAAGCCCATTGGCATCACTACCGATAGGAATGGTTCCTCAAGTTCCGTTCGAGTATATGCATCTTGTATGCTTGGGCGTAATGAAGAAACTTTTGTCCGCGTGGGTATCTGGAAGCTTTACATTTTTCTCAAAAGTACCCGCACTGAACATTTCTGTGATATCTACGAGACTCAACAGTCTCGCAAGATATTGTCCCTTGGACTTTGCCAGACGTCCCAGAGCTATTGAAGAATATTGTAAATATAAGGCGACCGAGTTTCGTCAGTTCCTTCTATATACAGGGCCAGTTGTACTATATGGTGTACTCAACAATACAATATACAAGCATTTCTCATTCTTACATGCGGCCATACGGGTTTTAGTTTCAGAATCTCCATCGAGCCCACACTTGAGATTCGCAGAATCAGCTTTAGAGAAATTTGTTCATCGTAATGAAGAACTATATGGTCCGACTTTTAATAGTTATAACGTCCATGGTCTTCTTCACTTAACCAACGATGTTAGACGTTTTGGTAATTTAGATTCATGTTCTGCTTTTCCCTATGAAAACAACATGTCCATTTTTAAAAAATTACTTAATAAGCCGTCTCTTCCTCTCCAACAATTTTCCAACAGGATGAGAGAGATACAATCTCATGGCACAAACATTCATCGTAATGTCGATTTTTCTATTCGCGTATCTAGACCCCTTACTAACGACACCAATTGTTCTCAGTACCGTAAGATAGAATTCAATAACATATCTCTAGGCACAAATGTACGCGATAATTGTTGCATCTCAGACGATGGCTCGATCTGCATAATTTTCAATATTGGCATGGACAAAGACTCGTATCGTTTGGGCGTCAAAAAATTTTTAGAAGTCAATAATTTTTATGATATCGGCATAGAGTCTTCGGCTCTTGGCATATATAAATGCGCCACATTGAGCCCTGAAATTTTATATATCTCCCCTGATCAGGTTCGTGGCAAATGTTAGAGAATGCCTTTTCGCTGTAGTATGTCCACTGACACAAATCCCTCAGAACCCCGTAGGTATATCGCTGCTGTTATTACGCAAAGCGAGAAGCCGTAAGATCCATAGTATTTAAATTCTTCCACCTTTATTTTCGCTAGATGTATCTCGCTGCCAGTCCCTCTCCCTTGTGTAGCTTCTCGCGTCAGGCGGTCGCACCATGGTGGTTTTAGTGGGTGCAAGCCTCACATAATCTCACCCCTGTCATGGGGGGTGAGGTATCCGTTAGGGATTTCCACCATGTAAAAAAAAAAATTATCTCTTCCCTTTCTAGTCCGGTCTCTTGTTTTTGGTAAGTTACGACTATTTTCTGGTGAGTGGCATGCTCTATAATATTTACATTTTCTTCTTTTGTACTGTACTTTCCTTTTGTATGGCTCTTCATAATTAATATTATATTTACACGTATCCTTGTTAATCTCTGGTCATGAGTTATTTTATCGTTTGGTTCGAATATTTCTTCATGGGTCGTTTTTTCACGTTTTCTACTGTTATATCCTTTGTCGAGTTACACGCGAATTATTGAGTAATACATTACCTGGGTTCATCTTGAGGTTTGGGTTAGGTTAATATTGCATGTATGCATGTAAAATAGGAAAAACAGCCAACACGTCTTTGCTAAGTATTGTAATATGTACTTTTACTCACAGGTTAACATGTCGCAACGAGAGAAGCGTGTGGTCGCCAAACCAACGAGGTACCAGACGACATCTTCGGAGGAGGAAGCCCCGAAAAAGAGAAGGACGTCAACCGTGACGAAGCATTCAATCGATCAGGACGTCCAGGATTTGAGGATGATCCTGCAGGAAGAATACATTCCAACAACGTCAAAGGATTTTTCTACGACTAATCCAAGTAACGTTCGTGTGTTTCAGAACACTTCTGCTGCTGCCAGTCTTCCTGCCCTCGCAGCATTAACGGATCATCACGATCCAGGGACATCGTCTGCACGCGCCACTGTGATCCGGAGTGAGCCATTGCCGCACCATACAGTGCATATCCAACCGTCTCCTAATGGGTAAATTCACATGTTTCTTTTTTTTTTTGTTATAAAAATATTGATAGTGTAAAGTTTTCTATTATAAATGTTCATGTTCGCAGGAGCCTGGAAGATCGCACGGCGCGCGTCGAGACGGAGCTAAAGTAAGTTTCGCATGCATCGTGTTTATTAATACGTTACGTCTCCATCCGTTGTATTTGCAGAAGAATGAATACTCTGTTGGGGAGTATTCTTCGGCATGTGCAGCCCACCCATAACGGTCCACCACAAAAACCAGCCGCCATTCCGCTATCGTCGCCGGAGGAGGTGGACTGTTTCGAGAATATCGATGACGACAATTATTTCAATGCTGTAAGCGAAAACAAAATTATGCTCTTATTTAATTTTATATAATACATACATCAATCTTTACTTACTTTGTTTAGGTTCAATATTTAAAATACGTGGGTGGGTTCAGCCTGAAGGAAGCGGTCGGTATTTGCCTGAAGGAAGCGCTGGTCGACGACGTGACACGGTCCTTCACGTGGTTCGGCCGAACAGGTCAAAGGCTGTTGTACAACACCCGTATCATGATGGCGATCTACGGTACGAATCAATAAGCATTTCCATGTTTTTATGCATAATTATGCTAACGTACTTTGCTTGCATTACTTTTTCAGAAGCGGTGTCTGGGAACCCGCACTTCACCAAGCCGCTCCGATCGGATTTTCAACGGTTGATGCAAGTAGTGGGGCTATGCCGATTCTGTTACCAGTTGGCGAGGCGTGAGGCGGGGCGGGGGGTACCGCTGGCGCGGGGCGCGGCGTGGAGGGGGTACCGCGCTCTCGGTCGCGATAGGTGCAGGGCGAGGCGGGGAGGGGGGAACCGAGTTCGTTGGTGAGGGGGATGACGTCACAGGGGCGGGAATTTCAAGATGGCGTCGCGCGCGCAACCGTTTGCCGTACGCGTGCGGGGATCGGTGCGCAGGCGCAAATGGATGTACCACGGATGCTGTAATTCGACACGGATGACGATTCGAGATTAATTAACCGAAACAGCGAAACCGTCTCACGATCGCCGTGAAAGAATGCAACGTCGCGCTCGTATAATCATCCGCCTACGCAATATAATTCGACGCGCTATCGCGATAACTATTCGAGATCGATTAATCTAAACATCGCAACCGCCTCACCAAAGAACGCAACGTCGCGCTCGTATAAACATCCGCCAACGAAACCGTAGAGCGACAATTATTCGGATATCGTCTCGAATATTTTTTTAAAGTTTGGGACCGTCGTCTTATCACCAACGCTGTAATTCGACACACGTGGTAACGCATGTCAGGATCGCCCATACTGCCTATCCTGAAACACAATTGTTCGCACTCGTATAAACATCCGCCAACCAAAACATGTGCCGGCGAAAACGTAGAGCGATAATTATTCGGGCATCGCCCAACGTATTTTGATGAACGAGAGACCACCGTGACGGGTGTAAACACCCTTATCGCGAGCGCGCGAATTCGACACACGTGGTAACGCATCGAGCAGGCGCGGCATCGCGTTACCCGATCGAGTCGTCGAGGGTGAGAGAGAAAGAACGCGAGAGCGAAGAAAAGAATTCGGAGCGATAACGACTCATGAATCTCGGCTAGGTTATATGGTTAGATATTCAATCAGAGCCGCGCAATCGTTCGGTAAAAATCTTCGCGACAACATTTGTCAAGCCTCATTCTTCCCCGGGTTTTCGATATCCGGACCATAATCGCATCACGTGGAAGAGTCGCATCAACCACTCGTGCCTGATCGTACGCGCCTTTTAATTGAATATTGAAGAAGAAGAAGAAAATAGAAGTAAACATGGACGTATCCATGGACACGTACAGGGTTTTGTCCCGGATGTCCGTGCTTTTACGCACCATTGTGGAATTCAGCGACTGGACGGATCGGTGCGACGCGTGCTTGCGACTCATCGTCGAGTATCAGTGCGGCGAAGGAGTGTCGGTGGCATCGAAACAGCGTCTGATGTCGCTGATCGTGCGAATAAAGACATTATGCGCGATCGTGCGGGAAAAGTTTTCGCGAGTAGGGCTCGGGGTGTCGGCTCGATCGACGGCACCCAAAGTCGTATGGGAAGACGTGGAATCAGCGTTTCGGAATCGTATTTCAACCGGTGCGGTCATCAACGTGGGTTACATCGATCCGCGTCAATTTTTGGAGGGAGCCCGACAAATGACGATCTCGCGCGTCACGGACGCTATTACCCAACATAAAAGCGTGGTCGTGAATACGGTCCTGAACGCGGAGTTTATGTTTGGCGAGAATACGGACATGAAAAGTTTCGGTACGCGAAATCGCGTACTGTTCAGGACATCGAACGTGCGCGAGTGGTATTCCAAGCACGTGGTCGCTCCCACGTTAGTGGCGATCGAGGAGTTCCAAGATCGCGACAGTGGATGGGCTCTGAGGGCTGTGCTAAACCTCCTAATAAACATTAATAAGCATAACCCTCTTCGCGCCGGTTGCGACGTACCGCTTCCGCGCGCCGTCGTCCTGAAAAAAGCGGTGGTGAACGTAAAGAGCAGAGACAATGCGTGCTTCTTGTGGTCCGTTGTCGCCAGTTTGTACCCTGCTGCTGTTACTAGGAACGTGTGTAGGGACTCATCGTACCCACACTACTCAGCGGTTCTTCGCACGGACGATATGACTCTTCCCGTGACGTTGGATCAGCTGGCAAAGTTCGAGAGGTTGAACGACGCGTCGGTGAACGTGTACGCGTGGTCCGACGGAAGCTGCGCGCCTCTGCGTTTAACCGAGGACAAGCGAGAGAGACACGCGAACCTGCTACTGGTGCAGGACTCCAAGGAGCCAAAACGATATCATTTCGCGTGCATTCAAAGCATGTCGAGGCTCGTATCGAACCAGCTCGGCAATCACGGACACCAAGTATTCGTTTGCGAAAGGTGAGTCGAATACGGAATATTTCGATCGATTTATTATTATTATTTATTCTTATGTTTATTATTGACGTTTTTATCGTTGTAGATGCTTGAATTACTTCTACTCGTCCGAGCAATTGACGAAACACACCTTGGACTGTCAACGCATGAACGAGTGCGCCAACGAATTGCCGTCCGCGAAGGAAAGATGCTTGCAGTTCCGTAATTTCAAGAACCAGGAACGAGCACCATTCGTCGTATACGCGGACTTCGAGTGCATGCTGAAGGATGTCGAGCCTGCGGAGCGGAGTTGCACGTACACGTACCAGCAGCACAGAGCGTACAGCGTAGTGTACTACATACATTGTTCTACCGACGCGTCTCTGTGTCGTTATCGCGCGTATCGTCACGAAACCGAGTGCGTGAAATGGTTCGTGCGGGAACTTCGAGACTTTGCCGACACTACCTATTCGTGGTTACGGAACGCGAAACCAATGAACTCGTTGACGAGTGAACAGTGGCGTAGTTTTAACGACGCGATCGTGTGTCACGTGTGCGGGCAACCTTTCGTCGACGCGGACAAAAAAGTGCGCTACCATTGCCACTCGACGGGCGAGTACCGAGGCGCGGCTCACGTGACCTGCAACTTACAGTTTCAGCGATCGTACACGATACCGGTCGTATTCCATAATCTGGCAGGATACGACGCGCATTTCGTGATCAAGGAGTTGGCGACCGCGTTCGAGAGTCAGATCGACTTGCTGCCGGTGACGAAGGAGCGGTACATATCGTTCACCAAGCACGTAAAAGGAATGGGCGCCGAGAACAACGATTGGCAGAGGGGGTTAAAGTTCCGTTTCACCGATTCGCTGAAGTTCTTGGCCGCGAGTCTGGAGAAACTCGCTTCGGACCTTGGCAGAGAACGACTCGCGATTCTACGACGCGAGTTCCAACACCTGCCCGATCATCGTTTCAATCTCCTGACCAGGAAGGGCGTCTTCCCGTACGACTACGTGACGTCATACGCCAAGCTGAACGACGCGTGTCTATCGTCCCGCGAAGCGTTCTATAACCGGCTGAACGATAGCGCCGCGTCGGAGGCCGATTACGCGCACGCCGCGAACGTGTGGAACTCTTTCCGCGTACAGACATTGGGCGAGTACAGCGATTTGTATTTAAAAACGGACGTATTGTTACTCGCCGACGTATTCGAAAGTTTCCGCACCGACTGTATCGCGAGTCATGACTTGGACCCTGCGCATTATTTCACGCTTCCAAGTTTCACGTGGGACGCGATGCTAAAGTACACGGGCGTACGGTTAGAGCTTCTGACGGACGTGGACATGTTACTGTTCGTGGAGCGTGGCATACGCGACGGTCTGAGTCAGTGCTCGCACAGGTACGCGAACGCCAACAACAAACACCTGCCTGCGGGGATGTATGACGAGTCGAAGGCGTCGACGTATCTGATGTACTTCGACGTCAACAACTTGTACGGATGGGCGATTTCGCAGGCTGTGCCGCAAGGAGGGTTTGGATGGCTGGACGATGCGACAGTGGCCGCGCTAGACGCGTCGTCCCTGCCCGACGACGAGGACTCCGAGGGATACCTGTTGGAGGTGAACATCGAATACCCCGAAGAGTTTCATGACGCGCACGCCGACCTACCGTTCTGCCCGGTGCGCCAGCACGCGCCACACGGTAAACAGACCAAGCTGCTTGCCACGCTCGACGATAAGGAGCGATACGTCGTCCACTATCGCTACCTGAAACAGTGCGTGCGATACGGTTTACGCGTGGCGCGAATTCATCGGGTGTTGCGATTCGATCAGTTGCCTTGGTTGCGCGACTACATTCGATTGAACACCGATTTGAGGACGCGAGCCATGAGTGAGTTTCAGAAGACTCTATATAAATTAATGAACAACGCGGTGTACGGGAAAACGATGGAGAATGTGCGGAATCGCGTAGACGTGCGACTGGTGACGCGGTGGGACGGTCGTTACGGCACGGAAGCGCTGATCGCGAAGCCGAACTTTCACAGTCGTACGATTTTCTCCGAGGAGTTGGTTGCGATCGAAATGCGAAAACTCAAAGTGAAGTTCGACAAGCCGATATACGTGGGGATGAGTGTACTGGACGTATCGAAAGAATGCCTGTACGAGTTCCATTACGCGTACATATGCGCGAAGTTCGGTGATCGGTGCAAGGTCCTGTACACCGACACCGACAGTTTAATGTATAGCGTGGAATGCGATGATGTATACGAAACGATGAAGCGCGACGTCTACCGATTCGACACGAGTGATTACGCGGTGGACAATCCGTACGGTATGCCCCGCGTAAACAAAAAGGAGACTCATGAAAGAGGAGAACAACGGCGTCTTGATGACCGAGTTCGTCGGATTGAGGTCCAAGATGTACGCGACTAGAACGTTTAACGCCGCAGCGGGGTCTACGAGCGAGACTAAAAAAGTGAAGGGTGTGCGGAGACACGTGGTCGCGAACGATATACAATTCGACGATTACATTCGTTGCCTGCACGATCTCACCGAGAAAGCGGTTCGGCAAAACAACATTCGATCGAACCGGCACGATGTGTTTTCCGTGAGTGGGGAAAAGAACGCTCTCAGCCCGTTCGACGATAAGCGGTGTATTTTAGCCGATCGGGTCAGCACCCTTCCGTGGGGGCATTATCGAATCCCCCAGCTCAAGGCCCACGAACGCCTCGAGCTTGAGCCTGACGAGTCCCTCGAGAATCCCGTTGTCTGATTGTACGTTTGTATGATCGTACGTTTGCATGTACATATGTATATACGTTTCGTTGTAAGCGTTTCTTTCTTTCGTTCATACCATTTATCTATTTACGAATATCTGATGTATGTACGTATATAGCGTAGAATGGATAAAATTTTGTATTTTCTATTCGTGTTAGTATATATATTTTTTTCCTTATTTTGCTAAAATTAATTGTACGCATATATACGAGAAGAAGGAAAATAATTGAATAAATGGACAATGTATATATATTTATATGTATGTATTTATTTTATTTATTTCAGTAACATAGCGCGCGTTTATAATCGCGAATCATAGAATATCCTTGTCGCGTATCCACGAGTTCCGCGACGAATCGAATCCGAGCCACTTAACGTACACCTGGTTTCCTTTGCGACGAATAATCTTCTCGACCAGATAGACGTCCGGATTCGCGACCGAATGCAGTTCGTACTCGTAGAATCCACCCGAGATCGGTTCTCCCGCGGAATCGCGTAGAATGTACGTCACCGGGTACGTTCGTTGCACGGTTACGATTTCGAACACCTCCGTCGACCAGTTCGGAGTGTACCCCTTCTCGAAGAGGGTCTTGAACTTGCTCACGCGTACCTTGTCACCGACGTTGAATTTCGCGCGTCGTCGAACACCTCTCGATGCGGAAGGGGAGAGGGGCTCATTCGCGGCGAACGACAAACGCGTCGCGGGGGTCACGTCAACGGGTCGGGCGTTGATCGTTCGATGCTTGCGATGATTGTAGGTGCGTACGAGTGCAGGTAACAGGTCGACCCAGCGATAGGACGCGTTCAAGGAGAATTGTTTCCACATGAGGTTTTTCAGCGTGCGATTGAAACGTTCTACGATTGACGCTTTCATCACGCTGTACGTGGAGTAGTGGTTGATCCCGCGTCTCTTCGCGAATCGTTCGAACTCCGCGTTGTAAAACTCTTTGCCCATGTCGGTTTGTAAATTTCGCGGGCATCTGTCGCTCCGCCGCAACACGGTCGCGAACGCCTCGGTCACGTCGCATCCGCTTTTCGTTTTCACGGGTACGGCCCACGCGTACTTGCTGAACGCGTCGATGATCGTTAGCACGTAGTGATATCCTCGATTTTGCTTCGGGTACGGACGCATCTCCACCAAGTCGGCCTGCCATAAATCATCGTAACCGCGAATCGTAACGCTACGCCGTGGGAAATTTCGTCTCGCGGGAGCGTGTAACTCGTTCACTAAGCGTACTCGTTCCTCGCTCATGCTTCGCGGGTGGGCGTTAGAAGTAGTACGAGTTCCTCGAGCGTTCGTAAAATGCAATCGGTACGCGTCTTTCTCGAACGACCGTCTTCGTTCGACGATCCGGAGTCATAGCCACTGTCGTCGGGGTCAGGATCGATAATCATCGTCGTCGTCGTCGTCGTAGTCGATCCTCGCTCGTTTTTCGCTGATCCTTTCGTTCGTACGGATCCGTGATCGTTAGCGCGGTCGGTGTCGGCGCCGACGTCTCGATCCCCTCGAGTCCGTCTTTCGAGTGATCGAAGCGTCGTTCCATCGCGTTATTTAAATCGTCCTCCAGTCGAGACAATTTCGCCTCAACGATGTCCGACATCGTTCGCTGTACTCGCGTCTCGAGTTGAGATCGTTGATGCTCGGCGTCCAGTCGCGCGTTCGCGATAGCCGTTTCGATTTTCCGAGTAAAGCGTTCGTCCACCGCGGCCAATAGTCTCGTCATCGTCATCGCCGTTTCGTTGTTGTTGTTGTTGTCATTGCGTAACGAGGTACCAAACTTGTTCACCGACAAGACGATGCGCTCGCGCCCCGGACACTACTGACGAGACGATCACCGGATCGCTCGATTTAAGATATATATTTGTCCTCGCGAAGTTCCTCCAGGATCGATGCGATTTCGTTATCGTGACCCGTGTGACCTGCCGCGCGATGCCACGAGCAACGCAAGTCTATCGACCAATTCGTTCGGATCGTTCCAGTACGAGTAATCGATCGCGTTATCGGTGACCGTCATCAATTCGTCGATGGGTAATTCTAGACCATGTCGCGTGCCGCACCCGCCGTTGCCGCACCCGCCGTTGCCGCCGCGTCCGCTGCCGCCGCCGCCGCCGCGCCTAACGCGTCCGATACCCGATGTCCGCACCCCGCCGATCACCGCGGATATGATTTTCTTATACTTGTACGCCCTGTTACCCAGCGTAGGCTTGTTCGGCGAATGGTTTCGCTTATGCGCGTTCGTCGACAACAAGATGCGTCGGTACGAGTGGAGATCCTTGCCCGTGCACGTCCGATCGTTGGGTATTTGCATGAAAAGCAATTCGTACAAACCCCGAGTCCCCGAGTATCGCGTTCCGTTCACGCGAATGTCATCGCCGTCTCCGTCAATGGCGAGCTCGGAGTCGCCGATCATTAGGTCGTCGTCGGGCCCCAAATATACGCCGTACACGTTGTCGATTCGTTTCTTGGTATCGGTGAAGAATAGTCGCAGGTATTCTCGCGATAAGGGTCCTTTGGCGTTCCGTATATACACTTCGATATCATCGACGGAGCTACGCAGCGTGTCCAAATCGCGAACCTTTGCTGGCGACTCATCGTCCCGAAATTTTTCACCGTCGTCGTCATCATCGACAACATCGCTGTTGTCGTTATCGTCGTTGTCGTTGTCGTCGTCGTTGTTATCGTCGTCGTCGTCGTAGTCGTCGTCGTCGCTAGATTCTGGAAGGTTATTCGAAAGTTCCTTGGATGTATCCTCGGTGGCGTTTCGGAGTCTCTTCAACGATTGTTGTTGTTGTTGTTGTTGATCGTATTCGTGTTTCCTATTCACAGACCGCGATCGCGATCGAGGCGTTGAGCGCGTTTTCAACGCCGACCCGTTCTCGATCAATCGTTTCAGCGGTTCGACGATGGGACGCGTGTTCGCCTCCACAGCCGCTTCCGTAGCAATTTTACCAATTTTCAAGGTTAAGCACTTTTTACGTATAACGTCGCTGACTTTGGCAATTTCTAGCTTTGCATTCACCTTTGCGTCCACACCCTGGCGTTTCGCCACTTTTTGTCGATGACGTCGACGATGTTTACGCGTACGCTTCGCGTCGGCGTTGCTCGAGGTTATCGTTATTCGTTAGACATATCGTGTTGATCGGCGAACGACTCGCGGTTTACTGAGGTCCG
Source organism: Andrena camellia (assembly GCA_029448645.1). Taxonomy (NCBI): domain Eukaryota; kingdom Metazoa; phylum Arthropoda; class Insecta; order Hymenoptera; family Andrenidae; genus Andrena; species Andrena camellia. The sequence continues at coordinate 30,238,796 of CM055679.1, forward strand.
CCAGCTACGACGAACTCGTTAAATCCTCTCCGATATCGACCTTCGTACATGGACCTATCCTTATCGATCACCACGAAATCGTATCGTCGACGCTAACATCTCGCGCACAATTCGTTGAACGACTCGAACGTCATGTCTGTGTTCACGTGATCGTTCTACACGCGACGCAAGTTCGTGCCGTCTTGTTTGAACAGCATGAGAAAATTCGCGTTGTTCCTGATCAAATGTGTAGGTATTCTAGCGTACGACTGACACAAATAGAAGCAGTCCACCTTGGCGTGACGGCCCATGGAGAAGTATTCGCGTATCGCGTTCTGTTCGTCGCACGCCACGTCGTCGAACACGAAGATCGAATCGGGCCGAGCGTCTCTCGGTGGAACGATCTCAGCGTTGTCGGAGTAGGAAAAGTATTCGATGGAAAGTATTCGAACGATCTCCGCAACGACGACGACATCGCGATCTACGAGTGGCGAAACGCGGGGGCTTTCTTCAATTTCTTCCGTTCGTGCTGCCCGCTTTATCGGCTATCGGGGCATTGGCCGTTGGAGCGGCTGGTATAGCCAAAGCGGTCAACGATTCGAAGGCCTCTCGAAAACAGCTGGAAGAAACGTTGCGTCATCATCGGACGATGGAAGGGCGAGGAATGCATCTGACTCCGTACAAGCGAGGCGCGGGTTTGAATCCTAGACGTCGACGCCAACGACGACTGCGATCAAAGAAAAAAAAAAACGTCGATCGAGTAGCCGCGTGGCGACGGTGGCGGCGATAACGCGACAACCTATGACGAACCTGCAACTAGAGCGCGAGTGCGCCAGCGTACCGTTCTTTCGAGGGGTGTTTATGCGAGACACGCTTCCCACGCGCGTACGAACCAACGAATGCGGCATCGCGAATCTGGACGAGAACCGAGGCGCCGGTACGCACTGGGTAGCGTACGCGAAACGTGGACCGCGAGTACAAGACTTTGATAGTTTTGGGAATCTGCGACGACCCGCGGAATTGATCTACTATTTCGGACGCGGTACAACGATCACGTACAATCACGATCGTTTTCAACGTTTCGACGAGATGAATTGCGGTCGCTTGTGCATGCAATTTTTACAGCAAAAGTCTATGGAATTATGGCCTATATACTAATACTAATAATGATGTATACTAAGATTACGCTGCGATGTATCCATGCGTAATGGCAATCCACATCTTCTATAATAAAGACTCGTAACATCGGATAAATTGCCGAGTATTCGTACGCGCGCGCCACTTCCTCTCTCTCCGTCTCGCAAGTGTAATCTATGATATGTCGTTCACGCTCACGTTAACGAGTCGCAGCAGCGTGCTCACGGTAAACTATTTCCCGCCGATAGATTTGAGCGACGGTCAATACGAATTAGGACTCGCGGACTTGGAGACGTTTCACACGATTCCGAACATCGACTCGAGCAACGATAAATTCTATTTCATGGTGAACTATGAGACCGGCAACGACTCCATCGTCGACGCCGCTTACGAACGCATTACGATTCCCCACGGCTCCTACAAATTAGACGCTATCGCCGAGAAGCTGAAGCAACGATTGCTCGATCGATATACTCGAAGACTCGGTAACACCGAGAACGGCGATGACGACAAGTACCCTATAATGCTACGAACTAACAACAACACCATGAAGAGCGAGCTATACAGCTCGTTCTTCGTAGACTTTACGAGACCAGACAACGTGGGCTCGCTGCTAGGATTTTCCCCGAATCGCGTCTTATTGCCGAGAATCTGGCACGAGTCGGACGTACCCGTAAATATTATAAACGTTAACGTGATCAGAGTAACGTGCAACGTTACTACCGGCGCGTACAGTAACGATAAACCTGTACACACGATCCATGAATTTTCGCCTCGCGTGCCGCCGGGATATAAGATATCGGAAACACCGCGACACGTTATTTACCTGCCGATCGTCGCACGAGCAATACGCGATCTAACGTTGTGCATCGTCGATCAGTACGATCGTCCTATAGATTTCCGTGCGGAAAAAATAACGATTCGTCTGCACGTTCAACGACGTTCGCGCGATAAGTAGCCTGACCGCGCGTGCACGCGCGTGTGCGTAGTATGTTAGTGTTAGATCACACGTACGAATCATCAATCGTCGCTGCCGCTGCTACTCCTGCCGTCTCTGTCTCGCGTCATCGGCGCAACCCTACATCGGAAAGCGAAAGTGGAAGTAGAATAAAGACGGGTGGAACGATAAAAAGAGGACCGGTAAGAAGCATAAGAAAGCCGTTGACTCGTCGGAACGCGCGTTTTTTACGATCGCTAGGATTCATCGTCGCCTATTAGACAAGCGGCGAGAGCGACGCGATGTCTATTATTCTGGACGTGGTGAATACGCCAACCTTCGACAATCGTATCACGAAGATCGAGTACCACACGTATAATCCGTACGCCAACACGACGTTCGACAATAACGATGAGATAAGAATCCCCATACAGCAGCAAGATCTGTACACGCTCCCATGCGAAAGTTTTCTCTACATCGAAGGTCGTGCCACGTTGACGGCGCAGGATGCGAAAAGTCCGGCAACGTCCGCGACCGCGGTTCTCGACAACAATTGCGTAGCGTTCATGTTCGATGAGATTCGATACGAATTGAACGGTATCGAGATCGATCATTGCCGAAATCCCGGGATCACTACCACGTTGAAAAATTACGTTTCATTGTCGGTCGACAGAAGCAAAGCGCTCGCGAATGCCGGTTGGAATCATACCATCGACTACGATAAAGATATTTTTCATTCGGGCTCTTTCAATTTCTGCGTACCCATGAGCATGCTATTAGGATTCTGCGAGGGTTACAAACAAATCGTGATGAACTCGCGGCACGAGCTGATCCTTATTCGATCGCGAGTCGATACGAACGCGATGCACTGTGCATCCGCCACTGCGAGACCGAAACTGGAGATACGCAAGGTTCAGTGGCGTATGCCCCACGGCGTTCTGGGCGACGCGAATAAACTATTGATGCTGCGTATCCTGGAAAGCGGTCGGCCGATCGCGATGAGTTTCCGATCGTGGGCCATGAACGAGTACCCGTTACTGCAAGCGACAACGAAGCACACGTGGACCGTGAAAGCTACGTCGCAAATCGAGAAACCTTGATACGTGATGTTCGTCATACAAATTGATCGACAGGGTCGCTCCGATAGATCCTCGAGCACGTTCGATCCGTGTAATCTCACAAACGTTCGATTGTACCTAAATTCCGAGGTGTATCCGTACGACGACATGAACTTGGATTTCGATAAGTATAAATACGCGATCCTGTACAATATGTACGCGAAATTCCCTCGATCGTACTACGGTCACGGAGAACCGTTGCTGAACGCGATCGAATTCTTTCAATACGCGCCCATCGCGGTCATAGATTGTTCTAGGCAGAACGAGTCGTTGAAGAGCGCTACGGTGGACGTGCGAATAGAGTTCGAATGCAAAGAAAATGTTCCCGCTAATACTACCGCGTACTGTTTCATGATACACGAACGCATAATCGAAAACAACCCTTTAACCAACGTGGTACGCAAACTAATATAGTGTGCGTACGTGAAGGATTACTACTACTACTACTACTAATACTACTACTGCGAATACTACTACTGTTTTAAAACGATGATGTCGATGTCAAAGTGCTCAGTTACTGTTTCGCTACCGACGTTACTACTACTACTACTACTTATACGAGTAACGAAGTTCGCCGTTGTCGACTTGCAAGGTTTCAAAACCGAACGTGACTTCGTCGTGAAAGAGATCGCGATTCGCACAAACAGCAACAACGACAGCAGCAGCAATAACGATGAAACGCCGACGATCAGCCACTGGATCTTCGAATCGCCATACTTCTGGAATCACCTGAATTCGTTCGAGAAATGTCAAGCATCCTGGCTCGCGAAGCATCATCACGGGCTCCACTGGTCGGATGGCTGCGTTCCATACTGGAAACTTCCGGGACTGCTCGCCAGCGCACTCGCGAACATCGACTTCGCCATCGTGAAAGGTGCGGAAAAGAAAACCTGGATGCTGTCGCTACTACCGGACATAATCGTCGAGGATATCTGGGATCTGTACAAGCTGAAGGGAAAAAGGATCAACAACGCTCGAACCGTTGAGGACGACGGCGGCTACGACGTTGACGATGATTATTGCGGGATCACACCTAACACCGTGAACGACTACGATGATACCGACGTTCCTAACCTGAAGTCTATGTCTTCAACGAATGCTCCACGATGCGCGTTTCACGACAACGATGGCGTTTGCGCGCTAGAGAACGTCCATAAGATATGGAATTATATACGCAGCGTCGTCTAATGTAAGTCCTATACACGCATTACGTATACTTTACGCGTCGTACGCAGAGAAACGAATATGTATTAATTATTTTTTGTTTCTATAGCGATGAGAACCATAGCGACGACGACGACGAGCACAACGGCGAAGATGAGAACAACGGCGGTAGTGGCGGTGAGCGCAACGACGACGACGATGACTGATTCATCACCCGCGAGCAAGAATACCCCTCCCGTATGAACGTCATTTTACGCAAATACTGTTTTTTTTTTTTATAATTTAAGTCTGCATGCATGGATGTATATTAATAATAATCACACAATGTTTTGAATAAAAATATATATGTATTTATTAAAAAATGTTTAATATATAAAAAAATATTTAATAAAAAGAAAAATTATTTTTAAAAAAAACTATTTTAAAAAAAAAGAAAAAATTATTTAAAAAAAAAAAGGAAAAATCGCCGCGATGTCTCGTCCTGCAACACACAGAAAAAACACCAAATTATTATATAAAACGTTGGCATTAGCACGCGAAACACCAAACAATTAAATTTCACTTATACTCACTCTTCGAATAATCGCCTCAGCCCCCAAAACTCTCCTTCGAACGCGAGGAACTCCACCTGCGTGGTATATTCCCTCCACATGCGCCCCTCAAATTGAATTTTATTCCTCAATTCGGCGCAAATTCGTCCGTCCCTCCTCGTCGGGTATTGGCGATGCTGAAACAAACACGCACATAACTCGATTAAACCGCCAGCGAATGGTAGGTATACGTATGACGATACAATTTGCACTAAACATCACTCACGAGCAGTTGGATGATCGCGTCACGATTGCTGTCGCGGGCGTGCAGTTCGACGTCGCGGCGGCGCTGAAACAAACGCGCGACTCGATTAAAACATCTTCGATTGGTGTACGCGTATCGGTATAATTTTCATAAAAAATGTTACTTACGAGGCGACCGAGCATGCCTAAATAGCGGTCGCTCCACGACCGCATCGCCATCTCCTGCTGGTACTGCAACAAACGCACGATTAGTTTAAAACACTGTCGAAAGGTCTGCGCGCACCAGTACAATTTCATGAAGAAATCACTTACAACGGCTATTAATATTCGTTGGTGCTCCTCGCGCCACGCATTGCACTCCACGCTGTGCTCGCGCTGAAACAAACGTATAAACTGATTCGAATGCTGCCGAATTGAACACGCGCACCAATTCAATTTAAAAAAAAAAAACTATACTTACGATGCACCGACGCATGTCGTACGAATTCATGTGCGTCATGATGATATTTTGTCTCGTGCGGCGGAGGTCGACGTCCTTATATGCATTCGGTTCTCTAGCCCTACGCGTCGCAGAGTAGGGGTAGTCGTGGAGTACGCGTGGTGGGGGTTTCCGTATCACAGTTTCTTCTTCGATGATTCGATATTAGTTATTCCAGCTTATAGCGCACTTTTATGGTTTGCACTTTTATGATTCGTACCGCGAATCGTCTCCGACTCTTCTGCGAAACGTGTACACCTTAAATTTGGCGCATACGCTATTTGAATCTGCCGCGCGTACCATTTGAATTTGTCGCGCGCTATTCACATTTCATATTAATGTTCGTGCCATAACACAACCATGATCATCACCATCATTGATACAATACACTCTTGAACATTGGTGTGTACGTGTGCATGAGTCTGTATAAAAGCGACGTTGGTCAGTCTTGCGGACTTCATAACGTCACCTACGCTTGATTGCTAACAAGTATCGTTTGCGTCAATTTCTCCGTCGATCGGTATAATCGTACAGTGCGTATCAAAATGTACAAACGCAGCTTCAACGATTCGTCATGTGCGTCCGGCAACGATGGCGGTTTCCCCAATAAACAACACCAACAATCCGATACGAGGTACGTACATATTACTATACACTTTTCACTTACATCGTTCGCTATACTTCTTTCACTGTAAAAGAACAAATCATTAATTCCGTGTACGCGTTTCTTACAGTTCTGACTCCGCAACGCCAAACACATCGAAAACGCCAAAACCGTTAAACGTACGGATCCTGGGGCGCGATTACCCTGTAACCTCGACAGCCTATAAAAGGCTAACCATTGGAATTCGCATTGGCATGGGTTCGTGCCGTGTCGAGATCACCATAGTCGACAATAAAGGCTGCTAGTTGTGCTTTTCGATGTCGACGTGGAAGCTCCTGCTGGAAAATGGGGCTGACATACTTCAAAGATTACGCGACAACGCAACGTCGCCCCAAACCCACGTCGTAATTGATCATTTGCGAATCGAATTCACGCGCATGCATAATGATCAACTCGTCAAACTCACCGATAATCGCGTTACCTTGTACATGACTGAAGTCACGATGCGTAAACTATTCGCGTATGAACATTGCATCGATCATATGTTCACCTGGTTGACCGAAAATATATATTCCGTGAGCAGTAAATATACCGCCTTCGTAGACATTCTACGTAGCGCTACCGAACCAGCGGATCATGTAAAATTAATTTCCGAAAGCGAATACTTCGAACGGCATTCTTTGATCGATTGTGAATTGTTAGCGTTAGGAATGCAGTCCATGTTGCGCGATGTAAATCACGTACCACTATAGTACGCGTATATATACGTTTTAATAAATGAACGATTTTTACAATAATACCTGTAAGGACTCATTTATAATATCCTTTCCTACTAATACACCTGTAACGATTCATTTGTAATACCCTATCGTCCTAATACGGCGGGCAATTACTCGTATGCCAGATGACCAAGAGGCAATCGACATCGTACCGTTTTCTTTGGGAATTTCGACTATGGGACAAACCGCGGAATTGCTCTGTCAGCGGGTGGTAAGTGGTACCCTCGAATCGACACATGCCGCTGACTCGTAGAACAATGCGGTCATAAACCGTAACCCTGGTGAGACGATCCGACCGAGCAGTCTGGATAGGTTTGCTAGCCGGATGTCTGGTTTTTTTCCTCGCTATGCCATCCTTAGAGGTATAGACTTGGTGAATGATGATTGTGTTTTAGGATAGGCAATATGGGCGGTCCTGACACCGGTCTGCTGTAAATCAGACACCTTGGGTGTAGGGTTTCCTTAGAGTTCGCTATCGGTTTAAGTACGAGTTGACGGTCACTCGACGTCTGGGAAAATTCAAGACTTTTCGCCTCGAATGTTATTCTCGCGCGGTTCACAAGTGCCCCCATTGAATCTCTCTCTCTCTCTCTCTCTCTCTCTCTCTCTTACGCTGTACCTTGTCCTTCCTTCTATACACGAGACTAACGTCGCCTGCGTCCGATGCGTTACCACGTGTATCGAATTACAGCGTTGGTGATAAGACAGCGGCCCCAAACTTTAAAGAATATTCGAGACGATGGTCGAATAATTATCGCTCTACGGTTTCGTTGGCGTATGTTTTCGTTGGCGGATGTTTATACGAGCGCGACGTTGCGTTCTTTCGCGAGGCGGTTGCGCTGTTTAGATTAATCGATCTCGAATAGTTATCGCGATAGCGCGTCGAATTATATTGCGTAGGCGGATGTTTATACGAGCGCTACGTTGCATTCTTTCACGGCGATCGTGAGACGGTTTCGCTGTTTAGGTTAATTAATCTCGAATCGTCATCCGTGTCGAATTATAGCATCCGTGGTACATCCCTTTGCGCCTGCGCACCGATCCCCGCACGCGTACGGCAAACGGTTGCGCGCGCGACACCATCTTGAAATTCCCGCCCCTGTGACGTCATCCCCCTCACCAACGAACTCGGTACTCCCCTCCCCGCCTCGCCCCGCGCCCATCGCGATCGAGACCGTGGTACCCCCTCCACGCCGCGCCCCGCGCCCGCGGTACCCCCCGCCCCGCCTCACCCCTCACAAACTGGTCACAGAATCGTCATAGCCCCACTACTGATGCAGCAGGTACTTCGAGCCGCCAAGGAGAAGGTTCGAAATAAGAAGAGTTGTCCACGCGCGGCGGCAGCCTCTAATGCATCGCGAATGCGCCGCGATTTGTGGACAGACGACCAGCAGCCCGAAGAAGAAGCTGACCTTTAAAGGTCCGTATCAGTAAAAGTCATGACATTTAGTGTCATGACCGTAAAAGTCACGATTTACTGTCGCTGGAAAGCGATAATTAAATATGGTAAATATTTTATTTTTCAGAAATGTGCCCATTAAAAGTAGAGGTGTGTCTCCTTTTACAGTGGCGAAGAAACCAAACGGTACTTTTCACTGCCCATTTTAATTAATTAAAACGGGAACAACCTCTCGATGTTCACAATGAACATCAATCGGCACTTTTCAGCGCCCATTTAATAAAATACTCGTGGATTGGTACATTCCCTGTATCATTTCAATTTTATAATAATGTGTTTGTTTTCAGAGTTAATTATATATATATATATATATATATATATATGTGCTACTTACTGCTATTTTATTAAAATTAATAAATACATACCTTTACGAATAAATTGAAATCTTATTTAATAAACCTCGCAGGTTATGTGAACATAATCTGCTCCAAAACTGCTTACAAATTCCCTGCGCGCAGTAGAAAGGGTCGGGGGACACACCTATAGCAATCACGGAACACATGAGTTGGTGCGTAGGGACGGCCGTGTGACGTCACAGGTAGGGAATTATTTGCCAATTCTGACCCTCAGATGGCGCTGTTAGACGTGTCAGGCGAACGGCAGGATCTGCTGCAAATCTGCTGCCCATCTGACGTCAGGTCCTGATGTCAGGCTCTGTACCTCAGAACGCATCCTAATGCGGACACAGATGACTACGGATCTGACGTCAGGCTCTGCGCTCTCACGGCAGACCCTGCTGCCAATCTGATGTCAGATTGCAGACATCTGTTTATCAGGGTGGTTTTATTTGTATTCGCGACACATTTATTGTCTCTCGCGACCGATTTACTCACGTCATCAAGGAGTCGTCGAATAACCGTTACCACTTACACCGTGAGCTGAGGTTTGATATAATTTTATTCTTAAACCTATTAAATCAAAAGATTCTGCCGTATCAATCTTGCATCGAAGTTTTGATCACGGAGCAAGCTGTCTCGTTAGCTCACGGCGCCGATCTTATGTCTCGCGGCGCACATCGCTGCCGCGATAGGAGTTACCAGTATCGCGGCCACCTAGCGGTGTTCGAACCAAATCAATTATTTCGAAGCATGAGTTTCGTAAAACCAGAAGAAACCGCATTAATTTTCTATCCGCCAATCCATTGGAAACCGGGTTTAATTTTTTTCTTCGAACCCCATATGCATCCCGTGAATTATTTTCTCTGCCAATCCGGATCGCGACGGGCTTGTAAGAGCTTGTGGCATTTCCAGACGGAAACTATTATGTTGTGTAACGGTCATTCCAGATAAAACCGAATCAATTTTTCCGAAGTATGTGTTTCGTAGAACCGGATAGAACCGCATTATTTTTCTATCCGCCAATCCGGTGGAAACCGAGCCACATTCTTTCTCTTCGAACCCCATATGCATCCCGTGAATTATTTGCTCTGCCAATCCGGATCGCGACGGACTCAAAAGAACTTGAGGCATTTCCAGATTGAATCCGTAAGATTTTTGATCCGCAATTTCAGATACGAAACTTTCGGGTTTATACAAATGGCAATTCCTGATAGAAACTGATAAATTTTGGACCTGATAAATCCTGTTTCATCCATCGATCTGGATATCCGCATTGAACCGGATTATTTTTTGAACTGCCAAAAATCACTGCTTGAAAATCCAGGTAGTACCGCATTGAACCAGATAGATCCAGTTCAAAATTCAATGCGGTTCTAACTGGCAGTTCCAGCAGGGAATGGTAAGTGTGTACAAGCTGCATACTTTTCAAGTCAACCCGATGAGAATTACTTGAGATAATTTACAAGCAGTTACCATATATCTATTTATGCATTTATTTATTACAATAACAATTAATGAATATTTTTCACGCAGATTTTACTACCAGATCTATCGTAGCTACAGTATTTCAATACATTTTAGCGGACTTTTCATTTTATTTTTCCTCTGCAGAGGACCCAAAATGGCGGATGCGCATTGTTGCGATGCTCGCTGGTGTGTTGCTTGATAACGTGAATGTAGCTACGGGAATGTATGTAATCGATATGTGAATTGCGAGCGAAATTTAAAAGCAGACGTTTGCGTTCGATGAAGGGGAGTATTGTTAAGGATACGCGATGCGGGTAGCATGCGTGGGAAAGATCTTAGGCAGAGTCTCAATTAGTAGACTCCGAAACGAATCGCGAGTTTCTTCTAAAGTCACGTTATCTTTTGAGAAGGCCTTGTCTTTTGTTAGTCTTTAGGAGTGTCGATTGACTCCTGAAGTGTTGGGGACGCTAAGGAAGTCATAAATTTCCTTCAAGCGTTGTTTTCTCGATCCTCGGAGTAGAGCCTACTACGGAAAAGCGCGCTTCCACCGAGTTTTCCACCACCACCCGAAGACGGAGGAAAAGATGGACGCCAATTCGCGGGGCGTACGGGCGTCCGGGGGGCGGCCTGCCGCTTGGATCTGCTGCATCCTTCGTCCTGATTGGACTAGAGGGATCTATGGGAGGACTAGGAGGATTCAGCCAGCGACTTCGACGAGGACCTCGGAGGAGATTTTGAAACGCTACAGTCAGTCTGTCGATAACCAGCTTGCCGAACAGTTTAATAAATTCCAGTATTTAACTTACAAATAGTTACCTTGTGTCTAATTTTATTTTGAACTTCCCACATTCCGACGAGCAGAGCGGTTCAGCGCTCCATGGGCGCCAACCCGCGTTCTTATTGTAAAATCACCGCTAAAAGACGCAACAATACTGTTACGTATTTTAGCGGTGATTTTACGATAAGAACGCGGGTTGGCGCCCGTGGAGCGCTGAACCGCTCTGCTCGTCGGAGTGTGGGAAGTTCAAAATAAAATTAGACACAAAGAAAACTATTTATAAGTTAAATGGCATTTATTGAACTGTTTCTTTAGCTGGTTATCGACAGACTGATCAGCGTTTCAAAATCTCCTCCGAGGTCCTCGTCGAAGTCGTTGGCTAAATCCTCCCAGTCCTCCCATAGATCCTCGTAGTCCAATCAGGATGCAGGATGTAGCAGATCCAAGCGGTAGGCCGTCCTTCGGATGTCCGTACGCCCCCGCGGATCGGCGTCCATCTTTTCCTCCGTCTTCGGGTGGTGGTGGAAAATTCGGTGGAGGCGCGCTTTTCCGTTACACAGCGGGGTGCTCACGTGGGAAGAGAAAGTAGGCTCTACTCCGAGGATCGAGAAAACAACGCTTGAAGGAAATTTATGACTTCCTTAGCGTCGCCAACACTTCAGGAGTCAATCGACACTCCTAAAGGCTAACAAAGGACAAGGCCTTTTCAAAAGATTACGTGACTTAGGATAAAAAACACAATTCGTTTCGGGGCCTGTTAATTGGTGCCTTTTCCTGTTTTCGAGCTCTGCCCAAGATCTTTCCCACGTATGCCACCCGCATCGCACATCCTTAACAATATTTCTTCAATCGCACGCAAACATCTGCTTTCAAATTTCGCTCCTGATTTACTTATCGATTACGTACAATTTCCAGCCACGTTCAAGCGATAGCGTAACAATACATAATATTTCTCACCCACATTTAAGTGACGTGGGGTTTTTTATTATAGGAGTTTTGTATCTACAGATATATTTTAGTCGAAATGATCTCAAAGAGCCCTCTACCGGTACGAGCGACAGAAAATTAAATATGGCGGATATTTTGTTTGCGTGTAGCAACAATATCCTATTACCTTGTTTAGTTAATTTTCCAGTGTGATCGTACGTATTGTTCGTGGAAAGTTTGTGATAAAATGAATGCTACGAGTCTTTACGTATCAACGTGTCGACTAGTTTTACAAGCGGACGTTGATGATCCAAATTCATGGACAGATCTGTATAGGCTAGTTCCGTATTTACGACAAAGCCTTAGTTGTACTGTATGTTCGAATTTATTAATTGAACCCCATACACCGACTGAAACTAATTGTCAACATCATGTGTGTCGTGGTTGTAGAGGCGGACGTAAAAAGCTTAAACCTTCTTGTGGATGGTGCAAGGACTATGACAAATACGTGGAAAATGTCCAATTACGAATATTGTTACAGTGTTATAAAAAACTATGTGAATACTTAACAAACACAAACATTTATCGAAGTTTAATATTGTCAGTGTCTTCCAATAAAACAGGTAATAGTGCATCGGCTATGGGTGTTACTAGCCTCATGGAACTTATACAAGAGGGTTCTGGATTCAAAGATGAATTTAAAAGTACCGCTGGTTTGTCAAAATCCGCGTATAGTATTTTACCATGTGTTTACACTAGCACTACTTCGACTCAGACTCAAGGAAATGCTATGCAAAACACCGAAGCAGCAACACAAAATTTATCTGGTATAGTATATTATTTTTATGTACATCGGTGTAACCCATTATTATATATCTGGTAATTGTGTTTCAGTAGAGTACGATGGTTAACCTCTTGTCTTACAATAACGAGTGACGTTCGTGTTACAGATTACATGCTAAAACTGAGAAACACAAGCATGACTCGTAATGTAGTTATGGGCTAAACATAATAGACATGAGTGACTCGTAGTTGCCACAAGCGGTACATTCACCTATCATGCATTGTTTGATTTGTGCATTTGCTGAACGTGTGCACATAATTTAAGTCATATCTGTTTCTGATTTAGTTGTCTATATTTTTTTCTTAATTGATATTCTTAATGGCATGGGTAGAGCGAATAGAAGACATTTATGCAGTGGGCGTTAATGTGCACTGTTGCAATATAAAAATTTAAGTCAACTGTGGCACTCTAAATGATGGGAAAGATTGTGAGGCAAGGGGTTAAATAAGAAGTTTTAGAGAAATTTGCAATGTTCAGAGATATACATAAATATATTACTAAAAATCCATATTTTTAAGCTTTTTCCTGACTATTTCGGTCTTAATAATTTTTTTTACTATTTAATGAAATTATGTCTGCATCCTAATACAGTATCAGTCCCATAATACAGATTCTGAACATTTCAATTTAGTTGTTTTTAAAATGCTATAGATATATGTATATATATAGGGTGTCCCAAAATTCAGGGACTTCCTGGAACATGTAATATCGTGAAGCTAGAAGACATGGAAACGTTCTTTACGGTTTTGGGATCCGAGGCTTCGTTCTTGAGATATTAACCTGCCGGCGGGCGCTCGCGTGTACTCAGTACACGGAGGTCAGTTTTTGGCTGAATAACCCGTTTTACCGTGATCTATTCTACCCAGCATCCCTATGTATTCTTCCAGCGGACATTTTTGCATAATCCTACGTACTTGTCAGGTTTAAATTCAGTTTGGAAGTGTCTTTGATTGAATGAAAAAGAAAGTATGCCGCACATCCTGCCGGCGAGCGTGCCCGTGTACTCACAAGTTTTCCAGGTGTCTGCCTCCGATTGCTTTGATTTTTGGATATGTTTTAGAGGACCGAAAAATAAGATATACGTTTTTTTATTTTGGCCTGTTTGCATGTTTAGGGGGTGAAACCATCCCTCAAATGTTTTCAGGTGTTTGCCTCCGATTGTTCTGGTTTTTGAATATGTTTTAGAGGACCGAAAAATAAGGACAAAAAGGACCAAACAGCTAATAAATGTCCGCTGGAAGGATACATAGGGATGCTGGGTAGAATAGATCACGGTAAAATGTTTTTTTCAGCCAAAACTGACCCCCGTGTACTGAGTACACAGCGCGTCCGCTGGCAGGTTAACAGTTGAATATTAGCGGTACAACTTCCGAGCTGCGCAGTTTGGCTACCTCATTCCTGCATGCCGACTTGCTTCTTGTAGTATAGGGTCATCCGTTAAAACTGCAACCTACGCGCGCACGAATAGACGAACATGGCAACACCGTCTTACGGACGCATTCCACTACAACCATTCACCGCCCCGCGTTCAGAGGGTTGCCAGCGGTCGCTGGACAGCGGTGATGCCCGAGCTTCGACAATTTTAGGATGGTCTTTTTCAAATTAACGTCGCTAAGAGCTATTTGAAATTTCCCGGCCCGGGTTGAAGAATTTGGGGCCTTCTTCGTATAATTTTTGAACTATAAAAGATATCGGAATGCAATTTGCGCCGAAAAATGAGGAAAAATTATTCCCTCTTACAAGGGGACCACGCAGTAGTGGACATCGCTTTTGGAACGACAATATATGGGGGTCGTAGTACTCATGTAGTATGAAAATACCATTTAGGCTTTCCGCAAGGTGGGCCTTCGTTTTCGAGATATTTTGATTTAAAGTTTTTAACGTAGTTAGTAATCCAGATACATAGCATCTGTACCCAAGAAGGTTTCGTGGCCATAATGGTAGCGCATCAGATTGTCATGCCAACAACAACACAGCAACAACGGACAAAGAAAAAGCAGAACTACTGGCAAACCAATTCATAAAGGTTCATTCCATAGATTTAGTACATAACACACACGAACAAGAACAAATAACAGAAACTGTAATGGACTACCTGTGGGAACATGAAGCGGAAACAGAAGATTGGAAAAAATTCATTACCTCACCCAAAGAGGTGGCAGCCATCATTAGACAACTACCATTGTTGAAAGCACCAGGATCGGATCAAATTCAGAATATAGTTTTAAAGCATCTAAGCAGGAAAGCCATAGTGCAACTCATGTACATTATAAATGCTATGTTCAAGATGAGCTATTTCCCACAACAATGGAAATTAGCACATGTAATTCCAATATTAAAACCAGGTAAACCGGAAAGTATGCCAAGTGGTTATAGACCCATAAGTCTACTTCCCTCATTAGCAAAAGTCACAGAAAAAGTAATACTTAAAAGGATACAGGAACATGAAAAAAGAAACAACATATTAATTAGTCAACAATTTGGATTTAGACAGAAACATAACACTGTACAGCAAATCCTAAGAATCACAAATGATATTATCACTGGTTTTAATAGAAATAAAATAACAACAATGTTACTATTAGATATAGAAAAAGCTTTTGATAAAGTATGGATCGATGGATTAATATATAAACTCATCCAGTCTAAATATTCGATTACAATTGTAAAACTCATTTATTCTTACATGCGTCACAGAGGTTTTAAAGTGGCGGTAAATGGTGCCTTAACTAGTTACAAACCAATAACAGCAGGAGTACCACAAGGATCGATACTAGGCCCAGTGTTATTTAACATATATCTCAATGATATACCAACATTTTCAAAAACACAGTTAGCATTATATGCTGATGATACAGCAGTTTATGCACAATCATTTCATGCAGCAGTAGCTGCAAAACAAATACAAATCCATATCGCACAACTAGAGAATTTCTACAAAAAATGGAAAATATCATTAAACGCTGAAAAAACAGAAGCAATAATATTCACCAAGAAGTACACATTCAACAAAATTTTCCAACCAATGAAAATATACAACACAGAAGTACAAATTAAGCAAAGTGTCAAATACCTTGGGGTTGTATTAGATTCCAAACTGATTTACAAACAAAACCTGAAAAACATTATAATGAAGGGGTATGCTGCTACAAAAAACCTTTATTCTCTAATGGTTAGGAATTCAAAGCTAAGTCGCAACAACAAACTACTAGTCTACAAGGTAATAATAAGGCCCATATTACTCTACGCAGCACCCATATGGAGAACCGCAGCCAAAACCAATTTTATTCCATTGCAACGATTCCAGAACAAATGGCTAAGATTAATATTAAATAAGGATAGGTATACTAAAATAATAGACCTGCACACAGAAGCAAATATAGATTACATAGGTGACTATATAAAAGAAAATGCACAGAAATTTTACAATACTCAATTAAGGGACAATCCACTGTTAGCGAACATTATCTCTAATTACACTGAAGCGACCAAAGAGGGAAGAATAGTACATAAGTATTCTTTTGGTGATTTAGAATTAGGTATAACTTAGTTTAAACAAAATCAGTATTAAGTCACTAGCAAAATTGCATAAGAATAGATAAGTATTAATCACACATACAGGGTCAGTATTCATACCTGCGCAGGTAGTAAGTAGGTTTTTAGCATAAGTTTTCCTACATAATAATAGACATTAATGGCAATAATACCGTACCTGAATGTATGTATCCAACCGCAATGTGTATATGCTCCAAAGATTAATATTATTTCTGTATTAGTTATAATATCATATGGGCATCTAAAAAGTAGAAAGGGTAGGTAAATCTCTCAGAGATAGGAACTACAGAAGACTGAATATGTAAGCTAAGAAATATAGTACAACGTTTATTGTCTGTTTATATTTTTATACATGTAAATGATATGTAAATAAATGTTCTTGAAAGAAAAAAGTCCCCTGTAACTCCCCATAATTTTTTTTTCTTTTTTTTAAACAATTTTTCCCGTGGTAATATATTTTGTGGATATTACGTATTATATAGTGCGTTACATATTACTCTACGCAAATTTTAATGTTGAAAATGCATTTATAACATAACATCATATTGTTCTAATTATCTCTTTCACCGGTGCTTTCATATTTTTGTACTGCCAAAATATTTCATTCCGAAACTTTCGACGCCTGCGATTGTCAAGCAGGTAAAGTGGGATAGCCGTTACTTCTGACCGTAAGGGTGGTCTTATACCTGCTCAAAAGAATGGTCGAATATCTGGTCGTTGGGAGCGAGTAAGTCTTGACAACGATTTCATGAATATAATTCAATGAATAATTAATTTTTATACAATGCTTGGGGTGGTATTGATCAAACACACATACAAAACATAATTCTTTGAAACACCACGCACATTTTAATAAAGATATTTGCTTGCATTCACAATATAATAAATTAGGTGGAAAACAGACTTTGTTTAAATTTTGAAATTTAAGTTTCTCATGTGCTACCAATCCTGTCGCGCACAAAATATATTTCCACGGGAAAAATTGTTAAAAAAAAAAGAAAAGAAAAAAAATTATGGTGAGTTGCAGGGGACTTGAACCCGGGGCCGCTCGTATGACAATTTGGTGCGCTACCATTGTGGCCACGAAACCTTCTTGGGTACAGATGCTATGTATCTGGATTACTAACTACGTTAAAAACTTTAAATCAAAATATCTCGAAAACGAAGGCCCACCATGCGGAAAGCCTAAATAGTATTTTCATACTACATGAGTATTACGACCCCCATATATTGTCGTTCCAAAAGCGATGTCCACTACCGCGTGGTCCCCTTGTTAGTGATGAATAATTTAAAATATTTTATGTTTACTTAATTTTTCTTTTATCAATTTTTTATCCATAATTGTTGTGAAAAGCTTTTGCAAACTGTTTATTTGATACTGTATTTAACACGTTAAGCGCCACGTCAGTCACCGGTGATTGACAGTATAAAATACGTTAAGCGCCACGTCAGTCACTGACTGAATATAAACGTAAAGCATTTCAAAAATGTTTGTATCACTTTGTTGCAACCAACATGGATCTCCGGCCACCAGCATATCGGTGAAGGCGGAGACTGTGGGCGCAAACGGAAAGGAAGGCAAAATCGGCGTGGCGCTTAACGTGTTAATGCTCTTTTTAAAATTCATGGTGTTGATAAACAATAGGCTAATTGTTTCTGTATCATTACTTTCATAAATTGAGAAACTAAATTTTTATTCAATTATGTGTTAGTTTTGCAAACTTCAGAATCTATTGTTCTGATTTTCTTTTTTATAATTTTATCCCTAAAGCAGTGCATGCATAGATCGGACGTAAGGGGTAACTAATGGGACGTGTCTTTGTAGCGGTGTTTGAATCTTTTTTGTAGAATTTTTGTGTCTGAATGTTTTAACTTTTTAGTTACTCAATGCCACGCCTATACAGGCTTCCGTTAATGCCACTTTTTGGAATGATGCGTCATTATTGTGGCTTTTACATGCAGGTGGCGAAAAAACTCTGTGTACAGGGGAATAGCGCCGCGGTCAACCCTGTCGTAGCTAAAATTTTTGAAATTGAGATGGGTACGAGACCAGTCGACATTGTTTTCAAACCTCATTACAGTAATCTGGGGTGCGAGTAGTAAACCGATCATAAAAGTGGAGCGCGCGGCTCGTGTACCTGGGCCGGGAAATTCCGCACAGCTCTTTGCGACGTTAATTTGAAAAAGACCATCCTAAAATTCTCGAAGCTCGGGCATCACTGCTGTCCAGCGGTTGCTGGCAACCCTCCGAACGCCGGGCCGATGAATGGTGTAGTGGAATGAATCCGTGAGGCGGTGTTGCAAATTTTCGTCTGTTGGCGCACGCGTAGGTTGCAGTTTTAATGGATGACCCTGTACAAGCGCAGCGCGTAGCCACGCTATCGCGGGAGGCCGGCTGGCAGACTCGTGCTCTGATTGGTCAGGGTTTTTTGTTACTGTCTCGTTAACAAATCACCCCATGAGTCACTCCTTTGCAGGAACTCTGGCATTTTTCGGACATCTTGTATGTACAGGGTGTCCCATTTTAATCTCTTCAAGTAGATATCTCGAAAAATATAAATGATAGAGAAAAATGTTTCTGACGAAGGATATTCTTCCGCACGGCCCTAGTGGCCGATCGACACGATGTTTGAGGGTAGGGGGGAGGGTGTGTGGACCCTATTTAAAATTGTAGCTTCAGGTACTTATTAATTACTGAAATATTAATAAAAAATTGTTAATTTTTTTATAAACTATTTTTTTTAAACTACATATACGTAGCCCTAACGGGGGTCCATCCTGCCTCCCCCCCCATTTTGTTCTGCGGACAACTGGGCATGTTCCCCTTACGTTTCTAGTTCCCCTCAAGCGCCTAATTTAAGGGGGTATACCTGTTTGAACCCTCGAAAAGTGTGTACATTTTGTGGATTTTTTTAGAAGTCAACGGCTTGATGAAGATTTCCCGTTTTTTACTATGTTTACATGGTATTATGAACTACTTAAAACAAAAGTTTCAGTTAACAATACATATCCGAAAGTCTGTCGATTTTAGACGGCTAAACGGTGGCCCTGAAAAAACTATGTCGTGTCTGAAATCAAAAATAGTAAAATTTTCTTATAAAATATGTTAATAGCTATCATCCTACGGGGCCGATTTTGAAAATTTTAAAAAATAAAGAAATGGTGAGAAATCAAAGGTAAAGTTAGATTTTTCTAAGAGAAAAGTTCACCTTTTTTCTTTATAAATTATAAACGGGGAATTGGAATAAAACAAGCCCACGTAGGACGATGTGGAATCTTATTACGATTCTGCATTCAAAATTTGAAGTGAATTGGTAGAACGTAGCGCGAGTTTTTAAGGCCACCGTAATGAAAAATGTAGTCCTGCTGCGATCGGTCGAGTCGCCGCGCCTCGCCCAGAGATGGACAAAAAATTATTTCAAATAAAAAATTGATTTTGAATAAAAGACAAAAATTTTATTCGAGACTCATCAAATAAAAATAGCCCAGAGTTATTTTCATTTCAAATAAAAATAAGTCAGAGTTACTTCTACCTATGCAAATTATTTTTGTAAAAAGAAGTGAGATCCCCATAAAAAACTTCAAAAAAGTAAAAAAATTACGCCAAGTACATGAAAAAATCGAGGACGGAAAAGAGTAAATCACAAAAAAAAAATAGAAGAAAATATATAAATCCCCCCAAAAATAGAAGAAAATATACAATATAAAATAAGATATGAAATCAAAATGAGCTGCAAGTACATAAAGGTGTTTTGCAATAATCACGCACATTTTAATAA
The DNA here is from genome assembly GCA_029448645.1 of Andrena camellia. Lineage (NCBI taxonomy): Eukaryota > Metazoa > Arthropoda > Insecta > Hymenoptera > Andrenidae > Andrena > Andrena camellia. The sequence continues at coordinate 30,258,933 of CM055679.1, forward strand.
TGTGAAGATAAAATTTATCATCTAGACATTTGCCTGGAAGTCAAATATTTGGCGTGGCCAGGCAAGGTATTTTCAGTTCATCAATATCCATACCTTCCCTTTCCCAGGCTTTCAGATAATTTGTTAATTTTGAAACTCTGTCAATATGAGTACATTTTCATTATATTGCGTTTTAAAATAATTCCAAGATCATTCATCGACACCAATACCTTTCCTCTCACAAGTTTTCTCACAAATTTAAAACTCTGACAATATGAGTACTCTTTCATTATTTTGCGTTTTTAAATAATTCTTATTCATCGACACCTTGACCTTGCCTGGCCACGCCAAGTATTTGACTTCCAGGCCGCGGACATCTAGGCAAATCTCTAGATGTTTCATTTTATCTTCACATTATTAAAAGGTCCGCGATATGAGTAATGGAATGTATGAACCCAGCATTTTAGCTGTGTATATGTAGTTGTGTCATCTTAAGTGCAGTTGGAAAGCACCTTTATGTACATGCAGCTCATTTTGATTTCATATCCTTTTTTATATTGTATATTTTCTTCTATTTTTTGGGGGGATTTATATATTTTCTTCTATTTTTTTTTGTGATTTACTCTTTTCCGTTGTCACGTCCCGGGTGAGGTCTTTAGGACGAAGACATCGACAGGATAATATTGGAGGGAACGCGGGCGCGAATGCCAGATTCGTGGCCTTGCGGAGAGTCGGGATTTAGGCGCGAATGCCAGATTCGTGGCCCTGAGGGGTGATGGGAAGTTCAGGCGCGAATGCCAGATTCGTAGCACCGAACGTTGAGGTACTGCGGGCGCGAATGCCAGATTCATGGCCCTTGCGGAGAGTAGGGTTTTAGGCGCGAATGCTAGATTCGTGGCCCTGAGGGATAACGGGAAGTTCAGGTGCGAATGCCAGATTCGTGGCACAGTGGAGAGTAGGGTTTAGGTGCGGGTGCAGGATTCGGGGCCCTGAACGTCGAGGAGAACGGGCGCGAATGCCAGATTCGTAGCACCGCGGTTAAATCGGAGTTCGGGCGCGAATGCCAGATTCGTAGCACTGAACGACTATGGAAGGTGTGGTTGGTAATCACTTTGCTTTGGAGACACCCGTTAAGGACTCTGTTTTGGTTTGACTAATTGGATTAACTGCTGCAGTGATATAAAACCCATTAGTAATAGTTCCGCGAAATACGTCTAGCCGTGTGGCTTGAGCAAGACCCATACGAAAATAAGTCTTGTAAACACTATAAGAAATCCCGGCGTTCGCGAACCGGAATCAGCTGTTGCACTACCGTGTTACGTTTCCGATGCTTCGCGGCCGGGGGATCGTCACAATAACTCGAAGTGATATTTGGAGGTAAGAGCGTTGTTTATTTTAATGCACTTTGTGGTTAATATAAGAATGCGTTAGACGTTTAGCATTGGCACATAAACATGTATATAACGATAAGCAATGGTAATATATATATAAACATGAGATACGTTAGACGAGCAATAAGTAGTAGTAGTAACAATAATATAAAGCGATAGGTATTAGCAATGAACACAATATAAAGCGATAAATAGGCAAAATAGTAATATAAAGCAATAAGTATTAGCAGTAAAGAGTGCTATAGAGAAGTATGGAACCGTAGTAGTATGAAATAGTATAAAGATAATGATATGGTTTAGTATTATAAGTAGTGGTCGGTACTTACAGTGGCTGCCGTGTGGTTTAGGAGCACTGAGTTTAACACTTTGAATGTTTAAGTTTACTGAACAGGTTTAATAATCTTTGACGAAAATGTTTTGTCTCGGACTCTTCGAGGAATAATAATGATCTGGCCTCTGAGGTCCTTGTATTTATACTTTACAGGATCGTTGCGGGGGGTATGCGCGGTAAGGACCTTGACACGTTTAGAGAAATAAGTCGTAGTAGGTCTTCCGGGGTTTTTACAGGATTTGGTCTATTATTAGACTGCTTTCAGTCACTTACGCCAAATTCCGTCGCAATTAGGCTTCCGGGGTTTTTATGGCTGTGAAAGCAGAGTACTCGACCCATCGGATGGATTTTGGGCGTTTTAATAGGAAAAGGATTAGAATAGCTTGGTCTCGTTGAGTCGTAAAGAGGGGAATGAGACGTGGTCTCGATTTAAGAGGGTTTTGGAGCGAAGGACTTGTTTGAATTCGAGTATGAAGGAGGGATTGGTGCCTCGTAGGGCGAATAGGCGAAGGGGTTTTCATACCGAACATCTGAAGATGGGGACCGCTAAGGTACATCGTCCCGGTGATCGGCGATTGGGGAAAAGGGGTAAGAGTTGAGTTCGAGGGATTTGTTGGCGGAGTTGGGGAGTGAATTATGGGGAGATTTGAATTAACCGCGTGCGAAAAGTAGTGGGACGTCACATCCGTCCTCGATTTTTTCATGTACTTGGCGTAATTTTTTTTACTTTTTTGATGTTTTTTATGGAGATCTCACTTCTTTTTACAAAGATAATTTGCATAGGGAATGACTTCCGATCATTTTTAATTATAAATTACAAATTATCACGGGACAGAATTAAGGATAAATTCTACGTAAGTTTAACAACTACGAAAAGAAACCATGTGCACCGCATTGCCGATCTTTATGTATTATATGTATAGTACTTTGTGTACAGTACATGGTGCGCGAAGCAGCTTATAGCGCTGAACGTATTTAACATTGAACTGTATTAACAACCACAATTAACACCTTTCGAAGAAAAATATGTATGAATTTTTAGCATTTCGTGGCCAAGCTTGTTTTTCTATTCGTAAATCATCAACGGATACCCACGTTGCGTCCTTACCCCTTACCATACTCGTGTAATGACCATCGGCAATACTTTTACCGTGGCGGAAAATCGCTGCCTTAAGTTTATAACAGTGATCCCCCATTTGAATTTTAGTAGTAGGTATTGCTTTGATGTAGAAATTTTTCACTTTCGTTGTTGTTCCACTACTATCGTGATCGAACAAATGTAATTTTGCAATAAGAATTTTTTTGGAAGCAGTTATATAGATTTTCTTCATTGTGTTTGAATTTAAATTATCACAATTAGTGCAAGGATCTTTCAGATTTTTCCATCCTGTGAAATTGTGTTTTATTATATCTTGAAATTCAAATGATTTTTTTTAACATCTTGGACAGTACACGATGTAGTACACAATTTGTACTGATAGTAGTACTTGTGTAATTACATTCTAAACATTTTAATACCTTTGTAATTTCGTGTTGTACTGCATTCTTAATAAGAATCTTATGATCACAAAGAGAGGTAATAAACTCAGTTGCATCATGTTGCTGATTGTTAGCGTATTTTTCTCCTGCGAATTGCCGCAATAATATTATGTTTGGATTTTGATCCGATTTATATTGGTCCATAAAGACTTTTATAATATGATCAGCTTTTTCAGTCGAAAATAAGTTTTCTCTTATGGATGAACAATATAATATATGTACATTGGATTGTGGCATTCGCATAACAAGACACACCATCAGAATTCGGGAGACCTATTACATAGTATTGAATGGTATCCACGATGTGATCATTAGTAATTTTGACTGAGGTGGTACACGTGAGGGTGGTAATGACTACGCGTCTTAATAAGCTCAACAAAGAATTAGTTTATTCCGAAACACAACCAAAAACCTCTTTGGAGGGAAATGTTCGAACGAGCGAAAAACACACCCGCTCAGGACGAGTACTTCTAGCCGAATGAATCACGTCGGTCGCGTTCCTTCCAAAACCGAAGGAAACGCGTACCGCGTGCAAAACTTGGGAAAAACCCCGAGTCCTGAGACAGGGGAGGTTTCGTCGCCTGGCAAAATCCAACGGCCATGAAACCTTCGGTTGAACTTTATGGCCCTATCTGGTCGCCTTCTGCTTCGCTCGAAATACGACGCTACGCACGCTACATGACATTCGGATACATTATATAAGGGTACTGCCCAAACAGCATCATGAACATTGAGAACGCGGTTTTTAGAAATTAAAATACTCATAAGATCAGATCTATATTTTTTTCGCAATCTATTGTACTCCATTATAGTCGATTCTTGTGCCTTTGCGGAAGATGGATCATAATTGATAAGATGCAGTGCTTGCAATATGGTCACCCGAGAAAGAGCAACGTAAATTTGTCCGGAAGTAAATATTGAGTTACCTGCTTCTATGACAGCATTCTGCAAGCTTTGTCCTTGACTTTTTTGAATAGTTATACCACAGCTGAGGCAAATCGGAAATTGTTTTCTAATAACGAACGCTCTATACATTACTTCAAATTTAACACTCACACATTCTATTATATGTTCTTGCCCCGTGGGTAATATAATTTTCAATTTTTCCACGTCATTATCAACACCTCGTGTAATTCAAACAAGTTTAGCAATGGTACCGTTGACAAGACCGTGGCATCTCAAATTTTGAAAACTTACCTTATTTAACACTCGCCAGGTTATAACCCTACTGTAAGGTGTCAAAATTTGGAGTAGATTGCATAGTGAAGGTAGCGTTTGACGAACGAAACATGTGTTAGTTTGTGTTGGCTGAAGGTGTGCGTGTAACGCGTATATACGTATTATGTTGCCGAAAATTTTGACTGGAGAATCGGAAGAATCAGAAGAAGAAAAATCTTACCGTTTCCGACTGATCCATGAGACGATATTACGATATCTCTGTCATGCGTGGACCGATTTTATTGAAATTGGTCTTATTCGAAAGCTTATATGCGGTTTACATAAGAAAAATGCCTTTAAATTTAGAAAATATTGCAGGCGTTATGAGATATTAATGAAGTAAGTTTCAGGTAAGGTTGGATTAGCGGGGCGACGAGTAAATGATAGCGGTAGCGACAGTCGACATATACAGGGTGTTGACATGTACTTGGCGTCGTCTCGCTGCCGCGCCTCTAGATTTGAAACGTCACAAATAATTTTTTTTGTTCGACGTGAATTTATCCGACGGCCACAAATAATTGATTTGATTGACGGGAATTTATCCGACGGCCACAAATAATTTTTTTGTTTGACGGGAATTTATCCGACGGTCACAAATAATTTTTTTATTTGACGGGAATTTATTTTAACCTTCAAATAATTTTGTCGTCTTTTCATTCATTTGTATTTGAAAATTATTTGAAGCTCAAATAACTCTGGGAGTAGAGAGTGAGAGAGAAGGGGAGCGTGTGCTAGAGAGCGGTAAGCAGGAGAGCGTGATGCGAGGAGGTAGTTGTTAGAGCGAGAGGGAACGGGGATTAGAAGGAAAGGAGGATATTAGGAACGGACCTCTCGCTCCTTCCCGTGTCCTCTTGCTCTAACAACTACCTCCTCTCACCATGCTCTCCTGCTTACAACTCTCTGGCACACGCTCCCCCTCTCTCTCTACCTCTCTACTCCCAGAGTTATTTGAGCTTCAAATAATTTTCAAATACAAATGAATGAAAAGACGACAAAATTATTTGAAGGTGAAAATGAATTTCCGTCAAATAAAAAAATTATTTGTGGTCGTCGGATAAATTCCCGTCAAACAAAAAAATTATTTGTGGACGTCGGATAAATTCACGTCGAACAAAAAAATTATTTGTGACGTTTCAAATCAAAGTAACTCTGGCTTATTTTTATTTGAAATAAAAAGGTTCCATATTAAAACCAGGGTTACTAACCGTAACCCTAACCGGGTTTGGCTCTCTAATGTAGTGGAGTAACCCGCAACACCGGGTTACCCAGAAGATTGTGGGGCTGGTAACCCGGTTAACCCGCTCTTGTAATGGGTTATAATTCAGGGATCCTAACCCGAACTGTAACCGGGTTACTATGGGAGGGTTTTGAATACACTTACCAGGAACAAATTAACTCATTTTGAGCTGGGTACAGGCGTTGTCCGTTTAACTACTTATTTGAATCTAAATACGCATAGAATTTTTTTTATTTTGTTTTTAACTTCTACTGTTCTATTCGGTGTGTTCATTTGAACAGTTCACATCCAAATATCTCGAAAATAACACTTTTTCGAGAGAAATGTTAAATATAAAAGTTTCTCGGTTCTAAGAGGGAAGTACAGCTATTTAATTAGTTTGTTATTTGTTTAGCGTTTTCAAGATTATTTGAGGGGCAACTTTGTATGTTTAAGCAGAAACATGGTTTTATTTACAGATTTTGTTGATATTCTAGACATGTAAGCGATATCTATAATTCTTTGTTGAGTAAAAAAAGTCACACGAAAAGTGTAATTGTTATTGATTCATAAAAGCTTCTTTGTTTTATCTAATACCATTGTAAGGTACAATCCGATAAAAAAAATGTTTGATAGAAAAGTTTATTACTTTTTTGGGTTAAATAAGAATCTGTAAATAAAAATAAAAGTGTCAATTTAGAAGTAGTATTTGCCCTTTAAATAACCTTGAAATCGAGAAACTTTTGTATTTAACATCTTTCCCGAAAAATGTGTTGTTTTTAAATGGACACCCTATTTATGATTGTCTGTGATTAATTGCTATCGTAAGATCTAGGATCATTACTTGTAATATAGAATTTATTATTTTTCTTAAATACGTGGCTGTGAGGATGGTAAATGATGAACCATTCGTTCATCTTCTGTTGTTGTCGATGTTGGAATTGGCATGGAAATGGAGAGTCGGGTCGCATCGCAACGTGCGATATTCTAGATTGCAGTTGTTGTGTATGCTGTTGTCTTTTGTTTTAAAATGTTTAATATTCGGCAGTCTCGTTTCGTCACTGATAGGATACGCTTTATGTTCTTAATTCGATTGAGATTATTACCTACTACGTTCAATAGTTTGATTGTTATCATAGAATTATAGCGTTGCTTTTTATTTCTTGCATTATACTTTTGTGTTTTGTTATATCTAATATAATGGAACATCCCGTGTGGCAGTACTTTTCATTTAGTGCGAATATAAATAAGTCTAAGTGTCGTATCAATGGATGCAAGACAAAACTAACGGTAAACTATTTGTAATTTGTAAATTGCAAGTATAGTATTGTTAAGTAATAAGTATACATATATATACAAATTTGTATTCTGAAATATCAAGGAAAACATGCTGCCAATTTAACACGTCACCTTCTGTACTGTCATCCCAACGAATATACATTAGTTACCATGCAAACGGAAAATCGGAAGAGAATTAGATTAGAAGAGCGTCCATCAACTTCCACGTTAAATTCGCTAGCGATGACAGCACAAGATCTTATAAATGCCTGCGTTGAGCTAGTCACGAAAAATGGTCGATCCCTGAATATTTTCACCGATTCGGGTTTTAAGAAATTAATACAGCCTATATTACGAACAATAAATCCTCCAATAGCAATTAATGAAAATAGTATTCGAGAAGCCATTATACATAAAGCTATAGAAATTAGAAATGAAATAAAAGAAGAAATAGGAAATAAATTAGTGTGTTTAAAAATTGATGGAGCAACGCGACATGGTAGATCATTTATAGGCGTAAATATTCAATATATTTTAAATAGAAAAATAATAATTCGCACTCTCGGTTTAAGAGAAATGTTTGAGAGAAGTACAAGCGAAAATCTGAAAAACTTAATTCTTAATATCTTACGCGAATATGATATTACTGTTCACAATATATATACAATAACGACGGATAATGGGTCCAACATGTTGAAATTAATACAACTTCTGGAAAACGAGCTAAGCGTCTCTAACAGTGACATAGAAGAGGGTGAAATAGACCACACCTTCCTTGAAATATACAACGAGGATTTTTTTTTGGAAGGCGAAAGATTGTTTTTTCCAGAAGAAAATGGTTCAGAGTTATTAATAGGTGTGCGTTGCGTTGCACACACGTTGCAATTAGCAGTGCACGATGCGTTGCAAATTTTTGAAGTTCACGAATTGTTGCGAAAAGCAAGAGAATTAGTAAGAAAACTTCATACTTCTTCTGTTATAATTATTTTAAAATCCACAAAATTGCGATAACCTATTTTAGACTGTCCAACTAGGTGGAACTCTACTCTCACTATGTTGGAGCGATTAACAGAATTAAAGGACCTCTGCGTGCAATTGAAATTAAACGACAAATTCTTGTCCGACGATGATTGGGTGATAATATCATATTTAATTGTGGCACTCGAACCAGCGAAAATTGCAACCAAAAAACTGCAATACGAACAGTTGACCATGGGAGATTTTTATGCACTATGGTTACAATGCATTTTAAGTTTAAAAAAATTGAAAATAACGATTTTGCAAAAATTTTGTTAAACACGATATCTAACCGGGAACGTCAAATATTATCGAACAAATCTTTATTGTGTTCTATTTTCTTAGATGCTAGATATAAGAAGTTATTATCCAAAGACCAGAAAGATATTGCTATTTTACACTTAATTATGATATGGGAAAAATCTGAAAAACTAAATCGTAATAACGTTCGTGAAGTAGCAGCAGAAAGTTTTTCTACTTCTACCTCAAACGACGATTTGGAAAGAGTTTTGGTAGAAAAAGACAATGAATTAGAACTAAATAGAGAAAATTCATCTTTTAATATAGAGGCAGCATTAAATACGTTTTCTCAGACTCCTAGGATCGACAAGAAGGAAAATATCCTGGAATACTGGGACAAACACGAATGTCGAGAATTAAAAGACCTTGCAAATATTGTACATGCAGTTCCGCCGACACAAGTTTCAGTCGAGCGACTATTTTCCGGTCTAAAGTTTGTTTTGAACGATTACAGATCTCGGTTAAACCATGACATTTTAGATGATATCATGATTGTGAGGACAAATTTTAATTAAGTTTTATATGTATAGGTGTATGTGTCCGTCTATTTTCTATTTTCTTTACTTTTTGTAAATATTTTGTTTGAGTTATTTTGTATTTCTTGTATTGTGTTGTGTACGTATGAATGTGTATGTGTGCGTTTTCTCTACCTTTCGTACGTAGTTTTCCCAATTATTTTGTATTACTTGTATTATCATATGATATATATATTATTTTACATAATATAAGTTCATTAATTTTAAATCTTATGTCCGTATTTTTGTCATTACACACCATTTTATACGTAGTATTTCTTTCGTAAATTTTGCATGCGTTTAAAATAGGCGTGTCATCCTATCAGGTTTAACAATCTGAAATCAATAAAAATTTTGCATACATTTCCAACCGCTCAAGAATTCAAATGTTCGAACTTTCAAATTTTTAAATTTTCAAAAGTGTGAAATGTCAAATTCTTAAAATCTTCGGATTATTAAATTTCGTAACATTCAAAAGTTTTAATTTTCAAATTTTCAACGTTTCTAATTTTCAAATTTTCAAATTTTCAAAAACTTAAAACTTCAAACTTTTAAGAATTCGGATCTATAAACATTAAAAATTCTAGAAATTAAATAATTTTACGAATTAAGACTGTTCAGTTACATATACTTTTGCATATATTTTCTGCATATTTTATTATGTATAGCGCATACATAATACATATATTGCATGCTCATATGTATTGAACACTGAGTTTCTATTTTTACATACCACTTTCTTACAAATGAATAAATTTGGCATATTACTTGTGTTCCAAAATAATATATTTCTTACTTTATATTTCTAAAACTGCACACAATTATTACGATATAGTATATTGTAGTCGGATTTTGCATGCACATATTAGGGTAGACTCACTCTACCCGTCTAACTGATAGCAATATAAACAATGTGAATGTACTCTTGTATCACTTGTAACCAGCTTCGAGCGGGTTAACCTGCTCTGTGTACTATGTAGTAACCCGCTCCGTCCCGGTTACGATGGGTTACAGGAACTAACCCTTGGTAACCCGGGTTACGGTTAGGGTTAGGCCGCGGTTAGAATCCCTGATTAAAACTACACAGTACAATATTACACATGCTATTTAGCTCACATCAGAATAGTGCACAGAAGAGAGTGCACATACAATTTAGAACACATGCAGCTGAACACACATTTTATTTAGTGTACAACGGGATAGCACGGTAATCTTGCCGATGAATTGGGCCCTCACCGATTTCGATGACCTTCACATATGTTGTTAAGGTTGTCATTCTGAACAACATTTCCGTTTAAACTTTTTGGCGGTCGGCCTTAGATTCGCAGATATTAATAAAAAACTTTCGGCATAATATATTGAAATCTGTTTCACAGCTGACGGCGACGAGAAGATGGTTGTGCGTGAAATCTTGCTGTGCGCTATCTTGATGTGCACTAAAAAAATGTGCGTCAAATTACATGTATTCTAAATTGTATGTGCACTATCTTCTGTGTGAAACCATGCTGTGTGTTATCCTGATGTATACTAAAAGAAATGTGTGTTAAACGGCATGTGTTCTAAATTGTATATGCACTATATTCTGTGCACTATCTTGTGTGCGAAACTTTGCTGTGCGCTATTCTGATGTGCGCTAAAAAAAATGTGCGTAAAACTGCATGTGTTCTAAATTGTATGTGTACTATCTTCTGTGCACTATTCTGATGTGTGCTAAATTGCATGTGTAAAGGCAGGGTCCCACTAGTGCAACTGCGCGTCACGCACGTTTTTTTCGACGCACAAGGCCGATTTGTTGCAGAAAGACGTTCCCACTGGTTCAACTGTGTTTCGAGCAGTTTGGAGCACTTGAAAGGGTCGACTTTTACGACGATGCGCGCGTCGTAAGCGATCGTGTGCGCGGTATGCCGGGATTTCTCTGCCACGCGAGCACGCGAATGCATGGCGCGCATCGTCGAAAAGACTGAAAAAATGTGTGTTTTTCAACGCAAATGTACTCTTTACTCCTACATATCACTTGTATATTTATGGTCTACTATTTAGTTTATATATTAAAGTAAGCAATAACATGATAATTATTACTGTAAATAGCAACAATTATACTGCTGCGATAGGTGTAATTGTTTCTAGATATTGCATAATTGTAATACACTATATATGCAGATATGTGACACTGAATTGTAGTTGTCTATTTTTATCAATTTCAAATTATTCTATTTCTCAAACACAATTAACTTATTACTTTGATTCATCCTCCAAGAAAATCTTAGGTGTAAAAAATATCATTCTTCCGTGATTTCTATATGTTTTTCCATTCACGCCAGGGGCTATTCATACGTCCCAAAAAGCAAACTATTTAATAGTGCAATGATGTATTTACCATTTGAGATTACTCGTAATGACATTATGTACCTACTTACTGTCAAAGCGTTGGCCGCCGGTGACCGCCACAGCAGTGAATGTGTTATTGTAATTTCGTTTCCTATCGCATTGCCAGGGAAATATCTCGACATTTGTGGATGTACGGAAGTCAAATTTTAATCATTTTCTAAGTCATAAACCATTTTTAGTACCTTCAGGTAAACTAAATGTAGGTAGCTACTTAAAAACAGATGTTTCAGTATGAAATAAAGTAACAGCATTTATGACATCCTCTATAAGCCAGGAATTTCGGGACTTTCAGTACGCATACCATGCCATACTTGCCTACCCATTTCAGAAATGCGAATTAATCAGAGGAAATGATACACGTGTATTTCCTGTGCAGGGGTAGAAAGTTACCGTCTGGGAGGAATGCTGGTTCATTTGATCATGATATACCTAATCTCCTCCCTATGGTCCACCTTTTTCCCATTATCTAAACAAAGAGCGTTCGTATTTTCACTATTGCTCGCAATGGTAACTACCCTCAATCCCATATCGTGTGAGAAAAAAACAAACAGGACGCCGAGATAGCAAATGACTGAGCGATGTTGAAAGTGATGGCGGAACTGTTGGAGGGAAGCCACGGCAGAGAACTTCCTTCATTTCATTTCAAACACAGTTTCCAGCAATCGGTGACCGCGATGTAGTAAACCCCTTCAAATATCTCAAGTAGTATGAAGTGTGAAGGCGTTGTTTCGGCTACTGACCCAACCGCCGGCGTTAGCTATATATAGATAAAGAAAGCAAGATGTAGAAAAGCAGGCTAGAATTTCCACTGTCTTCGATGTGCGCGCCAAGCATTCGCGTGCGCGCCTGGCAAAGCGTCGGCCCATTTCGTCCGCGGGGCCTCATAAATTAAACCCTTTCAAGTGGACGAAAACCTCGTGCGCGGCGCGCCGTTGCACTAGTGGGACCCTGCCTTAATCTTCAACTGTGTAGTTTTGATATGGAGCCAATAAAAATAACTCTGGGTTATTTTTATTTGATGATTTTCGAATAAAATTTTTGTCTTTTATTCGAAATCAATTTTTTATTTGAAATAATTTTTTGCCCATCTCTGACTGCCACATCGATTCGATGAAGAATTAAAAAAAAATTAATATGCTGTAGGACTACATTTCATGTTCCGACCACGCGGTGTCGTTTCGTCTTTGCTGAGTTTTGCCGTCGCCGTTCATACCAAACAAACTTCAGAAAAATACACACACACATTCAACATAACTTACTTTCACCATATCTTTTCGTAATTTTATTATTCTCCAATTCCTTCTATTTCTGTTCCGCCTCCTCCTCCTCCTCCTCCTTTCTGTTTCTCTCCTCTCTCTCTCTTTTTCCTCGTTGGTGGCTGGCCGACGCCATTACACTGTCGTGAAGGCATCTTTCATCTGAAAATGAAATGATGAATGTATTATTTTATGGCAAATAGTAAGATTGTACAGCGTGATTCTCTCGCTAGAGTCTTCAAAGACAATGCCGTCAATAAGCCGCGCCTCGCTGAGTTTCGTGGAAGTGATGAATTCCACATTCTGCATTTCTCATCAGAGCTTTGCGAAAATAGCGTCAATCAATTCCTTATGTCATTCCGATGAAAATGGCCCCAAGCTAACTTCGTTAAAAATATTCCGATTTGCATGATACTAGCTTAAAGTACCCGGCGTTGCCCGGTTAAAACTTTGATTGCCACAGAGTGTCAAGGGGGTGAAATAAGGGCAAAGGGGAGGGACGTCCAGATTTCATGGCAGCCTATATGTTCCACAGGGTTTAGAGAGTAATTACGCAATATTTGATCCAGATCGGTAAAAAAAATCGGGATAAAAAGTATTCTATATGTTATTCCCGGTCCTAGACTACGTGTATACAAAATTTCAGAAAGATCCGTTGCGTAGTTGCGACGTGATTGAGTAACAAACATACAAACATCAAAACACACCTTCGCATTTATTATATTAGTAGGATTAGTAGGATTTGTGGTCATATACTGTTTTCATACAAAATGTTATAGTCCTTTAACGTAGTTTAGGCGTTTAGTAATATTTACAGTATTTCTTGCTTCTTTCTTGTCGGGAGCACGGCGCGATGGAGCAGGAGCGGGTTAGGGTTTCGTGTAAACGCTCACGTCCGTCGCGCACACAAGGGATGGGGGAAACTGACGGAGGGGGAAACACCTACACGAGCGGCGGTAATGTGTGCGTGAATTGACACCAGCGCGAAGCCAGCCAAGTGGCACATGCTTTTATGTCACTATAGGGTAGGCCGACTGGCAGCGTAGCTTCGGCGGGCTTAAGCTACCGTAGCTGAAGCCCACCGAAGCTTTTGGAGGGGGAAACACTTACAGGGAGCAGTGGTAATGTGTGCGTGAGACGCCACAATGGGAGACGAACCGACACCACGGCCAACCAGCGTCACCGGGAAATATGTTGTCGACACTGGTTGGCCTCGGCGTCACTCGCTTGGCGCTGGCGTCGGTTCGTCTCCAATCGTGGCATCTCACGCACACATTACCACCGCTTCACCGTAAAATGATTGATACTGTAAATGTTAATATGCAGGATGTGCAAGAAGATATGGACAATAATTCTCTGTTTCGTCCGCAAAAATTACGTCCGTCCGCAAGGAGATTTTCGAAACAGAAAGTATATCGCGAAAAGAGAAGGCCTTTGACCCTTCAGCAGAAACAGCAACGGAAAGGGCAAAAAACGGCAGACGACACTGCCGTAGGATAACATTCAGAATAAGTGGCCGAGGAATGTATGGTAGAGGAACCATCAACATCCGATGGACGAAATCGTACATCCCAAAAGATAATGCACTCGCAATACGATGAAGACACTGATACGGCCAGCTCGGGAGAAACTAAAGAGGCGCTGGAAGAACTAAGAACCGAAATACCAGAGGGCACGGATGTAGAAAGCAACGAAGAAGAAAACTTCGTTGTAGAAAAAGTTGCGAAGAGCGAGCCGCAAGAACAATCGCGTTTCCTAAATAGTAACGATATAATGAATTTCCAAAATGTGCTTGCTCAATTGCAGAAAATAGGTAAGCATGCAAAACATAGGGAAGACTGTGGCATTGAATACCTACGAATAACTGGTGTGACACGGTGTAGCTTCAAGAGCATTTTCAGTGTAATGTGCACTTTATGCCATTACAAAGCTAAAATCCGCAATCAATCGGACGAAGCCGAAGAAGTGGATTCAAAAATCAATTTGTTTTTATTTCATAAATCGTTAGCAAAATATCTTAAGAATACACCCCGAAAATTTCAAAACGATATTCGGATTCCTTCTAACGGTATGTATATAAATGATAAAGACTCTCCGTTCGACTCCCAAGCGCGTTCAGGTATCCACGAGCGCTCAGTTAGATAGTCCCTTTTTATGACTCACCTGTTGACATAGATCATTGTACGTTTGTTTTGGGGTGGAACAGAGATGATTCAGAAGGTCTTTTATTATATTATTTGAAAAGGAACATGTAATATAAATTGCTAACATAGAAGCTACTAGAAGCGTCACCGTCATTCTGAATTCAGTTTAGCTTCGGCTTTTGCCAACTACGCATCGTGAATATTCTACAGTTGCAAAATGTCCTCGTATCCAAAAAGTTATCATAACACATCTGAAAGACGCCAAAAGCCACGGAAGAGATCTTTCCATGGGAATTAGTTTACTAACAAAGATGCAAGTGAAACCGAGGGTCCGAGTGTTAGCGCGAAAAAACTTAGTACTGCTACGAGTGAAAACGTTTGCGTGAATCCGTTACATTGTTATCGTTTCATTGAATTTTTCACTGTCTTCACGGCGTTGTCTGATATCCTTATTTGTCGGAGTTGCAAGCAGAACATAAAATTTGAAGAAACTGGAATGAGAGGCCTTGGTTTTAAGATTGTTGTCAATTGCCGATGTGGACGAAGAAAAATAAATTCAGGTCCCTTCATCAATACTGGTTTTGAAATCAATCGTAGAATTGTATTCGTCATGCGTCTCTTAGGTATAGGTAGACAGGGGTTAAATACATTCTGTAATTATGTGGACATCGGTAGCGGTTTGGCTGAAGAAAGTTACAATAAAATTTACAGTCATATCCATGTGGCTTCGAAGAAAGTGTTTGAATTCTGCTGTAAAAAAGCTGTAGAGGAGGAAAAGACAGAAAATGAGCAACGCGAGAGACCACTACTGGGTTTAAAATTATCTGGTGACGGTAGTTGGAAAAAACGTGGCTTTAAATCGTTGTTTGGTGTAACAACTCTCATAGGGTATTATTCTGGAAAAGTCGTCGATATGATGGTAAAAAGTAGTTATTGTCAAGCGTGTATATATTGGAAAAATAAGCCTCAAAATACAGTAGAATATCAAGAGTGGTAAGAAGAACATGATGAAGAAAGCTGTGCACAAAATTACCATGGCTCTTCGGGAAGCATGGAGGTAGAATTAATCAAAGAGATGTTTTCGAGATCAGAAGAACTCTATGGTGTGAAATATGGAAATTACATTGGTGATGGTGATTCCAAAACTTTCAATGCAATTCTGAAACTCATGTCTTACGGCGATGAGTTTCCAGTTCGCAAGAGTGAATGTATTTGCCACGTTCATATCGCCTCCGAAATATCAGGAAAAAAGAAAAACGTAGTGGCAAAGGAAAATTGACCGAGGCTTTGTTGAAGAAACTTACTACGTATTACGGATTGGCAATTTGTAGAAATGTTAACAGCGTGGAGGACATGAAAAAGGCTATAATGGCTACATTCCACCATCTGCAGTCTACAGACGAAAATCCTCAACATGAAAACTGCCCGGAGGGAGTCGACAGCTGGTGCAATTGGCAGCAGGCTAAAGCTCTCGGAACGGAGCCTCAGCCACATCCACCCCCATTACACCCGGATGTACAAGAGCATATTCTTCCTATATATGAAGATCTATCAAGAGAGGATTTATTGCAGAGATGTTTAGGCGGTCATACCCAGAATGCAAACGAAAGATTTAACTCGCCCGTTTGGCTATTAGCTGCAAAACATCTCCATTCTGGGTACAAAATAATCGAGGTAGCGACATTTATTGCTGCTATTTTATTCAATGAAGGAAATTCAGCCCTACTCATGGTTATGAATGAACTACAAATCGTAGTTGGCAGGCAGAGCTACGGATATGCCCAGCAAAAGGATCAGATGCCCGTGGCTCGGCAAAATAGAAAAAGTTTATTAGAGACAAAAGAAGCTCCAAAAGCTCGTAAAGAGGAAATGCAAGCTTCAAATGAGTTGCATGAGGAAGAGGAAGGACTGCTGTATGGTGCTGGAATCGCTGATTAATCGGTAAGACACTTTATCATTTCATTCAACACATTTGACTTTGAGTTTTTCGTTTGTGAAACTTTAAACGTGTTTTTCTCGAAACGACATTTTTTCAATTTGCGGGAATCATAACTCAAAAACTAATTAATGGATCATCTTCAAATTTGGAACACGTTTACATAATATAATTTATTAAAACATGAATTTAAAGTTCGAAAGATTAGCTTGTTTAAAACATATTTATTATTGCAAAATGCCGGGAAAAAAGCTAAAAATCGATCTTTTTTTTCAAACACGTTCCAACATTCAATTATCGATTTTTTTTTCAAAATTTAGGTTCATGTTCTTAAAAAACATCTCAAGAATGTATAAAAATTTGTTGGACTATTTCAGATGCGAATTGCGATCTGCACAATTCCCGCAAATCGACAACGATGATGAGGGCACGCCAAGGAACACAGCGGATTACACCTTAATTAATGCATGAAATAACTTGAAAAAATTACCAGAGATGTATGAAAATATGAATAAATTGTCAGAGTTGCGAAAATTTCCGTTTTTTTCGCAATAAAAAAAATCCAAAAAATCATTTAATTTTCGGTCTCCTAAAGTGGTTGCCCGCCTTAACGCAACAATTTTATGTGATGGCAGTTATGCTCACAAGGGAACATCCCGAATCCGGAAATTCGAAAAATTCTGAAACTTTGTGAATATGTAGGGAATTTCCTCCTGATTACAACGCAATTTTTGTTTCCTGCCCAAATTCATTCTAAGGGGGTGTAATTGACCGCTGAAAATCCGGTTATTTTCCGATTTTGTGTTATAACTCGTGAACTGTAAAATAATTTTTTCACCAAACGATAGATATAATTAAAAGAAGTAACTTTTGTCTTGAAACTTTTTTTCTATCTCTTACAGTTGGCGAGCTGTAACGCAAAATTGGAAAATAGCCGAATATTCAGGGGTTAATTTCACCCCCTTCGAGTGAATTTGGGCAGCAAACAAAAATTGCGTTGTAATCAGGAGGAAATCCCCTACATATTTACAAAGTTTCAGAATTTTTTGAATTTTCGGGTTCGGGGTCTTCCCTTGTCAGTTTGAACACACTTTTGTAGCAGTGAACATACGTTACATGTCGAAGAGAGACTTTGTGAAGAATCAAGATGAATTCGTCAAGCCTGCAATTGCCGCTGCAGAAGAATTTAGATGTTAGCAGCGGCTGAAGAAGAAAACTGTGTGGCGATTGAAAGACGCGACATTCTTCCCAGATCAGGAATCCCCCACGTCCCCGTTGTGGCCGACGGAAGCTGGATGAAGAGATCCTATCGTAGTGGATGTTACGATTCTGCGTCTGGAGTCGGCGTGATAGTTGGCTATCATACGAAGAAAGTTTTATTTTACGGCGAAATAAAGTTTGCAGAATTTGTCGGATTGCTGCGAAAAGCAAGAAAGAACCTCGAAAGCACGTATGCTTCAAAAACTGGAGCATATGTCGAGCATCGACTGGCATGGAAAGCGATGCTATAGTAGAAGGATTCAACACTAGCATAGAAAAACGTCGGCTCGTTTATTCAACTCTGATTGCTGATGGAGACAGCAGCGTGTATAAGATTATTGATGCGAACCCCATATAAGAGACAGATTCGTGTAAAAAAGATTGAATGCACGAATCATTTGTTGCGAAACTTTTGCACAAAAGTGAAAGTGATTGTAAAGAACACTACACCTGGACCATTGAGACAAACTGTAGAAAGTAGCATTCACCGGATACGCACAGACATCGTAAAAGCCGCAAAGTTTAGATACAATCAGAATGTATCAATCGACGAGAAAACGAAGAATTTGTATGGCGACATACAGAATGTTCCGAGCCACGTGTTTGGTGAACACAAAGAGTATGCACAACTAGAATATTTCTGCGATGGAAAGAATAAAAAGAATGAAAACAACATCGTTCCAGAATTGATGAAAATTGGAGCGTACCACGACGTAAAAGAAATACTTCGTCCACTGTTAGCTCATGCGGAGATCTTACTTTAAACACCAATAATAACGCTGTGGAAAGTTTGAACGCAATAATTGCCAAGTACATTGGCGGAAAAAGGATTAAATTTCGCCGAAAGAAGATCGTATACAGGGAGATGTGCTGCTGCTGTCGTGGAGTTCAACAGTAACCAAGTGCATTCGCGATTGAATGCGGTAATGAAGAAGAATACCGCCGAGGTTGTTCGGAAAATGGAAGAAAAGAAGAAGAAAGAAAAGGAAAAGAGAGCTGCAAAACAGAAATAAACGAAGGCTGCGCGATATGTACGCAAGCAATTGCCCTCGCAGAAAGATTCTGATTATGGACAAAATGCACAGAAGCCAGACATGCCATCCGAAATGTATGAACTGGAGTGGGAAAAGTATATGCATATGCTTAGTGAGTGGCAAGACAATAGACATGCTATTGAAGAAGAAATCATCGGACAAGCAAAGAACCGCAGATGGTTGCAGTATAGGTCCAAATTGTTGACAGCATCCAATTTTGGACAAGTATGCCGTCGCCGACCTAACACGCTATGCGCAAATGCAGTGAAATCATTGGTGTATCCAAAATTAATTAGTACACCAGCGGTGGAATACGGGAAAGAATGCGAGAAAATTGCTCGCGAAGAATTGAAGAAGCATTATATAGATATTGCAGAATGTGGAATTTTCATCGACAGCTGCATCCCTTTCTTAGGAGCTTCACCGGATGGAATCATCGGTCAAGAGGGTATTGTAGAAATCAAATGTCCCAAATCAGCGGAGAACTTTTCGCCGGAAGAAGCTATTGAAAAAGTACCCGCTGTCCGGCGCATGTTCACACGTAAAACAGGTATTTCAATGAACAAAACGCATCACTATTTTTATCAAGTACAAGGCCAGTTGCATATTGCTGACAGAAATTACTGTATATTTTGCGTTTGTTACCCCAAAGGGACTGAAATCTATAAAAGTAGAGAGAGATGATGCGTTTTGGAAAAGCGAAATGGAGCCAGAACTGGTTCAATTTTATTTAGAATGCATGCTACCGGAATTAATAGATAGTCGTCACAATAGGTGCATGCCTAAGGAGCCTCAATTTATACTAGCAGAAAGAGCGAAAGAAAAAGCGAAAAGCTTGGAAAAGCGAAAGAGGTCTCCCTCCGAAAATAGTGCGGCGTCGCACCGTGCTGTAAAGCGCGGTACCGTTGACTCTTGTCAGTGGTCACAAGTGCCAGCAATGGCACTTTTACTCGCGGATCAAACGATCACGCGAGTCGATCGACGCCGCCGTCACTTTCCCAAGAAAGTGAAAAAGGAAATAATAAATTGAATTCACCCTTTAATTTTTTCGGACACATTTCGAAGTTCATAGGAGCAGACAGACGGAATCCGGTTCGGTTAAAGTGCGTCAGGCTGGTACATACAGGCGTCGCAGGTATGCATGATGTTCGACGAATTATTGAAACAAACTTTTACTTTTATACCAAACTTATAGAAATGTCTGCAATCATTTCTTAGAGGCGGACTTTTTACAAAATTACTGCAAGCATGGTGTATGGGACATTAATGACAGGGCAAATGGAATAATAAGTACCATATTTTAGGTAATGTTTGACACTTTATAAATCTACAGTCAAATTTTGTACGCTTATAAAACAACAATTAAGTATTTCCATTACATAATGTGTTACAGATCCACACTGCATACGTCACATTTCATTACGAGCGACGTGGAAAAATTGTAGGAAAACCGTCAATGGAGAAGAGGAATTACACAGAATGAGAGAAGATAATAAAATAATATAATTCTTCGAAAAATATACGACACTTTTTTTTATCTGTAATCGTCCATTTCAAGGGGACGAAAGCTTCAATGTCTTATTTCAATTCTCCAATAAAGTTGAATTGATCTATTGTGATGACTGTAACTTGATTAGAGACAAAAAAAATATAAAAAAAAAATGTTATGTTAAACGATTTTATCAACAAGGCACAACAAGGAACAACTAAAAAATAATTCTATTCTTGTACTACAATTTCGATGGTGTTTTTTTTAACTTTAAATAAAAACATGGAGCAGGATATTTCATAATAGAATGTGAATCAATTTAGTACAGCATCAAGTGTCGAAATGAATTTGTCGCGAGATATCCTGCTTCACGATTTTATTGAAAGTGAAAATACACCATTGAAATTGTAGTATAAGAAAATAATTATTTTTTTAGTTTTTAGTGCATTTTTGATAAAATCGTTTATTATAAATTTTTTTGATATATTTTTCATTTTCTAGTGTTTAGTGTTTGTGGATTTACATTTCACAGCTCAGACTTCTTTACAAATATCTTTTATTGCTGTATACAGTTTAACAGTTTGCTTGAACCCTACAGTGCTAAGTTCGTAAAGAACGCGAGTGGTTGATTTCAGGTCGATTGGATTTGTGATTATGGGTTATTATTTATTGGTGACAGGGTAATTTTTTCACCCCCTCAGAGTTTTTTTCTTCACAATTTTGTATTGTCATCCAAACTACGCACCCCTGCAAAGTTTCAAGACAATTGGATGGTTGGAAGTGGGTTGAAATTGAGTTTCCAGATTTGAATGAAACATACAAACAAACAGAGGATCGAAGCTGAATAAAATTGTTTAATGAGGCATTCCAAAATATTCGTATTGTTAATACTGATCTCTAGTTTATATTGATAAATTTTTACAACCGTGAAATAACAATTCCGAAGAAAAGCATGTACAATAGGATTAAATTGAAATATACTTTTTGTCCAAATTGATGTTTTAAAAAAATGATTACGTTATTAAATTTGTATTTAAACAACAGACAATTCTTGTTGATAAAAAAGATAATTTGATGTATAGCTAGATAAAAAAGACAGCGTCATATGTTTTTAGAAGAATTATAGCATTCATAAATTTCATTATGGTCGGCGTGTTACACTTCGGTGATGTACCTTATTCAAATTGTATGCTTTGAAATTGCACATTGATTATACAAAATATTACATGTAATGTAATGATACTTTATTGTGTCCCCTCGGGGTTTACAATCCGTTTACAAAACTTCTTCTCTTACATCTATCCTTACATCTATCCTTAACATTAACCACTCTTACATTTTAATTCGCCCGCTCGCTCGCTTGCCACCGCCACGTACGCCTCTCCTTCCGCTCCCATTCCTATCATCTGACCCCCGCTTCCGCTCGCCTCCTTTCACTCTCAATCCTTATTCTTCCATTCTTCCACTCCACCTCTCCTCCTTTCTTCCACCCTCCTCATCCACTCTTCTCCCCTTCCCTCGTCACTCAATACCTCTCTCACCACTTCTTGCCACCCCTTCTCCTCTCCCCATCTCGTGCATACCTCCCACACATGCTCCCATGTCTCCTCCCCTCAACCACATACCCTGCATTTTCTCTCTTCCTCCTTCTCCCAATACCTCCCTCCTCTCATCTCGCTCCCCATCCTGAATCTTGCAACTCGTCTCCATCTACTTTCCCCCCACCCCCTCGTCAAATATCTCGGTACCCCCCCACCCCTTTAATACTCCATACCACCTATTATACCTTGATTCCTTTATCCTTTCCCATCTTTCCACCTCCTCTGATCTCCTTCCCCTACTTATCAACTCCTGTCCCCTCAACTCCCCCCTTCTCCTCATCATTTCCAACCCCTCCACCGTCCACCCTTTCTCCTCAAAAACCTTTCCTCCTCCCATCCCCCCAACATGTTTCCCCTTCTCGTCCTACCTTTTACCTCCTCCCAACATTCCCTCGCCAATTTCCCCCCTTGCCCCTCCTCCAACTTTCTCTCATACGTCCAGGCCCTCATCCCCGCCCTTCCCTTCATCTTGTCCCGCTGCAGCTCCTCCCTTACCATGTACCCCGGTGGTACACCAATCCACCCCCAATACCCATTTTAAAAACCTCTCCTGTAACCCCTTCACCCTCTCCCTCTCCCTCCACCCCCCCCCTATATCTCCACTCCATATCCCACCGTCGTCCATACCAACCTATCAAACATCCACACCCTTTTCCCCCAATCCTTTCCAAACTTCCTCTTCCCAATACCTCAAACCTGACCCATCACCACCGCCGCCTTTCTCACCCTATCCCCCACATGGGCCTCCTGTCCCCCATTCGCCATCAGCGTATACCCCAGATACTTGTATTCCCTCATCTCCTCCAGCAACTTTCCCTTCCACCTCCATGCCACCTTCTTCCATCCCCCTCCCCCCTTCTAACACATCATTATCTTTGATTTCCCCACATTTAGCTGTAGCCCCTTCCCATCCAAATATCTCTCCAGTCTTGCCATCATCCCCTTCATTCCCTCCTCCTCTTCCGCTACAACCGCCACATCATCCGCATACGCCAGTGTATATATTTTCTTTCCTCCAAGTTTCACCCCTCCCCACCTGCCCCTTTCCAGCTCCTCATCTAAATCCGCCAACAACAAGGCAAATAAGCTCGGGCTCAGCGGACAACCCTGTCTTACTCCCTTAGCTGTCCAAAACTCCCTCCCACCCTCACCCTACACACCGTTTCCTTCAGTACTTCCTCACACCTTTCCACTAGCCCCCCTCTCACACCCCTCTTCCGCATCGCCCTCACTAGTACCTCCCTGTCCACCGAATCAAATGCCGCCCTCAGGTCTACGAAGAATATTACCAACCTTCTCTCCTTCCTCATCACCTGCCTGTTTATCAGGTAATTTAGTACATAGATGTTATCAATACATCCCATCCCTCTCCTGAAGCCGGCTTGACTCGGTGGCAACAACTTTTTACCTTCCACCTCGTCCCTTAACCTCTCTGCCAACACCGACGCGTACACTTTGTACGCCGTCTGTGTCAGCGTCAGCCCCCTGTAATCCTCTACCCTCTTTCCGTTCCCTTTCTTCATCACCGGCACCACTACTCCTGCCCTCCACTCTTCCACCCAACCTTCTCCCTTCCATACCCTATTACAAATTTCCCATAACCAATCCACCAACTCTTCCCCCCATATTTCCATACCTCGTTAGATATACCATCACCCCCTCCCGCCTTACCCTCCTTCAGATTCCTCACCACCCTTCTCACCTCCTCCTTACTCAACTCCTCCTTCTCGTCCTCCCCCCTCCTTCTTTCCCCCCTTTTCTCACCCTCCATTCCACCCCTTCTAATAGCCCCTTAAAATAATCCTCCCATTCCTCAATTTTTATCCCCTCCTCCACCCTCCTTCTTCTCTTCCTCTCTTTATTTATTACTTTCCACACTTGCCCTTCCGTCTTCACCCCCTCCACCTCCTTCTCTCACCTCTCTTCTTCCTCCCTCCTTTTTCCCTCACACAAGCGTCTATATTCCTTCCTCTTATCCCTATACTCTTCCCCCTCCCCACCCTCCCTCCTTATCCCACCACCCTCTCTTTCCTCCCCTCTCTCCTCCTTTCCCCATCTTCTCTATCACCCCTTTTACTCTATCCCTTAGCTCCCTCCATTCTTCCTGTATTCCTCTGTCCCCTCCCTCCCTCTTACCAAATAACCTTATAAACTCTCTCCCCTTCTCTGTCCAGTTCCCCCTCACTAATCCTTTTCCCTCTCCCTTTTTCCCCCTTCCCACCCCCTCCCTGCATTCCCTCTTCAGCCATACTACCACTGGGTGATGGTCTGAATCCACCCTTTCACCCACTTCCATTCTCTCCACTCTCTCCCTTGTCTCCTCATTCCCTAACACATAATCAATAACCCTCTCCCACCTGTGTACGTCTACTCCCCCTCCTCATCCCCTTCCACATTTCTGTTCATTATCCCCCACCCCCTCTCACCCAAATAACTACACAACCTCCTCCCCTCCCCATTCACCTCTCTGTCCTTCGATCTCCTACTTTCCAATCCCTTCTCTCCCTCATCTCCCCCCATATCTCCCCCCTTCACCTCCTGTCCTTGCATTAAAGTCTCCCCCTATCACCACCCTTACTCCCTCCTCTCTCCCCTCCTTCCACTCCTTTAATTCCTCCAGCTTCCTCTGTAAATCCTTATTTACGTATACTCCCACCACCCTCCACCACTCCCCTCCCACCTTCACCTTCTTCATTATTACCCCCTCTTTCTCCCCTTCCCTTGTTTGTAACCCCTTCCTCACCCCCATTATCATACCCCCCATTGCCCTCCCTTTCTTACTCTCCCTCTTTGCCCACTGCTTCTCCCACACATACCCTTTTGGCATCTTATTCCTCACCCCCTCCTAGTCTTTTTCCTCTACCCACGTTTCACATAATACCACCACATCCCATTCTTCCAACCCTTTCCAGAATTCCACATCTTTATTTTTTTATCCCCGCAACATTCCAGAATGCCACCTTAATTCTTCCTTCCCTTTTCATCATCTCCTCCCCCCTAACCTCTCTCCAATCCTTCCTTCCCTTTTCATCATCTCCTCCCCCCCCCCTAACCTCTCTCCCATCCTTCCTTCCCCCCCTTCTCGTTTCCCTGTTCCTCCATCCATTTCTCGCACACCTCGTCCCACCTCTTCATCCTCCCGTTCATCCACATTTTCATGTATCCTCTCTGTACATTATTCCCCCTCCTCCTCTCCTCCTCTCCTCCTCCGCCTCTCTTTCTATCTTCCACCTCCCTCTTCTCTCTTCCTCCGTGAGGTCGTCCTCAATCCTCTCTTTTCCGGCCTTCAACTTTTTCCTCGCCTCCATTACCGTCAAATGGGGTAACTTTGACCACAAAACTAAATTTTGCAACCAATTCCTCTAGCGTCTATTGTATAACAGATATTAATAGGTAGGCTATGCCGATTCTGCGACCGGTTGGCGAGGGGTGAGGCGAGGCGGGGGGTACCGCGGGCGCGGGGGCGCGGCGTGGAGGGGGTACCGCGCTTTCGGTCGCGATGGGCGAGGGGCGAGGCGGAGCGGGGGGTACCGAGTTCGACGGTGAGGGGGGTGACGTCACAGGGGCGGGGGATTTCAAGATGGCGTCGCGCGCGCAACCGTTTGCCGTACGCGTGCGGGGATCGGTGCGCAGGCGCAAAGGGATGTACCACGGATGCTGTAATTCGACACGGATGACGATTCGAGATTAATTAACCTAAACAGCGCAACCGTATCACGATCGCCGTGAAAGAATGCAATGTCGCGCTCGTATAAACATCCGCCTACGCAATATAATTCGACGCGCTATCGCGATAACTATTCGAGATCGATTAATCTAAACAGCGCAACCGCCTCGCGAAAGAACGCAACGTCGCGTATAAATATCTGCCAACGAAAATGCTATTACGCAGGTTTCACACGCCCTTGTCCCACTTATAATCGCGATACATGCAAATACTTGAAATGTTATTTCGCAGGGAAGGTGGAAGATAGGTGAGTAAACCTGACATATTAATATTAAGATTTGTAATTTATTTGACTTAATTATCCCCCTCGATAACATCGTCAGCAAATAAATCACTTAATAATAAATCTATAGTAACTTGCGCAGGGTCAGTTTGAACTGAAATATCGCTAGCCTGAAGCCCCGATACCGCATTCGTAAAAACGGCGTTATAATCAATCCTTTTCGCATTGACGCAGTTTCACCAAACCACGCTCTTTGGAGCATCGGCACGATACCGCTGATATATATTTCCGTGTACATAATCATCGTCGTCATCGTCGTCATCGTCTAATAAATATGTTCGCTGCGCTTGTCGATTCAGCCAGAATTGCTCGTCCCCGTAGTGATCATCCGGTGGTTCATCGCGTATGGTGTCGGCATTATGGAAAACCTTTAAAAAGATGTCACCATCGTGAACACCTTCCGCCTCGCGAAGTTCTCCACCTTGAATATTTTCGGTCTGAACCGCGACATTTCTGCACGTCACAGACACTTTCGGGCTGGAAGTATGGACGGGTGTCACAACAGAGGTGATCGTAGCTGTAGCTGGACGATTCAAATTCACGGGCAATGACATAATCTGAAACCGATTTTTCTTATAATTCTCAAAGTTACTAGCAGAACGATTCACTAAAATATGATAATGGAAACTTACGGTATTGTTGAATTGATAGTAGGTATTATAAGAGAGTTCTGGACCAACGCAAGGCGAGGGGTGAAGCGGGGCGAGGGGAACCGCGATGGCGAGGGAACGCGCGCGCGCGCGCACGCACGCACGCACACACACACACACACACACACACACACACACACACACACACACACAAGGGGGAGGGGAGGGGGAGTTACCGCCGATGACTCATCCTCTCGGCCCGTGGTCAAAACATGCGGAGGTATTACGCGTAGAAGATGCGAGTCGACACCTGCACGGCTATTGCGCAATAACAGCGTCAAAAACATATAATAGGCGAAGGTCAACTTCCGAGAATAATGAGGTATGTCGCGTAGAAGATGCAAGTCGAAACCTGCATTTAGGTATCGATCCAAGGTCAGATCGCGCTCGCGAACAAGGAGTGTGAGAGAGAGGTACGATATGAATCTATCTTTTTCTCTCTAGGGGCATAATCGAAACATACGACGATACGTCGCGTAGGAGATGATGCGAGTCGAAATCTGCACGGCTGTTGCGCAATAACAGCGCCAAAAACATATAATGCTCGAAGGTCAACTTCCGAGAATACTTCAAAGCGATCCGCAACCCTCTTATCTCCCCGAGGCCAGCTCGCGCCCCGATATTCGCTACTTTGGAATCGAGTGTACGAGAGAGAGAAAGAGGTACGATATTAATCTATCTTTCTCTCTCTAGAGGAATAATCGAAACATACGGAGGTACGTCGCGTAGGAGATGATGCGAGTCGAAACCTGCGTTAAAACATACGACGATGGAGGCAAACTTCCGAGAATAATGCGCAGCATCTTTGCGCGCGATCCGACCCGCAACCCTTTTATCTCCCCAAGGCCAGATCGTGCCCCGATATTCGTTACTTTGGAATCGAGTGTACGAGAGAGAGAGAGAGGTACGATATTAATCTATCCTCCTCTCTCTCGTTGCAGGGGGTCGGAAACATACGGCGGTACGTCGCGTAGGAGATGATGCTAGTCGAAACCTGCACGGCTGTTGCGTAATAGCCGCGCCAAAAAACATATAATAGGCGAAGGTTAACTTCCGAGAATAATGCGCGGCATCGGTGCGCGATAATTTTGGACGGTAAACTTTCGAGAAGGAATAATGAGCATATGACTTAAAAGATCTCACGTAACAGCAGAATATGATGTGCACAAGAATAAAGCGATGTAATCGAATACTGTTTTCGGGGGTCCATTAGGCTAGAGATGATTATCAAGAGCATATTCGGTGGGAGAGATGCGATATTATTCGAAATGTGTAATAAGAGGTATAGATGTTGTCCAGATATCGTAACATACCTAGCGTAAGAAACGAAGATTGAAAGAACACCAGTTTTTTTTTTTTGGTATAAACGATATCCTGCGAGGATAGGAAAGGATCGTTTAAGGTATCAAACAATACAGATATTCGTGCGATAAAGTGTTGTATTTATTGGTAAAGCATATATAGACATGTATACATTATTGGGATACGTTGCGAGCATCACGTATAATGGAGTCCAAGCATAACGCTAATAATTCGCAATCTAACAAAGAATGTGGTTCGAAGTATTCGCTTTCGGAAATGAGTTTTTCATAGTCAGCGATCGGTGTCGTAGCGGCGCGTATAATGGCTACGAAGGAAGCGTATTTGAGGCTTACGGAGTCTAGAATTTCCGACAACCACGAGAACGTGTGATCGATGCAGCGATCGTATTTGAACATTTGCCGTATCGTACCTTCGGTCATGTATATGGACGAACTATCATCCGATATTTTGACAATTCGTTGACTGATGATTCGCGTAAAGTCGATGCGTAAATGCTCGACGACGATAGAGTCTTGATGCGATGGAGTTGCGTCGTTACGGAGACGTTGAAGTATATCCGGTTCTTGATGCAGCAGAAGTTTCCACGTAGACATGGGGAAACACAGTTCGTTGGATTTGTTGTCGACTATCGCGATTTCAACGCGACACGAATCCTGGTCGATACGGACTCCAATTGCGATGCGTTTGTACGTGGTCAATGTTAATGGGTAATCGCGTCCCATGATTCGTATGACGGCCTTCTTGGGCGATGGCGCAGATGTATCGCTGTAAGAAACACACACGCAGAGTTAACGCATCGAACGTTTTCGTGTAAAATCGAAAAGTATATAATGTACCTTAGATTCAGACGACGCTGTTTAGCAGGAAAATCCGTAGCGTTGCAACGGTTGAGGTGGTTTTCGCCCATGTAGGAAGCGTTGTTGAAATGTTGGTTAAACATTTTGAATACGCACTACAGCTAACTGCACTGAACGGTTACTACGAACGTACGCGATGTGATGTGGTCCGCAAGACCGATCGGTACCTCTTTTATAGAGGTTTACACTCACACATATGCAAAGTGTAGTTTGTTGGTGATGGGGGTGGTAGCCATCGTCGTTACAAGAGGAAGAGGAGGAGGAGGAGGAGAAGGAGGAGGAAGAGTAGGAGGAGGAAGAGTAGGAGGAGGAGGAGAAGGAGGAGGAGGAGGAGGAGGAGTGTTAAAATAAAAGCCTTAACATATTTTCATAAATAAATATTGCGTTTATTTATGCAATAAATGTCCATAAAATATTTAAAATATAAGGAATATATACTATATAATATAGACGATAAAAGAAAGTGTAGCGTTAGAGTCCACAGTGCATATAATTCCAAATTTTTTGAACGTTTTCCAGCGCGCACATACAACCGCCGCCGTTGTGGAAAGCGCATCGGATGGTGTTCTTTGCTGGCATTGCTTTCAGGTTAGGAACGACCGTGGCAGGAGGTACGATTCCACGATAATCGTTGTCAACGTCGGAGCCGTCGTTGTCCTCGTCGGTATCCTCGTAGTCGTCGGAGTCGGAGTCGGAGTCGCAGGTGTCATCGTTGTTGTTGTTCTTCTTCTTCTTCTCGTACATGTCAACGATGTCTACGATGCTTGCATCTGTTCGTAGGAGCAGTTGCGATAACCAGGTCTTCTTCTCCGCCCCCTTCACGAACACCACGTCGACGGTTGCGAGCTCGCGAGCGAGCATTTCTGATAGCCTGTGGTACGGTACCCAACCGTCGGACCAGCGAAGTCCGTGATGATTCGTCGTGAGCCAGGTCACTTGACGCTTCTCGAACGATGACAGGCGAGCGTAGGAGTACGGTGGTTCGAAAATCCAATGACAAATGGTCGTTTCCGTGTCGCGATTGTTCGCGAGAATCGCAATTTCCTTAGCGACGAACGTGTTACGTTCGGTCTTGAAGCCTTGCAGGTCGGCCACGACGGATAACATTGTTAGGTAGTAATATGTAGTAGTATGTAGTAAAACAAGTGTCACCGACGGCTGCAGACGAGCTACTGACTATTTCGCGATTATCCTCATAGGTATAGTAGTCGTAGTCGTAGTCGTTGGAATCACGTGATTTTTCGCACTACGTTCGTCAAAGGATTGTATTGGACCATGCACTCGTATATGATGAGACAGTAGGCGGTTGTATTAGCGGGTACGTTCTCTTTGCACTCGAAGTCGATTCGCACGTCCACCGTGGCGCTCTTCACCGACTCGTTCTGTCGAGAACAATCTATGATCGCGATAGGGGCGTATCGCAAAAATTCGTCAGTGTTCAGCAACGGTTCGCCATGACCGTAGTACGAACGGGTAAATTTCGCGTACATATCGTACAGGAGCGCGTATTTAGATTTATCGAAATCCAGGTTCAGGTCGTCGTACGGATACGTCTCGGAATTCAGAAACAATCGTACGTTCGTGAGTTTGCACGCGTCGAATCTGCTCGCGCTTTTCTTGAGATTATAACTTCGCTCGATTTGCGTAGCGAACATCACGTATCGCGGTATCTCGAACTGCGACGAGGCTTTCACGGTCCACGTGTGTTTGGTCGTCGTTTGCAGCAACGGATACTGTTGCAGTTGCCACGATCGAAAACTCATAGCGATAGGTCGATCGCTTTGCAGGATACGTAGCATCGCCAGTTTTTGAATGTCTTCTAGCACGACGTGCGGCATACGCCATTGTATCTTGCGTATCTCCAGTTTCGGTATTATCGCGGAGCATAGAGAGGTCGCGTACATCGCGTTCGTATCGACTCGCGCGCGAATCAGGATCAACTCGTGTCGCGCGTTCATCACGATACGCTTGTAATCTTCGCAGAATCCTAGTAGCGCGTTCATGGGCACGCAGAAATTGAACGCCGGGCTATTAAAAATGTCGCGGTCGTGTGCGATGGTGTGGTCCCAACCGGCGTTCATCAACGCTCTGCTTTTCTCGACGGACAATGACGCGTAATGTTTCAGCGATGTCGTGATTCCCGGATTTCTACAACGATCGATCTCCACGCCGTTCAATTCGTATCGAATCTCGTCGAACATGAACGCGACGCAATTGTTGTCCAGAAAAACTCTCGCGGCAGCTTTCACTTCCTCGGTAGTCGTCGAGGCGGTCATCAAAGAGAGACGTCCTTCCACGTAGAGATAACTTTCGCACGGGAGCGTGTACAGATCTTGTTGCTGAATAGGTATTCGTATCTCGTCGTTATTGTCGTACGTCGTGTTGGCGTACGGATTGTAGCCGTGCACCTCGATCTTCGTGATACGATCGTCGAACGTCGGTGTACTCGTCACGTTCAGTATGGTATACATCCTGTTAGACGTGTGTATGTACGTATAAGCGATACGTTAGTACGTTACGACGAATCCCAGGGATCGTAGGAAAAGCGCGTTTCGATGCGTCAACGATTTGAAGCTTCTTCTTCTTTTTCTTCCTCTTGTTCCGCTCCCTGTCTTTATCAGCGTTGTCGGTGGCGGTGAAGGTGTTGCGTTTCGACGATAATGCGCGGCAGAGACCGGAGTAGGAGCGGTGAACGATGATGATGTTGATGAGTCGTACGTGTGATCGAATACCAACATATTAAACACTCGCGCGCTCACGTTATCTTATCGCGCGAACGTCGTTGCACGTGCAG
Source organism: Andrena camellia (assembly GCA_029448645.1). Classification (NCBI taxonomy): domain Eukaryota; kingdom Metazoa; phylum Arthropoda; class Insecta; order Hymenoptera; family Andrenidae; genus Andrena; species Andrena camellia. The sequence continues at coordinate 30,290,459 of CM055679.1, forward strand.
GCGAATCGTTATTTCCTCTCCGCGAAAATCTATAGGGCGATCGTATTGATCGACGATGCGTACCGTTAGATCGTGTATCGCTCGCGCAACGATCGGTAGGTAAATGACGTGTCGAGGAGTTTCCGATATCTTATATCCCGGTGGTACGCGAGGCGAAAATTCGTGAATCGTGTGTACGGATTTGTCGTTGCTGTACGCACCGGCAGTGACGTTACACGTTACTCTGATCACGTTAACGTTTATAATGTTCACGGGTTCGTCGGACTCGTACCAGATTCTCGGCAATAAGACACGCGTTGGCGAAAATCCCAGCAACGATCCCACGTTGTTCGGTTGCGTAAAGTCCACGAAGAACGAGCAGTACAGTTCGCTTTTCATGGTGTTGTTGTTAGCTCGTAGCACTAGCGGATACTTGTTGTCGTCGTCGTCGTCGATCTCATTGTCGTCGCGTCTTCGAGGATATCGATCGAGCAGTTGACGCCTCAAGTGCTTGGCGATAGCGTCTAATTCGTAGGAGCCATGGGGGATCGTAACGCGGTCGTTAGCGGCATCGATGCTGGGGATCGCGGCGTTCTTGTTGTTGTTCGTGACGAAGTAGAACGTGTCGTTGCTCGAGTCGATGTTCGGTATCGTGTGAAACGTCTCCAAGTCGGCGAGTCCTAGTTCGTACTGCCCGTCGCTCAAATCGATCGGAGGAAAGTAATTGACCGTGAGCACGCTGCTCCGACCCGTTAACGTGAGCGTGAGCGACATCGTACCGCTGTAGGTTACGCTAGTGAGACCGAGAGAGCGAAAGTGACGCGGACGTAAGGTAGCGCGTCAATTTATCTCGGGAAGCGCCGAAGCCAAAATTCCAGAGCTTTTTGTCGCAGAAATTGTACGCACAAGTGACCGCAATTCATCTGGTCGAAACGTTGAAAGCGATCGTGATTGTACTTGATCGTAGGTGTCGTTCCCCGTCCGAAATAGTCGATCAGTTCCGCGGGTGGTCGCAAATTCCCAAAACTGTCGAAATACTGTACGCGCGGTCCGCGTTTCGCGTACGCTACCCAGTGTGTACCTTCGCCGCGATTCTCGTCCAGATTCGCGATGCCGCATTCGTTCGATCGTACGCGCGCGGGGAGCGTGTCGCGCATAAATACCCCCCGAAAGAACGGTACGTCGACGCACTCGCGCTCTAATTGCAGGTTAGTCATATATAGTAGTTGTAGCTGCTGTCGCGTTATCGTCGCCGCCGCAAGCCCGGTCGAGCGGAGTTTTTTTTTTTCCTCGGTCGTCGTCGCAGGTTCACGCCGGCGCCGCGCTTGTACGGTGACAGATACAGTCCTCGCCCTTCCATCTCGCGATTATGACGCATCGTTTCTTCCAGCTGTTTGCGCGAGGTCTTCGCGTCGTTGACCGCTTTGGCGATACCGGCAGCTCCGCCGGCCAATGCTCCGATAGCAGACAAAGCGGGCAGCACGAGCGGTAGAAGCGGAAGAAAGCCTCCGCGTTTCGCTACCGGTAGGATACGGCGTTGTCCTCTGGATTTGCGTTTCCGTGCCGTAGTCCTTCCTCTTCTTCTTCCTACTCCTCGTCCCATACCCATACCGAGTTTAGTCTTTGCTTTCATCGCCGCCCACACTCCGGTCGCAGCGGCTTTTTCACCGAAAGTCGCGTCGTTCGCGAACACGCGTTCTCGGGCTCGTTCGGCTAGCGATCGATCCGCCTCGTGTCGTCCCTCCAAATCCTTTCGACGAGAGTACGCGATATCGTGCTCTCGACAAGCCGCGTCCAGCGGATTCGCGCCTTCGTCGCCGCGAGCCAATCGCTTCGACAAACGCGTCCCCGGTCCGCAGAACTGATATCCCGGAATGTAGTTCGAACGGTAAACGATTTATGATCGCGTTCACGAGTCCCGATCCTGTATTCTTCTTCTTATTCTTCGTTGGTCTACGCGTTACCGCAACCATACGCGTGAAAATGCAGATGCACTGAGACGCGAGGCCAGTCGTAAGTCGACGGTTCTTCGATAGCGATCGATTCGAGGAGCGCTACGATTCTGATTCGCTCGACAGGTTTCGCGGGTATAAATAGCAGTGGCGTTACGTGCTTGCGAGGAGAGAGTCAGAGAGAGAGCATGCGATTCGCAAAACAACCGAACGCTATTCGCGTGACCGCGAACAGGACGTTGGAGGATTCGACGTGTGACGACGAGAGTCGTTCGCGCAGGCACGGTTCGTTGTTGCCGAACAGCGTGCGAGCCGTGATCTGCGGTCCGTCCGGGTGCGGGAAAACGAACGTGCTTCTCAGCCTGCTGGAGAGTCCGAACGGTTTGCGTTTCGAGAACGTGTACGTGTACTCGAAATCGTTGCGCCAGCCAAAGTATCAGTATCTGGAGCGAGTGTTGTCGCGCGTCGGTGGACTCGGATACTTTCCCTACTCGAACACCGCTGAGATCGTCCCGCCGAGGGACGCTCTGCCCGATTCGATCTTCGTGTTCGACGACGTGGCGTGCGACGAACAGACGGCGATCCGCGAATACTTCTCCATGGGCAGGCACGCGAACGTGGACTGCTTCTACCTGTGCCAATCGTACGCGAGAATACCGAAACACTTGATCAGAGACAACGCGAATTTTCTCGTGCTGTTCAAACAGGACGGGACGAACTTGCTTCGCGTGTACAACGATCACGTGAACACGGACATGACGTTCGAGGCGTTCACCGACCTGTGCGCCAAATGCTGGAAACGACGCTACGACTTCGTTGTCATCGACAAGGACCGTGCCCGGTACGATGGTCGATATCGACGAGGATTTAACGAGTTCGCGATAGCTCGTGAACCTCAGTAGATCGCGAGTCCTTCGTCGAGCAACACACACACACACACACACACACACACACACACACACACACCAGGATGTCTAACGAAACAGCTACCAGCGGTGTAAACATTGAGATCGCGCAACAACGAGACATACAACAGAAACGGCGTCGTAGACAACAACAGCAACAAAAACAACAGCCGCGAGAGGTCGAGACGAAGAAGAAAATTGTTAAAATTAGCGCCGCTATTCGACGGAAATACATGAACCTGAAACTCGGTAAGATGGCTACGAAAGCTGCTGCGGAGGAGAGCGCGCGTCCGATCGTCGAACCGCTGAAACATTTGGTCGAGAACACCGCGACGTGGAAAACGAGTCCAGCGACGTCATCGCTCGTCAAGCGGAAGCAGCAACGTTCGAAGAAACGATTATCCTTTACTCCGTCCACGACCGAAGCTGCGATACTGCCCGAAACGACTCCACTTCCGGATTCGAACGACGACGACGACAGCACCGTCTACGAAACAACCGAGGAACATGAGCCGGACCATGGCGAGACGGACGAAACGATTCGAGAAGTTCTCGATCCAAAAACCACAACCACCACCGTCGAAAACCTCGACGCGTACACTCGAAACGTCAGCGGACCGCTATCGCGCGAATATCTGCGCTTGTTCTTCACCGACACTAAGAAACTCATCGACAACGTGTACGGCGTGTACCTAGACGACGACGAACAGCTGATGATCGGCGATTCCGTGCTCGCTATCGGCGAGAACGACGACGTTGACGTGAAAGGCAAGCGATTCGCTGGCTCGCGAGGCTTGTACGAATTGCTGTTCATGCGAGTGCCCAACGAGCAAGCGTACACGAACGCCGATCTCGAGGCGTACCGCGACATCTTGTTGGCTACGAACGCGCATCGACGGGACCATTCGGCTAGCAAACCTACGCTAGGCAACAAGGGTTACAAGTACAGAAAGATCGTGTCGGAGTTGTTGCGTAGTGGAGACCGCGTTTCTGGCGACAGCGTCACGCACGAAGGTCGAGGATTGCCCACCGATGACGCGATGACGGTTACCGATAACGCGATCGATTACGTGTACTGGGACGATCCGAACGAATTGGTCGATAGACTGCGATTGCTCTTGGCGTCGCGCGCGGCCGGACACACCGGACACGACAACGAAATCGCGTCCATCTTGGAGGAACTTCGCGAAGCCGGTGTCATCATAAATTGATCGGTCGGTTCGATTACGCGTCAGTCTCGTTCGCGATCACCGCTCACCCAACATGTCGGTAAACAAGTTTGGAGCACCTTTGCACGGTAGTACCGACAACGACGACGACTACGACAACGATCGACGCACGGAGACGATTCGCTCGCAGAATCTGTACGTCGCGAATCACGTGCGAGAGAACGCGCTGTGTCTGGGCACCGATCGGTCAACGTTCGACGCTATGGAACGCAAAATACGTCGCGTGGCGCATCCGGAGGAGGATACCGACGCTGCGACGAAACGATACGTGTACGACGTGAACGAATCGACGACGACGCGACTGAACGCTTTGACGACCGCGATAAATACCGCCGTGGAAGGACGCATCCGTGATTCGGAGAATTCGATAAATACCACGCTGCAACAACAATTCGATCACTTGCAGGATAGACTCGACGTGCTTGCGACATTGATCGCGGAAGTACAGAAACGCAAGAAAGCGTCGCGATGAGCGACGACGACGACGACAAACCCCGTCGACACCGTACGTGCTTCGAGTGTCTGGTGCAGTATCTGTTGCTTGTCGTGGAACGTTATCGTCGCTATGGGCGCGAGTAAGGAGCGAATACAACTGGTCGACGAACTGCACGCTCCAGCGAGACGAAATTTCCCACGGAGACGCGTAGTCACTCGAGGCTACGACGATCTGTGGCAGGCAGATTTGGTGGAAATGCGCGCGTACGCAACCCACAATCGCGGCTACAACTTCATACTCACGATCATCGATACGTTCAGCAAGTACGCGTGGGCCGTTCCCGTGAAAACGAAAAGCGGCCGCGACGTTACCGAGGCGTTCGCGACCGTGTTGCGACGAAGCGGCAGATGTCCGCGAAATCTGCAAACCGACATGGGAAAGGAGTTCTACAACGCGGAGTTTCAACGATGCGCGAAGACTCGCGGAATCAACCACTACTCGACGTACAGCGTGATGAAAGCGTCGATCGTCGAGCGTTTCAATCGCACGCTGAAGATTCTGATGTGGAAACAATTCTCCTTGAAAGCCTCTTATCGCTGGTTGGATCTGCTGCCAACGCTCGTGCACACCTACAATCATCGTAAACATCGCACGATCAACGCGCGAACCGTCGACGTGACCTCCGCCACTCGTTTACCGTTCGTCGTATCGTCGGGTGTCGAGCAACGACTACGACGACAACGCGCCAAATTCCGCGTCGGCGACAAAGTACGCGTCAGCAAATTCAAGACGATCTTCGAGAAAGGATACACGCCGAACTGGCCGACCGAGGTGTTCGAAATCACCGCTGTACAACGAACGCGTCCTGTCACGTACATTCTACGCGATTCCGCGGGCGAGCCGATCTCGGGCGGATTCTACGAGCACGAACTGCATTCGGTCGCGAATCCGGACGTATATCTGATCGAGAAGATTATTCGTCGCAAGGGTAACCAGGTGTACGTGAAATGGTTAGGATTCGACTCGTCCAAGAACTCGTGGATACGGGAAAAGGATGTTCTCTGATTCAATAGCAACTCTTTATTACTATTACTATTACATATACATATACATATACATTTATTTCATTCTTTGTATTTAACAAAAAATAAAGCACAATCTTTGTACATTATTTACATGAATGTGTAATATTATACATGGATATATTAAGAAAAAACATTTTATGTCCATCCATTGCATACTTTTTTTTTTTTTTTTTTTTTTTTTTTTTTAAAGAGGGGGAAAATGCATTACGCATACCCCGACAACAGTTATGTCGGGGTTATGTGGGACTCTCCATTTCTAGCATACCCACTAAAAACCCCCTCTACGTTCATACAGTGTATCATACTTGTATACATATCAATATATATCGTACGCGACATTACTACGAATCTACATATACATATAACTATACACATAACTATTGTATCTACTTAACCGTACCACTGTCACTATCACTGTCGTCGCACTCGGGAATCCGATAGTGTCCCCACGGAAGGGTTTCGATCCGATCGGCTAGAACGTAACGCTTATCGTCGTACGGACTGAGCGCGGTCTTCAGTTCGTTCACGGAATACACGTCGTGTAATCGCGCGCGAATATGGTTCTGTCGTACCGTAGTTTCCGCGTGCTCGAGAAGACACCGCACGTAATCCTCGAAACGTATTTCGTTCGTTACGACACTTCTCTTCACCCCCTTCACTTTTTTCGTCTCGGACGTTCCCGACGACGACGACGCGTCACGCACTCGAGTCGCGTACATCTTCGATCGAAGTCCCACGAACTCCGTCATCAAGGCACCGTTGTTCTCGTCCTTCATGAGTCCCGGCACCTTCTTGTTTACGCGCGGCATACCGTACGGGTTGTCCACCGCGTAATCGCTCGTGTCGAATCGCGCACTGACGTCACTTTTCAGCTGCTCGTAAGCGTCCTCGCACCGCAGCAGATACATGAGACTGTCGGTGTCCGTGTACAACACTTTGCACCCATCACCGAACTTGGCGCGCATGTAGTCGTAGTGAAATTCGTACAAGCACACCTTGGACACGTCCAACACGCTCATGCCCACGTATATGGGCTTGTCGAACTTCACTTTTAATTTTCGCATCTCGATAGCTACCAAGTGTTCGGAAAATATCGCGCGACTATGGAAATTTGGTTTCGCGATCAACGATTCGGCGCCGTAACGTCCGTCCCACCGCGTCACCAGTCGCACGTCCACTCGATTTCGAACGTTCTCCATCGTTTTCCCGTACACGGCATTGTTCATTAGCTTGTACAGTGTTTTCTGGAAATCGCTGGTCGCTCGCGTTCTCAACTCCGTGTTCAGCATTATGTAGTCGCGCAACCAACGCGATTGATCGAACCGCAGAACGCGATGAATTCTCGATACGCGAAGTCCGTGTCGAATGCACTGCTTCAAGTACCGATAGTGGATCACGTATCATTCTTTGTCGCGGAGCGTGGCGATCAGCTTCGTCTGCTTACCGATGGGCGCGTGCTCGCGAACAGGACAGAACGGAAGGTCCGCGTGCTCGTCGTGAATGTCCCGCGGATACTCCAGGTCCACTTCCAGCAGGTAGCCCTCCGGTCCGTCGTCCTCCGGCAAGGAGTTCGCGTCCAAAGCGGCAACCGCGTCGTCGTCCAGCCATCGGAATCCACCGCGTGGCATCGCCTGCGACATCGCCCATCCGTACAGGTTGTTCACGTCGAAGTACATCAAGTACGTGGATGGTTGCGACGCGTCGTACATCGATGTCGGCAGGTACTTGTTGTTGGCGCGCGCGTACCTGTGCGAGCACTGGCTCAGGCCGCCGCGTATACCTCGCTCCACGAACAACAGCATGTCCACGTCGGTGAGCAGTTCCAATTCGACGCGCGTGTGTTTCAACATCGCGTCCCACGTGAACGCCGGTAGCGTACAGTAATGCGCCGGGTCCAGTTCGTAGCTCGCGATAGAGTCCATACAAAAGTTTTCGAACACGTCGGCGAGCACCAACACGTCAGTCTTCAAATACAAATCACTGTACTCGCCTAATGTCCGTATACGAAAAGTGTTCCACACGTTGGTTGCGTGCGGGTAATCAGCCTCCGGCACATCGCTATCGTTCAGACGATTGTAGACCGCGTCACGAGGCGGCAGTCGCGTATCGTTCAGTTTGTCGTACGACGCCACGTAATCGTACGGGAAGACCCCCTTTCTGGTGAGAAGATCGAATTGTTCGTCAGGGAGATGTTCGAACTCGCGTCTTAGGATCGTAAGTCGGTCCTTCCCGAGATCCGACGCGAGTTTCTGCAGACTCGTGGCCATGAACTTGAACGAGTCGACGAAGCGAAACTTCAACATTTTTCTCCAGTTCTTGCGTTCGCCCCTGAGGTCCTCGACGTTCTTCGTAAAAGATATGTATCGTTCCTTCGTTATCGGTAGGAGGTTGATCTTTCCCTCGAACGCGTCTGCCAACTCCTTGATGACGAAGTGCGCATCGTAGCCGGACAGGTTGTGGAACACCACAGGTATCGTGCACGAACGTTGATATCGTAAGTTGCACGATCTGTGCGCAGCACCCCTGTACTCACCCGTCGAGTGGCAATGATCGCGCACTTTCGCATCGTCCTCGCCTCGGTCGAAGGGTCCCCCGCACACGTGACACGCGGTCGCCTCGTGAAAACTCGTCCACTGTTGTCGCGTTAAGGGCGTCATCGGATTCTTCACGCACAACCACGAGTACGCAACGTTCGCGAATTCCCGCAGTTTGCGCACAAACCATTGCACACAGTCGGTGTCACTGCGACGCGCTCGGTACCCGCACAGAGCCTGATCGTCGGAACAATGCACGTAGTATCCCACGCTGTGCGCTCTGTGACGTTGATACTCGTACGTGCGACGACGATCCATCGCCGGTTGATCAATCGCCTCCAGCGAACACTCGAAGTCCGCGTAAATCACGAAGGGCACGCGTTCCTTGCGTTCGTGATGCTGGAACCTCAAAATTTTCTCCTCTTCGGACGGTAATTGAACCGCGCACTCGTTCAAGCGCGTGCAATCTGCGGTGTGCCGCTGCAATCGATCCACCGAGGAGAAAAATTTGAGGCACCTGAAACATGTACGGAAACAAAAAACACTGTAAACGCTTCGCTCGTTACGTATCGCTCGAATTTTTGATTTATTATTCTTATTTGCATACCTATCGCACACGAACACTCTGCCATAATGGTTGCTGAGTTGGCTGGATATTAACCTGGAGAGATTGCGAATGCAGGCGAAATGGTACCGCTGCGAATCCTTGCCGTCCTGTACCAGCAGCACGTTCGCGTGCCTCCCTTCCCGCTTGTTGTCGGACACGCGTAGAGGCACGCATCCGTCCTCGTTGTCCCACAGGTATACGTTCACGGACACTTCGTTTGCCTCCTCGAACTTCCGTACCTGGTCCATCGTCATCGGCAGTTGCACGCCATCCGTACGAAGCACCGACGAATAATGCGGATACGACGCCATCCTGTCACCGTGTGTATCAGCCGGGAACAGACTAGCGACGACCGACCACAAAAAACACGTGTTCTCTTTACACTGTACGTTCACCACCGCTTTTTTCGTCGAGACGGCTCGCGGAAGCGGTACGTCCCAACCGGCGCGCAACGGATTATGCTTATTAATGTTAATCAGGAGATTCTGTACCACCCGTAAGGTCCAGCCACTCTCGCGCTCCTGAAACTCCTCTATCGCGACCAACGTCGGAGCTATCACTTGAGCCGCGTACCACTCGCGAACGTTCGACGACATGAACAGTACGTGATTGCGTGTCGCGAAACTCTTTACGTCCTTCTCGTCCCGCAACATGAATTCCGCGTTTAGCACGGTGTTCACGGATACGCTGCGGTGCTCCGTAATGGCGTTCGTAACGCGAGAAATCACCAGTCGACGGGCGTTCTCGAAGAATCGGCATGGATCGGCGATCCCGACGTTGATCACAGCGCCTGTCAACAAGCGTTTCTCGAACGCTGTTTCGACTTCCTCCCACACGACCTTGGGTGCCGTCGCTCGAGCGGCGACCCCGCACCCTACTCGCGATAATCGTCCTCGCACTATCGCGCGCAATGTTTGCGTTCGCGCGAGCAGCGACACCATCCGTTGCTTCTCCCACACCGGCACGTGTTCGCCTCGTTGATACGCGACCATGTGCCGTACGGTATCGTCGCACCTGTCCATCCACTCGCGAAATTCCGCGGTGGTCCTCAAAAGTTCGGACATTCGAGCCAAAAGCACGAACGCGTTCTTGAACGTATCCATGTTGTCACTTGATATAACAGACTGTATACCGTTCCGCGACACGTTTCCGCCACGTAGTCAAACTCGCGTTAGGATATTGGACACATTTATTATTATTATTATTATTGTCAACGTATGTAACACTTAACTAGATACTTTTTCGAGAAAAACGCGAGATGCGCAACGATTGTATCACACAAATCTTCTGACGCGTTACCATTCACGATTTTACCCTGTCGAAGACGCGACCTGCTTTAAATATACGATCATCCCTACCTAAACTCTCCCTACTCCATTGCACCCCAATGGGACGCGTAGATTTCCACCTTAAGTCCTATCTATCTTTTACTCACCGTATTATCTCGGTAGCTACCGCGCGTTATTCTCGGATTACACGATAAGAAATGGTATGTTTCGACACGCTTCTGGCGCGATAACCACGCCGGTTTCGCGTTACATCTTCCACGTGACATACCGCCGTCTCTTCTTTGATCGCCTACCGACAAAGGACTACAGACGGAGAGATACACGACAATATCTAGCCTCTCTCTCTCGTATTCCTTGTTCGCTCGTCGCAGCAATCGCGGGCGCGATCGCGCCTTCGAACGATAGATAGAAGCGTGTCGGCTCGCTTTGAATTTTCGTGGTCTCGCGATTGCTCGCGCAAAGATGCTGCGTATTATTATTATTCTCGGACTACTCGATACGAAACGGTACGTTTCGACTAGCATCATCTCCTACGCGACGTACCGCCGTATGTTTCCGACCCCTGCAACGAGAAAGATGAGGATAGATTAATATCGTACCTCTCTCTCTCTCGTACACTCGATTCCAAAGTAACGAATATCGGGGCGCGATCTGGCCTTGGGGAGATAAAAGGGTTGCGGGTCGGATCGCGCGCAAAGATGCTGCGCATTATTCTCGGAAGTTTGCCTCCATCGTCGTATGTTTTAACGCAGGTTTCGACTCGCATCATCTCCTACGCGACGTACCTCCGTATGTTTCGATTATTCCCCTAGAGAGAGAAAGATAGATTAATATCGTACCTCTTTCTCTCTCTCGTACACTCGATTCCAAAGTAGCGAATATCGGGGCGCGAGCTGGCCTCGGGGAGATAAGAGGGTTGCGGATCGCTTTGAAGTATTCTCGGAAGTTGACCTTCGAGCATTATATGTTTTTGGCGCTGTTATTGCGCAACAGCCGTGCAGATTTCGACTCGCATCATCTCCTACGCGACGTATCGTCGTATGTTTCGATTATGCCCCTAGAGAGAAAAAGATAGATTCATATCGTACCTCTCTCTCACACTCCTTGTTCGCGAGCGCGATCTGACCTTGGATCGATACCGAAATGCAGGTTTCGACTTGCATCTTCTACGCGACATACCTCATTATTCTCGGAAGTTGACCTTCGCCTATTATATGTTTTTGACGCTGTTATTGCGCAATAGCCGTGCAGGTGTCGACTCGCATCTTCTACGCGTAATACCTCCGCATGTTTTGACCACGGGCCGAGAGGATGAGTCATCGGCGGTACCTCCCCCTCCCCCTCCCCTCCCATCCTCCCTTCCCCCCTCCCCTTCCCCCTCCACTCCCCTCCCCTCCCCCTCCCCCACCCCCTTGTGTGTGTGTGCGCGCGCGTTCCCTCGCCATCGCGGTTCCCCTCGCCCCGCTTCACCCCTCGCCCTGCGTTGGTTCAGAACTCTCTTATAATACCTACTATTGATGGATTGTATTTCCCGTGCGCTGAACGGCTGACGATATCCTTCGAAAGCAATCTCCTTCAGAAGCAGTCTTCTTCAACCAATTTCACTGGAAGCACTCAACTTATACGTAATCAAATTAGATGCAATGGACTTAGATGCGATAAATTCTTAAAGCGTTTCTCGTAGCAACGTATGTCTCGACCGCTACGATAGCATTTGAGAACTGAGTTTAAGGTGGCTGCTGCACGATCACGCATACGGAAGTATAGCGCGATAATTATTCGGGCATCGCCCAACGTATTTTGATGATCGAGAGACCACCGTGACGGGTGTAAACACCCTTATCGCGAGCGCGCGAATTCGATACGCATGGTAACGCATCGAGCCAGCCGATCGAGTCGTCGAGGGTGAGAGAGAATGAACGCGAGAGCGAAGAAAAGAATTCGGAGCGATAACGACTCATGAATCTCGGCTAGGGTATATGCTTAGATATTCAATCAGAGCCGCGCAGTCGTTCGGTAAAAATCTTCGCGACAACATTTATCAGGCATCATTCTTCCCCCGGGTTTTCGATATCCGGACCAGCACCGCATCACGTGGAAGAGTCGCATCAACCACTCGTGCCTTTTAATTGAATATTGAAGTAGAAGAAGAAGAAGAAAAGAGAAGTAACCATGGAGGTATTCATGGACACGTACAGGATTTTGTCCCGGATGTTCGTGCTTTTACGCACCATTGCGGAATTCAGGGACTGGATGGATCGGTGCGACGCGTGCTTGCGACTCATCGTCGAGTATCAGTGCGGCGAAGGAGTGTCGGTGGCATCGAAACAGCGTCTGATGTCGCTGATCGTGCGAATAAAGACATTATGCGCGATCGTGCGGGAAAAGTTTTCGCGAGTAGGGCTCGGGGTGTCGGCTCGATCGACGGCACCCAAAGTCGTATGGGAAGACGTGGAATCAGCGTTTCGGAATCGTATTTCAACCGGTGCGGTCATCAACGTGGGTTACATCGATCCGCGTCAATTTTTGGAGGGAGTCCGACAAATGACGATCTCGCGCGTCACGGACGCTATCACCCAACATAAAAGCGAGGTCGTGAATACGGTCCTGAACGCGGAGTTTATGTTTGGCGAGAATACGGACATGAAAAGTTTCGGTACGCGAAATCGCGTACTGTTCAGGACATCGAACGTGCGCGAGTGGTATTCCAAGCACGTGGTCGCTCCCACGTTAGTGGCGATCGAGGAGTTCCAAGATCGCGACAGTGGATGGGCTCTGAGGGCTGTGCTAAACCTCCTAATAAACATTAATAAGCATAACCCTCTTCGCGCCGGTTGCGACGTACCGCTTCCGCGCGCCGTCGTCCTGAAAAAAGCGGTGGTGAACGTAAAGAGCAGAGACAATGCGTGCTTCTTGTGGTCCGTTGTCGCCAGTTTGTACCCTGCTGCTGTTACTAGGAACGTGTGTAGGGACTCATCGTACCCACACTACTCAGCGGTTCTTCGCACGGACGATATGACTCTTCCCGTGACGTTGGATCAGCTGGCAAAGTTCGAGAGGTTGAACGACGCGTCGGTGAACGTGTACGCGTGGTCCGACGGAAGCTGCGCGCCTCTGCGTTTAACCGAGGACAAGCGAGAGAGACACGCGAACCTGCTACTGGTGCAGGACTCCAAGGAGCCAAAACGATATCATTTCGTGTGCATTCAAAGCATGTCGAGGCTCGTATCGAACCAGCTCGGCAATCACGGACACCAAGTATTCGTTTGCGAAAGGTGAGTCGAATACGGAATATTTCGATCGATTTATTATTATTATTTATTCTTATGTTTATTATTGACGTTGTTATCGTTGTAGATGCTTGAGTTACTTCTACTCGTCCGAGCAATTGACGAAACACACCTTGGACTGTCAACGCATGAACGAGTGCGCCATCGAATTGCCGTCCGCGAAGGAAAGATGCTTGCAGTTCCGTAATTTCAAGAACCAGGAACGAGCGCCATTCGTCGTATACGCGGACTTCGAGTGCATGCTGAAGGATGTCGAGCCTGCGGAGCGGAGTCGCACGTACACGTACCAGCAGCTCAGAGCGTACAGCATAGGATACTACATTCATTGTTCCACCGACGCGTCTCTGTGTCGTTATCGCGCGTATCGTCATGAAACCGAGTGCGTGAAATGGTTCGTGCAGGAATTTCGAGACTTTGCCGACACTGCCTATTCGTGGTTACGGAACGCGAAACCAATGAACTCGTTGACGAGTGAACAGTGGCGTAGTTTTAACGACGCGATCGTGTGTCACGTGTGCGGGCAACCTTTCGTCGATGCGGACAAAAAAGTGCGCGACCATTGCCACTCGACGGGCGAGTACCGAGGCGCGGCTCACGTGACTTGCAACTTGCTGTTTCAGCGATCGTACACGATACCGGTCGTATTCCATAATCTGTCAGGATACGACGCGCATTTCGTGATTAAGGAGTTGGCGACCGCGTTCGAGGGACAGATCGATTTGCTGCCGGTGACGAAGGAGCGGTACATAGCGTTCACCAAGCACGTAAAGGGAATCGACGCCGAGAACAATGATTGGCAGAGGGGGTTGAAGTTCCGTTTCATCGATTCGCTGAAGTTCTTGGCTGCGAGTCTGGAGAAACTCGCTTCGGACCTTGGCAGAGAACGACTCGCGATTCTACGACGCGAGTTCCAACACCTGCCCGATCATCGTTTCAATCTCCTGACCAGGAAGGGCGTCTTCCCGTACGACTACGTGACGTCATACGCCAAGCTGAACGATGCGTGTTTACCGAACCGCGAAGCGTTCTATAACCGGCTGAACGATAGCGCCGCGTCGGAGGCCGATTACGCGCACGCCGCGAACGTGTGGAACTTTTTCCGCGTACAGACATTGGGCGAGTACAGCGATTTGTATTTAAAAATGGACGTTTTGTTACTCGCCGACGTATTCGAAAGTTTCCGCACCGACTGTATCGCGAGTTATGACTTGGATCTTGCGCATTATTTCACTCCTTCGTCACCGGCAGCAAATCGATCTGTCCCTCGAACGCGGTCGCCAACTCCTTAATCACGAAATGCGCGTCGTATCCTGACAGATTATGGAATACGACCGGTATCGTGTACGATCGCTGAAACAGCAAGTTGCAAGTCACGTGAGCCGCGCCTCGGTACTCGCCCGTCGAGTGGCAATGGTCGCGCACTTTTTTGTCCGCATCGACGAAAGGTTGCCCGCACACGTGACACACGATCGCGTCGTTAAAACTACGCCACTGTTCACTCGTCAACGAGTTCATTGGTTTCGCGTTCCGTAACCACGAATAGGCAGTGTCGGCAAAGTCTCGAAATTCCTGCACGAACCATTTCACGCACTCGGTTTCGTGACGATACGCGCGATAACGACACAGAGACGCGTCGGTGGAACAATGTATGTAGTATCCTATGCTGTACGCTCTGTGCTGCTGGTACGTGTATGTACGACTCCGCTCCGCAGGCACGACATCCTTCAGCATGCACTCGTAGCACGCGTACACGACGAATGGCGCTCGTTCCTGGTTCTTGAAATTCCGGAACTGCAACCATCTTTCCTTCGCGGACGGCAATTCGATGGCGCACTCGTTCATGCGTTGACAGTCCACGGTGTGTTTCGTCAATTGCTCGGACAAGTAGAAGTAACTCAAGCATCTACAACGATAACAACGTCAATAATAAACATAAGAATAAATAATAATAATACATCGATCGAAATATTCCGTATTCGACTCACCTTTTGCAAACGAATACTTGATGTCCGTGATTGCCGAGCTGGTTCGATACGAGCCTCGACATGCTTTGAATGCACGCGAAATGATATCGTTTTGGCTCCTTGGAGTCCTGCACCAGTAGCAGGTTCGCGTGTCTCTCTCGCTTGGCCTCGGTTAAACGCAGAGGCGAGCAGCTTCCGTCGGACCACACGTACACGTTCACCGACACGTCGTTCAACCTCTCAAACTTCGCCAGCTGATCCAACGTCACGGGGAGAGTCATATCGTCCGTGCGAAGCACCGTCGAGTAGTGTGGGTACGATGAGTCCCTACGCACGTTCCTAGTAACAGCAGCAGCAGGGTACAAACTGGCGACAACGGACCAGAAGAAGCACGCATTGTCTCTGCTCTTTACGTTCACCACCGCTTTTTTCAGCACGACGGCGCGCGGAAGCGGTACGTCGCAACCGGCGCGAAGAGGGTTATGCTTATTTATATTCACTAGAATATTTAGCACAGCCCTCAGAGTCCATCCGCTGTCGCGATCTTGAAACTCCTCGATCGCCACTAACGTGGGAGCGACCACGTGCTTCGAATACCAATCGCGCACGTTCGATGTCCTGAACAGTACGCGATTTCGCGTACCGAAACTTTTCATGTCCGTATTCTCACCCACCATAAACTCCGCGTTCAGGACCGTATTCACGACCACGCTTTTATGTTGGGTGATAGCGTCCGTGACGCGCGAGATCGTAATTCGTAGAGCACCCTCCAAAAATCGACGCAGATCGATGTAACCCACGTTGATGACCGCACCGGTTGAAATACGATTCCGAAACGCTGATTCCACGTCTTCCCATACGACTTTGGGTGCCGTCGATCGAGCCGACACCCCGAGCCCTACTCGCGAAAACTTTTCCCGCACGATCGCGCATAATGTCTTTATTCGCACGATCAGCGACATCAGACGCTGTTTCGATGCCACCGACACTCTTTCGCCGCACTGATACTCGACGATGAGTCGCAAGCACGCGTCGCACCGATCCATCCAGTCCCTGAATTCCGCAATGGTGCGTAAAAGCACGAACATCCGGGACAAAATCCTGTACGTGTCCATGAATACCTCCATGGTTACTTCTCTTTTCTTCTTCTTCTTCTACTTCAATATTCAATTAAAAGGCACGAGTGGTTGATGCGACTCTTCCACGTGATGCGGTGCTGGTCCGGATATCGAAAACCCGGGGGAAGAATGATGCCTGATAAATGTTGTCGCGAAGATTTTTACCGAACGACTGCGCGGCTCTGATTGAATATCTAAGCATATACCCTAGCCGAGATTCATGAGTCGTTATCGCTCCGAATTCTTTTCTTCGCTCTCGCGTTCTTTCTCTCTCACCCTCGACGACTCGATCGGCTGGCTCGATGCGTTACCATGCGTATCGAATTCGCGCGCTCGCGATAAGGGTGTTTACACCCGTCACGGTGGTCTCTCGATCATCAAAATACGTTGGGCGATGCCCGAATAATTATCGCGCTATACTTCCGTATGCGTGATCGTGCAGCAGCCACCTTAAACTCAGTTCTCAAATGCTATCGTAGCGGTCGAGACATACGTTGCTACGAGAAACGCTTTAAGAATTTATCGCATCTAAGTCCATTGCATCTAATTTGATTACGTATAAGTTGAGTGCTTCCAGTGAAATTGGTTGAAGAAGACTGCTTCTGAAGGAGATTGCTTTCGAAGGATATCGTCAGCCGTTCAGCGCACGGGAAATACAATCCATCAATCCAACAATACCGTAAGTTTCCATTATCATATTTTAGTGAATCGTTCTGCTAGTAACTTTGAGAATTATAAGAAAAATCGGTTTCAGATTATGTCATTGCCCGTGAAGTTGAATCGTCCAGCTACAGCTACGATCATCTCTGTTGTGACACCCGTCCATACTTCCAGCCCGAAAGTGTCTGTGACGTGCAGGAATGTCGCGGTTCAGACCGAAAATATTCAAGGTGGAGAACTTCGCGAGGCGGAAGGTGTTCACGATGGTGACATCTTTTTAAAGGTTTTCCATAATGCCGACACCATACGCGATGAACCACCGGATGATCACTACGGGGACGAGCAATTCTGGCTGAATCGACAAGCGCAGCGAACATATTTATTAGACGATGACGACGATGACGACGATGATTATGTACACGGAAATATATATCAGCGGTATCGTGCCGATGCTCCAAAGAGCGTGGTTTGGTGAAACTGCGTCAATGCGAAAAGGATTGATTATAACGCCGTTTTTACGAATGCGGTATCGGGGCTTCAGGCTAGCGATATTTCAGTTCAAACTGACCCTGCGCAAGTTACTATAGATTTATTATTAAGTGATTTATTTGCTGACGATGTTATCGAGGGGGATAATTAAGTCAAATAAATTACAAATCTTAATATTAATATGTCAGGTTTACTCACCTATCTTCCACCTTCCCTGCGAAATAACATTTCAAGTATTTGCATGTATCGCGATTATAAGTGGGACGAGGGCGTGTGAAACCTGCGTAATAGCATTTTCGTTGGCAGATATTTATACGCGACGTTGCGTTCTTTCGCGAGGCGGTTGCGCTGTTTAGATTAATCGATCTCGAATAGTTATCGCGATAGCGCGTCGAATTATATTGCGTAGGCGGATGTTTATACGAGCGCGACATTGCATTCTTTCACGGCGATCGTGATACGGTTGCGCTGTTTAGGTTAATTAATCTCGAATCGTCATCCGTGTCGAATTACAGCATCCGTGGTACATCCCTTTGCGCCTGCGCACCGATCCCCGCACGCGTACGACAAACGGTTGCGCGCGCGACGCCATCTTGAAATCCCCCGCCCCTGTGACGTCACCCCCCTCACCGTCGAACTCGGTACCCCCCGCTCCGCCTCGCCCCTCGCCCATCGCGACCGAAAGCGCGGTACCCCCTCCACGACGCGCCCCCGCGCCCTCGGTACCCCCCGCCTCGCCTCACCCCTCGCCAACCGGTCGCAGGATCGGAATAGCCTACCTACTGATATTATTCTCGGAAAAAGTGCCTTGGGTAGCTTTAATTACCTACTTCAAGATGTAGTTGTTTAGGAGGGAGAATAACCTTTACTGAAAATTAGATATATGTTAAAGTGTGATACTGCGAGTTGAGGAAGAATTGGTACGTGAAAAACTTCTACCGGACAGACATCTAAGAATAGAGTTATAAGTCTGAACCTATTTTATAAGTATGTATAATTCATTTAAACAGAATTTTAACAGAAAAAGAAAAATCTTTTTGTTAAACTAAAGTTCTAGGACCTCCTGATGCCGAGGGAGTTCATTTTGCCCTACTTTTGGGGTAACTTTGACCGCCGGGGTAACTTTGACTACTATTATGTCTTGGCATGAACTGTCCGTTTCCTGTTTGTAAGCATCGGTCCATTCTGATGCAATTCGATATGTTTAGCCGTTCTCGACAAACGTGTTTTTGTTTACTTTGTTGCCAAATGTGACGGTAATGGCGGCTACATACTCGTTGAGATGCATCTCCGTGGAGACGACTGTTAGGAATGATTGTGTGAACCAAGTGAATGAAAACCTAAATGTGCGAATTACGAATATTCATATCCGAATTGCGTCCCTGAACATCGGCCTACCGGTCGGAAGGCCAAAAACACTGGCTGGGACCGTTTACGTGGGAGAACCTGGGAAAACCCAGACCCGATACCTGGTGTCACAGGAAGGACGCTATGTCCTCGCCGCCAGGACGCGACACTGTTGTACGGATTTTTAGACACACTGTTCGCTATTAAAGAAGTCCTCCGCGCGTTTTCTACGATTCGATCGTAGAATAGTATTGTTTAAATACAGTTTGGAGCGATATCCGCGGTGTATCCTTCGTGTGGTTGCTGCTCATCGATAGAAAAACATTTCTTCAAATATCAAGATGCCAAGAAATCCAAAGAAAAGTCCATTAGTGAGGAATTATAAGCGGTATACAGAAAACCAGCTGGAAGAAGTGCTAATCAAAATTTTGGATGGGAAAATGAATATAACCGCAGCAAGTAAGGAATATAAAATTTCTAAGGGGACATTAATTAATAGAGTTCATGACCGGCATGGCAGCAGTATTGGAAAACCGACAAATTTTCGAATGTAGAGGAACTATTATTATTCGAAAATGTTTTATTATGTGGCGAATGGGGTTTTCCCATTGATAAGCATGAATTACGATGCATTGCCAAGTCATATCTAGACAGTTTGGATGAACCTGCTCCTCGTTTTCTTCCATTGAATTTCCCTGGCCTGGATTGGGCTAGTTGTTTTCTCAAACGCCATAAAAAATAATTAACTCAACGATTGGCGAACAATATAAAAGCAGCTAAGGCTCAACTTATCCGCGAAGAACTATCCCGGTACCACCATGAACTCGTCAAATCCATCAAAAACCTCCCGCCAGAGGCAATTTTCAACTATGATGAAAGTAATCTAGTAGATAACCCTGGATCCAGAAAATTAATATTTAGAAGGGGAGTAAAATATCCAGATAATATACTGTATCATTCGAAAAGTAGTGTAAGTATAATGGCATGTGCGTCTGCATCTGGCGTTTCTCTACCACCATACGTGGTTTACAAGTCGGTTCATTTATATGACGAATGGAGAAAAAATGACCCGAAAGGAAATCCCTGTTGTAACAGTAGGTGCTGCAATCGAGGGAGTCGATACAACAGGTCTGTCAGTGGTTGGTTTGACGGAGACTGTTTTACAGACTGGTTTGAGAAAACATTTCTACCTCATGCAAAAAACATAACTGGTCCTAAAGCATTAATAGGTGATAATCTATCGTCACATTTTATCGAAAAAGTATTGAAATTATGCAAAGAACATGAAATCAAATTCATATGTTTACCACCAAATTCGACACACATTTGTCAGCCACTTGATGTAAGATTGTTTGCACCTTTAAAGAAAAAGTGGCGGGAAATTTTACAGGATTGGAAGAAAATACATATGAGAGAATCCGCAGTAGGAAAAACTGTTTTCCCTGGTCTGTTGAAAAAGCTTTTTGACGAAATAGGTAATACTATGAGTAAAAACATAACAGCTGGTTTTGCTGCATGTGGCATTTATCCACTAAATAAAGAACGATTATTGAAGAAATTGCCAGATCCAACAATAAAAAATAAAAATAACTCAAGAACAGTCGAAAATAATGAGAAGACAGGGATGAACGAGACTGAAGTAAGTAAGAAGACGAGGACGAATGAGACTGAAGTTAATGAGAAGACAGGGAGGGCCGAGACGGAAGTTACTGAGAAGACAGCGACAGATGAAATTAAAATGACAAGAAACAAGACTGAAAATGAAGACTTAAGAGAAAAAATGACTAATGTCGTTGTTAATTATTTACAAAATTTGAGAGAAAGCAGTAATACAAAATCAAATATTAACAATGCGAAAAAGAGAAAGAAATTAGAAATAATACCTGGGCGATCTGTGGCTGCTGATGATAGCCCAGTAAAAAGGACAACAGTATAACGACAGGGCCTTCTTCAAAAAGGCAAAAAATGTGTAGAAAGAAATGTCTCTTTTCGTCAAATAAAAAGTTCACTGGAGACACAGAGATGCCAATAGTGGTCGCAGAGACAGGAATCGAGGACTTACAGCCTCAGGAAAGGTTTAAAATGGAAGGTCAAAGATTAAAAATACAAAGTGGAGTATGGGTTGTTGCCAAATACAGCTACATAAAAAATACAAGTCAACATTTTGTTGGGCAAGTTCTAGAAACAGGCGATGAAGAGGTAACAATAAAATTCGTAAGAACTGCTGGAAAAAGTTCGTTTTTCTGGCCACTAAAGAATGCCATTGACACACTGGCACATGAAGATATAATTAGGTTACTTCCGGAACCTAACATTGATCGAAGAGAAAGGTTACATTTTGCGGTGGATTTCTCAGGATTAAATCTACATTAATGTTTTGAGTCTTTACGTTTCATTTTTCATGCTTTCACTTGTAAATCCGAAATAAATATTAAATTTTTGTGTAATTGGTTATATTATTCTTTTACCTCTTCTTTAGCATTAATTAGGTTTGTAAAAGTTATAACAGTGTCAATAATACTCGTAAAGACAAGTGTTACATGGGCCCTTCTGGCCCATCTCGTGCTTGCTGTCCTCGCGTCGCTTCTTGTCGAATAGGCGATTCAGCGGAATCGCCTCGCGCGTGGCAGTCCCGTTGTACCGAGCTGCATATCGACAGCCGTGAGGACAACGTGATTGCTGACGGCCCGGGCCGGGATATTTCCTAAGAGGCAGTTACCGCCGGGTGCCGACGGGGCGATCTTTTCCCCCAATCGATATCGAAAACGCGAGGCGCGGCCTGCGACGGGGACACTTCGGAGTGGCATTCGATTTTAAGAGCTCGCGTTAGGAAGTCACGACGAGCCAGCGGGCCGTCTAGATCTCGCTACCTCACCTCCGCGTAGATACCGCGAAGCGCGTCCGTCCGAGGAGGAGGAGCGCAAGGGTAACTCCATCTGACGCACCGAGAACGGCCTAGCCGGGAGAGCCCTTACGCGCCGATCCGGGCCGCCGTAAGACCGCGAAGACGTGAGAAGGAACGAGAAAAGCGACACGACGTACGCCGAGTGCTCTGACTTCTGTGTGCTACCCGAGAGCACAGCGAGCGACCACGACCTGCGCGCGGGTCGTCAACCCGCTAGCGTCAGCGGAGACGGAGCGCCGTCTCCAGGGTATGTAACCATTTATTTGCTTTATCAAGAATATACTCCATTTTATTGTTATCCACCTAATCCCTCCGAGTACCATTTTATTCACCCCCCTTACCTTTCTCTCCCCGGCAAGCATAGTCAAGGTGGGCTTTAGCCCTTCGACAAAAGCAAGAACCCTTTTTATTCATTTCAACCGCTCGTGGTAAATTATCGGGAGGTCCCTTCCGGACGTAACACAAGCATTTAAACAATGTGGTCAAAGTTACCCCGGCGGGGGTAACTTTGACCACATTTATTTGTCATTTTTTTAAGGGGGTTTGACTTGTTTTTTTTTGTTCTTTAAAAATGTCATCCTCATCGACTTGAAATGACCTGTCTCAGTGTTTTTCCCCCATTATAAAATATGGATTAATTTGGAAGTTACAAGGAAGAAAAGGAGAAATATTTACCAAAGGTGGTCAAAGTTACCCCATTTGACGGTATTTTCTCAATGAGCACAGGTTCGTTGTAAAACGAGAAATCGGTTAAAAGACCACAAATTGGCAAAATTAGTGGGATTGTATTATTCACTGAAACTAGAAGACTCTATTAGTTTTGTCTGATGATGAAGGCTGAAGTTAATTGTTTGCATTATAATAAAATTTTTAAAAATTGTAATCTTACAAAAAATAATTTTGAAAGTTAGTGTATTACTGTACTTAGTGTACTACTAAAGGTAGTGTGCTACAACATTCTTTGAATTTGCAACTGAATTCTTCCAGCCATGAATTAAAAGTACAGAACCTTGGGCTGTTCATTTTGAACATTGGAATTGTATAATTGTTCATATTGTACATTTAAAACTGTTGTACTTAATGTTTTTCTCGATGGAACTACTGTAGGATCACGGAAAAAAGGGAGCCTCGGAAACGGGACTCGAGAACCCGCGATCTTCATATTCGTTGCGCGCTGGCCAGCCGCCTTAGCCACCTCGGCTATCGCCGACTCTCCGGTCTTCGCTACTCCGTGTCCCCTCTTATTGTATGGGGGTTCCTGATCCCACACTACATAGTTCTTATTTAGTGCATGCACAAAAGTTTTAAAGTGGCTTAATTCTACCACACTGAAAGGGATATTGCACCCAAAAAAGAAATTTGATAATTTATCATTTTCATTTTTTCTGAAACAGATATTTTTATTTACATAATTTTCAATTCAAATAAATTTGATTTATTATCGTACATTTATTTCTAATTACTTTACCTTTCACGATTCATATTTTATTAGTTATTATCTAAACAATTACAAAACAATAATTAACACCACGCTTTTGAATACTTGTTTGGGGTTAGGAAAGTGGCGATTATATGTAATCAACGTAATCAACGTATTCTACTATTTTACAGTATTCTATAGTATTCGCATGCAACCAACAAGCGAGTCAGAAAGAACTATATTTTTCGAACACTTTAATTGTTGAAACCTTAAAGTAATGAATATTTCTATTTACTACATTTGCGACAAATGACACGTATGAAATGGGCTTAAAAACGTCATATACGTACATTTGCGACATGTCGTAAATGCATTTGGGACGCGGTGAAAAATACTGACCCACCACTGATCGCCACTGCTGTAGGTGTTCCCCCTCCATTATCATCTTGCCTATGCGTGGGTATTTCTCGGTAACATTGTCCATAATAAACAGTGTTATTCTATTTTCGGTAACCCCTTTTCTTCCTTCCTCTTTTGTGTACGACATAGCAGTCGTGGGCCTGCATTCCACCATTAATTGACAACGTAGTCCGCAGGGCTGAAGACTGTGGCGACACCTGCGTACTCTGCTGGTGCTACATTATGTTCTACACTCCTCACGTTAATTGAAGGATCACCCTTAGGAACCCGAAAAATAGGGGCAAGTTCACATGGTCATAACTCCGGTGAAAATAATCGTATCGATATTTTGAAAATATGGTTTGAAAGCGTGGAATCTCTACTTTTAGCTGCTTTTTTCAAATTTTAGATGCATTGCTTTTCGGCAAAGTTATAGCAATATGAAGAGCACTTGGTCAATTTTAAAAAAATTTCTTCAACTTTGCGATGTTCCACGGGGAGTATGGATTTTTTTACACAAATTCCATTTACACCAGTCGAAAGCGACTACTTTCCTGTGTAAAAAGAGAGTAATAAATTTCTTGTGCGATTTTTTTTGGCCGAGTTATTCAACTTTGAAGTAGAAACCGTTTTTTTTACTTTAGTTCCTTCTAGCAATCGAAGGAATCATCGTAGAATATTCGTGAAAAAAGCAATAGGAAGATCAGTCTTTTCTCTTTAAGAAGCATCTTCGACATTTTCGATTCGGTTAAAATTTCGGTCTCTAATGTCCTTTCCAAAATATGCTTAAAAATTGCACAAATTCCATTTTCTCTTCAACTCGCTGTATCTCCACGAGGGATAACCGGAACATCATTGTCTTGTTACGAGCCGGGGCTGCGGCAACGCGAGAGGCCGGCGAGAAGTGTATTTCCCAAGGAATACTATGAGTTTGTTAGTTAGAGTGCGGACGAACCTGATGCAAAATCAGGGAGCCGCTAGGATTATCGGAAGCGAGGACGAACCTGATGCGAAATCAGGGAGCCTCTAGGATGGAGTCACACGCGGACGAACCTGATGCGAAATCAGGGAGCCGCAGGAGGGTGAAACGTCGTGAACGAACCCGATGCGAAATCGGGGAGTCACTAGGATGAAGTTCACAGACGAACCTGGTGCGAAACCAGGGAGCTGTTACGAGGTTGGATTATTCACAGACGAACCTGGCGCGAAACCAGGGAGCTGTTCGGAGGTTGGCAGACTTACAGACGAACCTGATGCGAAATCAGGGAGCTGTAGGATACGGACGAACCTGATGCAAAATCAGGGAGCCGTATGAGGGGTGAGGTTTCGTGGACCAACCCGATGCGAAATCGGGGAGCCACTGGGTTGGAGAAGTTTCCTTGTTTTGGTGAAAGGTTTGCGAACGAACCTGGTGTGAAATCAGGGAGTCGCGGGAAATGTTAATGATGCCTCGTAACTCTTAATTAAAGTAGATACAACTCGAGCGGTAAAGTTGTATCAGTGGGTGAGTGCTACTTATATTATAAGGATCGCTGGGTAAAAGATGGATTTAACGAATCTACTCGATTTACAACGTGAACACCATTCGTATATTCAATAACTAATTATTGTACAAATGTAAGTGTCGCGATTAAATAATTAGATAAAATGTGTAAGTTACCAATAGTTGCACGGTGTTAACGCACTGGCGATGCGGGGCGTAAGAGTGGCTATTTCAAAGTGCCAAATAGAATATAAACCGGACTCGCGGATTCTATGAGGTTAACTATTGATTCGGAAGGGGACTCGAGCCCGATCTTACTGGATTTTAACCAACTCTGTACGAGCGTGACACGACGTTACTCTACGCGTGACTGTACTGCTTTGAACCAAAGAGGGTTGAAACCGAAGGGTTTATATAGTCCCAAAATGAGTGGGGATTCGTTAGGAATCTCCATATAAGGAAATCCTTCGGGGTCGTCGTCGTGTCACTCCCGTTCTCACGGTCGTGGTCCAGCTGGTCGGGATCTTGACTTCCATTAGTGGTGTGTGATAAGCGAAAGGATTTTATGGCGTTTTCCCTTCGCAGATGCGAGCTCGAAAAACAGTTGAGAGCGGCGGATGGGAAAATTCCACATACGTAACAATCTTAAGCTCATTTTAAAGCAGAAAGTCTGCCGATTCTTTTGAGTTCCACCGGAACCCGCTGCGATAATTTCTTACCTGTGGCCTTTAAGTTTGAACTTATCGTTTCGGAAAAATAAGGCTACAAAATGTGTCGCACTGTCGGTCGTCCTCTCGGAAGCGAGCGCTCTTGTTCTTATCCCTACCCGTCGACATAAGTGACGATAGCAGCCGAAAGCGAGCCGAGTTAAGGTCGATCCCCATAAAAAAACTTCAAAAAAGTAAAAAAATTACGCCAAGTACACGAAATCAAATAAATCACAAAAAATAGAAGATAATAATAATTACAAAATAAAAAAAAAATGTGAAATCAAAATGAGCTGCAAGTACATAAAGGTGCTTTCCAACTGTGCTTAAGATGACACAACTACATATACACAGCTAAAATGCTGTGTTCATACATTCCATTACTCATATCGCGGACATTTTAATTAACCCATCAAAAAGAATCCCATTTAGAAACATTGTCGTAAATTAATAGCTTTACAAAATGAATGATATACAAAAATTGCGCCAATTATAACAATGGCTATTTATACAAAGAGAAAAATGTATTAAATAATATTAAGCAGATATATTTTTATACATATAAATATTTTAATACGAATAAATATTTTATTCAAAATATTTGACACTGCTCTCCGAATTGGTGTCGCTAAACTGAATAAATATGTATATAAATTGCATTAATTTTTTCTTTCTTTCTTGTCCGTGCGTTCGTGAATGTGTGTATGTGCACATGCTACGTATGATATTAGAATTAAATATATGTAGAATAAATCTGACTGCGTTTCTAATATGTATATGTACATGTTTATGTATTTTCGATTGTAAGGGAGTAATTGTAAATTAGTAATTAATACTAAGATAATTAACATTTTTTCGGTTTCGCAGCGCCAAGTATTTTGAATAAAATATTTATTTGTATTAAAATATTTATTTGTATAAAAATATATCTGCTTAATATTATTTAATACATTTTTCTCTTTGTATAAATAGCCATTGTGATAATTGGCGCAATTTGTGTATATGGGTAATTTTGTAAAGCTATTAATTTACGACAATGTTTTTAAATGGGCATCTTTTTGATGGGTTAATTAAAATGTCCACGATATGGGTAATGGAATGTATGAACAGAGCATTTTAGCTGTGTATATGTAGTTGTGTCATCTTAAGCGCAGTTGGAAAACAGCTTTATGTACTTGCAGCTCATTCTGATTTCACATCTTTTTTTTTATTTTGTAAATATTATTCTTATCTTCTATTTTTTGTGATTTATTTGATTTCATGTACTTGGCGTAATTTTTTTACTTTTTTGATGTTTTTTGGGGGGATCTCACTTCTTTTTACAAAGATAATTTGCATACTAGGGAATGACTTCAGATAATTTTTAATATTTATAACTTACAAATTATCACGGGACAGAATTAAGGATACTGAAGTGATTGGGTAGTGGTTAAATGAATGGAACCGTGGTATTATAAACAATAACTTCACCACTCGTTTATTCACAACTTTAACAACTTCTTTGGTTAATGATAATATCACGCAAATAAAAGTCAAACGTAGCGTTCGGTCACGCAGTCCAGGAAGAATGCCTTCCTGTTGCTACCCACCTGGCGACGTTCCGGTGGGGACGGTCCACTCCACGGAAGGGCCCTTTTCCCCCAGAACTTACTAACCCCGATGACGTCACCAGGCCTTCTCTCGTTCTCGCCCGCCACAATACATTCTACATAAATTTAACAACTACGAAAAGAAACCATGTGCACCGCATTGCCAATCTATATGTATTATATGTATAGTACTTTGTGTACAATACAGGGTGCGCGAAGCAGCTTATGGCGCTGAAAGCAGCCTTTGGCGCTGAACGTATTTAACATCGAAGTGTAATAACAACCACAATTAACACCTTTTGAAGAAAAATATGTATGCATTTTTAGCATTTCGTGGCCAAGCTTGTTTTTTACTTGTAAATCATCAACGGATACCCACGTTGTGCCCTTACCCCTTACCATACTCGTGTAATGACTATCGGCAATACTTTTACCGTGGTGAAAAATCGCTGCCTTAAGTTTATAACAGTGATTTACCAATTGTATTTTAGTAGTAGGCATTGCTTTGATGTAGAAATTTTCCACTTTCATTGTTGTTCCACTACTATCGTGATGGAACAAATGTAATTTTGCAATAAGAATGTTTTTGGAAGCAGTTATATCGATTTTCTTCATTGTGTTTGAATTTGAATTATCACAATTATTGCAAGGATCTTTCACATTTTTCCATCCTGTGAAATTGTATTTTATTATATCTTGAAATTCAAATGATTTTTTTTTAACATCTTGGGCAGTGCAAGATGTACCACACAATTTGTACTGATAGTAGTACTTGTGTAATTACACTTTAAACATCTCAATACCGTTGTAATTTCGTGTTGTACTGCATTCTTAATAAGACTCTTGATCACAAAGAGAGGTAATAAACTCAGCTTGCATCATGTTGCTGATTATTAACGTATTTTTCTCCTGCGAATTGCCGTAATGATATATGTTAAAAATGTATTAATATTAAAAATATTTTCCATTAATATTAAAAATAAATATTTTATTATTTTATTTCATACATGATTATTTTATTTTATAAATGAAAATGTGCTTACTTTTTCATTTTCTCGTGCAGCAGGGTTACTTCTCTTTAAGATGTTGAAATAATTCTCTTCGTCTGCATCATTAACTGAAAAAATACGACACAGATTATTTATAAATTATCACACGTACTCATATGTCAAGATCATTGAATGAATAATTGCGTGTGCAAAACCCTACCTGTAAATTTGTGCATTCATAGTCTGACGTAGATCACATAGCATCATCTGCTGCTTCGATTATCTGTAAATATATGAAAGTCACATTTTTTTTAGTTATACAACTTAACGTAGAACTTATATAGAAATAGAGTGGCCTTTTGCTATAGTAAGTGTAGACTACATAATGTGTTCAAAAGAGGTGAGAGCATATGGTAGAAAGTCTTGTTGCAGGAAATTTAAATAAATGCTTATGGTATTAATTCAGCGAAGATGAACAAAGAGATCCAATATTTTCAACACACAATTTATTGGTGTTGGAATAAAATTAATTTAGTATGTTTATTGATGAATTGAAATATTGTTAATGGGAACTAGGGTTTATACAAAAACCGACTTTTGGAAAAACCGGTTTTCGAATTCCACTATTCCAAAAAAACCGGTTTAAACCGGTTTTCGAATTTTTACAGAGAAAAACAAAATAGGTATAATTAAGACAGTAAACAATATTTACGCTTAATTAGGTTAAAATATTTATTACGTAAATATTTATATTTACAAAAATATAACAAAATAAAATATGCTTCATACAAAAACAAACGACAAAAACTAAAATAATTAAAATCGGTACAAAATATAAATGATAAAGCTTTATTTTATTTAGTGCTTTTTTTCAGGAAATATGATTTCAAAAAACATAGAGTGTCCACTGAACGATGACTTAATCTTGTTCTTGTTTTAGATACAAGATTGCCTGAAATGGAAAATACTCTCTCACTGGCTACTGAACTTGGTTTTATCGTTTTGAGGGCATTAAATAATAAATCCAAATTCTTTGATCTAACATTAGTTGCCTCAAACACTGAAAATTCGGCCTTCAGTGTCTTCGGATTTGATATTTCCTCAGGTTCCTCGAGAACCCTAAGAATTGATTGTTCCATAACGTTTTTTAAAGCATTGCCCTGATTAATGGTTCCTCCGTCTCCGATATATTCATCATCGGAATCTGTTTCCATATAAGAATTTGGATATATTCTAGACAATATTTTTCCAGACAACTTAATAATATTGAGTTTTGAAGCTAGTGGAAATACACTAGATTTTTTGTTGAAATGTTTTGCGGATTTTGCAAATATAGCAATAGAGTTACCAATTCAACTTGTCTTCTTTCTTGAATTCGTACTTCTAAAGCATTTAATAATTTGATACTAATTTCCGTTTTTAAATTTTTTAGTTCATTTAACAGAAATTCAAATATGCCTTCACTTGTTAATAAATTGGCATCTCGCCGCCCTAATGCCTCAGCTGCTAGACGTACTGGTCCCAACACTTTAAGAAGTTCCACGATTTTAGGATATTCAGCTTCATTCCACATATGAGAAGCACTAATATCCTTCAAAGTTAAAATAACACATTCTTTTAATGTTATAAATCTTTCAATCATGGCCTCTAAACTATTCCATCTCGTTTGACAGTCAAGAATCAGGCTCAATTCCTTTCCTTTTTCTTGTTTAACATAATTTTGAAAAATGCTATCTCTTACGGGAGATTTTCTAAAAAATTTGCAAATTTTTCTAATTTGGGAAATTGATTGTTTGTAATTGTCAGACAACATAGGGAATTCACAGTCGTTATCTAGATCAAGAGAATTTAAAAAATCGTCGCCATAGTCATCTTCACACTCTACGTCATCTTCCGATTCCTCACTTGTAACATATACATCGGTTTCAGCAATTTCTTTATTTTTATATAACACATCCGTAACTGCTAAGTGTATGGCGTGTGAATAGCAGAGTTGATTAATTATGGATGATAAATGGCCAAATTTTTTCATAACAGCAGGCCCATCATTTGTCGCTGCAACTATGTCTGTTGCAAGATCCAAGTTAAAAATGTGTAGCCTCTGAGAAACTAATTCTAATGTCTTCTTAGCATCGCAGGAACCAGCAATTGGAACTAAGCCCAAATTAAAATCTTCCGCAAAATGGTGTACGTTAATATTCAAATATCTGCGATTTCGTTTGCTAGTCCACTCATCTAAAGTTATAGAAAATTTTTTCCCATTCTTTTTAATACAATCCAATTCATTTATAATTTCACGTTTGGCATTGTCATAAAACGTATAAATAAGATCCATTACTCGAGAGTTGTTTTTTGGTAACGAATATCCCCGTTGTTGTAAGGACTCTCGTATGAACGAGCTTGTTGTAATGCTATTAATGGACAATCCATCCATTGCAGCAAGTTTTGCTATAATCTCTTCTAAATTGCTTTTTTTCACAAAATTAAACATACTGGCTTGTTTTTGTGAGTAGACGCCGGAGGAGGGTCCGGGTGTTTCTTGCGTTTCTGTTTTCTTGTCGATTATTATTTTATGAACTGCTTTCAGATGATTATGGAGATTGCTCGTAGATGACCCTTTACAGCTCAACATTTTATTGCAATGATCACAACGTGCCTTATCTTTTTCAACCTTTCTGTAATGATCCCAAATCTCTGACTTATTTCCAACATTCATGTTGGTCTAAAATTAAAATAAAATATTTTAAATATTTTTATCATTGACATTAATATTTAATAATGAAAGACTGTTATATTATGAGAATATATAGACAGTAACAAATTTACTTACGCTGTTTTTGTTTTTACTAACTAAAACAAGAATAATACCAAGCAATAACATAAACTAATAAATTCCTATTGCTGCTTGTAATCAAATTCAACTGCACGGAAATTTCGCGGCGCGTTGTGTAATGCGTAGTGCGGGTAGCACGCAGAACGAAACTAAGGTAAAGATCAGATACAATGTATATTCAACAGTGGCCGATCGGAAGTTGTTTCGCGAACAGTGATGTAGGTAGGGGAAATCGGTCCCGTTCAGAGACCCTGCTCCTTTTCTTAAAGTTATTGCTCTCCTTCTCGCGCTAGAGTTCCCATGTTCTCGATTTACCCTCAATCGCTGTTCACGAAACAACGTCAGACCGACCAACATACCTGCCCTCCAGCATAGTCCTCCACATATAATAGCATATCTAATAGAATAAAGAGTCTATCAGGGTAAGCATGGGCAAACGGCCCCCACGCCGATTCCTGGAGTTGTTATTTTTGAAAAGTTGAAAAGTTTTCAGGCAAGGAGCATTGTTTAAAAAATAACAACTCCAGGAATCGGCGTGGGGGCCGTTTGCCCATGCTTACCCTGATAGACTCTTTGCGGATTTTCATGTCAAACATTCACCTTACGCCTGAATCATGAAGATTAGTTTTACAGTAAACCTTTACTACAATATGCTTGTACTTGTACCCGAGGCGATTTCAAGATAAAATGTTAACGTTTCTAATTAAATAATTAATTAATAATGCATAATAATTCTAACATGAAAAACCGGGTTTTTAACTTGAAAACCGGTTTTCGAATTTTATAAATTTATTAGAAAAACCGGTTTTTAAAACCGGGTTTTAAAAACCGACAAACCCTAATGGGAACCTAAAAAATTAATGAGTTAATGAATAGCGTGGCAACTGCTGTGGATTTTATTAAAGTATTACGAATGTTTTTCACAAAAGATTGAACAGCATTAAGGGAGATGTGTTTTCAGCGTACTTTCTTCACTAATGTGACTTGCTCTACATTGCAAGCAGTCCACCATAGGGTAAATCCGGGAGACGCGGTCGACCTAATATAAAATGGCTATTAAAACTAATACAGATATTACTTATTTTATCAGAATAAACCTAATATGTTCAGAATTTTATGCTGATTCAGAAAAACTGATCGATATTTGCTTTAAAACAGTATTTACTGTAAATCGGGTTGAAAACTGAAGTCATGACATCTGACCACCTCTCCCGAGGTGCCGGGAGAAATGGTTTTCGCCGTGGGCAGAGATCACTCACATAATTATTCATGGAAAAATAACAACGATGAAAGCAAAATTATTTATGAGTGAATACAACTACAGATTCATCGATATTTAATTTGTTTACGCCAAACAAGTAAAGAACACATCAAAGAAAAAGTGAACTACCTACCGGCGATTAGCAAGGTAAATGAATACAAAAGTAAATAAATAAAATAAATAAACAAAAATAATAATAAAATAATGATAAAAAATAAAAAATAAACAGAAATAATAAACAAATCATAACTCGACCATCTCTCCTTTCTGCAGCGAGAGATGGTCTTCTCGTTAGTTTTGAGAGGAAGAGTTAATATGGCCAAATTCTTTGGCTGCATTGTCCCTCAATATTTCTACTATCTTATTATCCCAAATATTAAACGAAAATGAACTTAGAAGTATATTTTAAATACGATTCTGTACACTGTTGTTGGACAAAAGAGGATAAATGTCACCTCAATTTAACTTTTATAGCCTATAAATCCAGAAAAACACAGAAGGAAACGAAGTGACGCTATTCATTCAACTGTTTGGCTTCTAGAGAAGTAATTGGCATGCACTTTAACGCGTTTTTACGTATAGAGTCTGAAATATAGCGACTCGACCAACTCTCCGGCCCGACCGCGTCTCCCGGATTTACCCTAATCTATTTTCTTAATAATTCTTAATGCTATGTTTTGACAAATTTTGTCGATTTACCTGATTTGACAAATTTCCAGAAACTTGTGCGAAACAAGATGCTCCGTCTATCTATCTAATCTTCTCCGGAGAACCTCCAAGCCTGTGCATCCCCTTCATATCTATCCATCCAAGCCTGTGCGTCCCCTTCAATTCTATATCCAAGCCTGTGCGTCCCCTTCATTTCTATAATATTAAGCTTTACATAAAAACTCTAAATTGCTGGTATAAAAATATCTGGCAATTTGAATGCAATGCAATTTGTTACAATATATATATTATTTTGTACATGCGTGGTATTATTTTGTACATGCTTCGTATTATTTTGTACATGCATGGTACAAATTTCCAGAAACTTATGCGAAAGAAGATGCTTCTCTGTCGAACCTTCTCCGGACAACTTCCAAGTCTGCGACTCTACATAAGAAATCTATTAAAAAAATTTTGCGACTTACCTTGTTAATTGAGACAATAATTCAGTCTCCTATGTAGTGTAAAAACTCCTGACATTTCAAATTTGGACCACTTATATTATTTGACACTTAGCAGGTTATAATTGATTGACACTTGGTAGGTTATAAAAATCAAAATAGTATATATATATATATATATATATATATATATATATATATATATACAGGGTGACCGCGGGAAGACTGAACAGCTGGATATCTCCTAAAGTATTGGAGAT
Source organism: Andrena camellia (assembly GCA_029448645.1). Classification (NCBI taxonomy): domain Eukaryota; kingdom Metazoa; phylum Arthropoda; class Insecta; order Hymenoptera; family Andrenidae; genus Andrena; species Andrena camellia. Next base: position 30,324,298 of record CM055679.1, read on the forward strand.
AAAAAAATAAAAAAAAATATGAAATCGCATGGTTCGAGAGGGCCAATTTATTAGCGCAGACGAATTTTTTCTTCGATTATTATTTTAAAAGATACGATGGTCAAGTTCGGTTTTTTAAATGGAACTCTTTTTTTGAAGAGGTCACTTGATAGTGCGTTCCAAGCCAAATTCAATAAGCTATAATGTATATACTTTACACCCTCGACTGCGGGGGCTCGACCTCAATTCGCTACGTTTGGCTCAGGATTCATACCTTTTTCCGGAAAAAGCCATAAAATTCGGTGAGGCACTGCTGGGGGTTGTCCTCGTCACGGGGTACCAGGCCGCATCCTGCAACGGGCGTAGCTCCAGAATCACCCTGTATCATATGTGCAGTGTGTGACTCGAGTACCCTCCGTGTAATCGGTCTGCGCGAAGTAGGGCGCAAGTTCGATCATTATCAATACTCCTGCCCGAGAGGAATACGATTTACTTTAATATTATAGTGCATGTGTGTTTTGTAATAAAGTGTTTCTATCGTCTCCTGAATTCAATAACTGGCATCCAGACATCTACGCTACTACAGTCCACCGTCAATACACCTCGTGGAGAGACACAAGAAGAAAACGGGTAGCGCGCTGTCGACGCGAGGTCCTCCCTAAAAATTCGCACAGATCCCTTATCTCTCGAGTATAAACACGAGCTCCAATATCAAAACAGAAGCATGCGTTAACGTATTCCATGCGTGAGCAGGTGGGCATTGGGGGGGGGGGAGGTATTGCTGCGAAGAGGCTCTCCTCAAGAGAGCAGCCGTTTGCGAGGGATGCAAATCCTATTGGTCCTAATACAATCTGCCCCTTATGGCTGAAATTTGGTCTAGCAACTTTCACACCTCCTAACTCTAACCAATCGAACTTGCATCCCTCCCAAAAGAACCGGCCATCCGAGCGTAGAAGCAAGTGCGAAATAAAAGTAACGGTGCGCTTCTCGAAACCGTAGATGTACCTACCTAAGTATCATTTCTGACGGAAAAGGATTGTCCAGCCTTTGGGCCTGCCATTCCCGGCATAGACCTTTGGCAGGTAGGTATCTGTTTCAATAGGCAAGGCCACCCGTGGCGCCAGCAAGACCGTTCCCGGTCCTTGCTATTCCAACGGGTTTTCTTCCAAGGAAAATCAGTAAATTTGCAAGCGCAATATCTTAAAAACCAGTGGAAATAAAGTGTATACATTATAGCTTATTGAATTTGTCTTGGAACGCACTATCAAGTGACCTCTTCAAGAAAAGAGTTCCATTTAAAAAACCGAACTTGACCATCGTATCTTTTAAAATAATAATCGAAGAAAAAATTCGTCTGCGCTAATAAATTGGCCCCCTCGAACCATGCGATTTCATATTTTTTGTATTTTTTTATCTCCAATACTTTAGGAGATATCCAGCTGTTCAGTCTTCCCGCGGACACCCTGTATATGTACAATGACGGACGGCGATCCCTGCCGACTGATCCCGAGAGTCGGCGAATGAACAACGCACATGTGTTGGCTGAAGGTGTGTGTGTAACGCGTATATACGTATTATGTCGACAAAAATGTGGCTGGAGAATCAGGAGAATCAGAAGAAAAATCTTTTCTTACCGTTTCTGACAGATCCATGAGACGATATTATGATATCTCTGTCATGCGTGGACCGATTTTATTGAAATTGGTCATATTCGAAAGCTGATATGCGGTTTACATAAGAAAAATGCCTTTAAATTAAGAAAATATTCCAGGCGTAATGAGATATTAATGAAATAAGTTTGAGGTTAGGTTGGAATAGCCGTTTCTCGAGTAAATGATAGCGGTAGCGACAGTCGACATATACAGGGTGTCTTTCATGTACTTGGCGTCAAGACGCTACAGCGTCTCTAGATGTATCAGTGAAGAGGTAGAGTCTACCAGAGTTGGGCATTATCTAGATAAAAAATTATTTAAATAATGATCAAATAAATGATACTTTATCTTTATTCGTTATTCGAGGTTTGAATACCCGGTTATCTTTATTTGAAGAGCACCGAATAAATAATTTTATTCAATGAGAATTTATTCGACGAATAACGATAATTTTTTATTTGAGGGTTTTATTCGAACGCATTTGCGTCGAATAAATTTTTCATCCGTAGCATTTAGGGTAAATGTGGGTATTACTGCGGATGCCCCGATTACTGCGGATATTCTAAAACAGATCATATTTAATGTTGGAAAGTACATAATCTCTTGAAAATTTTTGATAAAATTATTTTAAACTCTATTACAGATAATTATTAATAAATATGTACAGCAAAGTTATTATTAATTCTTTTATCCTAGTTTGAAATTCGTCAAGGCGAAACTTTGGTCGATTCCCGATATGGCGGTCATGAACACCTACGTGAAAAACATTTATATTTTTGTTAGTAACAGTAATACATGTAATGTAGCGTTATTGCTCGATAGAATAATAGTTATTTTTCAGAAAAACAGTAAATCAGTCGTCTACATTTTAGTTTTAATTTTTATTTCTCACTGCAGTATTAGGTGCAGTACTTTACACCATGTGCATGTATTACTGCGGACCGACGTCTGCGCTACCTAACCTTTCTTCCGACAGTATTCACTGACGTGATATTTGTACTAAGGTTATGTTTCGGCTGACATCAGACCGCAGTAATACATGCGCAGTAACTGGTATTTCGTTAGTAACTGGCACGCAGTAATGCATGCATGGCTGCAGTAACTCCTGCAATGACATTGATTGACAAATCTTTTAATTAACTGCGCTTATTACCTCGCCCTCACATTTTTTTTATGGAATTATTAAGGTCCCACCTTTCTTTTAAAAAAAGAAGGAGGAACTTTTATTCATTTGAACGCCGTATCGAGGGTTCTAAAGTTAACCTACCTTAAAACTCCGCAGTAATACCCACACTTACCCTATCTTTTCGAAGCCTGCGAATAAAGCCACGAATAACTTTCGTCAGCGTCGAGCGTGTTTATTCGAGCCTCCGAAGGTCGAGCCCGGCCGAGTGGCGAGCGCCAAACTTGGGGTCTTGATGACTCACCAAGTTTCGACGCTGACGAAAGTTATTTGTGGCTTTATTCGAAGGCTTGGAAAAGATAAATGCTACGGATGAAAAATTTATTCGACGCATTAATTCGAATAAAACCTTCGAATAAAAAATTATCGTTATTCGTCGAATAAACTCTCATCGAATAAACAAGTTATCTTTATTCGTCGAATAAATTCTCATCCAATAAACAATTATCTTCATTCGTCGAATAAATTCTCATCCAATAAAAAAATTATCTTTATTCGTCGAATAAATTCTCATCGAATAAAATTATGTATTCGTTGCTCTTCGAATAAAGATAACTTCGATTATTCGAGCCTCGAATAACGAATAAAAATTATTTATCTTTTGTTCATTATTTGAGATTTTGATTTAGATAAACTTTTGCTCAACTCTAGAGCGTATTTATTCGCGATGATCTCTGACTCGCTGTCGTGCCATCTCGCTGTCGTCTGCGGCAAGAAAGAAGCGAGAAATGACCGCTCGGAATCGTGTCCCGTCTATGTACTCAAAGTAGGGGAGATGCTTCGCTGCGTGTGTACGTACCTCACGGACACCAATTCCCACCGCGCGACGAGTAGGTGTAGCCCGAGGGAGAGCGAGAATGTAGAGAAAAGGAGCACCGTGGCATGCAAGCGGTGTGGTGCGAGAATACCCCTCACGAAACTCACCGGCCAATAAATCTGAACTCGACCTTAGTACATTACAAGACGATAATATAATCCAATAATTGTATTTTCTTACCGGATAGAAGTGTGTACTTACTGTTAGCTACTGAAGGTTATCTTGGTGGATGCTAAATCCTTCGAATCCATACAAAATGTAGCAAATACAAATCTTATCTACACGTAATAATAATAATATCTTTTTTACACTTGATAAATAACTAATTTACACTTGATGACTAATAATTATTCAAACATGGAAGTTCAAAAACTGCGAAGCGTAAACGCAAATGTTAAGAAATTAGAAATCCGAAAGCTGGAATTCCCAGAAAAAAAATACGAGTCACAATGACAATCCCCATAAATGATTGTTTCGAATAATAGTCGAAGCGATTCGAAACTGTCGTCCACGATTCGAAGCGATTCGAAATTTTCGCCGGGGATTCAAAGCGATTCGAAACTTCTGTCCAGAATTCGAAGAGATTCGATTTGCTTGGCAACCATGACTAATGAGATTCGAAGCAATTCGAATCTTTACAGGATTGAATAACTTCGAATCGATTTCGAAGTTGCTGTTTTGAGCCCATCACTAGTAACGTGTACCGAGAGTCGACGAACGAAACATGTGTTAGTTTCTTTTTGGCTGAAGGTTGCGTGTAACGCGTATGTACGTATTATGTTGATGAAAATTTGGTTGGAGAATCAGAAGAATCGTAAGAAAAATCTTACCGTTTCCGACTGATCCATGAGCCGATATTACGATATCTCTGTCGTGCGTGGACCCATTTTATTGAATTTGGTCTTATTCGAAAGCTTATATGCGGTTTACATAAGAAAAATGCCTTTAAATTTAAAAAATATTGCAGGCGAGATGAGATATTAATAAAATAAGTTTCAGGTTAGGTTGGATTAGCCGAAGTGAAGCGCGGCGATCAAAGCGAAATATTCGTCGGCGCTGTTCTGTCATATAGGCGATGTGTGGTCGCTGCTGTTCTGTCATATGAGCGATGCGTGGTTCGCTTCGCGGCGCTTCGGCCTAGTGGGCGACGGCCTTAAATGATAGCGGTAGCGACAGTCGACATATACAGGGTGTCGAAACATGTACTTGGCGTCGAGACGCTACCGCATCTCTAGATATATGAAGAAAACAGCATTCGTTATTTCAAACAACACTTACAATCCATAGTTTTCTTTTATTATTTTCGACAATATAGGTACTTGACTACGTGACCTACTAAACGCAGAAATGTTGAGTTTTTTTTCACTAGAATCGGAAAAAATAAAATTTTCAAAATAATTTTTAAAAAAGTTTTGAAATTAACGACGTCATATTAAATTCGACATTCTAATTATATCGTTTTAGTCAAAAGTCGAAAAACAATCAATTTTCTAACAAATTAACTTGAAAACAACGTTTATACCAGTGATATTAGATTCGCCATGGTTTTTTTGCAGTTACTTCAGATTCGTAAATCAGCGACCTCGAAACCTGTAGGATACCATGTTTAGGTCAAATTTGATATGTTTCTGATATACGCGACCGCCGTATTGGATTCGCCATTGTGTTTTAAAATTTTTGAATTTCAGATTCGTAATTAGCGACCCTAAAAACCCCCGAGCACCGAATTCTGACTAAATTGAAGTACGTTCTGACGGGTTCGCCGCTTTTTAGTGATTTAGAATCACTGTACGACGCGTTGATGTTCTGTCTCACTCCGTCTTTCGAACGCCTGACACTCCGTCCTTTGCGTGTGCGATGGTCGCAAGCTGTGGCGCCATCGGTTCTTCCGCCGAACAGCGCCCCCGGGAGGCGACACCGTCGCAAGCAGACTCTAACGCCACGAGATTGGAACTGACTTCACTTTCTATATAGTTTGTTAGTTCCTTTTGTGACGATAATAGGAGAACCACGTTCCTAGCGCTAGATAAAAACGAATCTGTGATATCAAGAAAAAGAGACTTGTACAGTATTAATAAGCAAGTGTTCCATTACCTTCTATGTACAAAAATATATTCACTGAAAACATCTAAACTGTTTTGTTGAGGGAGACAACCTGTTCATTGGTTCTAATAACCTCCTCCTTTTTGAAGTCGGTTAAAAAGCGCTTACCGCGAGCACGAAAACCGCTTCGCAAAATTTTGACGTAGGCCCGGCTCATGTCTTTTTTGCACCCTAGGCGAACTTGTCAAATTGCGCCCTTTATTATAATACATTTATTTGAGATTATTTATGACCTTCTTACGAAAGTCTTATGAAAGTTGACAAGAGGTGCAAAATGGTATTTTCATTGCTGGTATTGCTGAAAATAAACTTTAAAATAAAATATTACAAATTGTACTGAAACTGTTTTAAACTACGAATTCAAATTCAGAGTCAGGTCATCAATAATCTCAAATAAATGTATTATAATAAAGGGCTCAATTGGATAAGTTTGCCTAGGGCGCCAAAAAGACTCGTGCCGTATCTGCCTATCTGGCCGTGGCGCGCATGCGTCTAGCAGTCACGATTTCATCTGAGCGCTCGCGCCACTGATATATATACTATGGATTCGAGATGCTTGAACCGATTTGAAGGGTTTTTGACATGATGCGCCACCATCGTTCGACCGATGTACTTTGCTTCCCTTTGCCCCGTGATCACCCGCAGTGCTCCATACTTTGCCACACTTTACCTAATAGAGGATCCCTACTTTGCCTAATGTTGCCACCATTTACCACGCCAATCGACGCCGAAATGAGTGTACTTAGCTGAGTAAGTATATAAAAACTGTTTCTTGGTAAAAATAGTTAAATTGTGTAGTATGTTGTGTTTATGCAAGTAAAGTTACAAAATGGGCAAATGCGTATTTTGTGGGAAACAACAAAACTGTTTACAAATATTTCAAATTCACTTTTTGCGAACTTTATTAATCATTACTTCAGTTTTTTATATTACATTTATAAATTTATTTCACTATTTTCATGAATTTCATTTGCTCTAATTATCTTTTCTGAATTTCAACCATCATACAAGCAATTCGTATTATATGATTATACTACATTATGTACATAATATAATAATATATTATGGATCCATATTTTTACGAATACATATAAAAATATATTATATTACACTATTCTTTTAGTCTTTTATAAACCACATTTTTCAAACTTCACGCTATTTCCTTTAATACATCGGTCGAACGGTAGCGGTGCTGGCATGTTAAGTCACTTTCAATTCGCTTCAACCGCTGTGCGGCCGGCTTATGGGAATCTCGTATCCATAGTATATAAGTGGCTCGCGCCCGCCGCGCACGCCGCGCACGCAAAGCGTTCTATCTCGCTCCCCCCTTCGGCCAGAAAGAAGCGAGAAACGAACACTCGGAATTAGGGCTCCGTTCACGATACGGGCTCAACGTCGGTCCCGACTAGCGAGCCGCTAAAGAGGAAATACTGTATTAGCAGCGATATAGAGGACCAAAGGTACCTTCCTTTGAAACTAGAGCTGTAATTATTCGACTATTCGAATAGTTTCAATAATTTCGAATAATTCCAATAATTTCGAATAATTCCAATAATTTCGAATAATTCCAACAATTTCGAATAATTGCAATAATTTCGAATAATTCCAACAATTTCGAATAATTACAATAATTTCGAATAATTTCTTCGAATAATCAGGAGTATTCGAATATTCAAATATTCGGAGTGATCGAATTTCGGATTGTACCGAACAAGAATCTAAACATGAAATATTTGTTCAAATGTTCACACTTTACCGTGAAATTCTTTTCATTTTGGCCGTTACAATTATTTATTTTTCAAACGATAAATTTGAAACTTTATTAATCTTTGGTAAATTTATACATTTTGAAACGAAAACAACCATCTGTTGTTAACATTATTATTGTAATAATAATGAGTGGAAAACCCTGATTCAGACGGCCAAGGGCCCCCTCCTCTAGGCCCACCCGTGTCCCGCCATAAATGGCTGACAAACATTATAAGCAGAGTTTTTCGAAGGCAACTGAAACCCCATAAAGCATTTTAAGGAAGTATAATATTTTTATTTCTACCCCCGTTACTATAACGAATATTCGAATATTCGAAGACTTCTAATTATTAATACTCCTGATTATTCGAATATTCGAATCTCAAATTCGAATTCTCTGGTTTTCGAATATTCAAATGTTTGAATACTTACATTATTCGAATATTCGCTACAGTCGTACTTTAACCCCGTTTTTCTCAGAACGACATTTCTTTTAAGAAACGTTTCGCGCACATGTTCAGCATATAACTGGCTATGATGGGTGCGTCCAGGTTTGTTTACAGGGTTAGAAATAAACAATGTTTTCAGGCCAAAATAGTTAAAAAATTTCTGTAAAAATCAACCGTCTTTGTTTAAACAGCCGACATTTTCTTAATTTTTTATTTTTTGGGATGACTGAAATGTAACCTCAGAGAGCATAATCCAGAGAGCAAAATACCATATCCGATTCATCTTCTTTTTATTTGGAACAGCATTTATAATCCTTACGTTATTTATTATTATTTTTAACGACATATTTGAACTACGGGACCTACTAAATGTAGGAATGCTGCGTATTTCATGAAAATCGAAAAGATCAAAGTTTTTTACATTAATTAATTTCAAAAGTGTTTTAAAATTTAGATCGCCATACGAAATTAGACATTTTAATTATATAATTTTATGGGAGCATCGGAAAATTATTAATTTCCACAAAAATTAATTTATGAACAACGTTTAGGTATGCCAGTGGTATTAGGCATTCCATATCGAATTGTGCACTTTTTACAAGATATTCGAATTCAGCAACCCCAAAAGCAAAAGAATACCGATTTTCATGAAAATCAGATGAAGTTATGAATTGTGGTCAGGTCTTCGGGAAAAGAGCTCTAACCAAGCACGAATGCATATGGTAGGAAAACGCTATTGTGTGGTGTCATTCTACGGTTGACGAAGATAATCCAGGGTGGATTTTAATATAACTACATTACTACGTATACAATAAATATTAATATGCAATACATTATACACGGGATGTTCCGTTTATTTTCACCATTTTAATATTTTCGTTACTTTCGATCGTCTAAAAAAATGTGCCAGGAAGAAATTATTTGCAAAAAAAAAACAGAAATTATGATTAACGATGTTTCTTTTAAGATCATCCTCTTTTTAAATTCTCAAAGTTTTTCTGCGGGTTGACAACGATCTCACAAGTAAACATTCACTTATAGGGAATGGAGTTTCCCGATTTGGCATATATATTTTGAAAGTACTCATAGTAACTAAGGAATCCTGAAAATTATATCTGCAATGGACCTATTTTACTCGTGTTATCAATAACATTCAATATAGCCTCAAGGCGTGTGCGAAAAACGGCAAAATCCTCTTATTTAAGAATAATTGGCTAAAACCTGGCATCTGTATGTTTTTTGTGGTGCTGAATCCGAATATGACGTTATTGTTTCTGTAAAAAAATTCCTACAGTAGTCCTCTTAATAAAAAATTGTTTTTTTTTGGAGATAACTAAAAAAAGAAAGGCCGAAGAATTTTTAAAATATTTTTTTCGGATTTCTCGCACCAATTTACTTCAAAATCCATATTAAACTCACATTGACTGCTCTACCGTGTTCGAATAAAATTGTGTTTTCGTCGTGCTTCCCCATGTTAACTTTGAAGTCGTCTATTTAAAAAATTCTGCGGCCGTTCCTTTTTTAGTTATCTTCAAAAAACCGATTTTTTATTAAGAGAACTACCTTAGGATTTTTTTTTATACAAAAAATAACATCATATTTGGATTCAGCACCTCAAAAAACATACAGATGCCAGGTTTTAGCTAAATAAGAGGATTTTGCCGTTTTTAGCGTAAATACATCTGAATAACATGAGTAAAATAGGTCCATTGCAGATATAATTTTCAGGATTTCTTAGTTACTATGAGTACTTTAAAAATGTATATTCCAAATCGGGAAACTCCATTACCTATAAGTGAATGTTTACTTGTCAGCGTGTTGCTTTAGGGTTAAGACTAATTTATTTAGCGATTACCAAAACACTCTTTTATTTAGTGAATACCAAAAATACCTTCTAGAATATGCAATAAAAATTTAATGTACTAACATTGTTTTTAATAATCACAATGTTTTTATTGCCGTATTTTTGTAATTAGCAAAAATCACATTCAGCCATCTATGACAAGTTCGTCTTCAATTGAACTTAAAGAAGATATCGGACGTACAATATTAGACAAAAGTATATGAAATTTGAAATATTTGAATATCTACGTCTTACGCATAGTAAATCTAGATGTAAGGAACTCGAACGACAGTTGGAGTCTTATTTTTAATCCTAGGAAGGTATTTTTCACTTTACAAATGCTTTCTCAAGCATTATTTGCTAAACTTTTGGCAGTGAAAATACCCAGAATTCACAATTTTCTCAAGTTATAATTTATTTCTTTAAAACGGTGTAGTGAAAACAATTGAAACTCTGCAGATATTTTCATCTACCCATATACTACATGAAAAAAAAAATTGAAAACGTTGGTACCATTTCTTCAACATTTTTTCTGCTGTTTTATCTGTCAAAATCGTCTCTTTCCATAAGAGTACCTGTAAAATCAGTGAAAATTAAAATCGTTATAACTCAGCAACTGTTTAGTGAATTCGTTTAAAATTTTTGGAGCACATCAGGAAGATTAGAAAGAACAATCTCACAAATTTTCATCAACTTGGTACCATTTTGAAAATAGGTCCAATACATCCTTAAAAAAGAACAAACAAATCGTGATGAATTAAGGAAAACAGAATAGTTGAGAATGTATGTATTTCAGTGTATACCGTTTGTTTCAAAAGCTTCTTGAATGATGTTCATTAATTTCTATACAGTTTTGAATACAGTAAATAAATAAACGAATCATTCTTATTTTATTTAATTTAAAAATGACTGACCTCTCTGAATAAATTTTTCTTATACAGCGAGGTTGCTTTTGCAACATGAAAATTATAAACAAATTCTTGTTTTGCAGATTTCGCTTCATGGTCGCGTTTTTAATAATCCTAAAAAATACGACTGGATTGTTTGAAGCCTTTTGTACGAAATAAGGCTTTTTCTAGTGTGGTCACGTTGAAATTGACATCTCAACAAAGTATTAAAGGCCGCGTTACGCTCCGTTTCAGGTAATCAATTTTTGCTTTCAGCTCCTACGGACGGCCGACTACAATAATCCCTCCCCGTATATGCCTGCTCAGTTTTCGCGATTTATGCGTGTGAACCACCCCTACAATTTGTTTGGTTTGGTGCCAACGATCCTTGCCTGGCGAGCAGCCGGTCGCCGAATATCCACAGTAATAGAATCTGTGTGCCAGATGAGTCATTCGCTGCTATAAATTAACACTTTGAGTGGTGCAACGTTTAGCAAAATATTGTTTCAAGTCTGTCAGGCCCTTCGAAGCAGTCGCTATTGCTGGGAAATTACTAATGAAAATTGAAATTTCTATATTTTTTTTATTAAATCTTCGCGAGAATATTATTCCAATGAATGGGCGAGGTTTTATAATGAAAAAGTTCAAATGCGACATCATTCGGACGCTTTTTAATTACACGTAATACGAATTATAGTAGACCCCCGTATAACGTGATCCCGTATCATATGGATTCGTATAACGCGATGGAGGAACTGCGGCGGCGCTCGTATAACGCAGTAAATGAATTTAGAATTTTTATGTACAACTCTTTATGATATGCAACATTGTTGTAAGATACCTAAGAGGTTTCTATGCATCCGCTTGTATCATAACGATGAAACAATTAATATATTAACTAACACAGGAGTTTGAAAATTTCCCCTTCAAGAACAATATATATTAAAAAGACGATGGTGTTGGAACTTCCTTTTGGATAAGTTTGACAGTGAATAAATATCAATAATATTTCAAAGTGAAAAACTTCTTCAATTTTAATTTTGCTTTTTTATTTTGATTCCAAATGAAATAAAAGATACATATTCTACGGTTATAACTTCGAAGATACATTTTATATCTTCTAAAATAAACCCCTACATCTTTTATAAGTATGTACTTACTTTCATATAATCTGTGTATGAACCCATGCGACTCGTATAACGCGGATTCATATGACGCGTAACGCACGTAGTACCTGCGTCATACGGGGGTCTACTGTATTCCTAACTTCTATAGACTATCAAGGGAACACCGCAAACTCTTCAAACTTAACTTATCGATTAGTACGCAGTTCTGTGGGTTTATAGAGTGACTCAAGACAAGAACAACGATATATTACATACGGGCCCAATCGCCCTTTAAGCGTGTGAAAACTAACCTCAAAGTCAAATAGGTACTCTCACTTTTTCACGTATGAATCCTAAAGTGCAAGAGATAGAAAAAAATATTTCAAACAAAAGTTTAATGGTATAATAAGCTTTGCAAACTTGCGTTATCAAAATTTTGAAAAGAGTTTAACAAAAATACCTAACGAAAGAAACTTTTCAAAATTTTTGTTAACGCAAGTTTGCAGCGATTATTGCACCATGGAACTTTTGTTTGAAATATTTTTTTCTGTCTCTTGCACTTTAGGATTTATACGCGAAAAAGTGGGATTGCCTATTAGACTTTGAGGTTAGTTTTGACATCCTTAAAGGGCGATTGGGCACGAATGAAACATACCGTTATTCTTGTCTTGAGTCACTCTATAAGCCCACAATGTTGCGTTCCAATCAGTAAGTGCGCGTTCCCTTGTAAGCGAACATTACCTAGAATTAAAAATGGGCTAAACTTGTTTTCATCAGGAAAACGTTGCCAATCCATTGGCACTACTGCCATGAAGATGTAGTAGACAAAAATTTAAATTTTCATTAGTTCATTAGTACATTGACTCATCATAGGCTCAGCTGCCGCACGAGCGAAGGATCGCTGCCACGGCGAAGTACCAAGCGATCTCCGAGCTTGGTTTATTTTCAAAACTAATAGTCGGGGTCAAACTAAGAATCTCGGCCAGCATTTCCAATGCTTTTTAGAAAATATCGACGTGAAAACACGTTAAGCCGCAAGTTAAAGATACACAATGCCACTCAAAGTGTTAACATGTTCATATTTTTCATAAATCGTTATAAGTGAATTACTGTTGGGTTGGGAATTTTTCTTATAGCAAAGGAGTCCAAACACAACGTAAGTTATTCTTTTTTTTATAAATTTGAAATGCGCTGTGTTTGGACTTGTTTTCATCACAAAAATGTCATCTGTCCATTGGTAGAATTCTTATAAAGGTCTAACGAAAAATATAAAAATGTTTATCTTAATTAGTGAATGACTCATGCCACAGTCGTGTAAGTATTTACATAGATCAACGGTCGCCCGTTCTTGCTCTATTTCGCTCACTCTCCGTGTACTCTATTCATTGCTATTGTCGAGTGATTTGAGCGATGATCCATCCAAGCGTGAAATATTGAGGTGCTAACATTTTCCCCCTCCCATACTGTATGCAAACGCCAAACCCGATCAGCATCCATTCATCTGGGACTTGCTGTATACCGTTTGCATGGTACATTATTCGAATGAAATCTACAAACGAAATCAATTAGTCTTTGGCACACCAAATTGAAAAATCTGAAAGGAATTCAGGACAATACTAACAATGATATGTACTTACAGTAAAAATATAATTATAGTTATGCAACGGCTTCGATATACAACCGGTATTTTTTTGCATATCTTTGCGTTTTTTATTTTTTACAACTTGGATTTTCAATTTAAGAATCTGGAACAATTCCATAATATATGCGTCGGTATCGAATTCCGTTTTGGAGCACATTTGACTATCTTAACCGGCTACACCCTTTGGCATCTCAACTGTTTTTGTTAGTTTTTGTGTAATGTAAGTCTTTTAACTGCTCCTCCAATCTCATCACATAGGTCTTTACCATATTATTTTGAAGTGCCATGGATGAAATTTCTCTGGAAATATACCTCTGATCTACTCCGCTATTCGTTTTTAAAAACGAATGATCCTCTGTTGCATAGTAATCTAAACGTTTTAGAACTCTTTAGAGGTGTAAATGACACCAATCATCATGAGATCTATCCATTTCATCTATGGACTTCATTCAAATAATGTGGCGTATGAACGATATGGTCAGTCGACCCTATCAGTGGAACACATGGGTCGTTACCTGCAACGGAGCGTACTGTGGTATTTAATAGCCCGTCCAGATGTCAGTTTTAAAGTGATCACACTAGAAAAAGCTTTACTTCATAGAAAAGTTTTCAAACAATTTGGTCATATCATTTTAGGATTTTTAGAAACACGACCCTGAGGTGAAATTTGCAAAAGAAAAATTTGTTTCTAATTTTCATGTTGCAAAAAATCTTTTTCTAGATACAAAAATTTATTCAGAGATGACAATGCTTTTTAATCGAAACAAAAACAAAACTCATGCAAGTGATAGCTTTGGAGATAAGAGTTCATTTACAGAACTTGTTTTCGTGCAAATAGGAAAAAATTGCAAACTGCGATGTTCTGTATTTTTTAAGCAAATTCGACATGAATGATGTGATGACTTAAAAGGCCCCACAGACATTATAATTTTTCATACCATTTTTCGCACGACACGATATGATCCGTAGACGCCATTGAGCCGTCGCGTCGATATCAATGTTGCAGACCGTAGACAGTCTTCAACACTTGCAATATGGAAAAACGTATATTTTACGATAAATGCAATTCAAATGATTTTTAAACAATTTTAACACTTTGAGTGGCGTCAGCGTGTTTTTACGTCGACTTTACTCTCCTGTTGGCGTTCTGTTTACTTTAGCGCTTCGACAAATGGGGCCAATTTCAAGTTTTTTAAAGGCAGTATAAACTTCACATTCTTGTAATGTAGGACATGTCTTAATCCATTATTTAGCAATATTCTAGAATTTGTACAACTAGAAAGTCGATATACCTACATATATTGGTGTCTGTGTACCTACTTTAGTATACACTCTCATTTCTCGAGAAATGCCTTAATGGTATCAGCCCGCCAGGGAAGCGGTAGCAGTGGCATTTTTGCAGCCCGCTTCTCTTTCCGCTCCACCACTTGGGTCCACACCTCCTCTGGTGTTTGGGGGAGGCAGAGGCAGATGCTGCAGCCAGCCTCCTCCAGCTGTTAGGGGGCGGTATCCGCGCCCCAGATGTGGATGACTGTGGGGTTTTAAGCTCCGTAGCCCCCTCCCTTTCTTCGTTACTTTCTCCGTGTCGGAAGACGGAGCGTGCGGTGCCGACGGGGGAGTAGCAAGCCACCCCCTCTTGGGGCGAGCTCCCTCCTGATTTCCGCCCAGGTCCGCCTACAATTTCTCGTCTATAAGGTTCTCGATGTGCTGCAATAGTACACCGGTGACATCTCCAGACGATGCGGGCGGGGCACTAGCAGCGCCTTTCCTGGCCGACGCCCTTGCTTCCGTGCGGGGGTGTTCTCGACGTTACCGCCGTCCACAGCGCCTCGTTCTCCACTCTTAGGATCTTCATTTCTTCTCTGAGGGCGGCAATCTGGATCCTAAGGTCTCCAGATCCCCCCCTTTCTCTGGGAACGCCCCGCCCACCCTAGAGCACTTTTCCAATTTGATGGTTGCTGTCTTCACGGTGCGGATAGCCATCTTGAGGTGCCTCAAGAAAGAACCTTCCTGGTTCCACGAGGTACTGATTACGCCCTCGACCACCTTAAGATGGGTGGCGATCGTGCTGGCCAGTTCGAGGGTAGGCGTTAGAATCTTCCACAGCCATTGATTGAATCAACGGTAACATCAGCTGACTCTAATTGAGTCCGCTGATCAGAGGTTATGGTGCACGCTCTCATCCAACACAGGAAATTGGCACTTAGTCTGTCTGGGTGTTGGTTGCCAACAGCTAGTTGTCGTAATTCTTTTGGGAGATCCCAATCACGACATTCGATCACGCGAGTTCTGTATGCGAGATTCTTCACTACTGTTTCTGCGGCTACTTTAGGAGCTGGGTAGCTCCTGTATTACTAGTGGAAAATTTGGTTTATTCTGCCAAAGTCGTCAGTGTTGTTTGACCACACTGGAAATGCAAGATGATGCTTTCCTCCCTCATCTTTGAAGTCAGCAAGACTTCTGAGGTACGAGTTGACAGCGGGCGGTAGTATATAAGTTTCACCATTTAGGCATGTTATCAACTGGCGCTCATCATACTCTGCCATTCCACGTTCTTCTCTTAGACTAGCATATCGTCCATGCAGGTGTATCATCGTTACATATACCTGTAGCATGCTTTGGTCACGAAGGTTGAAAAATGCTTGTCGCCAGCTGATTTAACTTCATACTCCCTATCCACTAATGTAAAATAGGACTCATTAGTCGCAGCAAACTTCCGTTTTCCAAGAGGGTCAACCAAGCCATAATAATCTTCCATACCGATATCCTCGAACATAGGAGCATTCTTAAGAGCCGTTGCTTTTGTGGCGGGATTAATCGTATCCTGAGGCTTCGCGCCTGACTTTGGTCCTGGGAGAGGTGAGGCTATTGGCCGGGGTCGTTTCTTGTCCAGTGGGGACTTGCCAGTGATTCCTAGCGGATGAGGGCAGGGTTTTTCCAAGTACTATTTCGGCAGAACATCTACGCCGAATTTCCCTTGGAATTGCCTCGCGACGATCGTTGAAATTTGCACACACCATCTTGCCAGCCAAATGCTTGTATGGGTATTTAAGCCCGAGGTAGAGCGCGCCCCAGTTCGGGCGAATATGGCAACAGTAGTTGTGAAGAATACCGTGTGGTACCCTTTAATGACCCTAATCTCGGTCAGCCGGTGCATCCTGCGAGGCAGAATGTCTCCGCGACCGCTGATTTCGACGTCGGCTGCCCAGACGGGCGAACTGTTGAGGGTCATATGCCGCACGACGCCTGCATACTGGCGGTAAACCCCGCCCCCAGGTCCTCGAGGTTCGCCAGGAGACGGGCAAGAGCTATCCAGTGTGAGGCCCAGATATGTCGTCCGGTGCCTCACCCTGATGACAGACTCATTAACCATCACCGTCGACCGGGTCGGTACCCCCCGCCAAGTGTGGCTACAAAGCTACATAACCTCGGTTTTGTGGGGGGCTATACGCAGAGGTCTGGTTATCCTAGAATCATCCCTCTTCATTCCAGTACCCATACAAACCTTCCTGTCTTCCTTTCTCTTCCAAAATAGTAAAGGAGGGTAGTAGAAAATGGCCAAAAGTATGGTTCTGACACCTAAGATTTAGGGGGTACTTCGATCGGTCCCAAAGACTTACGAAACAATAGTAAGGCTAGGCGGGTTCTAGACCAGGTCCTCTGAGGGGAGCGCGGGGGCGGGTGGAAGTGAGGGCGCGCGGGCGAGTGCGGTGGTGGGAACTTTAGGCGCGGGGACAGCGGGGAGTGGAAGACTGGTTGCGCGCGCACGAGCCGCGGAGTGGGGGAAGCCGTAATCGTGGAGGGGATCAGTTCAGGCCGAGCGGCCGCGGAGACCCCTCCAGACCTGGTCCACCGTCAGAAATTTTTTCAGAGGGGGGAATGACCTACAGCTGAAATTTTTTCATACCTAACCGAGGGAGGGACGACCTTGGCCCACCCCCGAAAATTTTTTCACCTCTGGCCCACACCGATCTAGCGAACCAATATGCAGAAGAGAAATAATAATTTATCAGAAATTGTTTCGAGCGACGTTTTACAAATCACATATTCGGGGAGGGAAAGAGATAGCACTACATAGTGGTACAAGCTAAATTCGGGGAGGGAAAGAGATAGCACTACATAGTGGTACAAGCTAAATTCGGGGAGGGAAAGAGACAGTGGTACAATCGCATGCATTCTAAAGCTAACAGTATTTCAAATGTTTTTCAATCTTAATATCGCAGCGAATCGCGCGATCGTGTGTAATTTGACTCCTCTGGGGCAGCCGTGCAGGACGACGTCATTTTCACGGCGCGAAGAAGGCGCGAATCATAGAATTATGCGGTGTCAGCTGAAATTGTTTTTCCAAACCAACAGATACTTTTTCCCCAAAGCAGAGAAATAATAATTTCATGAATAAACGATCTAGCGAACCCTTCTGTAGCAAGCAGACATATTTTTTCCAACGCAGAGAAATGATTTTCAAACAAATATGTAACAAGCATTGTAAAGCTAGCATGTTTTTAAAGCGTTCAGATTTAGCGTCGCAGCGTATCGCGCGATGACACGACACGAATAACGCGTGAACGAAATATAATACTATTTAAAACGTTGAATCTTAGAATTAGGTGGTGAGGAAAGAATGAGGGTAAATAAAATAGAGACATAATATGTTTCAATTGATAATATATTGTTACAGGCAAAGAATATGAAAATAGAATAATAATAATTTAACACTTTTCTTCCTACGAGCATCAGCTAGAATATCATTGATGGCACATGCTAACAGTTCGCAATCTACAAGATAATCCTCGTCGTAATATTCGCTATCACGTATGATTTTAGCAGCACGACGCGTATCTAATGTTTCGCAGGCAACATCGCTCTGTTGTAGCACGTTAACAAAATTTAAAAATTTCATCCGCACATCTTGTGCAGTTTCATACAACCGCAGATACACATAGGCTATACACAGATCAAGATTAAATAAAAATGTTACAGTATTCAGTTTGAAATACAGCGGCTTAGTATCTAGTGTTATCTTTACAATCAGAGAATCATAGAAAGAATTATGTGGAGTCGATAGAAATTCGTGAGGAGAGGTCTTATGCTACTGCATAAAAATTTAATTCTAGCTAAATAAAAAATCATAAACATTCACCAAATTAAAAATCTTACACAAATAATTCTTAAATACCCAGCTATAACAATTAATGAAAATCTACCTCTAAAATACTCAGTATTAAATCCAGACACCAATTCTGATTCCCCCTCCACTAAATCTGGCTCAATTAATAATCTAATTACAAACATTAAATAAATTGGAATTAAAATTAAATATAACTAGAATATAAAAATATAAATTAAAAAGAGAAATAGAAAAATATAAAAAAGAAAAAATATAATAATAATTTAATTTATTGCTCATTTTCGTGTTACAATTTAACGAATTTTTCCTTTATATCGTCCACAAAATCTTGCAGGTCTTCTAAAACTTTCTGTTGTTTTTGATTAACTGTAAGACATGTATAAATGAAAGTGAATAATTTCTGTATTTGCAATGGCAAGTAATCGCTCGCACGGCACGCGACCAAATACATTGAATAGCAAAAGCATGGGAACACAGACATTTCTTCATGCACGTGTATCACATCGTGATTGTATTATATCGAATAAATCCTTTGAACACATACGCACATTTACGGCTCGAATGATTGTCGTAGCCCCCAAAAGTCCGGATCATCATTGTCGTCGTTGAACGCCCAACGGTCTAAATCGTCTCGAACCTCGCGCCAAAACTGCCTGCAGCCATGCATTAATTTTTTACATTTAATGCTGTAGTATCCCTTCGTATATGGATACTCTGTTCGCTGAAACATATGAGAAACTATAGAAAACATGTGCTTTTTATTAAAAGACCTAGTAGTCGCTACGTACAAATATCACTTACCAAATACTCCTCCATCTCGTTGCTGTCGTCGCACCACATCCTGATTGAAACAAGTAATGATCCCTCGCAGTGGCAGATTGACGAGCAACTGGTCTCGCTGCATCTCCAAGCTTCCGCATGTAGATCCATGCCCAAAGTTGCATAGCCTTGCAAAAGTAAGATACCGTTGTTCTCCACCTGCATATTCGCTGACCATCCTCTCCTTCAATGCATCTTCTTCGAATTATTCACTGACCACCATCTCCTTTTTCTTTTTCGCACTCGTCTTCTTCCCCTTCTTCTTTGGACACATCATTCGAACCACTTTCAACGTCTAACGTACCACTTTGATCGTATATCGAACGTGTATCGAACGTGTATTGAACCACTTTGATCACGTATCGAACGTCTATCGTACCACTCAGAACGTGTATGGTACAACTCTCTCTCTCTCTCTCTCTCTCTCTCTCTCTCTCTCTCTCTCTCTCTCTCTCTCTCTCTCTCTCTCTCTCTCTCTCTCTCTTCCTCCCTCCCTCCCTCCCTCTCTCTCTCCCTCCCTCCCTCCCTCCCTCCCTCCTTCCCTCCCCCCCCCTCTCTCTCTCTTTCCCGTCCCCGAATATATGGTTTGTAAAACGTCGATCTTTCCCGACATCGCTCGAAACAATTTCTGATAAATTATTAAACAATTTTTGCTGCATGTTGGTTCGCTAGATCGGTGTGGGCTAGGGGTGAAAAAATTTTCGGGGGTGGGCCAAGGTCGTCCCTCCCTCGGTTAGGTATGAAAAAATTTCAGCTGTAGGTCATTCCCCCCTCTGAAAAAATTTCTGACGGCGGGCCAGGTCTGGAGAGGTCTCCGCGGCCGCTCGGCCTGAACTGATCCCCTCCACGATTACGGCTTCCCCCACTCCGCGGCTCGTGCGCGCGCAACCAGTCTTCCGCTACCCGCTGTCCCCGCGCCCAAAGTTCCCTCCACCACACTGCCCCGCGCGCCATCACTTCCACCCGCCCCCGCGCTCCCCTCAGAGGTCCTGTTCTAGAACCCGCCTAGCCTTACTACTCGAAACCATACGTTTACGGCGCATTCCTTGAGAGAGTTGTAGAATCTTCTGTATTATAGAATCCATTAAATAAACGATAAATAACTGTTACAGAACCCCTATGTATAATATAAATAAAAGAGTATAGCATTTTATTGCAAGACGTTAATTGTGTAGGGTGCCGATGACGATCGCAAGAATATTTGCGGGAAATGATAAGCAATGCAGTCGTAGTTCCCCTGTGCCGTGTCGAGAAATGAAAGAAAAAGCATCGAGTTAATAAAGTCTAATCAACTGCTAACAGTGGTAGTAAAAAGACGATCGCATCATCACTGGGTTTACTGCAGCGCTCGATGGTATTTTCCGATACGAAATGTGAGAAACGTGATCGTGGTGCTCGGCGTTCAAACGATTAAATTCATGGTAAAGTCTCCTCTATATCCCCACCCACACGAAAATTATGCAGATCATATAACGTTTCCCTTCGAATTAAACAACTTTTGTACGAATAATTTTTTCGCATATTCAACTGTCAACGCAATATTTCCGTGTCTTTAGATAAAATAGGACACATTGCATCTATGTAGGCCCAGCACAATGAAGCTTCATTTAATTGTGAATTGTAAAAGTCAGTAGTAGACAATACTTAAATTAAATTTTTTACGAGGAGTAATTATATTAAGAAGGCACAGCTATATAATAAAAAACTTTGTTGGTCTTCTGATTAAAATATTTTAGATTTCTTTGTGTGGGAACACTTAAAGAGTGGAGTGTATTCATTTACAGTAAACGATTTAGCGGACAATAGCGAATAGAGAATATATGCCTTATAATATGAAATAAGTCAGGAATTTTTGAAAAAGTGCATAGTTGAGTGATATGAAGATATGAAACTGTGCTGAAATGGAAAGACAACAGATAGAATAATTCTTGTAAAAATAAAAATAAAAATGTAAATAAGGCATCGATAGAAGTAAGTTCATATTTTACAATAATTCGAAGAGAAAATCATAATGTATTCTGCAGGGCTTTTTTGCAGTTCTATGTTAATTTAATTTCTACTCCTCTTTGATACTATACCATAGTACTCTATTAAATGCTCCCAAAATCTTTAACCCTTTTTCTTTGACACTCTGTTATCCACAAGCAAATTTTAATCAAAAGATTTATATATTTATGAGTAATAGAAACACTTCGGTGTTGCCATTACATAAGCGCGTGCACGAATTATATATATTTAATAATTATGATACTTAATTACAAGTAAACAGGAAACAAAGGAAACATAATTTTTTAATATATAAATTGTATTTATGTATTATATAGAATCTCCTGCTATTCGTACTGTATCAAATGGATCTTCAATATACTCTGTGATGTATGCTGGATCTGGTAACAAAATAACAATAAAACGGAAAGCAGCTTCTACGGAAGATACAGATGTAGGACAACAGGATATGGATGGAAATCAACACAGCTCTGTAGGAGGGGTAAAATGTATTCCATCTTCCCACTTTAAATATGGGACCCCTTCTCAGAAAAAATCTTCAAAGGGCAGCAAAGTAATTTCAGTAGATATTCGGTTAATCTTATGCCTTACAGGAAGTTTACATTGCACTGTAACTTTTATTTACATGCTAAAAGATGTGCATCCTCGTTAATGTTACTTGTAAGGTACAATCATATTTCTAGATTTGTTTAACAATTAACAATCTTGAATAATTCATAATTGATTAACATTTTATAACATTTTTCACTACTAATATTAGAAATAAAGAAATTTGAACATATATTTTGCCAGGTCCCATACAAAGATTGATGCAGATGAGACATTTTATACCGCTTTTACTGCATAATATATTATTTAAATAATGGTATAAATATGTAACAAATATTGCATTTGTATCTGCATTAATCGACAATCCTTATGTTTTTCTTAATCTCTCATAATGATTAAAAATAATAGAACTTACTCCATTTTGTGCAGTCTTCAGGCTTCAAGAAGCCGAGATCAAGCTCTGCTCGGAGTAAAAGAAAAGGATGTAGATGCGGTAATGCTACAGCGATACCAGGAAAATTAACTTGTTGTGGCCAACGCTGTCCCTGTTATGTTGAAAGTAAGCCTTGTGTGGAATGTAGATGCAGAGGCTGTAGAAATCCTCATACAGCAGATGGGTTAAAGGTAGAGTTTATAAGATTAAATAACTTATATGACTGAGTTTAAAACTTTCTTTAAGTACTTAGTATAAATAGCTATGTAGCATATTTTATATTTTAGATTCGACCACATATACCTGAGTTGCATAATTTACAGTTACAATTATCAGCTCCTTTGGACTGCGATACATTAAACTCAGATCCTTTAGGATCTGTACCACAATGCCTTTCAACTTCTCCAACAACAATTCAAGTATTAAATGTTTATTCAACTCCAAGATTAGACATTGATAATGTACCACAGAATCTACCTGCAGCCTTGTTAGTAGGAGAAGATGCTATGATTAGTACTGAAAGTGAAGCTGAAGATAGTGATATACAAATTGATGTGTGACAATTTAAAGAATATTGTCATATGTCAAATTTAATATAATAAGGTATGTAATGTAAAGCACACTACATCAATAAGATCAGTGGTGGATTTAAGGAAAAAGGCCCAGGTGGCAGACGTTCCACGGGGCCCACTTTTCTGGGAAATGAAAGGGTAGTTAATTAAAAGCGAGCTAAGTGTAGTAGCACAAGAAAAAAATATAGTGTTTGGATAAAATCATAATTTTTTTGTTGTTGGAAAATGGGGCCCTGAGGGGGCCTTTTGGGCTGGGCCTAGGCGGCCATAACTGTTCATCGGCCGCCCGTTAAACCCGTCAATGAATAAGATATTGATATAATAAATATTCTAAACTACATTTTTATACTTTCAGAACAATTTCTCTACTATTGAAATAAAAAGTTATGGTTTTTAACCTATAATTATATTAAAAAATAAATATATTTTTATCACTCGTAAATTATTTGTATTGTGGAATTTTAAACAGTTTAGAGAAATAAGTTTGTGTAAGTATGAATAAATTTATTTCCAATGTAAAAGATTTGACTTCACATTTTATTTGTAATATAATTCAGAATTTATATAATTTTTAGAATTCATTGCTATTCTATATTATGTTCTCTTGTTTCTACTGTTCATAGTGAAGTTAAACTTTTATTACCTGTATCATGCAATGCTGTGTTACTGTACATAAAATGTCACCATGTCAATATGTGTACATATTGTATATTTATTATTATGCATTTAAAGTATCTTGAGACAAAGATAAAAGATTTTAACTGCTAATAAAAAGGGTTTGATAAAAGGAACTGTAAATTTGTAAGGAAAATATATAGACAGGGATTAAATATTTGTCTTTTTATATGGAAGTATACTTAGTTTCTTGACTGGCTGTATGGTGGATAATCCAACACCAATGGAACTTACAATTGTGTATTTTTTCGTGAAAAGATGATTAAATAGTCAAAATGAAAGTTTAATGGTTAAATATAATAGAGAAAGTGAAAAGTAAAGATAATTTGTTTAAAAAGTTTTTTTTAAAAGTACTCGACATGATAGTAAATATTTCTTGTAACTATTCTAGGATTTAACAATTTGTTCAAATAAATTATCTTCAATATGGATTTCTCAGAGTTCACTTTGCTCAGAATATGCAAGTATTGTCATTTTAAAATTATTGCCACAAAAGAATAATATAAATTGTAATTTAATTAATTTCAAACTAAAATGTGTACTATGCATTATAGTCTGTTAATTTCGCCGAAACACGTTCAACCTGGCACATTATTTAGTGGCAACTTAATAAAACACACTCTCTTTATGCGGACAATATTCAGTCATCGATGGTCCGAGGCAGGTTGACCATGTTACATAACCCCTAATTTTGCATAAAAAAACAATAGTTAAAAAAATGTTGACTACCTGTTAACTGATTTGAGACAAAGGAATTTTACAAGCAACTATCTGTACACTTCATTAATTTTGTAAAAGCGTTCATTTCTTATCTTAAACATTTTTTTGTTTATCCCAGCATAGAAAATAGATATGCTCCCTGTTTCTGGTAGAATACTCTGTATACAATAGTGATTTAAAATATGATTTATGTATTTCACATATGACTATGTAATACACTTATTACACGATACTCCTAAACATTTGCTTCATAAATGTTGTTTGTATATTAAATTTACAATGCGTTAGTATTATTCAATTCTTCAGTTAAAAACAAAATGAATTTCTGTTTCATGCAATCATTTGATTACTAATATTTTAATTTAAAAGTAGACGTATAAGTACTAAATTCTAGTAAAAATATTATATATATTTAAAACTTATTAAAAATTTAGTACAGTAACTGAATTATAAGTTTTTCTTACTTATGTCTGCAGTTTCTTGGCATTTAGATTTATGTTAAGCTAATATTTATGTTAAGCTATGTATCTATAAAGCATAAATAAGTTTCGTTTATATTTATAATATATTTATTAGGGGTGTGCGGGCATCCGAGATTACGGGTCGGAAAAATTTGGGTAGGAACGGACAGGATCCCGATACTCTCGAATTGCTCGGGACCCCGAGACTCGATTCGGGGACTTGGGGTCGGCTCGGCAAAAAAACTTCAGTATTGTTTTGGCTACCACTTGGTACCGTTCGGATTCAGTGATCTATACCAGAAATCAAATTAGAATGTCAGAACCGTGACGTAGTAGCAATTAATCCGTAAAGTTAATGGATGTAGCAATAATTTGCATTTTCTGACTTATTTCAATGATGTCCAAAACACGGTCAACAGATGTGGCGACTTTATGCTTTTATGACTTTATGACTTGATATGTAAGGGTGAATTCCAACGACGCGTGTCTCGGCGAGCATGAAGGGTCGGCTCGGCTCGGCTCGAGCGTCAAAGAAAGAACTTCATTGTCGCCTCGCTGACTCTGGAATGCACCCTTACTTTATAACTTTATCACTTTACGGTATGTGTACCTCCGTTACCCTATAAACATCACGTTTGTTGATAAAACTGCAGTATTATTCCCTAAAATATTATTTCATCAATCTGCATTTCATACTGGAGTAAAATCATGATAAAGGGGCAGAATGAAGCTACCCGCAATTCAAATCTTGTGGGAATCCGGAGGCAGAAACGTGGTAAGCTTCTCTCTCCCCGTCGCCGACTCCTCTTAATATTAATAGCTCTCGCGCCGATCGCATCCAATTTTTGTTGAATCGACCCGCGGTCGGACTGCTCGCCCATGCTTATAGCCCGATTAGCTTTAATTCCCGGCTACGCTCGGAATTTAGATTCTGTTTTTTTTTGTGAAAATAGTCACATTCATCTGGATTAGGCAGGTATAATGAGTTGAGGTACATTTCGTGACCCCAAAGTTTTCCGTTCGAATGTTTTTAGACAAACACACAAACATATAAACATTCTGCTTTATATATTAAAATTATCGGGATCCCGTCCGATCCCGCCTGAATTTTTCTGACCTGATATTTACGGCAGATCTGCCGGCAGGCCCTGACAAGCAGGATCTGCCGTCGATCTGCCGTCAGGCCCTGACAAGCAGGCTCTGCCAGCAGAACCGTAGCTGAATGAGGACGCAGACTGCACCGCAGCTGCCGGCAGATCCTGCCGCCCGATTTGGTTATCAGGGGAGTCTGCAGTTACTGACAGAATAATATTTGTAGCTTACGAATATCTAACAAATTTCTGAATCATTTGCAGCTTTCTATATTATTCGAAAGAAAAATGAATAACGTATGCAGTGAAATTTATATGTAATTTACGATGTGAAATTCATTTATGGTACTGTAGCTATAAATTTTATTTTATGGCAAGTTAAGAGGTTACATCTACCTAGAGGCTCGAAAAAAGACAAATTTAGGAATCATTACAGAAAAGGGTATGCGTGAAAATCATATAAAAAAATTTTCACTATAAGGCATGTTCATTAATTTTGTTACGAGGTAACCGTCGACTGATATTCTCGCAGAGAATCTCCTCCTGTATCGTAGATTGTCCTCTGCGAAAATGCCGTGAACGGGATGCACTGTAGAAACCGAGAGTAGTTGGTGTTCAACTTTGTGGACCAAGTAATATGGTCTATTTTCATAAATAAAAGACTTCTGTTGATTTACAACTATGTTAACAAGAGGAAGTAATAATGGTGCATTGCGGAGATTCTGTAGACTCATCCTTAACGTACGCTTGCAAGCGGAAGAATGCAAAACAGCTTAAACAAAAAACAAAGTGCATCCGGTTGTAGAAAAAACAGATATAAAAGGAACTAA
Organism: Andrena camellia; assembly: GCA_029448645.1. Classification (NCBI taxonomy): domain Eukaryota; kingdom Metazoa; phylum Arthropoda; class Insecta; order Hymenoptera; family Andrenidae; genus Andrena; species Andrena camellia. The sequence goes on from CM055679.1 coordinate 30,350,993, forward strand.
GGGAGTGCTAACCCATACGTGGTAATGGGTCCTAAACTAAAGGCAAAAACATAAAACACACTCTTTTATTAGCACTTAACAGTTCGATCCTTGGCCGGTTAAAGAGTTGCAACTCACCATAGATTTAAACAAGTTTATTTAAATTTGAACTGATTCTGCATTCATGATTATACACTGATCGTTAATCGGTTCGATAACGAGAGGGACTCAGCTGGCGCTCCAGTCCCATACGGGTCCTTTCAATGGAATCAGACGAGTAATAAACGAGTGAAATTTATGATAAACAAAATTTTAATATTTCAATTATTGGATGGAAGCAAAAGATCGCGAAAGAATAAAATGCAAAAAGGATCAATCAACCGTTTCATAAAATATTCTCATACAAACGAGCGTAACTCCTGATTAGGGGAATCCCACAGTCACAGCCGGCTCTGGTACTAGCAGTGCTGGATGGCAAAGTGGCAACAATGCGAGAGTCCGGCTTCGATATACCTTTTTTTTTTACTTGGTTGAAATCCCCATGGATACCCCCTTCCCGCGAGGGCGGGATGGGTTATGTGGGACTCGAACCCACTAAAACCACCAAGGTGATCTCCTGGCACGGGGAGCGCGTAGCCGGGGGGAGGACTTGTGCGGGGTCAGGCTAGCGATTCTTCCGCTTGCCTCCCCTACGGCTGCATATACAGCTCCACCGTGCCTATTGCCCCCTAAGCAGGGCCCTTCTCGAGGGGAAATGCGCGTTCGCACAAGGAGCACACGGAGCTGTATCCCTCCGCGAGCAGCCGTCATCTTTGACATCGGGTGACGCGAGACGGGTCACACGTCCGAGTCACCTCCGTCCGGGGTTGCTGCTTATACTATAGTCTGATTTTCGAGAGTTGAGACCTGAGGCGGGGCTGGCTTCTTTGCGACGTTGCCGCTTATTCAGGCTCGTTAAGGGTGTTCCTCTGGCTTGGTGTTTACCCTACTCCCTGCGTCTTGACCAATATCTTTCGACTGCTTAGTCGTGAGTCCCTTACCTCTTGTTTGCTCTGTCGGGCATCTATCGCTATCCTTTTCGAGAGGGCCCGACCACCATCGTTTCTATGGTGACAGATAGGAGTCCCAAATCTTATTGGAGAATGCGGAAGGCATGCGGCGGATAGAAAGCATGCGGCATACAAAATGAATGGCGGACGACTTGGAGGATACACCCTCTATATAAGAATGTATGTATGCTATTCTATGCGATAGAAATAAATTTATTACAAATATTTGGATGTTCAGAATTATTTAAACAGTATACAAGACGCAAACCAAAATAATATATAACCATTGCTGGTTTACATTAAATACATTAAATAAAACGAAAAGTGAATAATAGAATTTAAAAAGAAGAAGTAAGAGAACCTCTCAGATAGTGACAAGTCGAAATTATTTCAGGTATAAATATTTCTGCAATCATCGTTTCATCATAGGGATTAATTCACTTCGCTTAATATTTATAAATTGTAACTATTTCCATGCAACTGTAATAATTGCCTTTTTATGGCATAAAATAGCATAGCATGCATTATTATGGGAGGGTATATTCTTGAAATAATACTACTGAAACTGAATGAAATGCAAAGGCTACAATTGAAGATTAATCTAAATCTTTTTCGTCACGCATGCCGTTATTACCGTTATTACTACTGCTATCACTACTACTATAACTATAGTCGCTACCATCACCATTACTACCCCCACTACGACCCAAATTGGAACCAATTGCGTCGATATTATCGTCTATGATACACTCTTGCTGTATAGCATTCTGTATTTCCCCATGCGCATGCATAACAGCCTTCCTCCAATTCTCAGCAGTTACATTATCAATACCGGCTTGTGTTAATATTTGGACTGCTGTCAAATTAAATACTTTGTTGTTGCGAGCAACATAATTTTTAATTTGGGCCCAAATTAGCTCAATCGGATTGTAATGGCAATGATACGGCGGAAGGCGCAAAACTTCGTGGCCATGTTGTTTGGCCAGCTCGTCAATTGCATATTTGACATGACGCGGTTTGTGTTCACGAACAAGGTCCAGTAAAGAACCCTTGTTCATTGCCACGCTTGCCTCTATGTTATGTCGAACCAGCCAATCCAAAATGTCAACTTTTTTAGACGCTAAAGTGGGCGCTCTATCTAACTGAACCGAGTGATAGGAAGCATTATCCATAACGCTTCCTGGTTTAATAGTTGGAAGCAATTGTTCCTTGAACCTCTTCAAAAATCGCGGGTGGTCCATTTCTTCGTGATAATCACCCGTTTTCCTGCTTCGAAAAAGAAGGCCTTTTTATACGAAACCTTGGAACGTCCCGGCATGCAGTAATATTAATCGGCCCCCCTTACCTAATGGTACACGGACAGAACTCTCAAGAGTGTCGTCCGTCCACCCTCTACCTACGATATAATTCGCGTTTACCCAAGTTTTGTCTATCGAAACTATTTCCTTCACATCCATGCCAACTATTCTACGTAAAAATCTACATCTGTGCGTAACTACGTCCTCCCTTTATAACATTAATTTCCTACCATGCACTTTCTTATATTGAAACCTTAAACTGTGGATAACCTTATTCAATGAAGATAAACATCTCTCAAATAAACCAGCTTCTTTCAAGCAGCTCAAAACTCTACGCAGCGTGGGATTTTTCCGCCTCGCGTAAAATTTATAAATCTTATCCCTGATCAATTTGTCCTTACCGCCGTGCAGGTCACAAATTACTGACTTCCTTGGCCTTTTTTCCCCTGGCGTTTCCAATCTCGGTGCACCCTCTTCGTCTTCTTCTCGAGGCCGAATAACCCGCAAAACGGTTGATTTTGACACGTTCAGTGCAGATGCTGTTCCTTTCACCACTGCCTCGAAAGGTATCAGTGGTGTACTTGTGGCAATGAAGGTGTCTCGTTCCCGTTGAAATAACTCACGTGCCGATGCAACCATTTCGCGGGTCTGACTACGCAGCGGAATCCCGTGACCGGAACGCGATGATTCCCGAATGGGAGGGATGCGGGGCCTACCTCGTCGGACAGACATTATGTCTATATAATGTAGACTATCACGCGAATTTGTATGCAAAAGTCACTTCGATATGTCTCGTGTCGGAAGAACGTGGGTAACAATCGGTTCGATTTCTCGAATACGTCTAACTGTGGCCGCGTCGGGGTCGCGGCTTTGTATGCAAATTTTTGGGGGTGTGGGATACATGATTGGTTACTTCTCTGAAGAAAGAAAACCCCCATTGGCGGTAGGGAAGGAGTTTTTTCTTTCAGGTCAAAAGTAGAGTAAAGAAGGTAATTATAAAACGGTGCTCCAGATTAAAGAAATTGCTCCTTTTACCAACCTCGGGACCATGGGAACCACTAAACCACGGGTCTCGAGGTGGAGTGGACCGCATGGCCTCGCGTACAATACCAACTGGGGAATTCCACTGTTTTATGGGAGGTGAATTATTAGCTTGAAGCTGGAAATAACATTCTTCGTGTCGTTATATAGCTTCGGCACAAATGACCTATATGTACCTATAATTGGGGAGTCTTTCCGTCAAATCGATTATTTGTTTTGGTAAATATCATACATTTAGATGTAGGTGAGATTGAATGATTATTTTGCTACTTTTGAATTTCTTTGAAAAAATATAAGAATATATTTTGCAATTTTTTGCTATTTTAAGGAAAATATGCTGTGTTTATCACTTTTAATCTAACAAATATTTATTGTATTCGGCTCATTCCTAATGTTAATCGAGAGGGATCGGTTTTTTGACATTGAAAACAATGACCATTGTTAAATTTCAGCACTGAACGATATAAACGAATTCTTATTCTGCGAATTTCGTTCGGAAGGTCACGTGTTTTAAATGCTATATAAAAGATATCAGCGAACAGATGCATTTGCGGAAGGCACAACGCTTCAGAGACTTCTATACATATAATTGAAACGTGAGCAAGAGAGGTACGAATGCGAGTAATGTAATTATTCCCGTATACACAGCCTTAGTATGTATGATATCGGGTTGCTGTTATTCACATTATCCGAAAATCTTTCTGAACAGTAATCTTCTTTCTAGGGCGCTGCAGTTACAATAATTAACGCCGCTATAAACTGTTGAAGAAAGCGGTGCGTGCGCCCCATTCCAGGTAGGCACCCGACTGGTTCAAGGGTTGTAAATACGGATGAACGGATAATGAGACCTACTGATTTTGTTTGCACACATCGGTGAAATAATATATAATACGAATGAGATGGGCGGGTGACCGTGACAGTAAAGTTCACGGTTTGCTTACATACCTATAACTTAATCTGGCTCACCGCTGTCTTCAACAATTTATTGCGTCGTTAATTTTAACAGTGCCGCCCTAGAGGGAAACTATTTTTAATTAATAAACTGCCAAGAATATGGCAATATTCTTCGAAACATTTGTGGAAAAGTGACTTCGAGTAGAAACTTACAAAAGGAAAATTTGTTTACAATTTTATATCCTGGAAAAATGATTTCTCAATTTGAAAAATTTAGTTCGAAAGACTAATGATTCTAAATAATCACAAAAAAATGAGCTTAATGCTATAAATAATTAATAATGCTATAAAATACATAGTAGAAATAGTATTGGCACTTCTTGAATAAATTTGAAAGCAGCAAAACAATGACTTTAACCTCCTCATAATTTCAACTGAACTGGGTACGTAATACTCCATTGTGATTAAAATTCTTGCCAACGGCTGAAAAGATTCATCGATATGGCGTTGAATGGGTACGTGGCTGGTAGATGCAGGGGCTGTTTTCACTGAGCCCATGGGAGAGACACAGGTACGCTGGAAGGATAGAAAAAGACAGCCGATCTGCCGCGAAACGTGGCAACGCCGCACGCAATCCGTAGCGTACCATTGGTTCCTCCTTAAGCCACGCTCCTCCCGAGGTACCCGCCTCAGGTCTCAACTCTCGAAAATCAGACTATAAGTGAACGCGGCGGCCGATTTTCAGAGGCAACGCCTCCTTTCTCCCGCCGCGCGTCTTGGGCCCCGCGGCGGCCTACGTGCTGGGAGCGCTTCAGGCCCGTACCATATGAACCGCGCGTGGCGCGTTGACAAAACAAAAACGCATCGACAATCGTGCTCCCTGGGACGATGTGGAAACCTATTGATACAATGTCGCCTCAATGTGCCACGCGCGGTTCATATGGTATAGGCCTGAAGCGTTCCAAGCACCTTGGCCGCTGCGGGGGCCAAGACGCGCGGCGGGAGAAAGGAGGCGTTGCCTCTGAAAATCGGCCGCCGCGTTCACTTAATAACCAAGCCGGCCATAAACGGTATTTAAAATATCTTTCATCTAATATGACTATTATACCTGATAATGTTATAAAAAACGAACATTATCTTTATATATCATCAAATTTAATAACTAGAGGGAAAGTAATGATTTTATTAATTGATAAAATTTATACTAGTTCAAAATTACAGTATAAATCAAAGATTCGCAAGTTGCGCTTCAAATTCTAGTGAATTGGCAAATACCATTTTAGCTTTAATAATTTCAGCTTTTGGAAATTTTTCTGAATTTGTTAAATTATTATGTACCAGTTTTCAATATAACTGGGGATGAAATGATACCCATTATTTATAAAATTATAGAATTTGTTAAAAAATGTGGTTTCGAAATAATATGCATTGTAACAGATAATCATAGAACCAATACAAATATGTTTAATAAAGTATCTAATAATGGTATAAGTTCTGTCTTCCGACGTTGTGATGACAATAGTAACGATCTTCGTGATCTTTCCATTGATGTTGTTATATGAGGGCGTTAATTTTTAACACTAAACGTACCGGTACTTTACACATACCTATTCTTACCATAAGGGGTCATTTGAACCCTAATGAAATAAACGTTGATTTTTAGAAAGAAATTCTTAATTTATTAAAGGAAATAATTCGCAACATAACTTCTGATTTCTAATAAAATAATCAAACATATATTTTTATTTTTATAAATAAAATAATCAATTAATTATACTTTTTACATATGACTGGTTTCTCCTTCATGCATTTTCCGCAGACAATTTTTTTGCAAATTATGCAAGTTTGAGTGGTTTTATTACCCGTGCACAATCTTATTTGGCATTTTCTTCGTGATTGGAAATTATTGCTTGGGCTGCTTGATGTTCCTTCTTGTAGGTTTTCCTTTTCTTCTTCAAGAAATTCGTGATACTCTGTGGCGAGTTCATCTGCCAATTGTAACAGGAACCGCTGTCTTGGTATCTTTATTCCAGTTGTTGTCTGATAGAGTATCCATGCATTGATTCCAGCGAAATCCAGGATATTGAAAAATACGTGTATAGGCCATCTATTGCATTTTGATTTGACGCTATATTTTCGCGCCATTTGGTCAACTATATCGACGCCAAATTTACTGTTATTATAATAACTAATTGTTTCGGGTGTTCGCTTTCTATTGTTTTTGGTTTTGACGTATTTATGTTTCGAACTTAGTATCGTTATTTTTTTTCTTGGTTTTGATTTATAAATTGTCAGCGTACAGTCATTTGATTTATATACTATTGTCGAGAAAAATTTCAAATTATCTTTCTTCGTTTTTGCAAGTGTAGGCAATTCCCTTCCGTTCGTACGTATCGTTCCAACTAGTGTCGTCCGTTTTGCCAACAATTTTGTAGCCAGGGATGCAGTGGTGAAAAAATTGTCTGTTGCAATATTTCTCCCAGAGTTAGTGAAAGGTTCCGCCAGTTTCAGGACAACAAATTCACTCAGTGGTATTGACGCCAGTTTTGATTCATCCCGTTCTAAATATGGCAATCCGTTTACAACATATTTGGTGTTCACGTCAGACGCTAGCCAAAATTTGATTCCAAATTTGTCGGGTTTATTTGGCATGTACTGTGTAAATTTGCATCTCGCTTTTGTGGGAAATAGTTGCTTGTCAATGCTCACATTTCTGCCTGGCTTGTAACAACTTTGGCTATTTTCGATGAACTTGCTCCACACGTCTGAAATTAGAGCAAATTTGTCCACACTCAAACGTTGGATTCGTTGTGTTTTTTTTATCGAATCGGAGAAATCTAAAAATTTCTGTGAAAGTGTTCCTGCTCATAGCTTTCGAAAAGAAGGGAGGTCCCCATTTCGAATTCCACAGATGTGAAGTGGGTAAATTTTTTGCTTGATAAGCGCCACGTGTGTATAAAACTCCGATAAAAGCACATAAATTTAGAGTAGGCAGATTCCATTCAGTCCCTAAAACTCGCAAGGCTTCTGCTTCTGTACATTTTTTTATGGTGTCAATAATAGTATGATGTATTATCACCGAAAATGCTGATTTTGCTTTACCAGACATAATATTGCGTTTGACACTTCTTTGAAGCTGGTGGTCTATCGATTGCCGGCCCTTCTTTGATTCGATGCCAAACAGTTCCATCACGAGCCGTTACACTGTTCTCGACATTTTGCTCATCACCACTTTCAGAATCCGATAACAATCTTCGGCGCTTTTGTCCTCTACGGACATTCAAAATGTTTTCGTCTTCATCGTCATGCTGACTTTCCTCGCTGTCTGGAAAATCATTCCCACTTTCACTTTGCTCTTCTTCAGATATAGAATTTTCCCCGTCTGAACTCCCTTCACTTATGTTTCGAATTCCTTTCAATAACTGTTTCACTGATCGTGCGGACATATTCAAGGTTGCAGTAAAACACAGGGCCAATGTACTGAATATAACGGGAATTGTTCACTTCTTGTCGTACTTGATTTTTTTGTAGACTCTGATCTTTACTCTCTGAGCGGTGGGCTTCAACTACCACTGATGGAGGGGGAACAGTGCGTGAACTGCACCTGCGTCAGTCATGCACATGTAGCTGCCGCTCCTGTGGGTGTTTCCCCCTCCATCAGCGTAGCCCGTCGATCCCTGGTTTCTTGTAAATCTCCGATAAGATCTCCGATCGGGTCGTTCAAGTGCTCACGCCGAAACCAAGCACACATATCAGATTCAAATAAATGAAACTATAACTTGAGAAGTGTATCTGAGTCCAGAAATAAGGTTCCAGTTGGAGAACTGCAGGAAAATACGTAAATTTCGTAAGGGGTCAAATGACCCCTCGTGGTACATAAGGTATGCAAAGAATTTTTCCCGGTAAAAAATAAGCTAAGAGAAAAACGGAAAGCGGGAAATTGAATAATCAGATAATATAAGAATTTACTGAAAATCAGATGAGCGAAAGAAATAACAATGAATGTACGATTTTAAAGTAAATTTTGAAAGGGGTCCCTCTCCCTCCCCCCCCCCCCTCTCTGCGTGACCTGCATGACCTGCAGGGGCCCACGGTATAAGATGTTGAAGCGTAAGATACGTCGTACAGTACACTGATGTTAGTGTGCGTATAAAAGGGAGCATTTAAATGGTAAACGCAAAATATAAGAATTAAAGTACAGATGATTGAAATAAGTAAACTTTAAACAAGAAGTGATTAAAAATGAGTATGATTTAAATGAGTCTCTACGGGGACTGAGTCTTTCCGTTGTCACACGATCACTCGGAACTCTAGCTCAAACGGTTATCATACAATATGGCAATGTCCCTCGGACAGAACGACTGCGCACTACGCGGCTTGCTAACCGACTGTCTTAAATAGTGAATAATAGGTAATATTGAATAAGATAATATATAATTGTATACAGTCTCTACGAGGGAACTGAGTCTTTCCGTTGTCTCACGATCACTTGGAACTCCAGATCAAGGACTATTTCACCAAACAGTAACGAACGAACGCAGGGTAGGCCTGAGCACTTGTGACTTTGAACAAAGAGCGCCAAAATTGCCGACTCCGCACCTCATGCACACGGACCCAGCGTGTCGTCGCATCGGAACGCTCCCAGTATCTCAGTGCTTAGGTTTTCGAAATGCTTATCGCATCTGGCGTTCTAGGAACGTCGCACGGCGTTGGAAGATTGTTATCGACAATCTTGCATAGAAAATATGCCGTGGCGTATCAGGTTTCAAGGAATTATATAAAATTATTACCGTGGGAATGCGGTTTGTAGATCATTAACAATTGATCGAGGGAAACTCCCATAACATGCAATGGTTGGATCAAATATCAATGATGGTGTAAAAGGAATTTTAAAAAAGAAAGAAAGAAATGGTCGGCACGTAACAATGTAACTTGTTTTTTAGGAATCTTTGATTCCGCATATTTGTCTGAATGTGTTGTAGGTAGATGATTCCATTCAAATTTACATATCCGGGTGTTATATCTCAACAAGTTTATTGCTAATACAATTATTAAATTACAAAAATTGACTGACGTATGTGGGTACGATGTGTACTGTCTCGTAGCTCGGCTACCACTGCCTACCGCGTTCTCCACGCTCTTGCATCCGCCTCTCGTTGTTGCTACCCGGAAGTAGCAGGCAATCGCGGTATATTTGATTGTCATAACACCGGGTATGGGTCCGATTCTGTTATTAAACAATTAAATTGCAATATATATATATATTAGTTGTCGGGATTAGGTTGAGGATTAGCGATATATCTGCCCCAGTGTCCACCAGGAACGTTTGTCCTGAGATGCGATCTCTTACATGGAGACGTTTACTTTTATTGCGACCCTCATCGCAAGTCTCCGCCACGGAGGCTCGGTTTATTTTTCCGACTTCCAAGTACTGAATTTTGCACACCAACTTTTACACGACGTTGGGTTCGATGGATATTTCGTGTGTGCGAAGCATAATTTATTTGATTTACGGTCGCCCAAACGGGCACGCTCCCGATTTGTACGGGATACAGTGCGTGATTCACGAGTATTGCGGGTGCGTTCGACGCGCTTCAATGCAACAGATAGAGACTCGACACTTGCGCTTAAACGCTTTATATCGTTTTGCAATTGGGACAACGACGGATTCGCGGCTGATGACACTCTTGCCGCCGAAACATCACGTGCCTCCGTCGCAATGGAATGCTCGGCCATCTTATCGGCCATATCGGCTAATTTATTGACGTCTTCGACACCCGACGCAGCTAATATTTCCCGAACATTTAACGGTAATTGATCCATAAATATCGATTTCATGATGGCCTCGTCACATTTGCCATCGTTTAAATTTCATAGTCTATTTAAAATTAATGAAGGTTTCCCTTCAGTTAAAAGTTGACCTTTTAATAATTTTCGCAGGTTACGGTACGGTTTCGGTGGGTGAGAGAGAGCATGCGATTCGCAAAACAACCGAACCCTTTTCGCGTAACCGCGAACAGAACGTTGGAGGATTCGGCGTGGGACGAGAGTCGTTCGCGCAGGCACGGTTCGTTGTTGCCGAATAGCGTGCGAGCCGTGATCTGTGGTCCGTCCGGGTGCGTGAAAACGAACGTGCTTCTCAGCCTGCTGGAGAGTCCGAACGATTTGCGTTTCGAGGACGTGTACGTGTACTCGAAATCGTTGTGACAGCCAAAGTATCGGTATCTGGAGCGAGTGTTGTCGCGCGTCGGAGGACTCTGGTACTTTCCCTACTCGGACACCGCTGAGATCGTCCCGCCGAGAGACGCTCTGCCCGATTCGATCTTCGTGTTCGACGACGTGTCGTGCAACGAACAGAACGCGATCCGCGAATACTTCTCCATGGGCAGGCACGCGAACGTGGATTGCTTCTACCTGTGCCAATCGTACGCGCGAATACCGAAACACTTGATCAGAGACAACGTGAATTTTCTCGTGCTGTTCAAACAGGACGGGACGAACTTGCGTCGCGTGTACAACGATCACGTGAACACGGACATGACGTTCGAGGCGTTCACCGACCTGTGCGCGAGATGTTGGAAACGACGCTACGACTTCGTGGTCATCGACAAGGACCGTGCCATGTACGATGGTCGGTATCGACGAGGATTTAACGAGTTCGTGGTAGCTCACGTACCTCAGTATATCGCAAGTCCTTCGTCGAGCAACACGCGAGGATGTCTGACGAAACAGCTACCAGCGCGGCGGTGTCAACATGGAGAGCACGCAACAAGAAAGGAAACAGAAACGGTTTCGTAGACAACAACAACAACGAGAAATACAACAGAACCGGCATCGTAGGCGACAGTCGCAAGACATCGAGACGAAGAAGAAAATTGCCGAAATCAGCGCCGCTATACGACGGAAGTACATGAACCTGAAACTCGGTAAAATGGCGACGAAAGCTGCTGCGGAGGAGAGCGCGCAACCGATCGTCGAACCGCTGAAACATTTGGTCGAGAACACCGCGACGTTGAAAACGAGTCCAGCGATACTATCGCTCGTCAAGCGGAAGCAGCAGCAACGTTTGAAGAAGAAACGATTTTCCTTTACTCCGTCCACAGCCGAAGCGACGATACTGCCCGAAACGGCTCCACTTCCGGATTCGAACGACGAAGACGACGACGACGACAGCGTCGACTACAAAACAACCGAGGAACATGATCATGGCGAGACGAACGAAACGATTCGAGAAGTTTTCGATCCAGAAACCCCCACCACCGTCGAAAACCTCGACGCGTACACTCGAAACGTCAGCGGGCCGCTATCGCGCGAATATCTGCACTTGTTCTTCACCGACACTAAGAAACTGATCGACAACGTGTACGGCGTGTACCTAGACGACGACGAACAGCTGATGATCCGTGATTCCGTGCTCACTATCGGCGAGAACGACGACGACGATGTTAGCGTGAAAGGCAAGCGATACGCGGGTACGCGAGGCTTGTACGAACTGCTGTTCATGCGAGTGCCTAAGGAGCAAGCGTACACGAACGCTGATCTCGAGGCGTACCGCAACATCTTGTTGGCGACGAACGCGCATCGACGAGATCATTCGGCTAGCAAACCTACGCTAGGCAACAAGGGCTACAAGTACAGGAAGATCGTGTCGGTGTCGTTGTGTAGTGGAAACCGCAACGTCGGCGGGATCGCACGCGAAGGTCGAGGATTACCCATCTATGACGCGATGACGGTTACCGATAACACGATCGATTACGTGTACTGGGACGATCCAAACGAATTGGTCGATAGACTACGATTGCTCTTGGCGTCCCGCGACGCCGGACACACCGGACACGATAACGAAATTGCGTCCATCCTGGAGGAACTTCGCGGAGCCGGTCTCATCGTAAATTGATCTGTCGGATCGACGACGCGTCAGTCTCGTTCGCGATCACCGCCCATCCAACATGTCGGTAAACAAGTTTGGCGCACATTTGCACGGTAGTACCGGCGTTACTACTGGTGCTACCGGCGACAACGATCAACGCACGGAGACGATTCGCTCGCGGAATCTGTACGTCGCGGATCACGTGCGAGAGAACGCGCTGTATCTGGGCACCGATCGGTCAACGTTCGACGCGATGGAACGCAAGATACGTCGCGTGGCGCATCCGGAGGAGGATACCGACGCTGCGACGAAACGATACGTGGACGACATGGAACGTACCGTCGGACGTGCTCTCGACACTACGGAGGAAGACATGTACGCAGTAACGATGAAACGACTGGACGCTTTGACGACCGCGATAAATACCGCGGTGGAAGGACGCATCCGTGATTTGGAGAATTCGATAAATACCACGCTGCAACGACGCTTCGATCACTTGAAGGATAGACTCGACGACCTTGCGACACCGATCGCGGAAGCGCAGAAACGCAAGGAAGCGCGACGATGAGCGACGACAACAAACCCCGTCAACACCATACGTGCTTCGAGTGCCTGTTACAGTATCTGTTGCTGGTCGTGAAACGTTACCGTCACTATCGCTATGGGCACGAGTAAGGAGCGAATACAATTGGTCGACGAATTGCACGCTCCCGCGAGACGAAATTTCCCGCGGCGACGCGTAGTGATTCGAGGCTACGATGATCTGTGGCAGGCAGATTTGGTGGAAATGCACGCGTACGCGACCCACAATCGTGGTCACAACTACATACTCACGATCATCGATACGTTCAGCAAGTACGCGTGGGCCGTACCCGTGAAAACGAAAAGCGGTCGCGACGTTACCGAGGCGTTCGCGACCGTGTTGCGACGAAGCGGCAGATGCCCACGAAACCTACAAACCGATATGGGAAAGGAGTTCTATAACTCGGAGTTTCAACGATGCGTCACGTCTCGCGAAATCAACCACTACTCTACGTACAGCGTGATGAAAGCGTCGATCGTCGAGCGTTTCAATCGCACGCTGAAGAACCTGATGTGGAAACAATTCTCCTTGAACGCTTCCTATCGCTGGTTGGATCTGCTACGTACGCTCATACACACCTACAATCATCGTAAACATCGTACGATCAACGCGCGACCTGTCGACGTGACCTCCGCCACTCGTGTACCGTTCATCGTATCGTCGGGTGTCGAGCAACCACTGCGACAACGACGTGCCAAATTCCGCGTCGGCGACAAAGCACGCGTGAGCAAATTCAAGACGATCTTCGAGAAGGGATACACGCCGAACTGGTCGACCGAAGTGTTCGAAATCACCGCTGTACAACGAACGCATCCTATCACGTATATTCTACGCGATTCCGCGGGAGAGCCGATCTCGGGCGGATTCTACGAGCACGAACTGCATTCGGTCGCGAATCCGGACGTATATCTGATCGAGAAGATTATTCGTCGCAAGGGGCACCAGGTGTACGTGAAATGGTTGGGATTCGACTCGTCCAAGAGCTCGTGGATACGGGAAAAGGATGTTCTGTGACGCAACAGCAGCTCTTTATTAATATTATTTAAATACATATACATTTATATCGTTTATTTCATTCTTTGTATTTAAAAAAAAATAAAGCACAATATATATCACGATACTTGTACATTATTTACGTGAATGTGTAATATTATACATAGGTATATTAAGAAAAACTTTTATGTCCATCCATTGCATACTTTTTTTTTTAAAGAGGAGGAAAATGCATTACGCATACCCCGACAACAGTCATGTCGGGGTTATGTGGGACTCTCCATTTCTGGCATACCCACTAAAAACCCCCTCTACGTTCATACAGTGTATCATACTTGTATACATAATAAGATATATCGTACGCGACATTACTACGTATCTACATATACATATACTTATAACTATTGTATCTACTTAACCATATACGTATCACTATCACTATCACTATCACTGTCACTATGGTAGTTATCACTCTCGGGAATCCGACAGTATCCCCACGGAAGGGTTTTGATCTGGTCGGGAAGTACGTGCCGTTTATCATCGTACGGACTGAGCGCGGTCTTCAGTTCGTTCACGGAATAAACGTCGTGTTTTCGCGCACGAATATGGTTTTGTCGAATCGTTGTTTCCGCGTGCTCGAGAAGACACCGCACGTAGTCCTCGAAACGTATTTCGTTCGCTACAACACTTCTCTTCACCCCCTTCACTTTTGTCGTCTCGGCCGTTTCCGCCGACGACGCGTCACACACTCGAGTCGCGTACATCTTAGATCGCAATCCCACGAACTCTATCATTAAGGCACCGTTGTTCTCGTCCTTCATGAGTCCCGGCACCTTCTTGTTTACGCGCGGCATACCGTACGGGTTGTCCACAGCGTAATCGCTCGTATCGAATCGCGTACTGACGTCACTTTTTAGCTGCTCGTAAGCGTCCTCGCACCGCAGCAGATACATGAGATTGTCGGTGTCCGTGTACAACACTTTGCACCCATCACCGAACTTGGCGCGCATGTAGTCATAGTGAAATTCGTACAAGTACACCTTGGACACATCCAACACGCTCATGCCCACGTATATAGGTTTATCGAATTTCACTTTTAGTTTACGCATCTCGATAGCGACCAAGTGTTCGGAAAATATCACGCGACTGTGGAAATTTGATTTCTTGATCAACGATTCGGCACCGTAACGTCCGTCCCACCGCGTCACCAGTCGCACGCCCACTCGCTTTTGAACGTTTTCCATCGTTTTACCGTACACGGCATTGTTCATTAGTTTATACAGTGTTTTCTGGAAATCACTGGTGGCTCGCGTCCGCAACTCCGTGTTCAAGTTGATGTAGTCGCGCAACCAACGCGATTGATCGAACCGTAGAACGCGATGAATTCGCGACACGCGGAGTCCGTGTCGAATGCACTGCTTCAGGTACCGATAGTGGATCACGTACCGTTCCTTATCGCGGAGCGTGGCGATCATCTTGCTTTCCTTACCGATGGGTGCCTGCTCGCGCACAGGACAGAACGGAAGGTCCGCGTGCTCGTCGTGAATGTCCCGCCGATACTCCAGATCCACTTCCAGCAGGTATCCCTCCGGTCCGTTGTCCTCCGGCAAGGAATTCGCGTCCAAAGCGGCAACCGCGTTCTCGTCCAACCATCGAAATCCACCGTACGGCATCGCCTCTGACATCGCCCATCCGTACAGGTTGTTCACGTCGAAGTACATCAAGTACGTGGATGGTTGCGACGCGTCGTACATCGACGTCGGCAGGTACTTGTAGTTGGCGCGAGCGTACCTGTGCGAGCACTGACTCAGGCCGCCGCGTATACCTCGCTCCACGAACAACAGCATGTCCACGTCGGTGAGCAGTTCCAATTCGACGCGCGTGTATTTCAACATCGCGTCCACGTGAACGCCGGTAACGTACAGTAATGCGCGGGGTCCAGTTCGTAGCTCGCGATAGAGTCGATACGAAAGTTTTCGAACACGTCGGCGAGCAACAACACGTCCGCCTTCAAATACAAATAACTGTACTCGCCTAATGTCCGTATACGAAAACTGTTCCACACGTTCGTTGCGTGCGCGTAATCAGCCTCCGACACATCGCTATCGGTCAGACGATTGTAGAACGCGTCACGAGGCGGTAGTCGCGTATCGTTCAGCTTGTCGTACGACGCCACGTAATCGTATGGGAAGACCCCCTTTCTGGTGAGGAGATCGAATTGTTCGTCAGGGAGATGTTTGAACTCGCGTCTGAGAATCATTAGTCTATCCTTCCCGAGATCCGACGCGAGTTTCTGCAGACTCGTGGCCATGAACTTGAACGAATCGACGAATCGAAACTTCAACATTTTTCGCCAGTCCTTGCGGTCGCCCCTGAGGTCCTCGACGTTCTTCGTAAAAGAGATGTACCGTTCTTTCGTTATCGGTAGGAGGTTGATCTTTCCCTTGAACGCGTCTGCCAACTCCTTGATAACGAAGTGCGCGTCGTAGCCGGACAGGTTGTGGAACACCACAGGTATCGTGCACGAACGTTGATAGCGCAAGTTGCACGATCTATGCGCCGCACCCCTGTACTTGCCCGTCGAGTGGCAATGATCGCGCACTTTCCTGTCGTCCTCGCCTCGGTCGAAGGGTCCTCCGCACACGTGACACGCGGTAGCCCCGTGAAAACTCGTCCGCTGTTGCTGCGTTAACGGTGTCATCGGTTTCTTTACGCACAACCACGAGTACGCAACGTTCGCGAATTCCCGCAGTTCCCGCACAAACCACTGTATACAGTCGGTGTCACTGCGATACGCTCGATATCCGCACAGAGCCGGGTCGTCGGAACAGTACACGTAGTATCCCACGCTGTGAGCTCTGTGATGTTGGTACTCGTACATGTGACGACGATCCATCGCTGACCGCTCCAGTTACTCCAGCAAACACTCAAAGTCCGCGTAGATTACGAACGGCACGCGTTCCTTGCGTTCGTGATGCTGGAACCGCAAAATTTTCTCCTCTTCGGGCGGCAATTGCACCGCGCACTCGTTCAATCGCAGACAATCTGCAGTATGCCGCTGCAATTGCTCCGCCGAGGAGAAAAAGTTGAGGCACCTGAAACGTATACGAGAAAAAACAATGTAAATGCTTCGTTCGTCACGTATGGCTCGAATTTTTTGTGATTATTACTCTTATTTTCATACCTATCGCAAACGAACATTTGATGCCCGTGTTTGCTGAGTTGGCTGGACATCAAGCGGGAGAGATTGCGGATGCACGCGATATGGTACCGGTGCGAATCCTTCGGATCTTGTACCAGTAGCACGTTCGCGTGCCTCCCTTCCCGCTTGTTGTCGGACACGCGTAGAGGTACGCAGCCATCCTCGTTGGACCACAGGTATACGTTTACGGAAACATCGTTGGCCACCTCGAATTTCCGCACCTGGTCCATGGACATGGGGAGTCTCACGCCATCCGTACGGAGCACCGTCGAATAATGTGGATACGACATCATCCTATCCCCGTTCGTATCAGCCGGGAACAGACTGGCGACGACCGACCACAAAAAACACGTGTTCTCTCTACACTGCACGTTTACCACCGCTTTTTTCAACATAACCGCTCGCGGAAGCAGCACGTTGCACCCGGCGCGCAATGGATTATGTTTGTTTACGTTTATTAGGAGATTCTGTACAACTTGTAATGTCCAGCCATTCTCGCGCTCCTGAAACTCCTCCATCGCTATCAACGTCGGAGCTACCACTTGCGTCGCGTACCACTCGCGAACGTTCGATGTCATGAAAAGTACGTGATTACGTGTCGCGAAACTTCTTTACGTCAGTCTCGTCCCGCAACATGAATTCAGCGTTTAGCACAGTGTTCATTGAAACGCTGCGGTGCTCCGTAATAGCGTTCGTAACGCGAGAAATCACTGTACGACGGGCATTCTCGAAGAATTTGCGTGGATCAACGGCCCCCACGTTTATCACAGCCCCGGTCGAAAAACGCTTCTCGAACGCGGTTTCAAGTTCCTCCCACACGACCTTGGGTGCCGTCGCTCGAACGGCGAGTCCACACCCTACTCGCGATAACCGTCCTCGCAGTACCGCGCGCAATGTTTGCGTTCGCGCGAGCAACGACACCATCCGCTGTTTTTCCACACCGGTACGCGTTCGCCTCGTTGATACGCGACCATGTAACGTATCGTCTCGTCGCACCTGTCCATCCAATCGCGAAATTCCGCGGTGGTCCTCAAAAGTTCGGACATTCGAGACAACGTCACAAACGCATTCTTGAACGTATCCATGTTCTTTTTCTTCTTATTTAATCGATAAAAACGATTGTATGATGTTCCATAATACGTTTACACCACGTACGTGTTACGATGATACTCCATCGATGGCTGAATCTTCCGACGCGTTACCATTCACGATTTTGTCCTGTCGAAGATGCGAGCTGCCTTAAATGTACTACCATCCCTACCTAAAATCTCCCTACCCCTACATTTACAAAGCAATGGAATAACACTGTTTGGGATTCATGTAGTTCCATACACGGCCACACTCATTCTCGCCGCAGCACCTCTCAGACTCAGGTTGGCTACGCTGATCGACGATCGATCCACCAATCAGAGATGTGGATCGACGATCGATCCTCCAATCAGCCGCCTTCACTCAACCAATCAGATCACCCCACGTCGAACGATCCTCGAGGATGTTTAAGCCGACGACGTAACAAAAATCATCCATCTTAAGATACGGTTCTCGTGCGCATTGTGGGTATAGCCGGATTTGTCCTGCGCAATTATCAGGCTCGATCATCGAAGATCATTTCTCACGTGCTCATGCACACTAGCTCACGACTCATCGAGTATTTAAATAAAGACGAATCGCATTTCAGCTCATACAGTGCTGTGTTGAGTGCACTTGTTCACCGTCGCCCCTAACCTCAATCGAATCCAGCGCGCTCCACCGCGATCTTTCTCAAAAAAACACCTACAATCATACCTTAAGTCATATTGCGCTTTTAGGCATATGCGCATTATTCATTCTCGAAAGTTTACGTTAAAAAATTATCGCGAACTTCTGGCGCACCGATGCTGCGTATTATTATTCTCGGAAATCTACCTTCTATCGTTACAGTGATATGTTTTTGGCTCGATTATTACGCGGCATCCATGCAGGTTTCGACTTGCATCTCCTACGCGTCGTAATACCGTATTGTTTTTCTGACCTCCGACAACGAGAGTGAGAGAGATGTGCAAAAAATATCATACCACTCGCACGCTCCTTGTTCAAACGTCGCCGCTTTGAATTTCGCGGTCTCGAGATTGCGCGCACCAATGCTGCGCAATATTCTCGGATTACGCGATACGAAAATGCATATTTCGACTTGCATTATCTCCTACGCGTCGTACCACCGTATGTTTCGTCTATGTCCCTAGAGAGAGAGAAGGATAGATTCATATCGTACCTCTCTCTCACACTCCTTGTTCGCCGGTGCGATCTGACCTTGGAGCGATACCGAAATGCAGGTTTCGACTTGCATCTTCTACGCGTCATATCTCGGTATTCTCGGAAGTTGATCTTCGCTATCCATATGTTTTGCCTATGTCCCTAGAGAGAGAAGGATAGATTCATATTGTACCTCTCTCTCACACTCCTTGTTCGCCGGAGCGATCTGACCTTGGAGCGATACCGAAATGCAGGTTTCGACTTGCATCTTCTACGCGGCATACCTCAGTATTTTCGGAACTTGAGACAGAAGGATAGATTCATATCGTACCTCTCTCTCGCACTCCTTGTTCGCGGGCGCGATCTGACCTTGGAGCGATACCGAAATGCTGGTTTCGACTTGCATCTTCTACGCGTCATACCTCCGTATGTTGTTGTTTCTGACCTCCGACAACGAGAGAGAGATGTGCAATAATATCGTACCTCTCTCTCTCGTACACTCGATTCTAACGTCGCAGATATCGGGGTGCCATCTGACCTTGGGGCGATAAGAAGGTTGCGGATCGCTTCCCCCTACAACGCGTGACGTATCATCGTCGAGGAACGCGTGACGTGTCATCGAGGTACCCCCTCTACCTGCTCTCAAGGCCCATTCCCCCTCCAGTGATCCTGGGGCCCGGCCCCCACCTCCACGAGTCGCGGTCCCCCCACCCGCCTCCCCCTCGCCGCCGCCGCGGTTCCCCTCGCCCCGCTTCACCCCTCCCCGGCATTTGATATAGATTCGGCTTAATACATCTACTCTGGTTCAAATCTCTAAACTCACATTGGTTCGCTACCATGCTTTACGCGCCTGCGAGCGGGCGCGCGCCCTACCACCGCCGGGCACTCTAGCCACAACCAATACTAATACCCTGGAAGAGTTGGAAAGTTGAATGCGTTGCGTGGGAATAAATCAACAGAAGTTTTTCGCAAATATCTCGGCAACGGAAGTCGAGCGGCGGTACATGTATAGGAAAAAGTTGTTCAGAATCGTGTCCCCGACAACATATCCAAAAATCATTGAAATCGGTGAGGAAACACCTGTTCTACATAATTACCGAGGGGGCCTTTCTGTTCCCATTGAAGAAATGATAACCTCATTTATTCATATGTATGCAATATTGGAAGCCATAATAAATTATGGTAATTTGGAATGTCACTTTTTGCAATCTGAAAATCATAAACATATTTTATGTAAATTAACATATATTAGTATTCAATCAGATATACATTATTTAGCATTTTCAGATACATGCGTTTGTGGTCAAGCTTACCACAGTATTTTGTTTAAATTATAATGAATTCTTTTCAACTATTTTATTAAACGATTATGTGAAAACCGTAAATAATAGTCAGTTGGAAATGCGTGCAGACATCACGTCTAAAAATCGTGAATTAAAAGCATTCAATAGGAACTAGATTTTCAATGATTTCTTTTTTAAATTCGACTTTTCTTAAAACATCAATTTTGATATATTAGGGTGGTAAGGAAATTTTCCACAATGATAATTCTGTTCTCTAACACGATTTTCTAATTAACCGCATAATTGTTCCTTTTAATAGTCCTTGATCCATACAAAGTGCCCCACATTACTGTCCCTGATCCTGAATGTGTTACATCCTATTCTGGATGATTTGACAGGGAAAGGATGTGCCTTATAGGAGGAAGGATAAATATGACTTTTTAATATATATATATATATATATATATATATATATATAAAAGATATGTTTATTACTAACAGTAATTAGTTCCAAATTGCACGTTCTACACTTATTATACATTCATATTATAACAAAGTATTTTGAAACATTTTTCTTAAGGCTGGGGGCACACGAGCGTTTTTTTTACGTCCGTCGCGACGGACGTCAATTTTGACGGACGTACGTGTACACCGCACACGAGCGTTGTTTCTTTTGCGTCAGTTCGCAAAGGAAGTGCAACCGATATGGACGCGTGTGATATTGTAGCGTTTTCATACATGACATATTTATATTTGAAAGGTAGGCGAAAGAGAAAATTTTGGGTACATTCCATAAATGGGGAACGATATCGATATGGGCATTATTTTACGTTGTACAAACAACTATGTGAAGACCCTGAAAAATGGTTTAATTACTTTCGCATGTCCATGAATTCGTTCGATGAATTGCTTTCTTGTATAAAAGAGTATATAAAGCGCTAGGATACAAATATGAGAACGGCGATAGCACCAGAGGAAATATTGCTCATAACATTAAGGTAATTATTTCTCGATCATAGTAAAATAAGCTTATTTTCATTACAGATAGCATATTGCAGTTATTATCAAATTATAATGAGTTTAAAGTATTAAATTATTGCAAATTTTGATACTGAGAGTTGTCGGGCGGTAGAGAGCTATTTGACGGTTCGTGTGGTGACCATTGGGAAAAATACGATCCAGTTGAAGATACGGATATTGGTCTTGAGTCTGGTGTATAATAAGCGTTGGTGTATAAAGGTTCGGGTACTGTTTGTGGTGTATTTTTCAGTGTTTGCAAACATTGCATTGTTTGCATCCGAAAAGAAAATTTTTGATCCGCAGTTAGATTTCTTACTGTCGACAGTAACGAATAAAAAAACGCCACATCCTCGTGTTCTTGTGGTTTTTTTTTTGTTGTGTTCGCCTGCATAAAATCCGCCAATGCTTGTTCAATATTTGGCCGTTTTTTCTTAGCTGATAGCTCTGGGGCCTAAAAGATTCACACAGTAATTAAAAACCAAACAAGATAATATGACCATAACTACTTACCTTCATCGGTGCACTCTCAGTAGAATTAAGCTTTTCATGGACGCTTAATCCATTATCTTCTGCGTCACTAATGTCCTTATCTTGGGCCACTTCCTCAGTATTATCGTCCAAACTAGCTTCTGTAGGTCGCAATTTCGTTTTAAAAATGATAGCTGTTGCCCGTAGATTTATACTTTTACCTTTTTTCTACCAGAACCGGATTTCGAAGTCTCGTTTTGTTTTTTTTTTTTTAAATTGCGGACATAATTGTCTCGGATGTACCTCCATTTTGATTGTATATCTTTTACTAAACCAAAACAAAATTTATATTTTAATAATACTGTTATGCTACAGCTGGAAACACGGTTTACATTCTTTTTATTACTGTTATAAGTAAAAAGTTAACAGTGTAAAATTATTGTCTTAGATATCTTGCCACTGGATGCAGTTTCAAAGATTTGCACTACAATTTTAGAATTGGTAGAACGACTGCCGGAAAGATAATTCAAACAGTATGCAAAACGATGTGGAATGTAATGAAAGAAAGGTGTATTCCTTTGCCGAATGAAAATACATGGAACGAAATAGCAAAAGGATTCCAAATTCAAGCGAATTTTCCTAATTGTTTGAGGGTAGTTGACGGGAAACATATTCGTGTCGTTAAGCCTGCGTGAAGTGGATCATTATATATGAATTATAAACATTTCTTTTCAATTGGATTGTTAGCTATAGCTGACACAAATTATAAGTTTGTTTATGTAGATGTGGGATCATTCGGCAAGGATTCAGACTCCACGATATTTCGAAATTCTTCTCTATGGAAACACATGGAACGTAACACTCTCAGCATCCCCACTCCTACACGATTGCCAGAAAGTGATATTGCTATACCTTATACATTTGTTGGCGACGAAGCATTTGGATTACATAGGAATTTACTTAGACCTTATTCCGGCACTCACTTACCAGTACATAAAAGGGTTTTTAACTACCGGTTATCAAGGGCAAGGCGCTACATTGAATGCGCATTTGGTATTCTGTCAAATAAATGGCGAATATTACATAGGCCAAACGATGTGCGCGTTGATTTTGCTGTTGATATTGTCAAATGCTATTGCGTTCTCCACAATTTCGTTTGCGAGCGTGATGGTTTTAATTTTGCTGATACTTTAACTATTTCTGGTTTGCAAGATTATATTCATATTGAGAATATAGATGTCAATCGCAACATAAATTGTTTTCGCGAAGCTTTAACACAGTACTTTATGAGTGAGACCGGAAAGGTACCCTGGCAGTTCGATAGAATATAACACATCTACATAAGCAAATAATAAAATAATACTAAAATAATACTTACTAATTAGTTTCTGCTGTATTCGTGATTCCGAGTCATAATTGTGTAATAAAATAGAACAAATTTCCACCCACGCTGCATTTTTCTTATTTTTATCTTTATGATCCTCATTCGAGGTATTCCATATCAATTCCATTTTCCCCACTTCACTAATTAATAATTCGGTGTCAGTATTAATATCCATTTAGACAAATAAGATGGTAATTTTCTCTCTACACTTATTACACGTTCTCACGCAATGGACGTCTGACGGTACGTTCGTGTGCCGTGCTATATGCCCGAGTATATAATGCAGAACGTGCGTCGACGTTTTGTAACGTCCGTTCTAGCATAGATACGTCGATCGAAAATTAACGCGCGTTGCACCGTCCGTTGAAAGTAATGTCCGTTCCCAGTGTGCGGACTCTAATATACTGCAATGTATTTCTACAACGCAGCGTCGTGACGTCCGTCGCGACGGACGTAAAAAAAACGCTCGTGTGCCCCCAGCCTAAGTGGTCATTCTGATAATCACGCCGCACAATTCGGCTACATTCAGGTTTTTTTTCTCAGTGAATACAATGAATAATAACGTCAAACTTTTTTTCATTTATTAAGCTACTTATAATGTATACCAAGCTTGGGAATTAAGTGAACGCGGCGGCCGATTTTCAGAGGCAACGCCTCCTTTCTCTCGCCGCGCGTCTTGGCCCCCGCAGCTGCCTAGGTGCTTGGAGCGCCTCAGGCCCGTACCATATGAACCGCGCGTGGCGCGTTGACAAAATAAAAACGCATCGATAATCGTGCTCTCTGGGACGATGTGGAAACCTATTGATACAATGTTGCCCCAATGCGCCATGCGCGGTTCGTATGGTACGGGCCTGAGGTGTTGTGAAACAACCACCAATTAGCATTAAGCCAGCAAGAGGTGTTATCAATGCTAAGGAATCCGCAAACGATGCATGGGCAACCAACATTGCACAGCCACGGGTCATCGGACGGCGACCATTAGGTCCCCACCACGACCCAAAAAGACTATATATAATCCCCGCCCAAAACGGGACGCGCTCTCTCATTCTTTCGAATCGATTAGCGATCACTACCGTGATCACCGCGCCAGTGTCAGTTCAAAGCTCAATAAATCCTTTATGCACTCTACGGTGAGTACCAACTCTTAAACTGGCCAAGGATCCACTACCTTCGGTTCAACCCGAATCCCCGTTCCCGGCACCTACACCCGAATTATCGGAGCCCGGAGGACGACCCTTCCAAGGACAGCCCCGGCAACTTCGCAACAAAATTGGTGGCAGCGGTGGGATCCAGCCAACGTAGAGGACCAGGTGAGCCTGACCGACTGGAGCAACGCAGATCTACCACGGCCAATACCGACCTACAAGGAAGGCCGTAGATCAACTAACAGTGCTGTCAACGGCCAAGAGAAGACGCCAACGACCACTCAACGACAACGACGATGCATCCACTACTACTCGTATTGTAAGTGCGAAATTTAATACCTAAGCCGAGCATTGCGTCGAAAATTTTTTTTCCATACGCCGAGCGATATCTGTAGGAGCCAACCTCGAGCGTAATTTAGACGTAGCAGTAAGACGCGAAATCGTAGTGTGGGACATAATTTGCCCAGGCACCCCGCGCAGGACACGTAGCTTACCCTCGACCGCACACACCGACGAAAAATACGGGGGGCCGGTCGATGCGATCCTCGAACTCAACGAGAGCGCGGTAGCCGGTCCACGCCAGCCCCTAGGACACGATAGTTCGATAGCTGAAATATTACATAGGTCACTAGGTACCGACGGACACATATTTTGGGAACAACTTTTCCCTTTCGAGGAGTTAAGGTGCCATTTCCAATGCGCGGCTCGCCGCGGCGGCGAACGGCGCGGCGCCGCCCCGGCGCGCCGCGGTACACTGGTACAATGGAAAAGCATTCATCTGTTCTCCTATCTGCGACTTCGACCGCGCGCGGCTGCGACAGATTGCTACAGTGTATGCAAG
Organism: Andrena camellia; assembly: GCA_029448645.1. Lineage (NCBI taxonomy): Eukaryota > Metazoa > Arthropoda > Insecta > Hymenoptera > Andrenidae > Andrena > Andrena camellia. The sequence continues at coordinate 30,376,275 of CM055679.1, forward strand.
TCTGCTCCAGGAGCAGCCTAGGCTACTGGAGAAGCAACACAATGGGATGAGTGTCTGTTTTCCGCCATTATGACAGAATCTACTAGCCGCGCGACGGCCTGCGGCTGGCCGCCCGGCGGCCCATCGCCACAATGGGACAGAATCCCCAGAAATAAGGAAACAAGGCAAAATTCAAAAGTTATGGAATTATGTTTTTATATATTTTTGTAACCTAATAATATGAGATCTTAAAAAAGTAAAAATATCATGGCAGCTACTTCTGCTGTATGTGTAAACATGTGTCAAAGTTTGTATGTTTTTTGTGCAGAATTTTAAATCGAGTCGTTTAAATTTCGGTGATATAAAAGGAAAATATTTTTGGGGGACCAAAATTTGTAGTACCTATCGATTCTGCAAAGTAATAGCGAATAATTAGTTCTATATAGTTCTTTTTCCATAAGAAACCCATTGAAAAAGTATCAGTATTGACTGTTTAGTTACTTTTCGGGAACTTTCGAGGAAGTTTCTTTCCTGTTGTATAATTAATATCTATTTGTGTCTGTATTTGGAAATATTTGCCAATAATGAAGCAATTACCTGTATTCTATATCGTACAGTGATAGGGGAAAAATGCAACATCCCATTTTTCGCACTGAAAATGCCGAATATTATTAAGGAAGTTCATAAAAAGAGCGTTAATATGCAACTCATACAAAGGTTTGACGTTATATAAAAATAAAACAGCATAATTCCAATAAAACTAACACAATTTGATAAATATACGTATATACTATGGAAAGTACAGAAATATTTGTAAACCTGTATTCATGTTATTCCGGTACTAATATACTAAATGGGTACGGTCCACAAAGTGTTAATACATTCTAACGAAATTATACAATATTTGGGCAACTTTCCAATCAGCTAATTGGGTGAAGTGACCCAAGGAGCCAGAAATAAATATTTTAAAATGTATGGGAGACCGGGGATAGTTGAGTAATTCTATTTAATTGTTGTATTATGGAATAAATTATGTTGCGATTCATGATATTGAAGCATATGAATGACCAGCTTGTCATTTAATGTGTCACCGTGACAAAAACTTGCGTGTTCTGTCAGTGAGAATGAAAAATCTAAAAAGGTCGACGGGAAGTAAATATTTTTGTTTCGACTATTCATGAATTTTTGTCCACTAAGTTTTGCTTGATGTTTTCTCATTTGTGGAAACGCGATACCTTGACTAAAAATTTACGGTATTTTATATTATTCGGTGCGTGGAGGTTTTGTACGTACGGTATCTACTTAATAGAACAATAAAACAAAACCTTTTCTTTTTCCGGTGTTGCCCACCCTATGGGGCAAAACCGTATAGTATATGTATGTCTAAATTAACAACGGTACCATTGAAAATCGTCGAGTTCTTCGGATCCCCAGCCGGTGCAACCTTCGTGTGCTCATTCACCACACCTTCATGCGTTTGAGCTGCCTTTAAGTAACCCATGTTTCGATTGATTATACTCATTATAGCCTTTTTCATATTTTCCGAGTTCCAATCTTGTCTGGTAGTGTTTCTTTTATAATTACGTGGCATCTTGCTGACACCTTTAAACAAAAATGGAACACTACTTACTTTACGAACCGTCGTTTGGTGTACGATTTTATCCCGTACGGTTTTGCCCCAAGAGGTAAGAACACCCAGACTTTTGGTTACAGCTAAATATGAAAATGACAACAATCGGCCACGATCATCAAAATATAATAGAAATAGATACTGTTAATAGATATCTTCATGTAATTTACATTCTAATTACCAGAACACTATATAGTCCACTTGAAGTACAGTCGAAAATAAGATCACAGCACGTAGAAATATAATAAATTTAATAATTAGCTGGAGCGTATGTATTTTGCTACGAGGATCTGTTGACTAACAGTTCAATATGGCGGAAAACAATTGCCAAATGCGCGTGGGCTTCCTTCATTTGTTTTCAGAAATAAGTATGGTATACGGTTTTTCCCCGGTATACGGTTTTGGACAGGTTCCCCCTACAATATATTGTGAGAATATATTGTGAGATACGGCTTCATCATGTGCTTCGTGAGTCTGAAGGCTTCGTCACCCACGATGACGTGTGACACCACCAGTGCCTTCGCAGTGGGAAAATTGAATGTTCCCGTCCGAATCTGACGACCCATCATCGATTTTTCTAATATTCCACTGTCCCCTTCTTCTTCCATAGGACCCGACGTCAATTACAATAAATTTGTAGTCGGCATCGACTAACGCTAATAGCACGAGCGAGAAATAATTCTTGTAATTGAAATACAACGAGCCGCTATTTTTCGGACAAAATACCGTAACGTGCTTCCCATCGATTGCTTCGATGCAATTTGGAAAATTCCATTTTGCAGAGAATTGCTGTGCAATTTTTCTAAAATCCGAACCACTGGACTGCGACATAAATGTTGGGACCAATGTGCGACATAGATGTTTAAGAGCATCTTTTACAATTGTGCCGATATACCCTGGCGAATTCTGAATGCAAATGACAGGGATTGGAATGATTCCCCAGTAACCTGAAAAGTAATTTTTGAATCACCATTAGTAATTATTCAATTGCTAATTTACTATTGGTTTTTTTTTTAAATTAAGTTTTCCATATTTTATGTTTTAGGTTTTTGGAAACTGGAATGTCCTTTTGAGCATTGAACACTACATAATTTAGTCCTTTGTGAAGATAGCAGCAACGACAATACACAAAATATTTCATCGTCCTGCGTTATGCAAGACTGAGTAAACAAGCTATAGACATTTGCAACGCATTCGTAGACTGGTTCGTTTCGCCCGCTGAAGAAGTTCCTTGGCAATATGAAGCCATAATAAAATTATATTTTATTATTTGATGTATATATTTATATTATGTTCTGATGTACAATATCTTCTGAATTTTGAAGTGTAAACTTTTAAAGTGTATTTCCACTTTTGTAACCTGTTATTGTATCTCTGGATGTGCTGCACGGTTTTTAATGTTTTTGCTTTCAATCGATTCGTAAGACAATAAGGAAAAAGAGTATATAGAGGTGATTTCGTCATAAATCGATTGGTACTCGAGATCTCTTGAAAATAAAGAGATCAAGTATGTGAATTTTCTGAAATTTTTTTTCATTTAATCACAGTACCTTTTAGAAAAAGATACGAGAGATTAATTATACCTACAGTAATCGAAAGGGTTCGAGTCATACGATAGCCATTAAAAAAAACTTTATTCTGATTGGTTAAAAAAGATATAGTTATTTGGCAAGGTGAAGTTGAGCAACATTTTACTTCTATCGAACGAATGTTCTCTCTTAAAATTCGTCTCGCTGCGCTCGGGCAGTAAGTACTTCAGGCGAGGCAAAATCTAGTCTCTCCCTTGTCACGCACAATACTTTTTTAAACACCTACATGGAAGGTGTGTTTTTGAAAGCCTGCTGGGCGATTTGCAAAATAATATGCATGTTCGATTGCTTTTTTATTCTGTCCAAATTAATAAATACGTTTAAGTAATTAATAAATATATTTGAGCAATTAATAATTTGAAGACTCTTGACAGAAATTTCCAAGTAACCTTCTGCTACTTTGACAGAATTCCAAACACCAAATCTACACGAAACCATATGTCAGAAAGCATATGGCATAATGCCATATTCACTCAGCTCACAAACTCAAGTTCCCTTGGGAGCAAAGTAGAAAACGCGAATACGCATGCGATACATCTCATTTCTTCACAGGACCCTTGAAATTAGCTATTTTGCTCTCGCTCAGCTGGCGTAAAAACACCCCTTTTCATGCAGGGGGTTGAAAAAAAGACATTCCTAACGTTACAGTCCCACTGAGTGAACGTAACCCACAGACTATCTTTGCAATGAGTGTACTCCACTGCTTCAGGCATACTAGCGATTCTCTGCGGAGGGGAGGGGGGGATTTGTAGAAGAGGAATGGAGAACTCCACATACTTTACCGTTTAGAAATGCCAGGTGTTTTCCGGTCGGACTGGATTAACGTAACCCACTGTGGTGTCCGAGAGTTAAAGAATTACTAATAAAATATGATTTTTATCTCAAATGACTGGCCTTTAATTTAAATAAAACGATATTCGGCTACTTTACTTTACTATTCGACTTTTCCTTATAATTTGGAAACGAAAAGTTTCCCTAACATACGACTTAAACCACTTAAAAGGGCATTAAATAAAGTACCAAATACAGTAAATCCTCGTTATAGCTCCGTTTTTACCATGCGTAATACTTCCGGTGACTATCCCTACCATTTTTTGCAATCCTTTAGTCGAGAGTGAGAGAACGAAAGAGTCGATGGTAACTTCGTGTCAACTGTTTCATTCCCTCTCGCTCGTGCTTCGGTTTTCTCAATCGCAGTATCGGCCGCACAGAATAGTTTCCGCAACGCGTCGTACGCCCGTCGCCAGCTCCGTTCGTCGGGTTTAATACGAATGATTACTGTAAACAGTTTTCAATTTTTTTTATCACGATTAATTTAAAAATTGGAAAAAATAAATGTAAAAAATATTAAATTATACATCAGGTATTATTAGAAAGGAATAGTTTTATCATATTAAGAAACAACCAAATGTCACTGACTTCTTGAATCCGGCCCACTGTGCCGTTGTAAATCGGACTACTTTTATACAAGCAATAAGGTAAAAAAATGCCTACTCCTTTTATGATTTGTATTGCTTCTGCAAAAGTAGTTCGATTTACATGACATTTGGTATGATTTTCATCAGAAAAACATAAGGAATCTATTGCTGTCACTCCCTTATCGATACGATAAATAATAAAGAATTTCTTAATACGCTGAAATGAATATTTCACCCTCGACTGTGGGTCGCCGACGACCTCGATTCGCTGGGGTCGGCCGAGGATTCATACCTGTTTCAGAAGTAAAATAATTCTTAACTCTTTATCGTATTGATATAGAAGTGACACCGATGAATTCCTTATATTTTTCCGATGAAAATCGTACCAAATTTCATGTAAATCTGACTATTTTTAACGAAGCTAGCAAGAAATTATATAAATTAAATTTTCATCTAATTTCCTTCATTATGCTCCGAATTATGTCGTTCTTGGTGTTAGTTTCATCGGTGAAACATACGGAATCGATTGGCGTCGTTTTCGCAAAGATCTGATGAGAAATGCGAAAATCATAGACATTTCTCACTTCTTCTTGATGGTATTCAAACCCTCTCGAGGGTCGAAAGTAAAAAAATTCGGTGTCGAAGACGGTCCTCGAGACCTCATACAACAATAGACCTTTGAAGTGCTCGAAAAGGGCCAGCGCGGCGCCGCTTAGGTATAGGAAATACCATCTGCGGCCGCAACGAAGAACCTTGCGGCGAGCCGCACATTGGAAATGGCACCTTTAGATCCGAGTCTACTTCCCCCCATAGCGTCAGTTACTTCTGACGAGATCTGCACAGAAACAAGCGGGTTCACGCACACCTCATTCGACAGCGAAGTATTCAGTTTGTCCGGTAGACAAGTACTAAACATGATGCAGAGATCCCCAGTAGGGCAACAGCCAGGAGGATCATCGGGAGCAGGTATCCTAAGAACAGAAACCCCGAGAGTAGAAGCTAATACGGAAAATGCGAGCTCCGAAGCTAGGTTCGCGGTGCTAGAGCAAACCGTAGGTAGAATGCCCGCGATCGAACAGACATTACAACTACTGCAGGAATCTATACAGACAATAGCGCAGAAACTGACTGACGTACTGGGAACCGACGCTACGAGACAAAGATGGAGAACAGAAGACGAAATACGGGTTATGCCCCGACAAGTAGAAGAATAAATCGATAGGATGCGATTATCCCTAGAAACACCTCCGCCGGGAGAAGGCCTCAGGGATGGCCCCGTTGTACATTTCAGCGACGAATTAGACGTTGAGCCTAGACGAGCTAGCCTTTTCGTACCCCCCACATTCAACATAGATGAACAGCCCGACGATCCAATAGAATTGAACAAACGACGAGCTTTTAACGCATTGAAAATGATACCCAGGTTCGACGGGAAAAATGCCAAAGAGATAGTAGACTTCCTCGACACCGCCAAATTCGTGTTGAAATCATTCAAACCGCCTGAGCACCGAGTCCAGATTCTAAATGGAATAAAGACGATCCGGTTAATTGGAACAGCGCGATTAGAAGTACGGACTCGGGACATCCGAACTTTCCAAGACTTGGAAGACGTATTGAACTCAATCTACAAACCAGCGCGTACGTCGGCGATCGTATTAATGGAACTTTTGAAATGTACCCAAGGAACGCAGGAAGATGCACATTCCTACGGGAGCCGATTGGCCAAATTACTTAACGAACTAATCGAGGTAGGGCTAGACGAAAAGGATACGCCAGTAGAAAAAAACAGCGGCCGTTAAAATATATAAGAGACTAGCGCACACCCTTTTCCAAGAAGGGCTTCGCGACGACCTGAAAATTATGGTCAAATCGCGGAGATCAGTAGAATTACAGGAGGCTATATCAATAGCGATAGAAGAAGAACGCTCGACAAAGAAACGAACCGCCACGTCAGCGATGAACCGCGGCGCGAATTCCGCGAGCTATGGAGCCCCGCGATACTGTTATAATTGTAGGAGATCGGGACATCTTACTAAAGATTGCTGGAAAAATAGCCAGAGTAACGGAGATGGTCCGTGTAAGGGTTATCCGGAAACCAGAAATAGAAAAAGAATAAACGAAGTTACCGCGCGATATCCATCGCGAGGGGCATACGACACACACGGCGGACAACGCCAGCCATACAACAATGATAGGGCACGCGAGCAAGGACGGTGGCCTTACAATGCCAACTCAGCAAACTCGCAACCGAGAGGCCCGGCCCTCTCTTTCCCCTCTAACGAGCAACGCGACAACGGCAAAGAGAATCGGAAATCTATGCGGACAGCGAAAATACGGACACAAACGGCCGAGACAACCGAGTTCGCCTCACAAGGGAAGATCCCGAACCCGAAAATTCAAAAAATTCTGAAACTTTGTGGATATGTAGGGGATTTCCTACTGATTACAACGCAATTTTTTTTGCTGCCCAAAATCACTCTAAGGGGGTGAAATTAACCCCTGAAAATTCGGCTATTTTTCGATTTTATTTTGTAACACACAATCTGTAAGAGATAGAAATAAAGTTTCAAGACAAAAGTTGCTTCTTTTAATTAGATCTATCAAATCGTAAAGGTTTTATCAATTGTTTAAACAATTAGAAAAAAGTTATAAACAAAAATATGAATGTTTTCTAAAATTCGGGTTTTCACGTGAAATATGAACTGGATGTTTAAATAATTATGAAACAGCATAATCCATATTTTTTTTCCATACAATTTCAACTATTGTTGTATCGCGGAACTGTGCTCCGCGACATTCGAAAAACTTTTTTGTTCCCATTGTAACGTACCTTAAGCTGCACGACGAGCAATGTTTTTCTAACTTTTATTAGGAAATAATACGCGACGCGTAGTAAGAAAGTAATATAATTTATATACTTTTGTCTCCAATTACACATGGGGAAATTATATCACGTGGAAATAGAGGAGAAGAAGGGAACTGTTAGATATAACTTATCCTTATTAGAACTTTTTATTTTTAACATAATTATCGAACTTTTCTCTTATTTGCTTACCAAACAAGCGAGACAATGCAGGCGTTTAATAAGCGATTTAAGTATAGTTAGGTAACCTTGAAAACACTTGTGTGATTATGAATTATTCTTCATGGTGATGAAACTCTTCAAAAAAATGTTGAAAACATAAATATTGCTTACACCACGCACATCGTATGATAGCATAATTGCCGCATATGGAACAACGAGGTGGATGTATGAAATCTTGTAGTGAAAAAGCGAAATCTACTGGATTTTCAAACTGATTTGGTTTCTCAACAATATATCCACTTTTATACCATGCGTAAGCAAACACATCGTGATACTTTGGTGATGAAAGTTGATTATGAATAAGAGACTGTAATTTAATGACATTATTCCTTGCATTTAGCTGCACATCGTAATTAAACAATAATTCTCTTATTTGCTTACCAAACAAGCGAGACAATGCAGGTGTTTAATAAGCGATTTAAGTATAGTTAGGTAACCTTGAAAACACTTGTGTGATGTGAATATATACCTACTTTTGTCTCCCATCAAAGTATTATCTCATGTCTATTGTTCTCTCGAGCATTAATAATGAGAATACATATATTAGTATTCTTATCGGATGATACATTATTTGCAAGGAAAATAAAGATGATCAATTTTAGTGAGACATATCACTGTCAAAACATGTTTTCTTCAGACGTGATAAAGTAAGATACATACACATATGCCATATGTATACGTATAAGATAGGTATTATCAGTTCTATAGGTTTGTCCTGACGACAAAAGTAATAAATGCTTCGACTCGTTATTATTGTCAGTAGTATCGAAGGCATTTGAAGAGTAAAGACTCATTAACAATAAGAAATACTAGTTAATTGTAGTTTAAGTATAGATGTTAACAGTAAATGTACGTTGATTCTGTGTAACAAACGTGTAGTGTTGAAAATGGTTCCCATACATCCTGCAAATGTAATTCGTTTACTTATGACAACATTCCTAATTGAGAATAATAATGAGACGCCTATTAATAATAGAGAAATGGAGTTACACGACATAATAAAAGACATGCTTATTAAATCGCAAGAAGACACATCATTTTAATGGAAGCTGATGTTACATTAGAATTTTTGGAACCGTTTAGACCACATTCTGTAGAATTTGTGGATGATATATATGTACCTACACGCGAAGAACTTTTAGAACCGATAGAGTTCGAAGAAGAGCAGTGTATACCAGAAGAAGGAGGTATTGTGACTTTAGAATATAAAACAGAGGCTGTTGCATTTTGGAAAAGTGGTAAGAAGAGGCGGCTTTCTTTACAATCTGTCCAACATAAATTTCGAAAAGTTTCATCCGTATATCAATTGTATAGGTGAGTGGTAAAGGATGTACTGTTATGTTAAGGTGCTTCGTATCTATTTGTTTCATATCTATGCAAAATTGCCTTGTCTTCATTAGATGGGAAGAAACGGTGAACAGGGGAGGGACACGTCGGGAAAAATTGTTACAAATTTCTGAATATGTGTATAATAAGTTTGATGACGGGATTGAAACTCATGCCATTATTCATGATTTGGACCTTCGAAGATGGGCCTTACAAGCTAATGAAGAGACAGGGTTGGAAAATTTTAAAGCATCTCGACATTGGATCTGGAATTTTAAGAGAACGTATAAAATAGTTTCAAGAAAAGTAAACAAATTTATTACCAGATCATACGGTACAGATACCACGCAATTAAATGAAATTGCTTCGACTTTTGTGAATAATGTAAAACCTCGTATTAGAGATATCGGAACAAACAATACATTCAATGCTGATGAAAGCGGATTCAATCTAGAATTACATTCGGGCCGTACTTTAGCTGAACAAGGAACCAAAAGTGTTACAGCAGTCGTACAATCTATATCCGCTACTACACATAGCTATACCATATTCCCCACAATATCAGCTTCTGGGAAACTACTCTCTCCGCTATTTATTGTTCTGCAGGAAAAGGATGGTAATTTTGGTCCACGTGTACAACAATCTTTGTTTCGACCGTGGAATGTTTATATACAGGCGTCCACATCTGTAAGAGATAGAAAAAAAGTTTCAAGACAAAAGTTACTTCTTTTAATTAGATCTATCAAATAGTAAAGGTTTAATCAATTGTTTAAACAAATAGAAAAAAGTTATAAACAAAAATATGAATGTTTTTTAAAATTCGGGTTTTCACGTGAAATCTGAACTGGATGTTTAAATAATTATGAAACAGCATAATCCATATTTTTGTCCATACAATTTCAGCTATTGTTGTATTGCGGTACTGTGCTCCGCGATAATCGAAGAACTTTTGGATCCCATTGTAACGTGCCTTAAGCTGCACGACGAGCAATGTTTTTCTAACATTTATTAGGAAATAATACGCGACGCGGAGTAAGAAAGTAAGATAATTTATATACTTATGTCTCTAATTACACATGGGGCAAATATATCAGGTGGAAATAGAGGAGAAGAAGGGAACTGTTAGATATAACTTATCCTTATTAGAACTTTTTATTTTTAACATAATTATCGAACTTTTCTCTTATTTGCTCACCAATCAAGCGAGATAATGTAGGCGTTTAATAAGCGATTTAAGTATAGTTAGATAACTTTGAAAACACTTGTGTGATTATGAATTATTCTTCATGGTGATGAAACTCTTCAAAAAAATGTTGAAAACATAAATATCGCTGACACCACGCACATCGTATGATAGCATAATTGCCACATATGGAACAAGATTTGGAGACTGCCATATATCACCGAGATACTTGACCAGTTAGGGAAAGCGCAATATTTCACCGCGCTAGATCTCGCGTCGGGGTATCACCAGATACCCATGGACGACAGAGATAAAGCCAAAACGGCATTCTCCACCCCGCAAGGACATTACGAGTTCAACTGAATGCCCTTTGGATTGAAAAACGCACCGGCAACGTTCCAAAGGTTGATGAACACCGTGCTCATGGGGCTACAGGAATAGACTGTTTCGTCTACCTGGATGACCTAGTGATATACGGGGCTACCCTAAAGGAGCATAATGCACGATTGCGAAGGGTGATGCGAAAGTTACGATTGTACAACTTGAAACTGCAGCCGGAAAAATGCTCGTTCCTAAAGAAGTAGGATTCCTGGGACATATAATAACGCCCGAAGGCATAAAACCGGATCCAGAGAAAATGAGGGCGGTGGAACAGTACCCCGTTTCTACGAAACTAAAAGAATTACAATCCTTCTTAGGATTAGCAGGACATTACAGAAGGTTCATTCCACAATATTCAAAAATAGCGAAACCCTCATCAAGCCTAACAAGCGACAAAACGGAATTTGTCTGGTCAACCGAACAGCAATACGCGTTCGAGACGCTGAAGAACTGTTTAATTACAGCACCCGTAGCACCCGAGTTTTGAATAAAGCAGAGAGAAACTATAACACAGCCGAAAAGGAATTACTCGCTATCGTCTGGGCAACGAAACAGTTTCGACCCTATGTGTACGGTACACACTTCAAGGTGGTAACAGGCCACAAGGCATTGGTATGGTTATTTAAAGTATAAGACCCCGGATCAAGATTGATTCGCTGGCGAATACAATTAGCCCAGCATGACTACGAAATAATACATAAGGCAGGAAAAGCCAATACAAACGCCGTCGCACTTAGCAGAAACGTGAACGTAATACAGAACCAACAAGAAAACAGCATTGAAAATACAAACCAAGAGATAGGCATAATCGAGGTAAAATCTGAAAAGGACAGACAACAAATACTGTATGAATACCATTTAGCACCCCTAGGCGGACATCAAGGAATTCAGCGCACAGCGTAAAGAATAAAACAAAAGTATAGATGGACGGGAATGGATAAAGACATAGAAGAGTACATCCAAAAATGCACCTGGTGCCAAAAAAATAAAATGAGTAAAAGAACCAAAGCACCAATGGTGATATCTGATACGCCTACTCGACCATTCGAAAAGGGCGCACTGGATATTGTAGGACCACTCACAGTAACTATGCTAGGAAATAGATATATCCTAACATTCCAGGATCACCTCACGAAATTTAGTAAAGCAATACCCATCCCCGACCAAGAAGCGAGAACGATAGCAGAAGCGTTCGTAACAAAGATAATTTGTGAACATGGAATACCAGATAAAATCCTAACAGATCAGGGAGCCAATTTCGTAGGAGAAATGTTCAAAGATACATGTAAGCTATTAAAAATCACGAAAATACAGACAACGGCGTATCACCCTGAATCGAACGGAGCACTCGAAAGGTCCCACAGGACGTTAGTGGAATACCTGAGACATTATATAGACCTTATACTATTATCCCTGAGACATTATATTATCCCTGATTGGGATAAATGGTTACCCTACGCAATGTTCAATTACAATACAATCCCGCATACAGCGACAGGTTACACCCCCCACGAACTGGTTTACGGACAAAAAGCGGAACTATAGACCGCACTAAAAATCACGCCTAATCCTACCTATAATTACGACGATTACGCGCAAGAGGCCAGAGAACGGCTAAGGACCTCGAATGAAGTAGCGCGAGCAAAGTTAATAGACGCGAAACAACGCTCAAAAACTACATACGATAAAAAACTAAGGAAATTAGTAATAAGGCTAGGCGGGTTCTAGACCAGGTCCTCTGAGGGGAGCGCGGGGGCGGGTGGAAGTGGTGGCGCGCGGGGGAGTGCAGTGGGGGGAACTTTAGGCGCGGGGACAGCGGGGAGTGGAAGACTGGTTGCGCGCGCATGAGCCGCGGAGTGGGGGAAGCCATAATCGTAGAGGGGATCAGTCCAGGCCGAGCAGCCGCGGAGACCTCTCCAGACCTGGCCCACCGTCAGAAATTTTTCAGAGCGAGGACTGGCCCACAGCAGAAATTTTTTCATACCTAACCGAGGGAGGGAACGACCTTGGCCCACCCCGAAAATTTTTTCACCCCTGGCCTACACCGATTTAGCGAACCAATATGCAGCAGAGAAATAATAATTTTTATCAGAAATTGTTTCGGGCGATGTCGGGAAAGATCGACGTTTTACAAACGGCATATTCGGGGAGGGAAAGAGATAGCACTACATAGTGGTACAAGCTAAATTCTGAGAGGGAAAGAGACAACAGTCGTACAATCGCATGCATTCTAAAGCTAAAATTTTTCAAAATGTTTTTTCAATCTTAGCGTCGCAGCGTATCGCGCGATCTCGCGTAATTTGACTCCCCCGGAGCAGCTGCGCGAGATGATGCCATTTGGCGGCGCGAAAAACGCTCGAATGAAAATTTTTCAGAGGGGGGACTGACCCCCGAAAATCTTTTACACACCTAACCGAGCGAGGGAATGACCTTGGCCCACCCACGAAAATTTTTTCACACCTGGCCCACACCGATCTAGCGAACCAATATGCAGCAGAAATTGTTTAATAATTTATCAGAAATTGTTTCGAGCGAGAGAGCGAGAGAGAGAGAGAGAGAGAGAGAGAGAGAGAGAGAGAGAGACAACTTTGAACGTCTATCGTACCACTCTGGACGTGTATCGAACGTGAATCGAACCACTTTCACCAATCCCCAACCTCCTGCATGTGATGTACGCTAGATTAAGATGATGGTAGTAATTATTATGTAGAAGTGGTTCGATGCGCGATCAATGTGGTACCATACACGTTCAGAGTGTTACGATAGACGTTCGATACACGTTCAGATTGGTACGATAGACGTTCGATACGTGATCAAAGTGGTTCAATACACGTTCGATACACGTTCGATATGCGATCAAAGTGGTACGTTAGACGTTGAAAGTGGTTCGAATGATGTGTCCAAAGAAGAAGGTGAAGAAGACGAGTTCGAAGAAGAAAAAGGAGAGGGTGATCAGTGAATAATTCGAAGAAGATGCATTGAAGGAGAGGATGGTCAGCAAATATGCAGGTGGAGAACAACGGTATCTTACTTTTGCAAGGCTATGCAACTTTGGGCATGGATCTACATGCGGAAGCTTGGAGATACAGCGAGACCAGTTGCTCGTCAATCTGCCACTGCGAGGGATCATTACGCGTTTCAATCAGGATGTGGTGCGACGACAGCAACGAGATGAAGGAGTATTTGGTAAGTGATATTTGTACGTAGCGACTACAAGGTCTTTTCATAAAAAGCACATGTTTTCTATAGTTTCTCATATGTTTCAGCGAACAGAGTATCCATATACGAAGGGATACTACAGCATTAAATGTAAAAAATTAATGCATGGCTGCAGGCAGTTTTGGCGCGAGGTTCGAGACGTTTTAGACCGTTGGGCGTTCAACGACGACAATGATGATCCGGACTTTTGGGGGCTACGACAATCATTCGAGCCGTAAATGTGCGTATATGTGTTCAGAGGATTTATTCGATATAATACAATCACGATGTGATACACGTGCATGAAGAAATGTCTGTCTTCCCATGCTTTTGCTATTCAATGTATTTGGTTGCGTGCCGTGCGAGCGATTACTTGCCATTGCAAATACAGCAATTATTCACTTTCATTTATACATGTCTTACAGTAAATCAAAAACAACAGAAAGTTTTAGAAGACCTGCAAGATTTTATGGACGATATAAAGGAAAAATTCTGCAGCCATCTCCGATCAGATGGGTTGCACTACCGGAAATTGTAGAAAGAACGTTAAGTCAGTGGACAGTTTTATTTGCTGTCTTTGCGGAGGCAGCAGCAGAACACAATTATTCCGAAAGAACAAACCAAATATTTCGAACATTAAGTTGCCCTTATACTAAGGCTTATTTGCAATTTTTAAATTACGCGTTAAACATATTTACAAGATTCAACAGAGTGTTTCAGAATTCGAAAATTCTAGTTCATTGCCTGCTCTCTGAATGTTTTAGATTCTTAAGATCATTGGGAGGAAATTTTATAAAGCCTGAATATATTGTAGCACCCAATTCACATAAAATAGACGTATATAATGAAGATAATTTACTGCCGCTGCAATCAATTTTTATTGGAGAGGAATCGATGGCAACCATTAATAAAATTAGAAGTAGTAATTCAGAAAATAGCCAAGGAATTATAGACTTTTATGAAAATATAAAAAATATTACCAATCTGCCTTCAAACATACTGTTAGGAGATTGCCTTTTAGTGAGAAATTTTTAAATTCGTTAGAATTTTTAAGCCCGCAAATAGCTTTAGATGCGAGACATCAGAAAGACCAATTGAACTGTGTTTTAAATAAATTTAAATCTAAATTAAACCCTAAAAAAAACGGCGAATATCCTGATTAGTTAAATTACTTATTTTAAAATACTTATTTAAAAATTCTTCTCTCCCACATTTTTTTTTAATAAATATATTTCGCCTCTTTTTTCAAATCTACATAGTTGTTGGTACGCTGTTACTTCCCCTCATAACTGCGACCATTTTCCTATTCCTGCCCTATTCTATAAAGTGTTTGAGTCGGTTCGCGTGAACGCGGATTGTTCGTCGCCCTTTATACTGTAATTATTGTTATCGTGCATGTTTTGAATCGTGTAGGAACCTATCCATGCAGGTGTTAGTTTTGTGACCGTCCGCGTCTTAACGTCTCGTCGTGCAGTAGCACTTAGTCTCCGATTTTAAAAGACCTATTCGCGGTTTTCTTGTCGTAGTATTGGGATTAAAATTAAAATAAATTTAATGTAATATTGAAATTTATATAAATCCAATAATGAATAACTTTCAATTAATAAAATTACAGAAAATATTGTTAAAAATAAACTGACTTCATAAGAAACTGACTGTGAAATTGATCCAATCGCTCCTAATATTGAATAATTAGAATTTGAAGCCCAACCAACCAACAATTATCACAGGGTAACCACCTATTCTTAATAAATATAAAATTCCAATTTTTATTGAAAACAGCAAAAAAATAATTTATAAATTAAATCCTTTCGTACAAAAATTTATTAGATAAATATAGATAGAAACCGATCTGGCTCACGTCGATCTGAACTGAAATCATGTAAGATATTAAAAGTCGAACAGACTTAATATTTAAACTGCTGCATTTAAATTATATCCTAATTCCACATCGAGGTCGCAATCATCTTCATAAATATGATCTCTCCAAAGATATTACGCTGTTATCCCCAATGTAATTAAATCTAACTATTTTTTAATAAACTATCTTTTGAAACAAGAATACTCGGATAAATTTTTTAATGTTAAATAATTTTAAATATCCTCCCAATAAAATAATTAATTTTATTAAAACTTATTCTTAAAATAAATTATAAAATTCTATAGGATCTTCTCGTCCTATAGAAAAAATCTAAGCATTTTTACTTAATATTTAAATTAACAGTTTAATCTAGAGACAGGAAATATTTCATCAACGCATTCATTCAAGCCTTCAATAAAAAGACTAATTATTATGCTACCTTTGTATGCTACCATGTAGTCAATATACTGCAGCCACTTAAAAATAATTCATTGGGCAGAGAAGACTTTAAATTATTAAACATAAAGACATGCTTTTTGATAACCAGGTGAATATTTTTAATTTGCAGAATTCCTTTAGTTCATTTTTATCTAAAAAATATATTCACTAAATTAGTTATTAATTTTATCATTATACCCTACGCATAATTAATTTATATAATTTATTTAAAAAATTGCACCAAAATTCTTAAATTTTTTATCAATGAAATAAATTATTAAATTATCTTAAATGAAATTAAATTTTAAAATTACAATCCTTAAATACATCAAATCAATAATAATAATATAAATGTGTAGATAATCCCATAAATTTGTTATATTTAACAAAAATAAAAATACTTTTCATAATTAATTAAATATATGAATAAATTCATTTAAAAACTAGATATCAATAAAATCGAATAACATATCACCACTAATTATAAATTTATAATTATTATTCCACATACAAAAATAATTTATAATTAGCTCTTTTAATTTCAAGATTAATATAATTTATATTAATTATAATAGTTGCAGGTGGAATACATGCGGTGGATAATGAAATTGTAGAGATCGACACCAACATACTGGCTGTTAAAAGAAACAGGAAGAGATGGCATAGCAATTGAAATGGGAGAATGAGCAATGAAGTTTGAAGAGAGGCTAATAAACTCGGAAGAAGGATTGATAAGATATGAAAGTGGGAGAAGTCTAATGAGAGGAAATGAAGTTACGAAAAGGGAAAGAATGAGAATCAAATTCTTGGAAGGGAGAGGATGGTCAAATGAAGAATTGGAAAGAAGAAGATTAAACGGGAAAGAAGCGTCGATCAAAATAGAGCAGATAAGTAAAGACATCCAAGAACAAGAGAGAGAGACGAAAGTAAAAGAGTCAAAGTTCCTAAGAGAATTAAGAGAGGTGGCAAGGAAACCTGGAGATAAGCCGAAATACTATTGGGGGGAAAAATCAAAAAGTAGTGAAACAAGGGCATGCAAATATTGGCTAAAGAGAGAAGAAAGGGTATTTAGGCTTTATAAGAAAGAGGAAGAAAGAGTGGAACACGTAATTGAAGCATGTGAAGTACGTGGAGAGAGTGGTGGGAATTGGAAAGAAGAGAAGGAAAAACTTGACTATTTTACAGGAGATAATAGGGAGAAGGAAAAGATGGAAAGAACTGGAAAGTGATAAAAGAAGCTTATACAGCATAGAATAGATTAGGAAACACTTGTAAAATAGAAAAATTGTTAAGACACAGCAGGATACATTAGAAGGGTTGGACACTGACACAATCGCGGGAATGAAATGAAAAGAGAATATGATCGTTAAATTGTAACACGAAAATGAGCAATAAATTAAATTAATATTATATTTTTTCTTTTTTATATTTTTCTATTTCTCTTTTTATTATATATTTTTACATTCTATTTATATTTAATTTTAATTCCAATTTATTTAATGTTTTTAATTAGATTATTAATTGAGCCAGATTTAGTGGAGGGCGAATCAGAATTGGTGTCTGGATTTAATACTGAGTATTTTAGAGGTAGATTTTCATTAATTGTTATAGCTGGGTATTTAAGAATTATTTTTATAAGATTTTTAATTTCATTAATGTTTATGATTTTTTATTTAGCTAGAATTAAATTTTTATGCAGTAGCATAAGACCTCTCCTCACGAATTTCTATCGACTCCACATAATTCTTTCTATGATTCTCTGATTGTAAAGATAACACTAGATACTAAGCCGCTGTATTTCAAACTGAATACTGTAACATTTTTATTTAATCTTGATCTGTGTATAGCCTATGTGTATCTGCGGTTGTATGAAACTGCACAAGATGTGCGGATGAAATTTTTAAATTTTGTTAACGTGCTACAACAGAGCGATGTTGCCTCCGAAACATTAGATACGCGTCGTGCTGCTAAAATCATACGTGATAGCGAATATTACGACGAGGATTATCTTGTAGATTGCGAACTGTTAGCATGTGCCATCAATGATATTCTAGCTGATGCTCGTAGGAAGAAAAGTGTTAAATTATTATTATTCTATTTTCATATTCTTTGCCTGTAACAATATATTATCAATTGAAACATATTATGTCTCTATTTTATTTACCCTCATTCTTTCCTCACCACCTAATTCTAAGATTCAACGTTTTAAATAGTATTATATTTCGTTCACGCGTTCTTCGCGTCGTGTCATCGCGCGATACGCTGCGACGCTAAATCTGAACGCTTTAAAAACATGCTAGCTTTACAATGCTTGTTACATATTTGTTTGAAAATCATTTCTCTGCGTTGGAAAAAATATGTCTGTTTGCTACAGAATGGTTCGCTAGATCGTTTATTCATGAAATTATGATTTCTCTGCGTTGGGGAAAAAGTGTCTGTTGGTTTGGAAAAAAATTTCAGCTGACACCGCATAATTCTATGATTCGCGCCTTCTTCGCGCCGTGAAAATGACGTCATCCTGCACGGCTGCCCCAGAGGAGTCAAATTACACACGATCGCGCAATACGCTGCGATATTAAGATTGAAAAACATTTGAAAGACTGTTAGCTTTAGAATGCGTGCGATTGTACCACTGTCTCTTTCCCTCCCCGAATTTAGCTTTAAAATAACTGTGCTTGTGCCGTCTCTCTCTCTCTCTCTCTCTCTCTCTCTCTCTCTCCCTCTCCCTCTCCCTCTCCCTCTCTTTCCCGTCCCCGAATATATGGTTTGTAAAACGTCGATCTTTCCCGACATCGCTCGAAACAATTTCTGATAAATTATTAAACAATTTCTGCTGCATATTGGTTGGCTAGATCGGTGTGGGCCAGGTGTGAAAAAATTTTCGGGGGTGGGCCAAGGTCATTCCCTCGCTCGGTTAGGTGTGAAAAAGATTTTCGGGGGTCAGTCCCCCCTCTGAAAAATTTTCATTCGAGCGTTTTTCGCGCCGCCAAATGACATCATCTCGCGCAGCTGCTCCGGGGGAGTCAAATTACGCGAGATCGCGCGATACGCTGCGACGCTAAGATTGAAAAAACATTTTGAAAAATTTTTGCTTTAGAATGCATGCGATTGTACGACTGTTGTCTCTTTCCCTCTCAGAATTTAGCTTGTACCACTATGTAGTGCTATCTCTTTCCCTCCCCGAATATGCCGTTTGTAAAACGTCGATCTTTCCCGACATCGCCCGAAACAATTTCTGATAAAAATTATTATTTCTCTGCTGCATATTGGTTCGCTAAATCGGTGTAGGCCAGGGGTGAAAAAATTTGCGGGGGTGGGCCAAGGTCGTCCCTCCCTCGGTTAGGTATGAAAAAATTTCTGCTGTGGGCCAGTCCTCCCTCTGAAAAATTTCTGACGGTGGGCCAGGTCTGGAGAGGTCTCCGCGGCGGCTCGGCCTGGACTGATCCCCTCCACGATTATGGCTTCCCCCACTCCGCGGCTCATGCGCGCGCAACCAGTCTTCCACTCCTCGCTGTCCCCGCGCCAATGTTTCCCTCCGCCGCACTCCCCCGCGCTCCCCTCAGAGGACCTGAGTTAGAAACCGCCTAGACATACTACTGAAACATTAACGCCGGAAAGAAAAATCCTGCCGAAATGGAGCACATCGCGTAAGAGAAAGAGGAAACCACGCACGTCATCGGATTATTCACTCGTAACCTCTACACCAGTTCAATCGAAGCGAAAACGGCAGAATGTTGCATCAAACGAGTCCCTGGTTCCTCCCCCACCAAAAAATACATTTCTCAGTGTACAATTGCTTACAACCAATGATGATGATGATGATGATGATGATGATGATGATGACGACGTTTTTGAAACTACTCCCGATGAGTCGTTTGCAGCATCTATTAGACAGCAACTTCAAACACCCGCGGGACAAGAAACGTTTCGCAGCCATTTGGGTCCCCTGGGACAAAAATATATGGACGCAATCATAAGTAGGGATAAGGAAACTGTCACAGACACTGTGTATGGCGTATACTTTGGCGATAGTGGAATGATGCTTGGGAATAAGGCATTCGATATGGACAAGGCTGATAATATAATCATCGACGGTGTAAAATACAGAGGAACGCCTGGCCTTTACGAACTGATTTTCAAGAGAATTCCCGACGATGCTGTATACACCGATGCCGATAAACAATTTTGTACACAAGAGTATACTGCTGGCGACGAATACCTACTGACGCGGTCATTCTGCTCAAAATCCCATATTAGGCAACAAGGGATACAAGTACAAACATGTAATTGCGCCGCTACTTCCTCGCGTATCAACCAATAAAGCAGGGAAAGGTATAAAGGCGCCGCGAGTCATGGTGGTAAATGATAACAAGATCGATTACGTGCGCTAGGACGATCCCAACGAGCTTCTGGATCGATACCGTTTGCTGGAAGCGTCGCGTCAGGCGGGCAACAACTCGCATGACAATGAAATTCTGTCGATTGTGGAGGAACTCCACGAGAGAGGCTTCATTATAAATAAAACCGCGCTCGGATGATGCGCACTGTATGCATTGAGATGCCGATCAACAAATTTGGAGTATCGCTTGAGAAGAGTGGCGCAGCTAGAATGGATTATTACAAATGGAACGGTTTGGTTCGAAATTATATGCGAGACAACGCTCTTTGCGTGACCGGTGCCGACTTTGATGCAAAATCACGCAAGATACGACGCGTAGCTCAACCGGTGGCCGATAGCGATACCGTCAATAAACTATACGTGGAAAAGAGCATTAAACTTTTGAGAGAGCAGCAGGAAGAATTAGAGAGGAAGCTGATCGTGTTTAAGAGAGGGATGCTGGCGCTGCAAAACAGCGTTCAAAAGATATCGCAGGCGTCGAATTCTACCCCGCAGCAGCGCTGCGAAGGAGAATCATGCGAGACGGTTGAACTTGTCAACGAGACGGTTGAACTTGTCAAGAATTTCCCCGGACCGATGGGGCGCACATAATGCACGTACACGATAATTATCGCATCATTCGTGTCAAAGACACCTCTGCGGTCAAACATGCAACCATCATCGAAATCCAAGAGTAAAGAAAACCATGGCCACAAAAAGCGGCAACTCGTCGAGGAATTGCATGCTCCAGCTCGAAGACATTTCCCGCGGAGGCGAGTCATAGTACACGGATCCGATGATCTGTGGCAAGCTGACGTTGTAGAAATGCGTCCATGTCACGATTCAACCAAGGTCATCACTACATACTCACCGTCATCGATGTGCTGAGCAAGTATGCATGGGCGGTACCGCTCAAGACTAAAAGTGGCGCTGAGGTGACTAAAGCGTTTACAAAGATATTTAGAGATCGATATCCGAAAAATTTGCAAACCGATCAAGGGAAAGAATTTTACAACGCCGATGTGCAGAAACTCTTGACAAAGCATGACATTAATCATTATTCGACGTATTCGGTGATGAAGGCCTCCGTCGTAGAACGTTTCAATCGAACTTTGAAGAACAATATGTGGAAACTGTTTACGCTCAATGGAACCTACAGATGGACAGATGCGCTATCGCGTCTACTTGCAGAGTATAACGCGCGAAAACATAGAACCATCGGAATGCGTCCTTGCGATGTTACTCCAGCGATCGCCGATAAGCTGCTGGCCACCGTATACAGCAACATAAAGATCGCTGCTCTAGCGAGATTCAAGTTGGGCGAGTTTGTGCGCGTGAGCAAATTTAAAACCATCTTCGATAAAGGCTAGACGCCGAATTGGACAACGGAGGTGTTCGAGATAGCCAAAGTACAGGCAACTAATCCCGCAACGTACCTGCTCCTCGCTTCCTGTGGAAAACCTGTTGCCGGAGGATTCTATGAACACGAGCTGCAACGCGTCACCGATCCTGATGTGTATCTATTGGAAAAAGTATTGCGTAGGAAGGGGGATAAGGTATACGTTAAGTGGCTAGGGTTTGATAAATCGCACAATTCTTGGATAAATAAAAATAATGTATTGTAACATAATAATACATGGTTCAATAAATACAATGATACATATACATGGTTCAATTTTATTTTTATGCATAATTCCACCATTTATAATGCTTTAATAAATATAATAATTTCTATATATGCGCGAAGAATTTTACAATGGTATATTATAATGTCCCCAGGGCAGAGTGTCGGTCGAATCGGGTACTATATACCGCTTGTCGTCGTGCGGGCTTAGAGCGATTTTCGATTCCGAAATGGTGTACACTTTGTGCAATTTCGACCGTATGCATGATTGCCTGCGAACCATTTCGATCTCCCTGTGCAAACACTGCGCGTAGTCGTCGAAAGTTATCGTCCTGGCTATGACGTTGGTCTTGACGCCTTTCGCTTTTTTCGTATCTTTTTTACCTCTACGCGGAGTGCATACATTTTCGCTCTAAGACCTACGAATTCGGTCATTATCGCGCCGTTATTTTCGTCCTTCATCAGCCCCGGAACCTTCTTATTTAAGCGCGGCATATTATATGGATTGTCGATGGGATAATCGGATGTGTCAAATCTATCGATATTGTGTTTCATGGTCTCGTAGATATCATCGCACTGAATATGATAAATCAGACTATCGGTGTCGGTGTATAGAAATGAACAATTTTGAGCGTGCAGGGGAGACATGTGCTCGTGGTGAAATTCATACAAACAAATTTTTGATATGTCCAGAATAGTCATACTCACGTATATCGGTTTGTTAAATTTCACCTCGAGTTTTCGCAATTAAACGGCTATTAAATTTTCCGAAAAAACACTTCTGCTGTGGAAATTCGGTTTCGCGATCAGTGACCTCCGCGCCATATCGCCCTTCCCAATGTGTTAAAAGTTTTACATCCACATGATTTCGCACATTTTCCATAGTTTTACCGAATACCGCGTTGTTCATCAATTTGTATAAATTTTTTTCGAAATCGTTTGTCACTCTTGTTCTAAACCGCGTATTGAGTTCGATGTAATCGCGGAGCCAGGGGGATTGATCGAATTGAAGCACGCGGTGTATCTTTGTAATACGAAGACCGTGACGCGTGCACTGCTGCAGGTTGCGATAATGGATAGCGTAACGCTGCTTATCGTATACCGTCGCGAGTAACTTGTCCTGTCTGCTGCCAGGTGGTTTGGCACGCGTCGGGCAGAACGGTAGATCGGCATAAGCGTTGTGCAGACGTTGCGGATATTCCAGATCTACCTCGAGAATGTATCCCGTGGGCGAATCGACAGCGATCGAAGACACGTTAAAATTTGCAACATCTTCGACCAATTGAAATTTGGCGTATGGCAGGGGTTGACACATTGCCCATCCATACAAATTATTTACGTCAAAGTACATCAAGTACGATGACTGTTCCGATGCGTCGTAAGATGACATGTATTTGTTATTTGCATGTGCGTATCTTGCGGAACATTGGCTTAAACTACCGCGTATACCGCGTTCGACAAACATGACCATATCGATGTCTGTGAGCAATTCGAATGTAATTTTGGTATGTTTTAGCATGGCATCCCACGTGAAACCAGGTAAAGTATAATAATGTGCCGAATCTAATCCGTAACTCTTGATGCAACTTCCGTGAAAATTTTCAAAAATATCTGCCAACAACAAGACATTTGTTTTCAAATACAAATCGCTGTATTCGCCCAAGGTTCTATTGTCGAAACGCTGCCAGACAGTCTCGGCGTGCGCGTAATCGCGCTCGGACATTGTCTCGCCCGTTAACGAACTGTGGAATGACTCGCGCGGCGGTAAGCATGGGTCCTGCAGCTTGTTCGCGCAATCAAGGTATTCATACGGAAAGACACCCTTTCGCGTCAATAAATTGAAATCCTCGGTGGATAATGTTTCAAATTTGGATCGTAAAATTTTTAATTTATCTGCGCTAAGAAAAGATGCTAATTTGTCGAGACTGGTATTGAGAAATTTGTACGAATCGATGAATCGCAATTTAATACAATTTCGCGAGTCTGATTCAGCCGTATCTTCGACATTTTTTGTGAATGAAATATATTTTTCTTTAGTAATGGGTAATACATCAACGTGACCTTCGAAAGCGGTAGCTATTTCCACGATAATAAAATGTGAATCGTAGCCGGATAAATTATGAAAAACGATGGGGATGTAAAACGCATTTTTATAATTTAAATTGCACTCCGAATGTGCCGGGCCTCTAAACCGTCCGGATAGATGGCAATGATCGCGAACTCGTATATCGCTAGCCTCGAATGGCTCTTCGCAAATATGGCAATCTGTTGTATTGCGAAATGTCGTTCACTGTTCGCTAGTTAAATCCAACATGGGAACATTACTGGTCAGGACGGGTTTGGCAAAGCCTGCAAAATTTTTCAGTTCTTCGACGAACCATGAAACACAATCCGCGTCGCGGCGACATCGATTTATCGATAGCGATGTATCGTACGAACAATGCATATAATAGCCGATACTATGCACCTTATGTTTCTGGTACGTGTGCAATTTGCGATCCTCCTCACCCCTCCGACTGTCCTCCGTTTTCTCGATGATGCACTCAAGATCTGCGTACACCACGAAAGGAAGTCGCTCCTTCCTGCAGTGGTTGTCGAAGCGGAGCAGATTGCTGCCTTCGCTGGGCAGCAGAATGGCGCAGTCGTTCATCTTCCCACAGTCCAGCGAATGAACCTCCAACTTCTCCGCGGAGCCGAAATAGTGCGTGCATCTGTAAACCCAAAAAAAATTTATTTAATTTGTTTCGCGAGACATTTCAACATTTCATAAGTTTATATACGTACCGATCACAGATGAATTTCTTTGCCTTCTTCTTACTCAATTGCGTGCTCACCAGCCGGGACAAGTCCTTGATCAGCACAAAATGCCCTACATCGTCGTGCTCTTGATTTGGCGTGTAGAGCAGATTGACGTGCCGATCCCTCTTTTGGTTGGTGAGGCGCAGTGGGAAGACTGTCGGCCCTTTCTTCTCCTCGAAGCTGTACACGTTGATGGAGACACCATTCTGCCGCTCAAACTTTTCAATCTGCGTCAGGGACATTGGAAATTCAATGCCCCGGAGATTTACCACCAATGTATAATGCGTGTATGAACTTGAGCGATCGGCATTTCTTTCC
Source organism: Andrena camellia (assembly GCA_029448645.1). NCBI lineage: Eukaryota > Metazoa > Arthropoda > Insecta > Hymenoptera > Andrenidae > Andrena > Andrena camellia. The sequence goes on from CM055679.1 coordinate 30,401,482, forward strand.
GCAGGATGTAGAGCGGCGACCACTGCCCACGCGAAACACGCGTTGTCCTCGGATCGCACACTATTCGTTGCTTTCTTCAGCGATATTTCCCGCGGCAACTTGCAGTGACGCCCCGCGCGCAGCGGATTGTACTTGTTGACATTAACGGTTAGATTCAGGATTCTTGTCAATGCCCATCCGCTGTCGCGTTCCTGAAACTCTTCCAGCGATGCTAGGGTTGTTTCGATGACGCATCGTTGGTACCACTCCTGTAGTTCGGATGTACTGAAGGGTTCACAGTTTCGGGTATTGATGCTTTTACAAGCATGCTTGTCACCTGCCACAAATTCGCCGTTGAACACCGTGTTCACTTTGAGGGTTCGATGTTTCCTCAAAGGACCCCGCACATGCTCCAACACAATGGCCGTAGCATCCTGAAGGAAGTTGCGCGGTTCGATGTAATTCGAATTTAGCACGACACCAGTTAATACGCGGCTATCGAACGCAGTGTCTATTTCGCGCCACAAAAGTCCCGTGCTCGAATTTCCGGCACCTTCGCGCACGAAACGTCCACGCAACGAATATTTCAGTCCTTCGAGATGGGCGATTCGAGCAACCAGCGATTGTCGAACACCGATCGATAATCGAGGACGTTTCACTCGGCTGTGTTCTTCCAAAGATTCGATACACTCGTTGCACCGTTCTTCCCACGCGAGGTATTCTTCGCGCGAAATCAATCGTGCAGATTGATCTCGCAGCTGGCGTTCCACTTGCGCGAATTTTTCCATGATCGTAAATGGAATGTAAATGTAATGTATTATCCGCGCAACGTGTTACAACGATTTGACGCTTTGTGCAGTGTTTGATTCCAGAATTCGAGTTTTAATTCATTAGCGTATTTAGATTTAAGTAGGTATAAGGTAGACTTAGGATTTTTAGGATTAACTAGAATTAAGTAGGCGTAAGTAGGATTAAGTGGTTGTAATTTTAGAGTATTGTTTGTAAGGAGTCTCCAGTTATTGGATCAGTGCGGAACACAAAACTTAACACACGCGAATGGTGTAAAACACAAGAATATAGTGCGACTTTATAATCGAGTACGTTTCGCTCTCTCTCTCTCTCTCTCTCTCTCTCTCTCTCTGCTGGAGCAGTAGCGTAATTTAGTGTTTCAAGCAGGTGAGTTTTGAACCGACTAACGAGAACGCGATTCTCGCGAAGAACCGCGACGACCAGTTAAGAGAGGGGAGAGAGAGAAGCACATGAGCATCGCATGGCACTCCAGATGGAGACACGGTGATTAAAATCTTACAGCTAGATAATAAAACGCTATTTACAGAATGTACACGAAACATGCAGTTTAGAGCATGCTTTTATGGTTGGTACCACGATTTGGCGTCTCTGTCTAACTCTTTCGGTGTACCTCCTCCTCCCTCGAATGCATCGCATGCAAAAAACGACGATCCGTCCCAACATTGTTCGATGCAGTTTTTGCTGATATCGCATAATTCTTTCCATGATTCACGCGTATGACGAATTAGCGCGCAAGATCACCCGACACAGTTTCTGCCAACACAGCATAATTCTAGGATTCGACGCTTCCAAAAGTATTATATTACATTCAACACGTGTCGGGACTTTTATCCTTGAGAATGGGGATTAAATTACATGCAATCGCGCGATATGCTGCGACATTAAGATTGAAAAACATTCTGGAAACTTGGCAGCTTTAGAATAAAATGTTGTGGTGGGGGGTAGCAACTAGCCTCTATTTAAGCCGGCTCCCGGACGTTATTCCATCAATCGCTCAGTAACCGCAGTGACTTTGATGGATCAGACAGCGCTACAAAAATTGACCAATAGCATTAATGCAATAGGCGCTGGGAGCCCAGATTATTTCGTTCCAATCATGCGAGATGATGGCATAGCTCCATGTGGGGAGAATATTTATTATGACAGGTAAGATTTATTTTCACATATTCCCACAATTTTTATGTTTATTCCTGATACGAGCGGACAATTTCATAGTTTTAATTGTTTTCTGAGTCCGCGCCGAGCATCGCGTGTCATGGTCAGAAGATACGCATTAACATCCGTGGGTAGCAAGTATTTGGAAATTGCAATCAACGTAGGACCTATGGCCGATGTAGAAGTTCTTATCGGTGACAATCATGGGAATCATCTCATATTACCATGGCATACATGGAATCTGCTATTAGACAGCCATTCATCCATCGAAGAACATGCACAATTGCCTGAACCTGACTCGATGCAGATTGATGAGTTAGAATTGGAATTTGTTCGGATCTTTGATTCACCGATTGTAAAGATGACGCTATGCGATAATACACTGTATTTCAAACCGAATACAGTATCATTTTTATGTAATCTTGAGCCATGTGTAAGCTATGTGTATCCGCGGCTGCAGCAAACTGCGGAAGATGTGAGAGTAAAATTTGAATGTTTTGTTAATGTGTTGCAACAGAGCGGTGTTGCCTGCGAAACATTAGATACGCGCAGTGCTGTTAAAATCATACGCGATAGCGAATATTACGACGAGGAGTATCTCGTTGATTGCGAACTGGTAGTATGTGCCATCAGTGATATTCTGGCTGATGCTCGTAGGAAGAAAAAATGTTAAATTATTATTATTATTATTATTATTATTATTATTCTATTTTTATATTTCTTTGTAACAATATATATATATCTTAAACGTATATTATTTCCCCATTTTATTTACCCGCCTTCTCTCCTCGCCACCTAATTCTAAGATTCGATGTTCCCAAAAGTATTATTTCTGCTGACACTGCATAATTCTATGACTCGCGCCTTCTTCGCGCCGTGAAAATGACGTCATCCCGCACGGCTGCTCCAGGGGAGTCAAATTACGCGAGATCGCGCGATACGCTGCGACGTTAAGATCAAAAACATTTTTGAAAAATTTTAGCTTTAGAATGCATGCGATTGTACTACTGTCTCTTTCCCTCTCTCTCAGAATTTATCTTTAGAATGCACATGATAGTAGCACTAAGTAGTGCTATCTCTGTCTAACTCTTTCGATGTACCTCCTTCCTCCAATAGGTTGCACGTAAAAAGCCGACATTGTCCGACATCATCTGATGAAAATAAATTATTACGCTCGGTGTATGTACCATTGAGGAAAGACTAATGTCGGAGAGCCGGCGTTGGGGGAGTTGGTTAGGCTGCTGACTCGTACCGCGGACGTCTTGGGTTCGAGCCCCGTCGCCCGAGATTCCGTTTTTTCATTTATATTAATATCTTAAAATGAAATGTTTCCTTCCTTACCGACAGTTTGTACCACGTTCCTTCCTTACCGACAGTTTGTACCACGTTCCTTCCTTACCGATAGTTTGTACCACGCTTCAGAGTAGGTTCTCTCGCGCTGTACCCCCCCACCACTCAGCCATCTCTATGACGTCACCCGCCGCCCGCCCGCGCCCCAAAAAAAAATTCGCATCTCTATGACGTCATCCGCCGCCCGCCCGCGCCCGCCGCCGCGCCCCAAAAAACAAATTTGGAAAATTTTCAAACTCAAATTTGGATTTCAAGGTCATTATCGTAACCTTGAAACTCAAATTTGAGTTAGAATCCCCCTTGCTATACTACTTAAGGAGTTGTTACACTACTTGGATATTGTAGTGTAAAAGTGTTGGATCTCAACGTAAAATCATTATATTGTAAAATGTGTGAATTTTGGAAATCCCAGAAAAATACACACGAATTCGAAGAGTGGATGGAATCACATAAAAACAAGTGCTTCATAAATCACGAAGGAAGCTCGGGTAAGATGGAGGTAAATGGAGCAATAGAAATGTTTGCAAGATCTGAAACATTACATAGTGTAAAATATTTGTCATATCGGAGACGGTGATAGTCAAACTTATAAAGGTATCATTGATTCAAAACCATACGGTAATGACATTTTAATTACTAAAAAGAAGTGTGTCGGACACATGCAAAAACGCATGGGTGCTCGACTTCGTAAAGTCAAAAAAGACACAAAGGGGCCCGGCGGAAAAAGAAAGCTGACAGCGAAATTAATACACGAATTAAGTGTATATTATGGCTTAGCTATAAGTAGAAACAAAAATTGTATGAGTGACATGAAAAAGTCCATTTGGGCTACACTGAAACATAAGTGCTCTACCGATGCTAAACCACAGCATGGGGATTGCCCGTCCGTGGCAGACAGTTGGTGTAGATATCAGGTCGCGAAGCCCAACAATAAACTCCATGAATTTAAACATAAGCCGGCATTACATGCAGATGTTTTGAAAGCAATTACTCCGATTTACACGGATCAAAGTAATGATGGTTTACTGGAACGCTGTGTGGGCGGTTTCACACAAAACTAGAATGAGAGTGTTACGTCCCTACTTCCTATTTAGGGCCGCGATTTTAGGGAGTTTATACTTTTGTTCCGCTTTCGAGCTAGTCCAAGGACTTCACGCTCTGGGATAGTTGAGTCAACATTTTTAGAAATGTATTATTATTATGTGATGAAGTACCTTACCTTTCTTAGGGCGATAGCTGGATTAGGTTCCACGCAATTGGCGCGTCTGGGGTCCCGTAGATCTCGGGGGTTTCTTCTAACTTTGAGGCCGCCCACTCCCCTGGGAATAGCGTAATACCGAAACCAGGATGCTCTTGGTGTCTACTGACCGTCAGGGCCTTAGTGATACCCAAAAGTTCAATATCACTTGCCGGAGTTTCTTGAAATTGTTTGTACAATTTCCGGAGCTGAACACGTCGCCCGGCTCGGTGATTTCTCGGCATTCGTCTTTTAGAATTTTAATAGCAATTATTAATCGATCAATAAATCACTCACCACCTTCCGCAGCAGGTGCTACCGCGGGCAACGTTCTGCTCTTCAGCGGCACCATCGACGGAGGCAAGCGTGATTCATCCCACATTCGTAACATTTATTTAGAATTTCATTAACATTTAATCTATCGCGTCGATCACGCTTTACGCTTGATCTCTGGTAAACCCGCGGGCAACGTTCTGCTCATAGGTGATACCATTAATCAGCGCAACCCGTGAATTGTCAAGGTACATTTTCGTAAATTAATTCAGTTTTCTAAAGGACGAACGCTCGATTATTTGGATGGGTAATTAGGGGTGAAAACACTTCACTCACTGATTCAACAAAAAACAATCACTTTTATTTTTACGTCGATGTGATTCTAACACTTTATAAGTCTTTAAAAGATGTATATAAATTGATGGTTCCAAACACACTGATTAGTAATTTAATGAATATTAATGAACATAGTAATGAGCTCCGTGGGTGGTCAGTCCCTTTTTATAGGGCAGTCGGTCACTCCTTCTCTAGGATTTGTCACATGACAAATCCTAAGTGGGAGACCCCATCCCACAGTCTCTACCTGGAATCTTCCAGGAAGAATCTTCCCCTCGCTCTATTCTGGGAGTTTTGTTTACTACTTAGGCACGTTCCATTTTAACTGATTCCCAGCAGCGACGATAGCAAGATTCTTATTTTAATTCGCATTTGATTTATATGTTATTCGTTTACAATATTTTCTGTACGATCGGTTCCGTACAGCTTATTTACTAAGGGTTGAAGTTAAACATATTATTTTGGATATTGGTTTTGCGGGAAATAACGGGAGGGCAAACTTCTGGCGAGGACCAGGGGCGCAGCTCCGCGAAGGTGGTGTCGTCTCCACTGGTTGATATGGGCCTCTGTACCATGCTGGATATCGGCTGGTGTTGACTGGGCCTTCTTGGTCTTCGTGCGGTCAGCTACCAAGTGTACAGCTGACTGTCCGCCACCTCCTCGATCTGGTTGTCCTGTTTGCTGCCGTCCGTGTATTCTTCGCTCGATCTCTTCTTATCGTTGTTTATAGTGATAATGCCGTGTCGGCTATTTGTTGCACAATATTTGTATAATATTCATATGAGGTGGTTACAATACCTCAGAGTACGAAATAGTAAACATATTGATTAAAAGGTTAATTAATATTAGACTCCACGTCGCGGGACGTGACAAGAGCCTGAATAATTTAATTTGGTGTTTCCGCTCCGAAAACAGTATTTAGTGGAATTACAACAGTCAAGATAGCTGCTAATATAGCCACATGCATTTTTAATAATGGCTATTCGAGTATCCTGTCAATGATGGCTGCAATAAATCTAATAATAGGCCCAACAGCAGTTTCGACCTGCAAAATACTTGACGAGGAGCGAATAAAAATCACCGAAAAGCGAACGTTTGATTCGTCGAAAGAAGGGCGAATTGCTCGTAGATCTTCCAGATCGGCCTTAGAAGAAGCTGCACTTGAAGCTGAAGGTCCCATGTACGAAGCAGGAATGGCTGTTTAACGGTAAGGCAAGGAAAATGCGTGATATAATAAAATAATTACGTTTCAAAATTTTAAACGCGTTCATCTCAAAACCGAATTGCTTAAAACGGTGGGCGAGATTTCTCAAGTTCCACTTTGCCACTCGCTTTGAAACTTTATAGCTATCTTTGTTATAACGCTTATTAGTCATTGGCTATCCAACATTTTAAATTTTTCGATTATTGTACAAAATATAAACAAAAAGGTCACACACTTTTGTCGAAATTTGACCATTATTTTTCAAACATCTGCCATTTTGTCAATTTTCGCAAAAATTGAAATGTTGGATCGTCGATGCGTAGGAAATATATTATAGTTTATGACATTTTGGGGGTTTTTGTTATAGTTCATCCGATTTCCCGGAATCCGGCCCACCAGTTGACCATCCCGAAAAAAGTACATTTTAAATGGAGACATTGCACGGCGTACAAATGCTATTTTGTAAATTTTAGATGCTTTTCTTATAGTTCATAATATATTGAACTAAAACACAAAACCTTATATTAATCGATTATTTACTTTTCTTATTATCGTCGTCTAAATATCGTCTGCTTTCTTGGCTCGTTACTGTGTCCTAACACCTTAAGGGGGTGAAAACTAACCTCAAAGTCAAATATACACTTCCACTTTTTCGCGTATAACTCTCAAACTACAATAGACAGAAAAAAATGTTTCAAACAAAAGTTTAATGGTGCAATGAGCACTGCAAACTTGCGTTAACAAAATTTTGAAAAGAGTTTAAAAAATATACCTGAACGAAAAAAAACTTTTTTCAAAATTTTGTTAACGCAAGTTTGCAGCGCTTATTGTACGATTAAACTTCTGTTTGAAACATTTTTTTCTGTCTCTTGTACAATAGGATTTATACGCGAGAAAGTAGAAGTATCTATTTGACTTTGAGGTTAGTTTTCATCCTCTTAAATGGCGATAGGGTCCGAATGAAAAACACCGTTGTTCTTGTCTTGAGTCACTCTATAAACCCACAGTGTTGCGTTCCAATTGGTGAGTGCGGGTTTGCGGTGTTCCCTTGTAAGGTACTTAGCGCAATTATCTATATGTCGGAATTAGGGGAAAAGATGAAGTCTCAGAGAGTGGTTCAGCGTTTTCGCTGGCTCTTCTCCTCGCAAGGCGTCTCATTTTTTTTTTGTATTTAACAAGAATTGAACAACGTAATTATAAAGAACTTTCAAGGAATTATTTTAAGAGAAACTGTAAACTATAATTCCATTTAAATCGAAAACTAATGAATTCTCGGGAAGGGAAAGTTGAATTGTCCTCGATCAAGATTTCTTTCCGAATCCATTCCTTTTTCGGTTGCTAAACTACCACTTCTGTTTCCCTTCCGAGACTACATTCAAGCGCCCACTGATAGTCTGACGCTTGCGTTTTCGATTGGCGCCAAAATAATCTCGCAATTCAATCATACATGACTTCATGTCGTCATTAGTAATTGCATTAGCAATAGATTGTAAAGATCGACTATCTATTTGCTCAACCCTGTGTAAGCATTGCCACGAAATAAACGATACATCTCAACTAAATTTATTCATTATTTATTTTTTTTCATTCTTCGGTATTCTCCGACATATATAATCATGCACTTGTTTCTGCATATTGGGGAATCAATACATTTGTCGAATCAATTCGATTGCTTTTGTTATGCCCACATGGCCTACTTCATCATGGCACGTGTTAATCACACTATGTACCATAGTATCTGGTACGTAAAGCAGTAACCCATGGCGGAATTTGCGGTACAAAATTCCAGTTCGTAGTTCGAACTGATCGCTTTCTCTTAATTCTAACCTGCGACGTATTTTTGTTATCTCAGGATCTTTTAACTGCCTGTAAGCTAAAACATGATCAAACGTCAGAGGTTCAATTACCTAGTTTTCAAGCAATAAAGACCATCAACTTATCCTGGGATTTACATATTTTTTCCTAAGAACTAATTTAATTGAATTACAGTCAGTAACTATAACGAACGGAATCCCTGGAGATAAACACGGAATCTTTCCAGTGCATAAACTATTGCCATTAATTCTAATTCGTAACTATGGTATCGACTTTCCGTAACTGTAGCCTTGCAACTAAAATACAGCACAGGATTTAAACGATCATCCTTTTGTCTTTACAAAAGTATAGCGCCATAGCCACAAGCACTCGCGTCGGTGTGTAATTTCGTATACGCATGCGGTGAGTACAAAGCCAATACAGGTGCATCGACCAATTTCATTTTTAAAGCCTCAAATGCCTCAAGTTACTTTTCGCCAAATTTGAAAGGACTGTTATTTTGAGGGCGAATCGAAAGACTGCCGGGTAATGGGCGGGGTGACCCGCGATGTACCCGCCCGTTGTAGAGCTCTGCTGTGAGGGCCATTCTAAGCCATTGATGCCATTTTCTGTTTTACACATGGCGCACAAACAACTCCGATGTTTCGGATCGTTATCCTCTTGTAGCACCCAGGACGTATTGTCTTCACCGAACCACACTCCAGCGGACTTTAATAAACATTTTTGATATATTTTTAACATCCTTTGTGCATTCAGAATGTCGGCGAAGAGGAACAAATTTCCAAAACCACGCGAACAGAAGCATCCCCAAACATGGACCTAGACCGGATGTTTAACAGTTAACAAAAAGAGGACTCATCAGAAAACAGTACATTATTGTGATCGATATTTTTCTGTGCCCAACTGAATCGCATTTTGACATATTTTCGGACAGTAGAGGTTTCTGCAATCTCCTTTTTATCGTTCCACACTTTTATGAAGTGGCTTTTCGATGAATTGAAATGAGAGGATCGGACTTAAGCAAGGGAACATTGAAAAGATCCGTATTCGTGTCTTCTCTACTTGTTTTACGCGTGTGGCTTAGTCGATGTTTCCTTATCTCTTTATGCCTCGCTTCTAAAGCCTCTTCCACGATCACATCCGTGTATCAAAACTTTATGCACGCTCATGGGCATGTAGTACCATGTATTATAATAGTAGTACAATATATTGAAAGTACTTACATTTATTTTTTGACCACATGATAACATTCTTAGAATTATGTAAAATTTATCGATTAAATTTTTGTTGATTTTTGTAATCAGGGAGCTAATAGTTGAGTTGCTGCAAAACCTACTGGCTGTATTGCCGTCATTACTAGAACCATATCCTGGCTTTGGCTTGTCCACAATAAGTCCTAAACGGGATTTGAATTCTTCTTGAATGCGTTTTTTGTTGTTTGCAAAAAATTTCTTCTCTTGCCATTTTTAAATGAAAGTCTGTATGAAATATGAAGAGGATATTCAAAGAAGCTTATCCAGTAATGTAAAGTGGATAAGCCAAAACGGTAATGCTCACCTTTTTTTTTTAGTTTTTTTTTCAGCAACTCTTATTGAATTCATCTCTTTTGGAGATGCCCTGCAAATTTTGCGCAGGAGTTAGTGTTCGATAAAATGTTGCTAACACTACCATCTAACATTGTAGAATGCAATTGAAAATTAACTTCTAAATTCTGGTCGTGAAAGTTACATGTTTAGGGGGAAAGGTTTGCTATGTCGGTATTTATTAAAGTTTCTTCTTGTTTAATTAATAACTGTAACTGTAAATACCCACAACATATTATTATAGTTATCTATTAAGTTTAATGGTACTAAAGCAATTACAAACAGAAATGCATTTTGTGTAAATTGCAACTCACTCACTTGCACGCAATCGCGATAATGTATTTCTCTTTATGCCTCCTAATATTCTTATCCCCCACAATGCACGACACCATACACTCTGGGGCACTGCTGTATCGTGCTATATGTTTCATCACATCGCGCGGATTGCGTGTAAAAAATTCAATTCCATAGTTAAAAATACGTAGTCCACGCGGCCTCGCACAATGATTGAATGAAAGAAGGTCCACATCTGCCTCTTTGAGGCTAATAATCTGTGGCAATCTCGATGCCACTCGAAGCTGAGTAAATTTCTGGGCTCCAATACCAATGATTGTGGTGGATGATGGCGTGCACTGATAGTTGAGATGACAGATGAGATCCTTCTTGACATAGGTGAACTTGGAGCATGCTGAGATTGAGAGTTTGAAGCTGCTCGATGGTTGAGAATGACGATGGAGTATTGACTGCACTGACTATTTTTTTATTGTTCTGTAAGCAGGCGAGGAACGAACTATGTCGAGGAACGAACTATGAGTATGCGTGGGACTGATGCCATCAATAGCTTGTAAAGTATTGAAACGACCCATCTGAGATTTTGGTGTTGAAGTTGCTGAGTCCGGGTCTTAAGTTGATGTGTAGACGTCCTCTTAGAGTTGAGGCTAGTGAGATCTGATGAATCCACGCGTTGGTGTGAGTGTGAGATGGCTCCAATGAGGGGTGCTCCTGCTGCGGTTGAGTGTGATCGTTGCTGCTTGTCAGTAGTGCCCTTCGGGCTTGCGGGTGAGATGGCGTTTACCCCTTCGCTCCACCAGGCAGTGGTTTTACTTTCGGTTGAGCTGGAGCAGTTGCTATGAATTTCACAACAACTCGACAGTGAAATTCTCGAGCCTGTCCAGCAGAGGATAATCTGGTAAATGCTCAAGCGAGGTTTCCCATGCTTTGCGTGTTTGGTCGTCTAGTTTGCGCCAGACGTGATGTACTAGCAGGCAGTCCCTCATGTTGGCTGCCGTACCCAAGGAGGTGAGCGGGAGCTTTGTCTCTGCCATGGTTGCGAGCAGCTCGCGAAGGGAGTCAGCACTCGAGGAGGTGAGAGGTGAGACTACGTACAGCTTGTCAAGCTGCGCCTTGATGATCGCCCTCCGGTTCTGGAAATGTTTGGCGAGCAGGTCCCATGCAGATGCAAAGGTTACACTGGTGGCAGGCAATTCTTCCACCAGGTGAGCTGGTTCGCCCTTCAAACTGGAGCGCAGGTATTGCAGTCTGTCACTATCATTAAGATTGATGTCCTTAATGATGAGTTCAGTGAACCGCTCGCTGAAGGCTGGCCACTGTCTGTAGTCCCCTTTGAAGGACGGCACTGTTATCGCAGACTTGTTGACAGCGACTGCGTACCGAGGGCCTGAGCGTTGAGATAAATCTTCAGTTCCTCCTTGATTCGGCTGAGTCTGAGTTTAAGTTTGAGCGTGCATTTTGAGTGTCTCATGAACACATTAGATGAGAAATATTCATGCTCGAGGAGTGACGCATGCCACTTCGATTCAAGATACGCATGTTCGTTGATGAAGGCCTGGTGGAGCTCTTCCAGCTGGGCCATGTATACCCTTATCTCGCCAAGGGTGGTGTTAGGGGCACAAGTTGGCAGCTGCCTCTCGAGGGTCTGCAGCGTTCCAAATTGACTCACCTGAGTGTGGTATTTGAGAGTGAGATCAGCAGGTAAGCAGTCAGGAATCTTCATGGGCTCCACGATTTCCACCGGGGTTGTCGAGACCCCAGATTGATCCACCGATCCGCTCACCACTGCAGCGGCAATGACGTTGGCTTCGCGGCGGCTTGAGACGAATTTTCGCCGCTGTCGGTCATTGTTCGCGCTTGTTCACGATGAGGGTGAGTTTGAGAAGGTGCCGAACTTCACTACACGTTATCACGTATATCTGGCTCGAAGGACCAGAATGTTTGAGATTGAACTAGTCTTGAGAGTGAGGATTCTTGGACAGGTTATGTTCGATAAATCGACACACTTTTTTACAGTTCGGTGCAACACTTCGTCAGTTTATTGATAGTTTTGAGCTTAACTCTACAGCAGATGTGCACGTATATTGTTGATCATAATAACTAACTGCTGAGGGTGAGAAAGAACACGATTGGGATCCGCGTGGATCTGTGACTACGCGGCGTCCTCACCATTATATCAATTGAGGGCGCGTGAGCTGACACTTGAGCAATATTAACTAATTGTTTAGTATACACTAACCGCGAACACAGCGGGACCTGATAATGGCTCGGTGGACTCGAGAATCTGATCCACCAGCTCCGCAAGTTTCTGCAAATCCGCGCCGTTTGCCGCGACGAGAATCCCCGAGCACTGCGCAGGCAATTGTTCGAGAAAAATAGACCTCACTATGGCATCGTCGCACCCGCTATTGTTAAGATTGCGCAGACGGCACAGGATTTGTGACGGCTTTCCCGTCCGTCAACATCTCCCCCTTTAATAGCTGTCTAAGACAACTTTCCACGGTACTGACATAGGTCGATATGATTCGATCTGGTTTCTGATGGACTGTCGAAACGGATATTACGGAGCCCAGGTGCCAGCGTGTTGTGCGCGACGTTATGGCGCAAGTCTCGACCATAATGGATGACGTGCGCGGCGGTCTCTGTCGAGAGACATCCGGCCCGACATCTAGTGGTCTGTTCATGCCTCCGTGCCCCGCTGCTGGTACGAACCAACATCGAGAGAGCATTTATTCTGACATGAACGTACTGGTCAAAATTCCGGCCGGGGATGAAGTGAGAGTCACCGTCAACCTATCGTGTGGACAGTCGATGTAGTCGATGGGTCCACCACTTTCCTCGTAGGTACCTTGAAGACAGCACGCCGTTGTCGCGAGTGAGTGCTTTCGTAGCCCATTGCACCCTCCTGTTATCCCACATGAAATCAACGATCGCCCTCCTTTCGGGCGACCGGGATTTTCCTAGGTTGAGTAGGCGTTCTCGCATCAACCCTAGGATAGTGTTGGATATTGCAGGCACTTCAAGGCAGCCCCCCCCCCCCCCCGCGACAGGAGCGTGGAAGAAGCCAACCGGAATATCGTGCGGCAACCGGAGCTACCTGCGAACCGCAGCGCGCGTTTGAAGGTCAAGGGCTCTGAGCTTCCCGAGCGTAGCACAGGGACGCGCTGGGGAACACCAGAGCAGGGTACACTCGTGGGAGCAAGAAAGTACGCAGCATCATCCACCGCTGGTGCGGCTTCAGTGGTGCACGCGTTATTCTTCCTTTTTTTTCTTTATAGAGGGGGAAAAATGCTTTTACACATACCCCGGCAGTGGTGCCGGGGTTATGTGGGACTCGTAATGCAAAGTAATACCCACTAAAAAAAAAACCCTCTCAATGATACCCTCCTATGGTGTCTCCCGAATGGTCCCGGCACTTCTCCGTATTGCTTCCGTACCCTTTTCCAAAAACGGGTGGAGACTTCATAACTAGAGGGCAGTAAGACCCTCCTCCTTCAGGGGATGCGTTATTCTTCCTAAGTACACCCCTAGTCCTTTAGTCCTTTAGTATCGACTTTGGCGGGGGGAGCGTCGGCACGTGCCACAGGTCCCGGGCGTAACTCGGTCCATTCAGAAAGTGAGTGTACAAACATTCCGGAGATGGGTGTTCCCCCAGGGCTGACCGCGCCTTCTAGTCGTTCGTTCGACCGCTCCACCTCCTTCTTGCACGGCCCGGGAAGGAGGGGGCCTTCCTGCGTCTGCCAGGGGAGGAAAGACTGTGCCACCCGGCCACAAGAACCGCACCGAGCTTCCCCGCACAGCTCGGGAAGACGGGCCTCCTCGAGGGGAGGGAATGGCTATGGGGGCCGCTTCCTCATGGTACGCATTAACCCGCCAGGATTCTACCCCGTTTCTCGGGTCAAGTCCGTTTTTTATAGGCCCGGGCCAGCTTGCGGCTAGACCGTACTCGCGGGAGCGGTCTTCATCGGGGTCCCTACCTAGACACATCTTGATGTGCCAGAGTTTTGTCCAATGCGCTGACCAGCGGTGCCAGCCCGCCACTAATTGTATGCCGCGGTTTATCAAATCGTGTCTCGACGCCGCTCTACCAGACCTCCTATCCACCCCGTAAGCTCGATTTTACTCGTTGTCCTGGTCCGGACTGCCAGTTTCCACTCTCAGCCCCGCTAAAGCACTCGGACTGCGCGAGCACGCGCGTGCACTGCCTTCGACTTATGGAGGACTGGATTGTTTACCCGTTTAAGACTAGCTACATTCCCACCCGCCTATTCCCCTTCCCCTAGGCCCATGATTCTAGTCTCTGTCACTTCCCCCCTTGGTAACGTCCCGTGCCCTCGCGAGCAAATGTGTCCCATTGTTTACCCCCGCCCCTCCCTCCTCGCTCTACTGTAGTTAACCCCTGAGCTAAACTAAGTTAACCCCGGGATCATACCCGGGATTAACCCCCTCCCGCCCCCTGGTCTGGGTTAAGGTTATGTCGGTTGCGTCGAGACCCGGTAGCGAGACACGATTCGCCTGGGGTGATCGCGGCCATCCCCGTAATACTTCGCATCGGTATGCGTTATCCGGTGCGCCGGTATTCGCTCTGGCGTTTGGAGCGCTGATTCCCCTCCGTCTTTCTTGTGACCTGCTATTGAGCGATCCCGGGGTTACCGCGGGGCTGCAGCGACGGTAGTCGTTGCTTATTTGCCTGAAGGCTCTGATCTCGTTCTTTCGCCCAAGGGCCTTTGTCGCTCCGCTGGGCTGCCGTTGGGTTTGCCCCTCCTGACCACTGTTGGTTTCCTTGCTGGGGTCTTCCTCCAGATGTTCCTATCTGCGGAACGGTTCGTGGACGGAAACGGGAGGGGTGTCCCGTCAAGGTCGGTGTTACCCCCGCGCGGTGGCGAGATGCCCCCAAGACGAGGGTGTCCCCCGTTGAAGGCCAAGGGGCCCTCCGCCTCTGAGTTCCGTCAACCGGATCCCCGTTTGCTTCTGGCTTTCCAGATCAGGGCCCAGGTGTCCGTGGGCACTACGGTCCGTGTAATGTCCCCCGGCGCACCTGGACCCGCGTCTACTTGTAACTTTTCCCCTGTCGTTGCCGTCCATCTTCCGAGTTCACGGCCTGCGTACCGTCTGTCCTTTGGTGTCTGGAGGGAAGTCTTACGGCGGGGGGGGGGGGGCACGACGGGGAATCCCAGGTAGTTTATTTTGTACCCGTCTGCCGCAGGGCTACCTGTTCGGGAGATGTCGCCGGCCCTGATCCACTGCGCGTCTTCGGTACTTCCCTAGTTTTGTTCTAACCGCTTGGTTCGCGTACCATTTTCGTTTCCACTGTGTCTATATTGCATTGTCTTAGTCTAGTTCGCTCGCCGTCGCTTTACGGATGCTTGTTCGTTCGGTCGAATAAAAATAATGGATATGCTGCTTTACAAGGGATGTTTGGTAACTCGGAAATTCAGAAAATTATGAAACTGTGTGCACGTAGAGGTAGTTCAACCGTAACGTAACCCTATTTTTTGTTGGTGCCATAATGAAATTTTTGGGGGTGAAATCATCCCTTGAAAAAATGCAGAATTTTCTTTTCTGTGGAATATCTCGAGAACGGTGAGAGATATCAAAAAGAAGTTTAAACAAAAGTTGCATCTTTTTTCATATCTACAAAAGCGCGTAAAAATAATTTTCGAAAAAACCATATTTTTCAAGTTACCCCAACCACTAACCCTTAAATTTAAGGTTTTGTATTTTTTAAATATATGCTGAAATACCTCTGGATAATCTCTTTTCATATATATAAATAGTTTGTTATATTTTTTTTTGCAAACAAATAAAACCTCCATTACCGAATTTGAAGTCCATTTTAGCAGATTCCATTAATAAAATGGTTTCTTACACCCATATTTAAATTATTAGTTATATAAAGTTTAGATAGTTTTCAATTATTTCAGCAAGGCAGTACGTACCTAAAATTGCATCAAAGGTAAAACTAATCAATGACGTGCATGAATCATTATGATATCAGCACATTCGTACATGCATTACTTCAAGTGTAATCTTATTAGGCTATTTTGGAAACCACACGCTAAATAAATAATGCGCGAAGATTTACAATGACTTTGCAAAATATGTATGTTATCATTAAAATGACGCAGAACCGCATTGATGCCGATAACCTTGTCGAACCTTCCGACACACGCATGCACGCACGCACGCATGCACACAATATTACATTAAAGTTATTTATATTAAATTTAATTATAACATTACAACAGTTTTCATTAATGAATTGGTCGCATAAAACAGTATTTAAACATTTGCAATCTCTTTTTGTACATGGTGTATTGTTTGATTAAACATTGGCAGAATTATACTAATAGAAAACGATAGATACATTGAAAATTACGGTTTGTAATTGGTACAATAATGATATTCTTCATAGAAATGATTAAAACAAAAATACTTGCCACACCATGCACATCGTATAAAAGCTGACTCCCCACAAATACTACATTTGGGTATAAGGTTTTCATTCCTGAAGTAACAGAAGTGTACAGGATCTTGAAATTCGCTGGGATGCGTTTCTAGATATCCGCTTTTAAACCAAGCACATTGAAAAAGGTTTTTGAATCTAGGCGAAGAAATCTGGTTGTGGGTTGGGGACTGGAATTTAATTATTTCGTTTCGTAAGTGCAAATTGACATCTCTCTCTTGGAGAATCACAGTATCCGAAAATGTTCGCAAGAAATTTTTCCAAATCCGGAATCCAAACACATCTAAAGGCTAAACTATGCCCGTCGTTTTTTTTTTTGGATTCATTGAAAAAGTTATTTCTTTGTCTTGTGGACTCAACTGCTGTAACTCATTTGGGCAGTACCCCGTCCACAAGTCGAGTAGGAGCATGCTTCTACGGCCAGTATTCGGTAAATACACTTCGCTAAATCAAGTTTTAAAATGTTCAGAAGTGAGTTTTACTGATGTAACGTCCGGTTGGCCGGAGACAACTGAACGTCGGCAGGCTCTCGAGAGGAGAGCGGCGTCCTCTCGAGTGTAGGATAGGTGGGGGTTTCGTTTGTGGAGGTGAAAGATTAAAATCCAACTTAAACTCAACAATGACTTTATTCAAACAACACTTAATCCTAATAATGAGTATAATAATATTGCCTACGCCTACGATTATATATATATATATATATATATATATATATATATATATATACATACGTTGTTATGTTTTTATCTTATGCTATATGCTACGTGGCTATGTGTTTGTGTGTGTACATATATTGCAGAGTACGGCCGCTACCGTTTCCGGAGCGAGCTCGTATACTCTTGGCAACGTCTGTAGTAAGGACGGCCGCTACCGTCTCCGGAGCGAGCTCGTCACTTTTGACAGAGTTTTTTGTTCTATGCTCCACAAGACCTCGCTTTCACCAAGTGCCTCGGCCGCTACCATCTCCGAAGCGAGCTCGATGCCTTTACGAAAGCAAGGTTCTATAGTAGGGTGGTCGCAAGAAATCGATGTCTGTCTACTTCATTTGTATTTTTCAGCGCGTCTTGGTGTGCAATATCAAATAGGTCATCAAGGCTTGACGTAAAAGCTTCCACTTTTTTACTTTGAGCTTGGCTCACACTTCTGATTGCATTTTTTTGCTGTTTTCTCCACTCCTTGTGAAGTTTTTCAAGATTCACAATACAATTTTTCAATACTTTGTTAGGTATCTTAGCTTTCCGTCAAAATAGTATAACTTCCTGGATTGTGAGCCTTGCAGCATCTCTAGTTTCTAGTTTTACTTGACGTTTATTGTAAAACAAACTGCGTAAAACTTGTCTATTGGATGGCAACTTACTGCCAGTAATTTGATGGGACATATATCCAATCATAAAAATCTTGTCTTTCTGCCTGGAACTTACACCACTTGTAGGTGTAGAGGACGAAGGCAATGGTTCCGAATCCATTATTGCTTACAGCTTTGGAAAACAAGAAATGTAAGCTACCCACACACGCACGAAAGATTTGTCCCTTCTCTCGAGGTCGTAAGGCCCGATTAACTCCGTGGTACGCGGTGCTAGCGGCTTTATCACTCGCTGAGGGGTGATTACGAAAAAATGATAGTCTGTTTCATCATACACAATTCGCTGATTAACAAATCACTCGATTATACAGAAGAAGGTAAGCGGTTAACAATAAAGTTCACGACACGGTACCTCAGAGAGTTTGTTTAAGAGTGAGAAGCCTTGTCACCTTCGGAGGGCTATTTATACAATCCTCGCAGAGGATCTCGTCCCTGAAGCAACGCCAAAAACGCGCGGAAAAAATCGGCGTGAAAATGAGTGGACAGCGGAAGTAACAGACTTAAAATTTAAACTCCTGCATTTAAATTATACTTTAATTCAACATCGAGGTCGCAAACATCTTTATAAATATGATCTCTCCAAAGATATTACGCTGTTATCCCTAAGGTAATTTAATCTAATAATTCATAGTAAACTATCTTATAAAACAAAAATAATATCCACTTCCGCACGCCGAAAAATACTGACCTGGGCAAGTCTGGCTGCCGGATGGGTAACGTGGCCATAGCCTGACTCTCCCAGGCCCAAGGGGAAAAACCCGAGAGTACCTACGCCTAACGGAAAACTCTACCTAAAACATGGAGGCATGCTAACGACGAAGCCGCTACACAACAAATTAATTATAAACGACTCATTTGAATCGTGACGAAAACTAAACTCGTTGGGCTGACTGTTGACCAGACGAGGTGTATGAGGTCTATGTCATGAACGTTTGACTAGATCAGGTGATGTTGTCTGAACGACGACTGTATCAAAAGGCCACCCTTACTTGAAGAGCGCTGATTGAATTCTGGTCTTTGTCCACCTCTTCGACGTTGAAGGTAGACAAGACATCAGAATTGTGGGAGATGCCAAAATTGTTGATTAGCTAGCTTTTCCTCGAAGAAGAGAAACCTTTCCTCTGCGATTTCGGCGGTGGAGGAGGAACCCTCTCCTTCTTGGTGACGTCAGCGGAGAAGAACCAGACATCTGGCTACCAAACCTAGTCAGATTGCTCGACCAAAGCGTCTTGCCGGAGTCGCAGTTTATGACGGTATTGTCCCGCGAGTCAGCGGTGGATGACGGTATATATCGGTTCGAAGTCACCGTGTACCAGGTACCACCCGCTGACAGAGCAATCAACCCAGGATTATCACGGAGCGAAAAAGGTCGAAATCCAAGAAAAACAACGGCACGGTGTCGATTGCCCCCTATTCGATATCTGGCAGGCAAATATTTTCCAGTGAATGCTTCGGAAATAAGCATTACCCGATCGTAAACGAATAAAAATGAATTTCACTTCGAAAACTTCGAAATTACCGACTGTAAACGAAAATGAATTTTCGTTTCGCTCCGAGCCCGCTTTTGTCCCGTAAGATGGAACAAGAAATATATTTTAAAAAATATACATTTAAAACACTTATACTGAAACATTACTTTGATGTGTTTGAATGCAAAGAATTGAACGAACAACAAAAGCATGATTAAAAAGTAATTTTATCACGTTTATAGCGAATTTTTACATTTTCTTGAAAAAGTCGATTTTCCGGGTCCAGCCCACGACAAAGCCAAATATCTTCCGATCTGTACGTATATCAAACAAGTTGTGAAAATGAAAATTAAAGCTAGGAACATTCTCTACAAAACTAAAAAAAAAACACATTCCTAGGATAAACCATTCAAATTTTATAGCGGAAAAATCACGATTTTTTTTAAGAAAAATAGCTGTTTTTCAATACTTTAGGGCTGATGAGGCAGGTCTTAGCGTTATCCGATCGAGCTGAAACTTTGACAATCTCATTTTTACATCAATTGGCAACTTTCTGGGGGTTGCCGTCGAAGATACGACGAAAAATAATTCCCCCTATGTCTTGCGACCACCCTATTCTATAGTTTTAAAATGAATAGTCCAAAGAGGTGCACCAGTATCTTTTATACACTGGAGATCCGCCGCTACCGTCTCCGGAGTGAGCTGAATCCCACTGGTTGAAACTTAAGCTTCCTCTAGGGCTGAACATTCATCAACTAAAGAGCGTGTTTTTTTGAATGTAGCTTAAATGTGCACTGCGTGCGCCGTCTTTTATACTGGAAAATTGGCGGTCTGGCGCATGCGCAGTGAGTCGTTATCGGTTATTTTGTATTTTGCTCACTTATTATATTATAATTAGTCTTGCGCTTTTGTCGGTACTTATATTTAATTATTCTTAATGTCCCTATAGTAATTGCTTCTCTAATATTTGTTTAGTTTATAATTTATGTATAAGCGTATGTGCAATGTTTGTGCGCGGTAACACAGGTTGGCTCCGCGGTAATGTAGTACAGTTCTATTTTATCGACGGTCGATAACGCTGGGTTTGAGTCCCCGTGGGATGTTACACTGACTTTGAAGTTCCGATGTAAATATTATCCGGACGGAATAGAGTTCTTTGCCCTATCAGACCAAGTATTCCTTTAGACTCCTTCAAAACTATGTATAGTGGTGAAAGAAGACGTCCGCTTGCTGATATAATAGGTATTATAGTGTAGCTATGTGTTGTAGAAGATAACGATTGAATGTCGCTTCTACTGTTTTCACGCCTGTAACGTACCGCTACCTACCACCATAAATTTTTCCTTTTGTTTCCATATATATATTGTCAATTTCGTTTATATTATACCTAGGTTAGTATACCACGCACGCGAGAGCGTATTCAAACAGCGCGCGAATGAAACTAGTGACGGGCAACGCATGCGTTTAGCCGCCTATTCAAATAGTGAACACAGTGGCGCCAGTGAACCAAGCGCGCGTGCGCAGACCGCACGATCAACCGGACGCCGAATAAACCGTGTGTAGTGCGCGAGTGGCGCGAACCGGATGTTAATTCTAATTGGTGCGCGAGATCGCACAGCGAGTGATTGGTGCGGGTCAAGTATCACAAACTGGTATAAATAGAGGCCCGCCAGCAGCAAAGAGCAGACTTGGTTCTGCTACCGAACCAACACCGAGGTCGCTTTCACTAGCCCCTCAGTCTAACATAAGTTTATCTAAAATCATCGTCCTGACTTCCAAACTTCAACCTGCATCCGAGGTCGCTTTAACTAGCCTCTCAACATCCATACGAGGTCGCCTTAACTAGCCCCTCAACATCCATACGAGGTCGCTTTAACTAGCCCCTTAATCCTTCTAAGGTCGCTTTAACTAGCCCCTACACCTCATCCTGTAAAGCGTGGTGCCAGCTAATAGGCACCAGAAAACTCACTATCAATCCGAAGGAAGGAAGCCACTGAATCCAACTACCATCCGGGGACGCCCTAACAGGCTACCTGGCTACCATCTGAGATCGCTTTCACTAGCACTCAGCTACCATCCTAGAAAGCGTGGGCAAGCTGATAGGCAACTGGAAGCCACTACAAATCGAAGAGAAGGAATCCTCTCGATCTCTCAACTTAAACATACCAAATAGACCAAGCGTCTTTTCTAGTCTCGCAATCCGACTTAGCGTCGAGATCTTATGTTAAACTAAACGATCTAGAATCGAATCTTAATATTAATTAGCGTAATATTCTTTATTATCGACTTAGCGTCAAAATCATCCTTTATTACCGACCGTGCGTTGAAACCTAAATCACAGCAATATTCTTTAAATACCGACCGATACGTCGTACGCAATTTCTTTACCTTAATTATATTACTAAATCTCACGACTCCGTGTCGTATTATATGTTCAATTTCGACCTAGCGTCAAAACCATTTTTTGAATAAATCTATATTGTTACCTAACGTAAAAAGAAGGACTCTAGTTTCGTGAAATTCATTTCTTTGTCGCACGCCACCCGAACCAATCCCACAATTCCACGGGTAAACCGCTCTACTTGTGGAATCTCCTGTAACTAACGGCAACGTCTCGTTCGAGAACGTTACAGGACAGAAATTCTGGCGACAGCGGTGGGATATAAATTGCTTTGAAACCGCAAAACGTGTGGCAAAGGAGAAAATCTCTCCTAGCGAAGAACAAGACTCCTTCTTTCTTTCTAAGTCAGGCGCGTTAAAAGAAGCAAAATCATGCCTACCGACGGAACAGGCTCCAACACCCCTCAGGTGAACGCAGTTATAGAGGAATTACAACGCCTACAATTAAGTCAGGATAATGCACGTCAACCGCATACTAGAATTCGCGATGCCGCCGACACGGTTCCGGCTTTCGACGGGCGAAACATTACTATACATCAATTTACAAAATGCTGTAGGAACGCGAAAAATATGATCGCGCCGAACGCCGAATACGGTTTAGTACAATTAATCAAATGTAAGTTATCCGGGCAAGCCTCTCGAGTCATACTTAACGGCGATTATAATACTATAGAAGAAGTAATTAAGGTCCTCAGCTCTCGTTTCGCACCACTACATTCTTCAATCCAATTATATGGAGAAATGTCGAAAATCGCTCAGTTACCGAATGAAGCCACTGTAGATTATAGCAGTCGAATCTCCGGGATTCTCCTTCAATTAAGACACTGTAATGAAATAGAGGTTCCCTTACACGTCGCACAATACAATCAATCCGCGGAAACAAATTCAATTAAAGCATTTTTAACGGGGTTAAAACCAGAAATCTACGCACGAATGCGAACCGTCGAATTCGCCGATCTCGATACCGCCATTAGCGCCGCTATTAAAGCCGAGGCCGAATGTCAGGAAAATATAATGAGAAATAAATTCGCTGAAGGACTATCGCACTCCGCACAGTGCACAAATTGTTTCGGGTATGGACACTCAGCAAATAATTGTAGCAGTAAATTCTCCGTAGGACAAATAGCACAAATTAGTTGCCAATCAAAGTATTGCGATCATTGTCGAAAAATAGGACACACAGTTCAGGAATGCCGTAAGAAAAACTCCGCGCCGCGATCAACACCGTATAATTCCGGGTCAAGGCCGTCATCATACAACACTGGGTCACGAACGACGTCGCGTAATCCCGCGTCGCGTCAAACACAAGTCGAATGCCGATACTGCAAGAATAGGGGACACACCATTGAGGAATGTCGAAAGAAAATGTATAACAACAATCGAAGGTCCGCAGAATCTACAAATCCCGAACAGCCAACATCCAATTCTTCCCAAAATCCTGTACGCAGTCAAGCCGTGGTAAAATTACGACCAATAGAAATGTGGAGAGCCCCTAGTTTAGCGTTGTCCAGTCCAGAATTTAAACAAGATCAAGTATTAATGATGATCGATACTGGAGCAGATTTGAGCTTAATCAAAGAAGATGCCGTAGACGCCAGGCACACAGATTTATACCGACGTTGTCTATAATCTAAAGGGAATAACAGAGGGTTCTCTTGACACAATGGGGTATATTAAAACAAAAATATTAGACACAATGGCAGAAATTCACGTAGTCAAAACTCTACCTCTCGAACAGAGTGGAATTTTGGGTTCAGATTTTTTCCGAGAAAGCAGAGCCGCTATAGATTACTCTAGGCAAGGGGTCACGATAGGAAACGAATTACTCCCATTTAGAAACGTGGAAATAACAATTCCGGGACGAATGAGATACCAAATACCAATTAAAATTCTAAATCAAAATCTAAAAACTGGATACGTGCCCAAATTAGACGTACACCCCAATATCCTAATGGGTAACGCTAAGGCTTCAAATGACGATGGAATAGGATATCTCTACGCTATTAACACATCTCCCAACGCAATAAAAATCGAAATGCCATCTGTGGAAATAGAACCATACGAGGAAGTAAAATTTGAAGGAGAAATAGCATCTCCAGACCATGTTAAACAAGTACTCAAACTACTTCGTCTTAATCACTTAAATCCGGAAGAAAGGGCAAACATTGAGAACCTAATCAAACAATACGCAGATAGATTCCACCTCCCTGGTAGCGAATTAGAAGCAACAAACGCTGTCTTTCACAGAATAATCACCGAGAACGAGGCACCTGTAAATGTAAAACAGTATCGATATCCCCAAGTCCATAAGCAAGAAATCAACCGACAGATAAACGAACTAATACAAAACAAAATAATCGCGCATTCAACCTCTCCTTACAATTCCCCGTTATTCATCGTAACCAAGAAAGCGGATAGTGAAGGGAATATACGTTGGAGAATCGTAATAGATTTCCGTCGATTAAATGAAAAGACAATAGGCGACGCATACCCCTTACCGAATATAGTAGAAATATTAGATCAACTAGGCAGCGCGAAATATTTCTCAGTATTTGATTTAGCATCAGGATTCCACCAGATACCTATGCATCCAGACGACAAGCACAAAACCGCTTTTTCAACACCCTATGGACATTATGAATTCAATCGAATGCCTTTCGGTCTCAAGAACGCTCCTGCGACATTTCAAAGATTAATGGACCAAGTGCTAACTGGATTACAAGGAATAGAATTATTCGTGTACCTCGACGACATAGTAATCTACGCTAGCTCACTTCAAGAACACACTACTAAATTCATAAGATTAATGAAACGACTAAGAGAAGCCAATTTATCTCTGCAACCAGACAAATGCGAATTTTTAAAAAGAGAAGTGTGCTACCTAGGGCATATTATTAGTGAAGAAGGGGTCAGGCCAGACCCAAAGAAGCTAGAAGCAGTTAAACAGTTCCCTCAACCCAAAACGTCGAAAAATGTAAGAAAATTTTTAGGATTAGCCGGATACTACCGACGATTTATAAGGAATTTTTCTAAAATAGCGAAGCCATTATCCGACCTAACAAGAAAAGATCGCAGATTCGAATGGACAATCAAACAACAAATCGCTTTCGAGACATTACGGGACGCATTATGCGAGGAGCCAATATTACAATATCCAGATTTCGATAAACCTTTTATCATAACTACAGACGCCTCTGGTTATGCAGTAGGCGCGGTTCTAAGTCAAGGAAAAATAGGGAAAGATTTACCAATAGCTTACGCCTCGAGAATATTAAACGATGCCGAAACACGATACGCTCCAACAGAACGCGAACTACTAGCTTTAATATACGCCGTTCAACATTTCCGCACATACGTATACGGAAAACGTTTTTCTTTAGTGATGGACCATAAACCACTAGAATGGCTAGATACTCTAGATAATCCTACCTCCAGACTCATGCGCTGGAAAATAAAATTAGCAGAATACGATTATAAAATCATATACAAGCCCGAGAGATATAACACAAATGCAGATGCCCTCTCGCGGAATCCAGTAAATGCACTCCCGCTACAAGTGGAAGGGAAAAGATCACGTTCCCAAACCGCCACGAGTCCGGGATCACCAAATCCGAACCCGATGAAACAACCAAAGGGAGATGGAACAACCTCCTCATCATCATCCGAATTCAATCCAGACCAAATACAAATGAGAAGAAAATTAAAAAGGAAACACAAAACCTCAACAACTACATCGTCAAACCGACCGGTAGAAAAAAAAAGGGGAATCGCACCAAATGGGGAATCAGAGAAAATGGAGGTATCATCCGATAGCTTTGAAGCAAACAAAAATATTCAGGTGTCAGTAGAGGTTCATCCCTCCCCTGGACAAATCGGTCTTCCACCGTCAGCCCCTAAACCAACCACCCTTAACCATCCTCGCAGTCCACAACGAATGGACATAGAAATAATGGAAAAAGATTGGGATCAAATTATGGAAATAACCGAAAACGAAGAAGTCCAAAAGAATCATACTTATAGAGATCCTCCCAAAATAAACTCCAGTAACAGTAGTAGCAGCAAGACAAATAGCCCACCAATAAGAGGAAAAAGGTACTGCACAAGAGACTCTAGTGGAACACTGACCGGACCAGTATCTCCAATAACGATAAGAAGAGACTCAAATAATAACTTTAAAACATTCACGGGACCATCCCGGCAGCAAATACCATCGCGACGACAGGAACCACCACGACAGCAAATACCATCGCGACGACAGGGACCACCACGACAGCAAATACTGCCACAACAACGAGCATTACCTAGAGTAGCTAACCAAGAACCAATTCGAAGTAGGGTCAAGGAAATTGCAGACCATTTATGGATGAGAAGGGAAACTGCAGGAATATTCATTACAACACATGGGAAACCAGTAGGCAAGGAAAGCACAGAATTCATAACTAAGGAACACATTAAAATTACCTTACCCCTGCCACTCCAGGCAGGAAGTATAATAGATATTCCCAAACCAGAACGGACCATCTTAGGGATGGTAATGCCAGATCCTCCAAACGAAGAAGCCTATCATACCGCAATTAGGAACCTATATAATAAATTAACACAAAATAACATTAACAAAATCTCATTACCCAAAACAGAAATAAATATATCATGAGAAAAATTAAAACAAATGATCACCCTAAGGTTCTTACAAACAAATATCAGCATCACAATCTGCAACGGCACTGTACAGATGCCATCAGAACAAGATCGCCTAATAATAATCAAAGAAAACCACGAGTCACCAGTAGGAGGACATAAAGGGGTAACCAAAACCTACAACAGAATCAGGAACCTGTACCATTGGCCAAACATGAAGAAAGATGTGAGGCAACACATTAAAACATGCATAAGTTGTCAAAAGAAAAAACTAGTGCGAGTTAAAACTAAAGAACCAATGATAATAACAGATACGCCACTAGATGCATTTGACAAAATATCCATGGATATTGTGGGACCATTGCCACTCACAAAATCAGGAAAAACATATATACTCACCATACAGGACAATTTAACAAAATTTTCATTAGCAATACCATTAGTCTCGTTCACAAGTGAAGAAATAGCCCAAGCATTTACCACACACTTCATATGCCAATACGGATGCCCAAAAGCCATTCTAACGGATCAAGGATCTTCATTCATCAGCTCTCTCATGCAAAAGTTCGCAAAGGCTCTTAATATCAAGCAGTACAAAACCTCAGCATTCCATCCACAGTCAAACGGTTCCCTAGAAAGAAGCCATCACGTCTTGATTGAATATTTAAAACATTACATAACCAAAGAAAAACAATGGGACCAGTGGCTACCACAAGCAATGTTCTCTTATAATACAAGTATACATGAGGGCACAAAATACACTCCCTATGAACTAGTATATGGTAAAAAAGCCAGACAACCATCAAGTTTAATACCAAACGACACATTAGCCACATATCCAGACTTTGTAGATAGGTTAGTAACCAAATTGCTCAACATTCGCGAAATGGGACGTCACAACTTAACAAGTTCAAAATTTAGACAAAAATACTATTACGACAAAAAGGTATCCTCAGCTAACTACCACAGAGGCGAACAAGTACTCGTTTTAAAACCCAAAAGAGATAAATTCAGCGACGAATATGATGGGCCTTACACAATACTGGAAATCCTAAATAACAACAATGTAAAGATAGCTGTGGGCCCCCGTCGAACTAAGGTTGTCCACCTGGACAGAATAAAAAAGGCCTATACGCCACCAGACTGCACCGCCCCTAGGGACAACTAACGCAAAGTACTAGCAACTTCGCGGCGTTAGAATTCAAAAGTGGTGGGGGTTACGCAAGAGCCCATTCATCAAAAGTATTTGAAACAAAAGCCACGCATAAAAATCTCTGCAAAAGTAAAAAGACAAGTGGAAAGGTGAAGGAAAACAGACACAGAAGCCGAAAATAGAGCAAATCGTGAAGAAAACTAAGGTAGGAACAGCATAGAGCATATATTAATTAAAAGAATAAATTATAATCAAGTAAAACCTCGCATCATTAGAGTCACGTGGAAAATGCCCGTATTTCATTCACGACTTTTCCGTCCCACGGAATACGACGAAGAGTATTACGGACCCTGGGACGGAGTTCGCCCAGAGGACTATGAAAACATACGGCGGGCTACTAAGATTAATCTGTCTAACTACAAATAAAGAAGTCTACGTAAACACGGACGACATTTTCCGGCGCTATATATGCAGGACCTGTTTCCAAAATTTATCACCAAACCTCCAGGCCCGCTGCGAAGAAGGTTCAAACCACCTCATAATGCTAGGAAGAAACCATGCAAATTTCAGACATTGTTTAATTTGCGTACAGCCAATATTTATTAAAGGCAGGGCAGCTCGCTGCCCCGAGTGTATAGAAGGATATTTCAATATAACAAAATTAAATTGGGACGTAATGAGGCAAGGCATGGCCCTTGACATAATTACTCAATGGTAATCGAATAAATTATATATATTTATACGTAAGCATTCCATTTCCTTTCCACACATACACCTTTTCCCACAGGGTGACATTGCTCCCAAACCTTTAATATAATAAGCGAACAATAATCCTGTACCGAGGTCAACGGAACCGCGACGTAAACAAACCGCGCATTCCTGAACAATAAGAAATAGAGTCGCGTTGTAAATAAAGCAAGACGGAAACTTTTGAAGGAGTCATAAACTCCAGTAAATAATAAACAGAGTAACATTGAAAACAGAAAGAGACAGTAAATTTCGAGGGCATATACAGTCAACAATAGCGATAGATTCAAGCATAATACGACGTAAGGAGAACCATATACTAAGCTCGTCCATTCTGATCCGCGGCAGCGCGCGTGGAAATATATATTTTATTTGGGATAGGTAACGTACCACCCCCAACGACGAGAACAGCGGTCAAAGTAAATAAAGACGCGGGAAAACTCCAAGAAATAGAAGAGGAAGTAGAGCGCCATACCTCTGCACGCGAACCAATAACCCGCGCAGCAAATAGCTAAAACTACATCTCTCGGGACGAGAGAAAAACCGGGCGGCGAGATGTAACGTACCGCTACCTACCACCATAAATTTTTCCTTTTGTTTCCATATATATATTGTCAATTTCGTTTATATTATACCTAGGTTAGTATACCACGCACGCGAGAGCGTATTCAAACAGCGCGCGAATGAAACTAGTGACGGGCAACGCATGCGTTTAGCCGCCTATTCAAATAGTGAACACAGTGGCGCCAGTGAACCAAGCGCGCGTGCGCAGACCGCACGATCAACCGGACGCCGAATAAACCGTGTGTAGTGCGCGAGTGGCGCGAACCGGATGTTAATTCTAATTGGTGCGCGAGATCGCACAGCGAGTGATTGGTGCGGGTCAAGTATCACAAACTGGTATAAATAGAGGCCCGCCAGCAGCAAAGAGCAGACTTGGTTCTGCCACCGAACCAACACCGAGGTCGCTTTCACTAGCCCCTCAGTCTAACATAAGTTTATCTAAAATCATCGTCCTGACTTCCAAACTTCAACCTGCATCCGAGGTCGCTTTAACTAGCCTCTCAACATCCATACGAGGTCGCTTTAACTAGCCCCTCAACATCCATACGAGGTCGCTTTAACTAGCCCCTTAATCCTTCTAAGGTCGCTTTAACTAGCCCCTACACCTCATCCTGTAAAGCGTGGTGCCAGCTAATAGGCACCAGAAAACTCACTATCAATCCGAAGGAAGGAAGCCACTGAATCCAACTACCATCCGGGGACGCCCTAACAGGCTACCTGGCTACCATCTGAGATCGCTTTCACTAGCACTCAGCTACCATCCTAGAAAGCGTGGGCAAGCTGATAGGCAACTGGAAGCCACTACAAATCGAAGAGAAGGAATCCTCTCGATCTCTCAACTTAAACATACCAAATAGACCAAGCGTCTTTTCTAGTCTCGCAATCCGACTTAGCGTCGAGATCTTATGTTAAACTAAACGATCTAGAATCGAATCTTAATATTAATTAGCGTAATATTCTTTATTATCGACTTAGCGTCAAAATCATCCTTTATTACCGACCGTGCGTTGAAACCTAAATCACAGCAATATTCTTTAAATACCGACCGATACGTCGTACGCAATTTCTTTACCTTAATTATATTACTAAATCTCACGACTCCGTGTCGTATTATATGTTCAATTTCGACCTAGCGTCAAAACCATTTTTTGAATAAATCTATATTGTTACCTAACGTAAAAAGAAGGACTCTAGTTTCGTGAAATTCATTTCTTTGTCGCACGCCACCCGAACCAATCCCACAATTCCACGGGTAAACCGCTCTACTTGTGGAATCTCCTGTAACTAACGGCAACGTCTCGTTCGAGAACGTTACACGCCTAATTTCGCCAATGTTCGCTCAGAATGTATTTCAAGGTTGAAACCACTCTCGTCTGCATTATAAATTTCTTCAACTCCGACAGCTGGGATGTTAGATTTTACGCGAGAAACAACCGATTCTGCGATATTTTTGATGTTGTCAATATTTTCAAACGTAAATTGCGTCCTGAATGTTGTTATTTTGCGGGACACAATTCTATGTGCAGTCTTAAAGTTCCAAATCCACCATTTACTTGCCACGAATTGGGGTAGGTCCATCTGGTTTTTTGCCTCCGAGGCCCACAATCTTAAATTCATGTCATGACTAATAGATCTTCTGTCACAAGCTTCTTCAAACTTTTGCATTACATATTCCGCAATAAATGCAAATTTATCTGCAATTCTTCCACCTCTCTCTACACGTACCTCCCATCTGTATAGCTGCTGCAAAGATTTAACCATGCTATAATTTTTCTGTACACTGGTAAGCGTTCGACCTGCCTTTTTACCGATTTTCCAAGACGTTACAGTTTTTCTCTTATAACTTAAGTCAACTTTTCCACCTTCATTATCAACAGTATATTCTGCAGGTTCAAAACTGTCTTCTTCTTCTGCAGACATAATGTACTCTACAACTTGTGCACCATGTGATTCTGATGAATCATGTTTAATTAATGGTAGGGAATGTATGTTTTGAAACTTTTTTTATAATGTCACGAATTTCATTGTGCACTTCCATTTCTACTGAGTTCATAGGTGTCTGTGTCATACTTGTGACGTCCCACTATTTTTCGCGCGGTATTAATTCAAGTCTCCCCGATAAATCACTCCACAACTTCGCCAAAAATCCCTAAACCTCAACTCTTACCCTTTTCCCCACCCATCGGGCCATTTAGACGATGTACGTTAGCGGTCCCCAGCTCGAGATGGTCAACTACGAAATCCCCTCCCCCTCTTCGCCCCTATGAGGCACGATCTCCTCCCTCACATTTAAATCTAAACAAGTCCCTCGTCCCAAAAATCCTCTTAACTGGAGACCACGTCTCACCCCCTCTCTACGACCTATCAAATACAAGCCACCCTCACCCCTTCCAATCAAAACACCCAAAATCCATCCAATGGGTTGAGTACCCCTTTTCGAAAGCCCCAAATAAAAACCCCGGAAGTCCTATTGCGACGCATATTTCGCGCATGAATCATCGACACATTCTAATTATAGACCACATATTTCGAACATGAGTCATGATGTATACCGTGCATTCCCCTCATACCGGATATTCCTGCGAACCATATAAATACGAAGGCCCCAGAGGCCGGAACATTCTTCTACGCAAACTCTTAAGAACGTGTAAGTAACTCTAAAACCAGTGTTAACAATTACATATTTTCGAAAGTGTTCCACGGACTACCCATCTACGACACCTACTGTAAGCGATTATCCCCCCAAAAAACTTCAAAAAAGTAAAAAAATTACGCCAAGTACATGAAAAATCAAATAAATCACAAAAAATAGAAGGTAATAATTACAAAATAAAAAAAGATGTGAAATCAGAATGAGCTGCCAGTACATAAAGATGCTTTCCAACTGCGCTTTAGATGACAACTACATATGCACAGCTAAAATTCCATTACTCATAATGGCTATATATACAAAGAAAAAATGTATTAAATAATATTAAGCAGATATATTTTTACGCAAATAAATATTTTAATACGAATAAATATTTTATTTAAAATACTTGGCGCTGCGCCCCGAATTGGTGTTGCTAAACTGAATAAACATGTATAAATTGCATCCATCTTTTTCTTTCATGTGAGTGCGTTCGTAACTGTGTGTGTGCGTGTGCATATGCTACGTATTATATTAGAATTAAATATATGTAGAATAAATCTGACTGCGTTTCTAATATGTGTATGTGTATGTATATGTTTATGTATTTTAGATTGTAAGGGAGTAATTGTAAATTATTAATACTAATTGTAAGACAATTAACATTTTTTCGGTTGCGCAGCGCCAAGTATTTTGAATAAAATATTTATTCGTATTAAAATATTTATTTACGTAAAAATATATCTGCTTAATATTATTTAATACACTTTTTCTTTGTATATATAGCCATTATGAGTAATGGAATTTTAGCTGTGCATATGAAGTTGTCATCTAAAGCGCAGTTGGAAAGCATCTTTATGTACTGTCCGGTCTTCATACTGATTTCACATCTTTTTTTATTTTGTAATTATCACCTTCTATTTTTTGTGATTTATTTGATTTTTCATGTACTTGGCGTAATTGTTTTACTTTTTTGAAGTTTTTTGGGGGGATCTCACTTCTTTTTTCAAAGATTAATTGTACTATTATTTGCAAATTCATATTCATACACACGTATTAATCGTTTATTTATCCTGAATGCATGGCAAATCTTCCAGACGATTAGATCGAAACATTTGAAAAAATGTGATTTTATTTTTTTCTTATAATGACCTCATATTTTAATTTGTTGTTTATATTATTTATTATATTTATTAAGTTGATTCCCACACAGCACACAACAAGGGTGTAAGGGTGCAAGGGTAAAGGGTGCAAGGGTAAAGGGTGCAAGGGTAAAGGGTGCGAGGGTAAAGGGTGCGAGGGTAGAGGGTGCGAGGGTAGAGGGTGCGAGGGTAGAGGGTGCGAGGGTAGAGGGTGCGAGGGTAGAGGGTGCGAGGGTAGAGGGTGCGAGGGTAGAGGGTGCGAGGGTAGAGGGTGCGAGGGTAGAGGGTGCGAGGGTAGAGGGTGCGAGGGTAGAGGGTGCGAGGGTAGAGGGTGCGAGGGTAGAGGGTGCGAGGGTAGAGGGTGCGAGGGTAGAGGGTGCGAGGGTAGAGGGTGCGAGGGTAGAGGGTGCGAGGGTAGAGGGTGCGAGGGTAGAGGGTGCGAGGGTAGAGGGTGCGAGGGTAGAGGGTGCGAGGGTAGAGGGTGCGAGGGTAGAGGGTGCGAGGGTAGAGGGTGCGAGGGTAGAGGGTGCGAGGGTAGAGGGTGCGAGGGTAGAGGGTGCGAGGGTAAATGGTAAAAGGTGTAACGGTATATAAAGGTAAAAGGGTATAAGGGTATACGGGTATATAAGGGTGTAAGGGCATAAGGATGTAAGGATATAAGGGTATATAAGAGTGTAAGGGTATATAAGGGTGTAAAGTTATAAAGGTATAGAAGGGTGTTGTTTGAGTGTCACTGATTATGATTGGAAGGATTCTTAGACAGGTTGGTGGAAATAATTTGCACTGAATATAGCGTGAGAACACTTGTCAGGATTTATTAAAAATGCACGCGTGGTGAGTGTGTGAGTGTCCTTGAGTGTCGTACAGAGAACTGTATTAAAACTGCTGTGCTGAGTGCTTGAGGGTGAGTTTAAATGAGGCCTCGTGGCTTGCCACGAGGCGTCCGAACAATTATACTAATTGTTTGGAACGTGAGTGTTCTTGTGTGATTTCGAATCACTGAGTTTAACCGTAAGTGTGAGTTTTCAATTGTGAGTGATGTGTGAGTGCGAGAACGAGAACTGATTTCGTGAATTGAGAGTGACGCGTTTTCACGACCGTTGCCATCAATGTCGAAAGCGATATTGCCAACAATGGCTGACTTACGTTCGCGTTTCTTCTCCGTTCTCTTGGATCGTCGATGTGGCGCGCTGATTGGCTCATCGATCGTCGCTGATTGGTCGATCGATGGGAGCTGGTTCTCGGCTCGCTCATCGACCAGCGTCGCTGCATCGCGGTCTGCGAGGTGCTGCGGTGAGTGTGAGTGTGGCGGAAATTGGAACTATTGCATTCCCAAACAGGTGTATATATAAGAGTATAAGGGTGTAAGGGAATATATATGAATATAAGGGTATAAGGGTATAACGGTATATAAGGGTGGAAGGGTATAAGGGTAGGTATATAAGAGTATAAGGGTATATATGATATATACTCTGCGGAATGATCCCGAGAGTCGACGAACAAAACATGTGTGCGAAACTGATAGGTGTGTGTGTATACGTATTATGTCGACGACGACAAATTTTCGACTGAAGAAGAAAAATTTTCTCTTACCATTTCTGACAATTTCATGAGACGATATTACGATATCTCTAGCATGCGTGGACCGATTTTTTCGGAATTGGTCTTATTCGAAAGCTTATATGCGGTTTA
Organism: Andrena camellia; assembly: GCA_029448645.1. Taxonomy (NCBI): domain Eukaryota; kingdom Metazoa; phylum Arthropoda; class Insecta; order Hymenoptera; family Andrenidae; genus Andrena; species Andrena camellia. The sequence continues at coordinate 30,435,778 of CM055679.1, forward strand.
CATAAGAAAAATGCCTTTAAATTTAAAAAATATTACAGGGGTGATGAGATATTATTGAAATAAGTTTCAGAATAGCCTGGCGACGAGTAAAGGATAAGCAGTAGCGACAGTCGACATATATCGGTAGCGACAGTCGACATATATATGCAGGGTCTCGGAACATGGATAAACGGCAGGGGCAGTCGATCGACATTTATACAGTCTGTTTTATACAGGGTATCTTTCATGTATACAGTGTGTCTTTCCTGTACTTGGCGTCGAGACGCTACCGCGTCTCTAGATTATTAACTATCGTACCAGTGCATATCTTCCTCATTCATATTATTTCGTATTGCTTACACCTTTCGTATTTCACATTATTGCTTATTATTTTATATTATTATTTTTGATAGTGCTTAGTGCTTTATATTGACTCTACTGTCAAAGACACATCACTTTGTATGGACTATTAATTGCTAATGTTCATTTCTTTATATTATTATTATTGCTAATGCTAATAACCTTGTATTATTATTATTTGCTTATTGCATATCGCATTTCATATTACTGCCTATTGATAATACTTATGTATCTCATGCTCATACACATATATTGCTAGTGATCATCGTTATATAAATGTTTATGTGCTAATGCTTAATGTCTAACGCAACATTATATTAACCAACCGCTATCGCATCAACAGCGCATGGCTTATGCTTATGCTTTAACTCGAATAAACGCTCTTATTCTAAATAACGTTTCAGATTATTGTATCGATCCTTCGGTTGCGGAACCTCCAGATCATAACAAGCTATTGCAACAGCTGATCTCGGTTCGCGAACGCCGGGAGTTTTTAGAGTGTTTACAAGGCTTACTTTCGCATAGGTCTTGCACGACCATACGGCTAGACGTATTTCACGGAATATTACGGGCGGCTTCTTATAATAATGCAACAGTAAATCCAATTATCAAGCCTTAAATAGAAACCACAAGTGATGTAACGGGTGTCACCCTGGTGCGCGATTCTTACTCAAACCTTCCCTTGTCGCTCAGTGCTACGAATCTGTCATTCGCGCCTGAATCCTACTCACCCTCAGAGCTACAAATTTGGCATTCGCGCCTGAATTCCTATTCACCCTCAATGCTACGAATCTGGCATTCGCACCTGAATTCCTATTCACCCTCAGTGCCACGAATCTGGCATTCGCGCCTGAATCCTACTCACCCTCAGTGCTACGAAGCTGGCCTTCGCGCCTGAATCCCTACTCACCTTCAGTGCTACGAAGCTGGCCTTCGCGCCTGAAATTCATACTCTCCAAGTGCTACGAAGCTCGCCTTCGTGCCTAACCATTCCCCTACAACCCCACAATGTCATTGTCCTAAAGACCTCCACCCGGGACGTGACAATTGCAAGTATGCAATTTGAAACGTAGTGGCTAACATGTTTATTACGTTAGCAACATTAATCGATTGCATTTTAAAGAAAAGTCTTTCCAACAATGATGACTCACTTTTTTCAATTGGAAGGTAACTGACTGCTGCCAAAAATGTAACTGCCTTAAGCTGCATCCTCTGGAATATTTATATCAATCAAAAGACGCGAGAGCATAATCATGTTTACCGAAAAGTGGATGTGGCACAAAAATCTTATCAGTTAAGGTCGGATTTCCTATATGCGTTCGTCCGGCCGCAATGGCCGGCGGCGGTTCCACTAGCGCAAGGGAGAAACAGATGCATACTTCTCCATTGCACTAGTGGGACCGCTGCCGGTCGCTACGGCCGAACGCATATAGGAAATCCGACCTTTACAATTAAAATGATGCAAAGTCTTTGTAAATCTTCACGCATTACTTATTTATTTATTGTGTGGTTTCCAAAATAGCCTAATAAGATTCCACTTGAAGTAATGCATGTTCGAATGTGCTGATATCATAATGATTCATGCACGTCATTGATTAGTTTTAATGAGTTTTACCTTTGATGCAATTTTAGGTATGTACTGCGTTGCTTAAATAATTGAAAAGTATATAAACTTTATATAACTAATAATTTAAATATGGGTTTAAGAAAGCATTTTATTAATGGAAACTGCTAAAATGGACTTCAAATTTGGTAATGGAGGTTTTATTTATTTGCAAAAAAATGATAACATATAAACTATTTATATATATGAAAAGAGATTATCCAGAGGTATTTCAGCATATATTTAAAAAATACAAAAACTTAATTTTAAGGGTTAGCGGTGGGGGTAACTTGAAAAATATGGTTTTTTCGAAAATTAGTTTTACGCGGTTTTGTAGATATAAAAAAGGATGCAATTTCTGTTTAATCTTCTTTTCGATATCTCTCACCGTTCTCGAGATATTCCACGGAACAGAAAATTCTGCATTATTTCAAGGGGTGATTTCACCCCCAAAAATTGTATTATGGCACCAACAAAAAATAGGGTTGCGTTACGGTTGAACTACTCTACCTGCACACCGAGTTTCATAATTTTCTAAATTTTCGGGTTATTAAACTTCCCTTGTGAGCCTGATTTTGGTGTAGCGGTTGCTTACTCTTCAAATTGTCTAAGATGCACTTTAATGTAAGCACTTGATCATTTTTGCGACGTAACTGTTGTCGCATATCTCGTATTTTACTTTCAAATTTGGCTTCCAAAAATTTTATTCTTTTCCGTAACCTGCATTTTTCTGGAGAATTGTAAAGTAACACATGTGATACCATGGTCCCCTTTGCCTTCTTTCAATGTTGAAGCTTGTAGTGATGCCGGGCACCCATTAGATGATGTTTTACGTGTCCTTTTACTACCGCCCACGCGAGCTCAATTAGGTTCAAGTCGCAATGGTAAGGCGGTAATCGGAGAATAGTTTCCCCGATGTCTTTGTGAATTCATCGACCACATATTTATTGTAATTCGGCTTAATTCTGCGTACCTCGTCCATTAAGCCTTACTTCAGTGCTGTATCTGGCATTTGTATTCCCTTGCTGGTAAGCCATTCTCTTATGTGCGATTTGGTCCAACTCTGTACGGGGCAGCGCTCCTGTTTCGCAGAATGGTATCGCGCGTTATCCATCACAATAACGGCGTTTGGTTTTAAATGTGGTACAGTGCGCTGCAACCACACGAAAAAATTTGCCGCATTCATCACACCATGGAAATGACCGCTCTTGGTTTTTGACTCAAAACACCGTGGGTCATTTTCAACAAAACCGTCCTCGGATCCGATATGGAGTACGATGAGGCGCTTTCGTTTCGAAGTCGAAGTTGGTGCGCCAATCTTAAGGCCCCTTCCTCTGGCGTTCGATACCGAAGCTATGCTGTTGTCCACCTACACTCGCTTTCGTGTGTCGCCCGCCACCTTCCCTTTCTTATTTTTCTGGATTGGGGAAAGCGCGATAATATCCATCTTCGCCTATCTGTTTAAATAAACTACCACTCAATAGTCGAAAAAGAGATGAACAGAGAAAATCCGAGAAAAAATCGAAACACGCGGTATATACAAAAGTGGCGCCACAGCAATGCTTTCGGCGCAGAACAGATGCGCGGCCGAAGGAGCGTTGGTGAGGGTATAGCCAATAGTGGTTTATTCCGGCACCAATGAGCGCCAATATGCGCAGAATCGGTCTGAACTCGTTGGTCGGCAGGTTCCTTTTTATGTGAGAGGGAATTTGGTGACGATGTCACCAAATGAGATGGAAGCATGCGTTTCGTCCTGGGTCTGCCGGAGGACTTATCAGTGAGGCTGTCCTGGCAGACCCTGCCTCAGACGCTGGGTGGAGTGTGAGGTACTGGACGGAACGGGCTTATTTACGGAAGGAGGGGTCTGTGACCACTCGTGAGAGAGAGTGCCGGGCGTGAAGCGCCGAGTGACCCTCTGGTGGAGACGGCCACGTCCCCGGAGGCAATCACAGGAGAATACTGTACTAAAGTTTATTTTGCACATCTGATTTTTCATGAATTGCTTTTAATATATTTATACTATTATTTGACTTTGCTTCAAAATTTAAATCAAATAACAATTACAGTGCCTCCTAATTGCACTTGTATTTATTTTCAGCTACTAGTTTGCGCAGGATTTTTAAATTTTGAGAGCAAGGAACAAATACATTAAAGATATTGCTGTATCTATCACTGGTAAAGAGTATCATTTTTGTACCATTGTGCTTTAAAAGTTCTTCCTGTTCATCTAATATTGAAAATTCTATTATAATTTGATTTACTTGATGTTTACAATCATCTAATATTGATTCTGTTAATGAATAAAATTTTTTTGTAATACAATGAAAATACCAATATTTCGTACTATCATGTGAACCTTCTACGATAACTGGTAAAGTGGAAGAATTTTCTATATTTGCAACAACTGCATAAATATTAACATTATATTTTTGTTTTGTTATTTCAATTGATTTTGAAATAAAAGTTTCTAAACTTTTCGAACTATCATAAGCATCAATGGTACGTACATGCAAGTTCCTTGCTGATTATAAGTCATACTTATATATTGACTAATGTTTCTTTACCAGTTAATGAACAAAATTTCGCAGCAATTGAATTCAAATTTGGTACTTTTGCTATGATCATAAGCTTCATTTAATATACGTGTACTTAAATCTGAAGAATTTGGGAAATTATATGCTGGACTGAGAGACTTAATAAAATCTTCAAAACAATTTGATTCCACGCACTTAAAAGTTTTGTTATATGCTATTGAGAAATTAATCAATGTTCTATTAATTATTAACATTTCTTCATCATTCAATGTGTCAGTATGCGATGTATTATTCTGTTTCTTCTTTTAAGTTTTAGTATTTTTAAATCTTTGGTAGAATCTTCAATTCTTTTTGATGTGCCTGTAGTGTTCTTAACGCTCGACATTGTCTGCATTGCATTTCTGATTTTTGAACTTAAATCAGGACTTATACATTCATATAAATAGCCCATCGATGATGCAATAGCGCCGAGGGAGAGAGAGAGAGAGAGAGGGAGAGGGAGTGAGAGAGAGAGGGAGAGAGGGGGGGAGGGAGAGAGATATCTTTTATTTTTCTCGAAAACATGCCGGTTCTTTTCTTGTTGAACAAACTGTAGTTTCTCCCAGTATTCAATTTTTTTCTTTCTCCATAGTGTGGGGAAATCATATCCTAATAACCTCTTCATCTTCATTTTCTTCATATCTAGTTCTGTTGTTTCCATACTTATCAAACATCGCTTCCTTTCTAACCACCTCTTCTGCTGGCCGGTATGTAGTATTTTTAAGTGTCATTATTTCTTTAATTTTTGCCTTTCTTTGAAACAGTAGGCATTGCCTTGCTATGCTCATATGATTTCCCTTACATTTTATGCACCTTGGGTTTTCAGTACACTTCCCATGGAAGGGACCAGTGCAAATAAAGCAGGGGTGTCGAACTTTCCTACTCCGAGAGCCGCACGAGTCGGGCCCCCGGTCAGCCGGTTCCCCCACTTATTTTTCTCCAGGCGTTACACGAGACCCGGCAGGGAGAGAGTGCAGCACCCGGAGGAGAAAGTCATCAGAGTGAAGTAGGTGTGGTGGAGGCCATTCTCCTTCGGCTCCACGGAGCAGGCGAAGAGGGGAAGGAGCCACTGCGGCTCGCGAGCCGCTAGTTCGACACCCCTGAAATAAAGCATCTGCGTTCAGATGCTTTGCATGCATCCTGGACGTGTCCGAATCTTAAGCATCTGTAACATTGCTTAACAGATTCTGTATACGGTTTGACGTTTAGCCATACATAAAGGGAACTTGGATATGCGTTAAAGGCACTCTGCTCGACTTCGTGTTTGATGTCCTTTTAACAGGCGAGCGATGGTGCGCTCTGCCTGCTTCAAAGTTAGCGTTCATTAGCTGGACGTTGATCACTGGTGTGCGTCAATGTTGCAGCAGAACGAGGAACACGAGGTCAAATATGTTATAAAAATTGATTGAATAAATAAAAAGATTAAGATAATAAAAATAATTAATTAATAAAAATAATAATATATATATATATATATATATATATATATATATATATATATATACATATAGTGGCGGACATATACTTATGAACATAGTCATTTTCAATATTTTATTACGTTTTACAATCAAACAGACATAGTTCATGTATTTATATTAGAATTATAAATAACACAATTTATGTTGTATGGATACATATAATATATTTTATTTCAAATTGATAGCAAATGCATCATAATAAAAGGACAACATTTCTTGTTACAGATTTCAGCGACACATACTTATGAACACAATTGTCCAACAAGATTTTCTTAGTTTCTAATCATTTTTAAAGATCTAAATCAGGCTTGGGAATTAAGTGAACTTCGCGGCCGATTTTCAGAGGCAACGCCTTCTTTCTCCCGCCGCGCGTCTTGGTCCCCGCGGCGGCCCAGCAGCTTGGAGCGCCTCAGGCCGGTACCACGTGAACCGCGCGTGGCGTATTAGAGCGACATTGTTTCAATAGGTTTGCACATCGTCTCAGACAGTACGATTGTCAATGCGTTTTTGTTTTGTCAACGCGCCACGCGCGGTTCATATGGTACGGGCCTGAGGCGCTCCAAGCTGCGAGCTATTTATTGTGATACGAGCTACTATTGTGATACGTTGCGAGCATCGTCTATCATCGAATCCAAACCTAACGCTAATAATTCACAATTTAACAAAGAATGCGGTTCGAAGTATTCGCTTTCTGAAATAAGTTTTTCATAGTCCGTGGTCGATGTCGTAGCAATGCGTATAATGGCGACAAAGGACGCGCATTTGCTGTTTACGGAGTTTAGAATTTCTGACAACCACGAGAACGTATGATCGATGTAGCGATCGTATTTGAACATTTGGCGTATCGTAGCTTCGGACATGTATATGATGGAACTGCCATCCGATATTTTGGTAATTTGTTGACTGCTGATTCGTGTGAAGTCGATACGTAAATGATCAACGATGATAGGGTCTTGATGCGATGGAGTTGTGTCGTTACGGAAATGTTGAAGTATCTCCGGTTCTTGCTGCAGCAGAAGTTTCCACGTAGACATGGGGAAACAAAGTTCGTTGGATTTGCTATCGACTGTCGCCATTTCAACGCGACACGAATCCCGATCGATACGAATTCCAATCGCGATGCGTTTGTATGTGGTCAATGTCAATGGATAATCACGTCCCATGTTTCGTATGACGGCTTTCTTGAGCGATGTTGTAGATTTATTGCTGTAAGAAACACACGCACAGAGTTGATGATGCGAATGGATTCGTGGAAATCGAAAAGTATGCCGACGTATATGTACCTTATATTCGGACGACGCTGTTTAGCAGGAAAATCCGTATCGTTGCAGCGGTGAGGTGGTTCTCAACCATGTAGGAAGCGTCGTTGAAATGTCGGTTAAACATTTTGAATACATACTACAGCTAAGTCTGCGCGGTGTAATGTGGTCTGCAAAACCGATCGGTACCTCTTGTATAGTGACTTGCAATCACATATGTACAGTATGTTGGTGGGGGTTGTAGCCCCATCGTCGTTGCAATAGAAGGAGACGGAGTAGGAGGAAGAACTGGAGGAGGAGTGTTAAAATAAAATCCTTAACATATTTTCATAAAAAATATTGCGTTTATTTATGCATTAAATGTCCATAAAATATGTAAGATATAAGGAATATACTATATATAATATAGAAGATGAAAAAAAGTGTAGCGTTAGATTCCACAGTGCATATACTTCCAAATTTTCTGAACGTTTTCCGTTGTGCACACACAACTGACACCATTGTGGAAAGCGCATCGTACAGTGTTCTTTGCAGGCATTGATTTCAGGTTAGGAACAACCGTGGCAGGAGGTACGATTCCACAATAATCATCATCAACGTCGGAGCAGTCGTTGTCCTCGTCGGTGTCATTGTCATCATCGTCGTCGTCATAGTCGTTCTTCTTCTTCTCGTACATCTCAACGATATCTACGATGCGTATGTCTTTTCGTAGGAGTAGTTGTAGTAACCAAGCCCTTTTCTCCGCTCCCTTCATGAACACCGCGTCGACGGTTGCGAGCTCGCGGGTGAGCATTTCTGGAAGCCTGCGGTACGGCACCCAGCCGTCGGACCAGCGAAGCCCGTGATGATGCGTCGTGAGCCAGTTGGCTTGACGCTTCTCGAACGATGACAGGCGAGCGTAGGAGTACGGTGGTTCGAAAAGTCAATGACAGATCGTCGTTTCTGTGTCGCGATTGTTTGCGAGAATCGCAATTTCCTTAGCAACGAATGTATTACGTTCGGTCTTAAAGTCTTGTAGGTCGACCACGACGGATAACATTATTAGGCAGTAGTATGTAGCAGCGACGGTGTCAAAATAGCGACTTGCGTTTTTGCGATCATCATCGTCCTAGTAGTTGTCGTCGTTTGCATCACGTGATTTCCCTCACCACGTTCGTCAAAGGACTGTATTGGACTATACGATCGTGTATAAGTAAGCAATATGCGGTTGTATTAGCAGGTACGTTATCTCTACACTCGAAATCGATTCGAACGTCTACCGTTGCGCTCTTCACGGACTCGTTCTGTAGAGAGCAATCTATGATCCCGATAGGGGCGCATCGCAAGAAATCGAACGTGTTCAGCAACGGTTCGCCGTGACCGTAGTACGAGGGTTTAAATTTCGCGTACATATCGTACAGGAGCGCGTATTTAGATTTAGCGAAATCAAGGTTCATGTCGTCGTACGGATACGTCTCGGAATTCAGGTGCAGTCGCACGTTTACGAGATTGTTCGGGTCGAAGTTGCTCGCGCTTCTGAAGGGATTATTCGTTCGATCGGTTTGCGTAGCGAATATCACGTATCGCGGTTTCTCGATCTGCGACGAGGCTTTCACGGTCCACGTGTGTTTGGTAGTCGTTTGCAGCAACGGATACTCTTGCAGTTCCCACGATCGGAAACTCATCGCGATCGGTCGATCACTTTGCAGGAAACGTAGCATCGACAGTTTTTGAGTGTCTTCTAGCACGACGTGTGGCATACGCCATTGTATCTTGGTGATCGAGAGTTTCGGTATTATCGCGGAGTTTAGGGTGGTCGCGTATATCGCGTTCGTATCGACTCGCGCGCGAATCAGTATCAACTCGTGTCGCGCGTTCAACACGATACGCTTGTAATCTTCGCAGAATCCTAGTAACGCGTTCATGGGCATGCAGAAATTGAACGCCGCGCTATTAAAAATGTCTTTATCGTGTGCGATGGTATGGTCCCAACCGGCGTTCATTAGCGCTTTGCTCCTCTCAACAGAAAATGACGCGTAATGTTTCAGCGTGGTAGTGATTCCCGGATTTCTGCAACGATCGATCTCCACTCCATCCAGTTGGTATCGAACCTCGTCGAACATGAACGCGACGCAGTTGTTGTCCGGGAAAACTCTCGCAGCGGCTTTCACGTCCGCGGCAGTCGTCGGGGCGGTCATCAAAGAGACACGTCCTGCGACGTAGAGATAACTTTCACACGGGAGCGTGTACAGATCTTGTTGCTGAATGGGTATTCGTATCTCATCGTTATTGTCATACGTCGTGTTGGCATACGGATTTTAACCGTGCACCTCGATCTTCGTGATACGATCGTCGAAATTCGACATACTCGTCACGTCCAGTATGTTAGACATTGTGTTAGACGTGTATGTATGTAAGTGATATGTTAGTATGTTACGACGAATCCCAGGGATCGTAGGAAACGTGCGTTTCGATGAGTCAACGATTTGCAGCTTCTTCTTCTTTTTCTCTCGTTCCGCTCCCCGTCTTTATTAGTGCACCTGTTGTCGTTGGCTGTGGTTGCAGAGGTGTTTTGTTTTGACGATAATGCGTTGCGGAGATCAGAGGAGCAGTAGCAGCGGCGACGGTGAACGATGAATCGTACGTGTGATCGAACACCAACATGCTATGCACTCACATGTGTTTACGTTATCTTATCGCGCGAACGCCGTTGTACGCGTAAGTGAATCGTTAGGTCCTCTCCGCGAAAATCTGTAGGGCAATCGTATTGATCGACGATGCGTACCGTTAGATCGTGTGTCGCTCGTACAACGATCGGTAGGTAAATGACGTGTCGCGGTATTTCCGATATCTTAAATCCTGGGGGCACGCGAGGAAAAAATTCACGAATCGTCTGTACAGGTTTGTCGTTGCTGTACGCACCGGTAGTGACGTTGCACGTTACTCTGATCACGTTAACGGTTATAATGTTCACGGGTTCGTTGGACTCGTGCCAGATTCTCAGAAGTAAGACACGATTCGGGGAAAATCGTAGCAACGAACCCACATTGTTCGGTTTCGTAAAGTCTACAAAGAACGAGCAGTACAGTTCGCTTTTCATGGTGTTGTCAGCTTGTAGCATTAGTGGATACTTGTCGTCATCATCGTTCTCGTTGTTATCACGTCTTCGAGGATATCACTCGAGTAATCGTTGCTTCAGGTACTTGGCAATAGCGTCTAATTCGTAGAAACCGTGGGCGATGTCGACGATGGAATCGTGGCCGGTGTCATAGTTCACGACGAAGTAGAATTTATCGTAGCTCGAGTCGATGTTCGGTATCGTGTGAAACGTCTCCAAGTCGGCGAGTCCTAGTTCGTACTGCCTGTCGCTCAAATCTATCGGTGGAAAATAATTAACCGTGAGCACGCTGCTTCGAGCTATTAACGTGAGTGTGAGCGACATTGTACTACCACCACTACCACTGTAGGTTACGCTAGTGAGACAGAGAGAGTGAAAGTAACTCGAACGTACGATTGCATGTCAATTTATCTTGAGTACTGTCGAGGCCAAAATTCCAGAGGTTTTTGTCGTAGAAATTGTACTCACAAGTGACCGCAATTCGTCTCGTCGGAACGTTGAAAGCGGTCGTGATTGTACTTGATCGTGGTCATAGTTGTCATTCCCTGTCCGAAATAATCTATCAGTTCCGCGGGCGATCGCAAATTCCCAAAACTGTCGAAATACTGCACGTGCAATTCGCGTTTCGCGTACGCTACCCAATGCGTGCCATCGTCGCTATTCTCGTCAAGATTCGCGGTACAGCATTCGTTTCGTCGTATGCGTGCGGGGAGCGTGTCGCACATAAACACCCCCCGAAAGAACGATACGTTGGTACACTTGCGCTCCAATTGCAGGTTCGTCATAGGTTGTTGTTGTTGTAGCTGTCGTCGCGTTATCGCCGCCGCAATCCCAGTTAATCGGAGTTGTTTTTCCTTGGTCGTCGTCGGCGTCTCAGGTTCATGCCGGCGCACAGTGGGCCTGATTCACTTATGTTGCGCCATTTGGGTCTTTTTTTTAACATAGCGGAATGAAATTTACGCCAAAAAACAGGAAAAAATTAATCCTTTCTAATGATGTATAATTTAATTTTGGGGGATTTATTTATTTGTTTATTTTCCAATTTTTTTTAACTAATTTGTGATAAAAAAAATATGTAATTCTGTTTATTTGGTACCTTATTTAATGCCCTTTTCAGTGGTTTAAATGGAATGTTCGGGAAACATTTCATTTTCAAGTTATAAGGAAAAATCGAATAATAAATGAATGCAAGCAAATATCGCTTTGTTGAAATTAAAGACCAATCTTTTGCGCTAAACATCATCTTCTATTAGTAATTAATGTAAATAATGTATTGAAAAATAATTCTGAATATAGTGAGGAAATTTGCGATATTTTTTCAAATTGACAAGGAATATCTTTCAAGTCCCAACGAGTCCCAACTTCTAACCAATTGGAATATTTTCAGTACACCCTCCTCTACATGATTATGTAAAAACCACATCCTACTTCGTCCTACTTTACAAATTATTACTGTTTAAAGCGCGTCGCGTCCGATATCGGGACTCCGCGAGACACTCAGACACTCTCCTAAGGATTTGTTTAGATTATAGGCACATGTTTATGCTATGGTGCATATAAGCCTTCGCCTAAAATTGTATTTTCACTCTCAATATGTACTATTAAACATAAAAAGTAATTTGACTAATCTTACCATTTCGTGTTATAAGTAACAGGCTGATAGTTGAGTTTCTTGATTTTATTTCAGTATCAGCTCTGCAGCTTCAGGATCTAGTGGTTTAACTTTTTTGTATGATTTGATTCTTAAGGTCGATATGTATGGGTCGGACGTTAATAACAATCTATGAAATATGTCTTCATTTGTAGCAATTCTGGAATATTTTCGAGTATTCTGGGCCCTAAATTTTTTAAAATCTTTTTGTTTTGTTTTTTGCGCCTCTTCTGTTAATTGGCCAGTCGGAAGCAGTGCATGCTTTATTATTTCATCACCATGTATCAATAGCTTATGTACGGAGGCTGGCATATAATACCACCCATAGTCATGGACAAAATATCTTGCTGTAGTCTGGGTGTATTCTTTGAATTTCTCAAGATTTATTTTATGCGGAGAGGAAATACTATGTAGAATGGTATGAAAACGTTTAAAGCTGGGCATTGGAAAAGAATCGCTTTGCATTGTTTCCATCATTAGATGAACCCCATCCTTGTTTCACCATATCAACTAACCAAACCATTTTGTCTTTTAACTTTCGTTGAATCTCCTGCTTTCTCTCATTGTGGAGTTTCTTTCTTTGTTGTGTAGTTGCTGTCCACTTTTTAAACGGCATGTTTGTAGTGGGTTGTAGTGGGCTGTTCTTAATAAATGAACTCACGGTTAACAATAACAATAGGTAAGTATATTTCAGGATTGGTATAGCACGTCTTCTCCACGCTCTCTCTCTCTGCATACGCGACTCGCTCTCGGCTCGACTCGCGAGAGTTGCCACGCTCGCATGACGCTACGGCGCGAGATTCAAACCGCTATAGTTCAGCCATTCTGACCACTGAGATTGCCGTCAATCTCCTTGCGTCCCCCCTTTCGATTACAGGCACTGACCCCTTTCGATTACAGTTAGTTGTCATAGAACCTGTGATAAAAAGTTAGAACGAGTTGTAATCTGAATGCAATAAAAATGTAAATGTATGTATGTTATTTACTTATCTTCATGCTTGCGGAGATGACTGCCTTCCTTTCCTCGCTTCATAGAGCATGCTTTTCAACGTTGTGACATAGCGTCCCAGTGCGAGGAGTCGAACGCACGGTGGCGAGCGCAGGAGCGAGAGAGAGGACGAGCGACCGGCCGACCGCGGCCGATCCCCGCCGAGCAAGACCGAACCACGCCGGCCTCACGACGCAGCACGTCAGCCCGAAACTCGCTCCCCCACCGCGTCGCTAGATCGCGTCGACGTTTTGACAGTTCGAGTGGGGTTACGGAGCTCCACGCTAGAGCCTGTCTGGATGTTGCCCGGCACAAGCAATAGCAAACCTTCCGCGTATCCACCGCCGATCGAACGATCGCCGAACCGCTCTTTCCTAATTCCTGAAGAGACGCCCGAATGCTGCCCGGTCTCTAACCCGTCCTGTGGAAGAGACGCTAGACGTTGCCCGGTCTCTTGTCCCTCCGCCCCGGTATAGAGACGCCCGGAAGTTGCCCGGTCTCTAAACCGTCCCGGTACCGAGACACTGGCCGTTGCCCGCCCCTGTCTCTCCCCGGTCCGTCATTGCGACATCCAGCCGCGGTCCGGTCGCCTTGGCCGCCCACCGCGCCGCTCAAGCAACGCCCCACTGCATCGCCGCCCGGCAGTGGACGGACACAACTTAGAATAAGTTAGACTAATGTACATAGCATATCACTGACGAAGCTAATAAAGGAGCAGATACACGAACCTCGAGGATAATTCATGAACCCTGGCATACCGACCAAGCTATTCCCGCACCTATCCTCGGCGTGACTACATCACAACGTTGATATTGGTTGGTGGAAATATCTAAAGCAAATTCATATATGAGAGAAACATTCATGATGATTTCCAATTAATCCAATTATTTGCATAACAAAAGTATGTGTTATACTTACGCTTTTATACATGTCATTTCCACTTGATATGAAAGAATAGCTATAGGTATTTATTATTAGGAGAGTGTGAAAAGGCCCACCACCACCCCCGTCATAGACGGTCCTATTCACTCTCCGTATGTATCTTCTACATACTTTCTTACTTACATTTTGGAACATTACTTATTCGACATCTCTTCATATGCGCTGGATGCACTCGCCGGTGCATTAGTGACTTTGAAATGCAATTGCTTATTCGACAGCTCTTCATATGCGCTGGATGCACTCACCGGTGCATTAGTCACTTTGGATTGCAATTGCTTATTCGACAGCTCTTCATATGCGCTGGATGCACTCGCCGGTGCATTAGTGACTTTGGATTGCAATTGCTTATGCGACAGCTCTTCATATGCGTTGGATGCACTCGCCGGTGCATTAGTGACTTTGAAATGCAATTGCTTATTCGACATCTCTTCATATGCGCTGGTTGCACTCGCCGGTGCTATCGCGATGTTGTCATCCATCGTTTTATGTACTTTTTTGTATACTCGTACCTGCTCCTCCTTTTTGTATGTACGGAGGTTCTCTAATCGGCTGTTGTCGAGTGTATCTACTATCTATAATTTCTGGCAACATGCAGTCCTTATAGAACTTGCTCAGGTTTTCTTCCATCTCTGTTGCCCAGAATCGATCATCTCTCGATACTGTTGTAACCTTCATTCCTTTCGGTGTCCATAAACAAAAATAGGCCCGTTGCCTTTTCGTTATGTGCAATTGTCCTTGCACTTGATAATAGTAATGATGATTTTTATTCATTTCATTACCCTTGAAAATACGCCGTATATTACCCAGTTGCTTTATTGCTTCAGCAGGTGATAAATCCTTGGCCGATTCAGGACACTTTACTTCGACGATTTTATCATGGTCCACGAGGCCGTCAGGGGTTGCACCTAAGTGGGGCACAGTGTCATCGATGAAGAGGCCAGACGGTAGAATATGGATTTCTAATTCTTCTTCCATTTGTCTCAAGGCGTTTGCCTCATTTTCCCTTCCGTATTGGAGAGAATGTAAATTTTGGAGTTGCGGGTACATTATACTCTTCACAGTATTTGCCCGTGGTGTAGTCTTTCGTAATCGGCATACCTTGCCGAAATTGGATGCAGTTAATAATTTTTTCCTATAACCAATCCACTTTTCGCTATTCGCCTGATTGCGAGTTTCCACTTGGATCTCGTCTCGCCTCGTTTGCCAGTAAAGGAGTATATCCGCGTGCCTTTTACACTCGGAAGAGTATATTGTCTCTTCCATATCTGTATTTTCGGCGTTAGGGCCGTAATCCTGGTCGCACGATTGTTTTTTATTTCGGAAGGAGGATGCTTTCGCTTCTTTTTTATATTCCCTTGCTTTTTCTGCTGCACGCTTACGACGTCCTTCCAGCTTTCTTACCATGGTTGACGGCTCTTTATTCATTGCCGTACTCAATCTGCCGAACGCTTCTTTTGTGTTATATTGGACGACTGCAGCGGAGACTCTACCCTGATACGAGCTCCCTCGTCCAAAGTTTATCCTTTTGCCTCCGATGAATTTAGCAATTATATTATTAAAATTTTCAACAGCATTGTTATTTAGACCGCGCAGCAAACTGTCAGCTTTAGCGAAATGTTGCTGCATCGCTTCTTCGATACTTTGATAAACACCAGCTTCTCTCAGTCGTGGAACGTAGTCTACTCTGTTGGGATCAGAGTATTTCTTACAGAAGTATGCTAACTTCTGACACTCCTTGTGTTGACCGAAAACGTGACTCGGTACATTTTTCAAGTCTTGCTTCAAATTTTGTATTCGTTCGTCGAGTAGTATTTCTTCTCGCAACCGGTATTCCGCAGCTTCCTTTATACCAGTACGCAGGCGGAGAGCATTATTCTGTACGACAGTTCTTAGATCTTTATCGCGGCCTTTTGTTCCGATTTCGGATATTTTTTTACTGAAATTGCGTAACAGGTGATTGGTGCATTCAATTTTTTGTACCTGCACCATATACTTATCATATGGATTATTGTCCAATATCTTCTTGTACACACTGCTATCACCATCGGCAACTAATATAGAGTATATTAGGCCGTGCATATCTATGCTGCAATTGAAGCCTTCGACAATAGCAACACTCTCCATGCCAGTTGAACTCTGATTACGACCCCAGTTCTTGAAGCAACGATGCTCGCGCGGTTCTTGCTTCTTCGTAGATGCTATTTGGCAAGTCATGCAGAATTTATTCTTCACGCTGATGTACAGCACTTTCTTCGTGTGGTATCCCACGATGGCTCCTACGCCAGAAAGAGAATTGTAATCTCCTCCGCGGTAGGACCTTTTCATCCAGCTGCCATCCGCGACAACTGGGATAAACGGTAGATTGGATTCTGCATGTACGTCGCCTCTTGCTATAGCTAATGCTTTTTCCTCTTTTCCAGCATCTTCCATTTCGCGTTGTGCGGCCACTTCGAGGGCATCGATTAGGTCATTCTGACAGTCCTCGTAGATCCTTTTCGTCATACAGGACACGTTCACGGCAGTCAGTATATCCTCCAGTTGATTATATCCGCCGCCCGTCATCATTGTTGCGGCAACAGCGGCGCGGTTGATATCCATAGTGGCATCACTCTTCCGAAGACAGGATACGCGCTCTGTGCGTTCGCACATTTTGCATTCTACATAATACATATTTTCTAGTCCATTCCGTTGACATCTAATTATTTCAAAATGTTCGATGCCACAGCCAATAGTCGAATGTTTTCGAAGATTTTTTATTTGTTCGAAAACATACGGAAAATCAACGAAGTCTATTCCTTCTGAAATTGGATTTTCCGGCTGTTCTGGTTGTGCATTTTCCACCACTCAGCAATCATCGGCATCACTTCCCACATCTTCATTCGTTTCTTCATTGATGTCTCTTACGGAATGTATCTCATCCCTGTCTGTGTCGAAATGCACTTGTTCTACAATTTCCTCTTCGTCCGCATTGAAATGTATTTCTTCTAAAATATCTTCCGCGTCCGTATCGGAATGTACTTGTTCTATGAATCCTTCGATAATTGGGAAGTCTTGAAAATTTCCTACGTCTTCTTTGCGTATCCTGTCCGTAGGAAAATCGTACGCCGCAGATGTGCTTGGAAATGTTTCGTCGTACGAGGTACCTGAACGCGTACCTTCTTCCGCCACGGTGCCCTGACCTACCGTGAGGCACGCTGCTGTTTTCAATCGTTGCCTGCACGTAAAGAGTCAATAAACAGTAACACGTGATACATGCATAGAAATAAGAAAAACATACATTAGAAAAAAAAGCAGGCATAGTAAAAGAAGATATAGTACAGTAAAGCCTCGATGTAAGCGAAAGCCTCGGAACGAAGTAAATTTAAATACCCGTGTGTGTGTGTGAGACAATACTAACGCAATCAAAATTTAAAATTAAAACTTGTAGAGTGTGTTTGTATGAATGCCGCGAAAATGGAGAGAGAGAGAGAGAGAGAGAGAGAGAGAGAGAGAATGGAGTTAAGGCATGGCAGAGAAAGAGAGGGAGCAGAAGGATCGTACGAACAACAGAGACACAGAGCAGTCGAACAATAGAGGTGTATTTATATACTCGTTATGTGCAGTCTAATAAAGTTGTATATTTGTTCGCAAAAAGACAGAAAAAACTTTTTTATTTTTGGTTCCATTTTCATGAAAATTTTACCAACATGTTTGTTAGAATGTCCTGATTAAAAAATGATACCAAACACGACGTAAATCGGACAACTTTTACTTATCGTGGATACGAATCATATATATTTATATAATTGTCCAAACCATATCGTGTTTGGTGCCATTTTAATCGGAAAAATCGTCACAAATATGTTGGTAAAAAATTTATAAAAAAAGAACCAAAAATAAAATAATTTTTATCGATACGCGGCTGCGTGTGTATGCAGGCACGCGTGCACTTGACCGCGTGTGAAAAGAATACATTTCGCATTTCAATCCTGGGTCATTCAACGCGAAATCGGACACTTTTCGGAGTACCATTTAGGATTTTTGTGAAACTTGCATACGTTGTAGTCTTTAGTGATACATAAACGTATTTCAAAGGTTTTTTCAAAATTTTCAAGATTGTGGAAATTGACTTTTTTTCATCCAATTATAACTGTTGAACTAAGAGAAAGGTAAGAATGAGCTTTTGGATGCTTACACTGGGGAAGTAAGAGTACCTAATAAAAATTATGTAACTTAAAAAAAAAAATTTGGACCATTTATTTTGCAATTGTTTTAAACAAATGCAATTCTATACCAGCAGGGCGCTATTTCAAAATTTGAAAAAAATTGAGGATACAGCCCTACTTGTGCTCTTTGCAGATACGTTTTCAAAAACGCGGACACTTTAAAAATGATCGCATGAAAATTAATTGAATGTCACGCTGCGTCGCCCAATACCGGCTTGACTAGCTAAGCCGCGCGGTACTAGCAGCGGCCAAGTGGCTATACCTGATATTGTTATATAGGGTTCTCTAATATGGTAAGTATTTTATACACAATATAATACGGTATCTTAATTTTTGGTGTTCGCAATATTTTCTTTGAAAGGAGGGTGACCTTCAGTTTTTTAAATGGAATGCTATATATTTGATTATTCATATATATTGATATGGTATACTATGACCTTCAAGGCTACACAAGGTTAGGAATGAAATAAATATATCGAACTATCTATCTAAGTAGTAGAGAGATTCTTTCATTCCTAACCATGTGTGGTCTTGAAGATCACAGTATACCATATGGTTGAATTTGTCTTGACAATCGCTTTCATATTGGATAATCAAATATATAGCATTCCATTTAAAAAAAACTGTAGGTTACCCTCGTTTCAAGGAAAATATTGCGAACACCAAAAATTAAGATACCGTATTATGTTGTGTATAAAATACTTACCATATTAGAGAACACTGTATAAGAATAGCAGATACATCCGCTTGGCCGCTGCGAGTACCGCACGGCTCAGCCAGTCGAGCCGGTGTGATTTGACGCAGCGTTACATTCAATTAATTTTCATTTGGCCAATTTTAAAGTGGTCGCGTTTTTCAAAACGTGTCCGTAAAGAGGATAAACAGGGCTATATCCTCCTATTTTTCCAAATGTTTAAAAAGGGGCCTTCAATTATAATTTTGCATTTGTTACGAACAATTGCTAAATAAATGGTCAAATATTCGTTTTTATTAAGTGAAATAATTTTTATTAGGTACTCTTGTATCTTCACTGTAAGCACCAAAAAGGTCATTTTTATCAGTTGGTTAGTTCAACAGTCACAATTTTTGGAAAAAAAGTAAACACTATATTTCAAAGAGCTGTAACATCCACAATTTTTGACATTTTGAAAAATCCTTCGAGATATGTTTATATATCCCTAAAAGCTACAACATATCCAAGTTGCACCAAAATCCGAAATGTTACTCCGAAAAGTGTTCGACTTCGCGTGGAATGACCCTATAGTTTGAACGTTTTATAATAATAAAACGCATATAGTTTGAAATATAGTTTCTACCGCTTTTCAAATGAGAACGAAATGCTGCATTTGTATTTTCTAAACATATGTAAAGAGGAAAGGGAAAAGAAGTGTACAGAAATGTTGTGTATCGTATATGACGGAATTTAAAACTTCTACATTCCGTCTCATCGGCCCGAAAGTCGCAGGAACGTACTGCTGACAGTTTTCATATGAAAACGAGTCCAAACACGGTATAAATCGGATTATTAATTAATTAAACAATGATGAACGTACGAATGGGAATAGAATGAGTGGGGCACGAGGGATAAAGTAATGGCATGTGTTGCTGTGCGCATAGCATCGAATATGTGTACGTAAAGTGTGAATGATAGTTGTTCATATACGTATTTGAAGAATGTGAATAATACTGTATTATATACAACAAAATACCGTGCTGCTGCTACTACATCACAAACTGTAACTTCATACTAATCTGTACCATAACACGTAACTTACCTTTCTCGACGCTTTGTATTTTTGACAAACGCCTTGCAAATTACTTAGGCTGCTTCCTTTTTGTAACACCCTTCAAATAGCGTTTGTTTCTTGCATCTGCGGCTTCCTTCTTTGATTCCATGACAATGATGAATGTGAATGATAACACATAAACACAGTTCTCGGCACTACAGTAACGAACCACGCGGAAATGGAACAATTCACAAATTATGAATATTCCATATATCAATATCCGCGTATCAAATAAAAGCCCGATTGCTTTCTGCGTCTCCACCGTAGTGCAAACGAAAAGAAACTGATCAGCTAGCGTTGTCGCTGCATTGGTTACAGATGCTGAGAGGCTAAACAGAAGATAGTGGGAAAGGGACGGATATACGCGCCCTGTTCCTCTGTTTCTCATTAGGATTGGTGGTATGCTGTTACATTTACGTAGATTGTATGTACTTCCGGGAATACTGTTTGGTGCACAGAAATGTACACAGGAAAGAATTTTTGATTATCCTGTGCATATACTGTTGATGTATCAGCGACTTTATTAGCGAAGAATTCATATTTCGTTGTACTATTACCCTTTCCCATTTGCCTGATGGTGATGAAGGAACATCCCGCAAGTATGTGCGGGCACGCGCCGCGATTTCAAACCTTTGCGCATTCGAACTTTTACGTGGGCCGATGACACCCCGCTCGGTTCTTGGTGCGAGTGAAATACAAAATCTTGAGAGAGTGAGAAAGGCAGTTTGGGCCCCGTCCACCCTTGAGGGTAGCAAAGGCTCGATCGTCAGAAAAAAAGCGACTGTCCAGCAGTAAAGATCGTAAGTACCTTCGCGCTTACTATCCCTGTCTTTTTCACTATATGTGCCGGTTATTATGAAAGTGGTCCAAGTCCAAATTTTTCGTTTGTTACATTTCACTTATTTTTTTACGTATTATATCAACGTGATACATAATAAACGTACAGTGCAAATTTTTTTTTTTTTTAATTTCCACCGACGCCACTTTCATAACAACTGACATACTTCTACATTTTACTTCCAACCGAAGACTGTATTTAGACATATTCCGGGTAAAGATTCATTACCGTCATAGTATTGTTGTAATTTTTTGTGCAAAATCTATCGTGTGAACTGTGATTGTTTGAGTGTCCGCGTGTTTCTCAAGTGTGTATCGCCATTGAGAGGCTGCCTCGCGTGGTACACCTCGCGGAGTGGAGAGTCTGGAAACTACCTCGACCATGATGCCTTTACGAGGCAGACTCGCGCTACCTCGAGCATGATATTTGCATCGCACGAGCCATCAGTCGTCGGTTTTTCGACGTGGTCAAAGGTGCCTCGCGGCTCCTAGAGCAAAAATCGTATGGCTTGGGCGACGTAAATATCATGCTGGAGGTACCGCGAGACTGCCGCACGAGCCTGCCTCGCAAAGTGAACATGATCGAAGTAGTCTCCAGACTCTCCACTCCGCGAAGCGTGCCTCGCGCGGCATCCTCGCAATGTCGATATGCAGCTTCACGCTCAGAGATTCGTGTATTCATTCTCACGTAGAATAAGAAAGTTATGTTATAATTTACCCGCGAAATTTCTAGAAAAGGTATATGTAAGTGTGTAAATAAAGTAATGAGACTGGCAACGCTGGAGACGAGAGGCTTTGAGCAGCGTCAGGTGCACATGTGATACGACTCCAGTATGAGTTTGAACTCGCTACAGTCATTTGTTTCTCCGTAGCGTTAGTTTTCGTGAAACAGTTTTTTCTTGTCCGTTCTAAAAATGAGTGGCGTCAATTTTGAGCAACGGTGTGCTATCAAGTTTTGCTTCAAACTTGGACACAATGCAACAGAAACATTTGAAATACTTCGGCAGGCCTATGGAGAAAGTGTTTTGTCAAGGGCCCAGGTTTTTCGGTGGTTTAAGGCATTTTTAGAAGAAAGAGAGTCGATTGAAGATGAACCACGAAGCGGAAGGCCTTCAAGTGCAAACACCGATGAAAATGTCAACAGAGTCCGGGATCTTGTGCGTTCAGATCGACGGTTGACAGTCAGAATGATCGCGGAACAGTTGAATTTGAATCACACCTCGGTTCATCAGATTTTGACCAATGAATTGGAGATGAGGAAAATTTGTGCAAAAATGGTTCCGAAAAACCTTTCCCAAGACCAAAAGGATCTCAGAAAGGAAAGGAGTCTTGACTTTCTGGGATCGATTGAAAATGATCCCCGTTTTCTGGAACGTGTCATTACTGGTGACAAGTTTTGGGTGTTTGAGTACGACCCAGAAACCAAACGCCAGAGCATGGAGTGGCACACTGCAACCTCTCCAAGGCCCAAAAAAGCACGAATGAGCAAGTCAAAGATCAAATGCATGCTGATTTGTTTTTTCGATAGTCACGGAATCGTCCACAAAGAGTTTGTGCCTCAAGGCCAAACTGTTAATCAACACTTTACCGAGAAGTCCTTGAAAGACTTCGAAAAAGAGTCTTTCGTATGTGACCAAACATCAAAAACAACTGGGTGTTACATCACGACAATGCGCCATGTCACACTGCAATCTCAATACACGAGTTTTTGGCCAGTAAAAACATTCCTGTGGCTCCTCAGCCTCCTTATTCACCAGACTTGAGCCCTTGTGACTTTTTCCTCTTCCCGAGATTGAAAAATCACCTCAAGGGAACTCATTTTGGGACACTTGAAAACATCAAAACAGCTGTAACCGACCAGCTGAAGGCTATTCCACTATCCGAGTTCCAGCAATGCTATGATGATTGGAAGGACCGTCTCCAGCGCTGTGTGGCTTCCCAAGGGACCTATTTTGAAGAAGACAATATTGCATTGTAATTATATTTTAATAAAAACTTGAAAAAAAATCAGTCTCATTACTTTATTTACACACCTCGTACATTCAGGTGCAATATAGGCTTCCTTTAGTTGAAACTGAAGACAAGTAATGAAAATTAAACAGTCTCTAAACATCAGGAGTGGAAAAATCGGAAATTTTAAAATCACAAATGTTGGACATTTTAAAATACAGATGTTTTGAAACTTGATAATCTCACAATTACAAATTTTGGACATGTTTGAATTTCAAAGCTTTCAAATTTGGAAATTCCAGCATTTAGAAATTTGAAGATTCTTCTCCTGCGTTAAATCTTGGCTAAAGGAAGCCTATATTGTACCCGAATGTACCAACTTGATAAACGAGTACTCTTCTACTGCACTTTCAAATCCATTTCAATTACGTTCAATAGTTTCATTGTTTCTTCGACTCTTTTTTAGATGTCTGGAAAAGAAGAAGGCGGCAGTAAGAGAGAAAAGGAAGTGACTTCGTCTAGGGGACGGAGTCAAAACAGCAAACAGCTTGCGACCAGTAGCCGGACTCCGTCGCGAAGACGGAGTCCGCGCAGCAGGCGGAGTCCACGCAGCTGCAGCAGGCAGAGTCCGCGAAGAGAGCCGACTCTGTCCTCGCGACGGAGTCCGCGGATAGAGGAGACTCCGTCCTCGCGACGGTGGATGGAGATGGCCATCCAATTCCAAAAGGAGGTATGTAAATATGTATATAGACGATCTCGCGCAAACATTTCTTACATTGTCATGAAAGTTTTAAGATTTATGTTTATTTTTCATTTTACAGAACAGCCAGCTCAAAAAAGAGCTGAGGATGATCAAATATGGAGAACAAAGGGGAAGAGGAGGAAGATGAGGAAGAGGGGGAAGAGGAGGAAGAGGGGGAAGAGGAGCGAAAAATGTTTTTTATTTTAATTAATTATTTTATAAAATAAATGTATAGTTAATCGAAAATCATATATTTAGTCAATAATTTTTTTATTACAAGGCCTTTCATCCATCGGCCATGAATAATTTTCTCGTATTTATTCGTAATTTAGTCGAGAATCATATATTTAGTCGAGAAAGTACGAATAAATGTGAGAAAATTATTCATGGCCGACAATTGAATTCCCCATGATTAAATTAATTCAATCATAGCGCTTCAAATAAAAATTTGCTCGGCTTATTTAAGTAATGCTCATCTCTGGTATTTTGCCATATAATTGAAGCAGTGAGAACAAAAACGGACTAACCCACATTTTTTCGAAATTGAGTTAGTAGCAATAACGTATTCCAATATGCTCTACTAATCATATACAATAGGAAATTTTTTTTTAATGGGGGTTAATCCGTTGTTGCTCTAACTGCCTCAATTACTATAACATAAATTTGACAGCGATTTCAAGTGATGTATGTGTTACGGTAAAATTTAGTAAATGTACACAGTTCCCAGCAGTTCCTAGTCACTGTATGCCTAAAGTGCACATAACCTAACCTACAGTCTTCCGAAAATGCATACATTGACTGCATCACGCTTTTACTGTGGCTCATGTATCCAGCTAACGCTTCAGTTTTGCTATGATTCCACGTTGGCAGTCTGTGGGCTTTGTCTTGAGGAGTTTGACTGAACTTCCCACTGGTGTTACGTGCCGCGGCCTGTTGTGTTCGAGCGGCACGATTTATACATGCAATTCGGATTAGGGGTATCCCACAGTCGTTAGACTATCAGAAATTGCAGTACTGGATATATTTTGTAAGAAAAGCAAGGAAGCTTGCCGCAGTCGTAACAGTCAATTATTTTTATTTTTAAATATCTATATACCTTATCAGAAGGATAAGGGGTAGATTTTGGGATCGTTGGTGCTCTAGTCCCATACGGGTCTTTTCAATGGAATCAGATAGGTTATGAATGAATATAATTTAATGGTAAATAAGGCTTTAATATTGAAATAGTGGACGGAAGCAAAAGAACATAACAGTGTGAAATTCGGAAAAGATCAATCAATTTATAAAATCAGACACAACTCCTGACTAGGGAAATTCCACAGTCGATCGACTTTCAGAAATTGTGTTGATAAACATGAATTAACATTATCGAATAAATTGTAATAACAGAAAGGATAAGAGATGCAACTCACCAGACAGTCACAATACTGTAAATGCAAATGTGCTTTAACCTTGCTTTTTGAATTCTGTGAAGTTCTGCGTCGCTGATAAACCTAAATCAAAAAGAGGGATGAGACGCGAACACGCACACGCTTGATTATAGAATGGAATAGTCACGTGTTGAATTATAAGAAGAAACGAAATGAATGATAAATTAGATTAAATCACTAATAGAATAATATATCTTGTATGAATTATTTCGCAAGATTGAGTCTTTTACGCGGTTACACAGTAGACCGGAGAACTCTATCTCTAAAACACTTGAGGACCCAAATGACACGCACCTCACGATTTACCGTCACAGAGTGTCGCAGCTTCATGCTCTCGGCAGCGGCCAGACTGGGTCCGCGCCGAAAATGCTTACGCTGCATTTTATCGCTCGACCACGCTACCATGGGCCCGTCTATTGGTCGAGGCGATGTGTGTTTGTGTGCGTGCGTTTTCACGCCCATCCATCAGACTCCCGATTCAAATATATAATCGATTCTTACGGAACATTCGTACGCACAGGAAAACATGATATTCCACATCTCGAAAACCATACAATTTCACACAGCTGAGGGCCTCCCTCAATATTCATATATTCATATACACCATTTCTGACTAGGGTAACCCCACAGTTCTTAGACTATCAGAAATTGTGTTAGGTAGCTAATTTTGACAGAAATAATTCCTGATTAATTAATAATCCACACATGCTCCGAAACGTGCGTCTAGACCGTGGGAAGGCGCGTCTCCCTGCACCGGATGTAGAGTATACAATTCCGTCAATCTTTTACGAAGCAACCCAGTCCGCGCATTCCTGATGTAGCCGTTACTGATTATGTTACAATGTTTAGCGCGACGGTCAGAGGTGTTCTCAACGAGGGTTCTCCCACAATGTTGCAAGACATTGTTGAAACGCACCCCCGCCGCTTACATATTCGGCACAGTAAGAGAACCACTGGGTCTTTTCGAGCGCGACTCTCTGGTGAGAACGCCGCTGCGTCAGCGCCGCCTTATCTTTATCGCGGGATGGCATTACGTCGAGGTGACGGCGCTCCAAGAAAAGGGTTTTTGTTCTACCAATATTATTATTTAATAGGCAGGAGTATGATCAACGAGGGATTTCCTATAACGCTAGGCGTTGTTGGTGCATACCCTGACCAAAAAGAAAATGTTTTTTGTTGCGAACGTAACACTGGCAGGCCCACTGCTGCCTTATCGCCGTTTCAGACGTGGGAGAAATGTATACAACGCACACGTAGTTAACGAACAAAAATCTATTCTCTTTACTCGGGCACAAGTACAATGGCATTGCCTTCCTTCTCCGCACGCAGGCGACTCCTCGCTTCGCTCTCCCACTCCCCGGCCGGGACGCGCCAGTGGCGCCGCTCCCCACACACTCCCCCCCGAGTGACAACGAATACGTGGGTAGTCCCCAATCACTGATACACTTCAGGTGTTCTTCTACTGACTAAGCTTAAGACTATTCTTTGGCGTTGTTGCTTAAGTTGACGCTTAAGGCACTCGTGGCGAACGTGACCTTTTTTCGCGCGTACGTTCTGAGCGCCGGACGCGGATTATCGGTGGACGGAGAGTTCTCCGATGTCGCAGTTCCGGAGCTTTCCAGAAGAAAGTACGCGGGCTTTAAGTTCTCCGTTGAAACGTCTCGTGGAGATCCGTTAACGTCTATCCTGTAAACTCGGTCGGACACGCGCTCGAGAACCTTATGCGGACCTGTGTATGGGCGCTCGAGAGACTTCTTAACGCCCCCAACGCGCAGAAAGACGTGCGAGCAGGAGTGTAAATCTTTAAAGAAAAAGGTACGCTTTTTATGCTTATGTTCTACGGGCACTGGTTTCACCCGCCGCATGTGCTCGCGAAAATCCTCGAGAAAAACGTGCGGATCGGGAGTAAAATCATCCGGGAGGACGAACTCGCCGGGGACTCGCAGTGCGACGCCGTACAAATACTCCGCGGACGACGCATTCGTATCCGCGCGGACGTGTGTACGCAGTCCGAGCATTACAGTAGGTAACACTTGTACCCAATCCCGTTCGGCGTGACACATAATCGCGGCTTTGAAGGCTCGCTGCCACCGCTCTATCATGCCGTTCGCGGCCGGGTGGTAGGCGGTGGTGCGGATTCGCTCGCATCCTATGAGTTTAAGAAGCGCCGAAAAAAGCTGCGATTCGAATTGGGTGCCCTGATCCGTTGTGAGGACCCTCGGGGTTCCGTAGCGGGCGACCCAATTGTCGAAGAACGCCCTTGCGATCGTCCTGGCTTCGACGTCCCTTACTGGAATAGCCTCTGGCCATCGAGAGAACCTGTCTATAAAGGTTACGCAGTATTTGAACCCCAGACATTCGTATAACTATATCCATATGGACGTGTGCGAAACGTCCGTCAGGCGCGACGAACTGCGCGGGAGCAAGGCTCACGTGCCGGGAAATCTTTGATTGCTGGCAGTCTAGACAGTTCCTGCACCAAGCAGCTATGTCGCGGTGCATGTTCGGCCAAACATAACGTTGATGCACTATTCTATCGGTTACTTTTGCGCCCGGGTGCGCCGCATCATGGAACATGTGAAACACGCGTTCGCGCAAGGACTTCGGAATGTAAGGTCGTATCGCCTCGCCCGTCATTTCGCATTGTAATGTGGTATGGGTCGGGCCCCATTGGATTTTTTTCAATCGCGCTGCGAACTCTGGAAATTCTCCAATGTTCTTTAGCTCCTTGTCGTCCTCCTGGCGAGCTGCGAGCTCGTTGAGTTCGATCTCTGCCGGCAAGCGGAGGGAATCGATTCGGGAGAGCGGGTCGGCAACTACGTTGTCGCCGCCCGGGACGTGCTCTATTTTCGTGGTGAATTGGGATAAATATGACAATTGCCGTGACTGGCGAGGCGACGCCTTCTCCGAGCGCTGCATGAACGCATATATCAACGGCTTATGGTCGGTCACAATCCCGAACTCGCGACCCTCCAACATATGACGGAAATATTTCACGGCCTCGTATAATGCCGTTAACTCCCGATCGTACGCGCTGAACTTCCTACAAAAGAACGCGAGCGGCCTCCAAGAATCCCCCGAGCGCTGCTCGATGACCGCGCCCATGGCGAAGTCCGAGGCGTCGCATACGAAGCGAGTCTCCGCGTCCTCCGAGGGGTGCGCGAGCAGGGTTGCATTGGCCAGGTCTTTTTTGATCCGGTGGAATGCCTCCTCTGCTTCTGACGTCCAAGCGATCTCCCTCGTATCGTTTTTTCGCGACTCCCGAAGATATATATGCAACAGTGCTTGCGCGCTCGCCGCGTGCGGAATGCTTCGGCGGTAAAAATTGACAAGGCCGAGAAAACGTCGCAGCTTCACCACTGTTCGCGGTTTAGGGAATCCTGCAACCGCCTGAATCTTCTCCGCGGTTGGCCTACAGCCCTCGCTGGTAATGGTATGTCCGAGAAACTCTAGCCCCGCCCGACCGAACTCACACTTCCCGACATTCAAGCGGAGGTTAAATTCTCTCAGCCGCCGCAAGACCACGCGCAAGTGTGCCTCGTGTTCCTCTGGGCTCACGGACGCGATAAGCACGTCGTCTATGTAGGCGAAAACGAATTCGAGGTCGCCCAGCGCGCGAAAAACATAACGTTGGAATGACTGGGCTGCGTTGGACAGACTAAAGGTCATTACCTGGTATTCGAAAAGCCCAAACGGGGTTATGACCGCCGTCTTGGGGATGTCTTCCGGAGCCATAGGCAGCTGATGGTAAGCTTTAAACAAATCAAGCTTCGAAAAGATTTTTTTATTGTGGAGAATCGCGGCACACTCGTGGAGGTGCGGTATGGAAAATCTGTCCGGAACGGTTACTGCGTTTAAACCGCGGTTAGTCACCGCAGACTCGCCACTGGCCGTCCTTTTTCATTACTAAATGAATAGGGCTTGCCCAAGGCTTTGACGGCCTACAACTGCCAAGCTCCACTAATCGTTTAAACTCGGCCTTTGCCGCTCTCAGTTTGTCCGGTGACAAACGTCTAGCGCGATTCCCGACAGGTGGACCGGTCGTCACGATGTGATGCAATACATCACTCTGCTTAATAACCGACGGCTGCTCGAGCCCGACGACCTCGGGAAACTCCTGGAGTATCTCCACGAACTTCGTGGACGGATCGATTGTACTCATTGATAAAGCCGAAACCTGTTTGACTACACCGCGAGTGAACAAGTTCACTTGCGGGTCTATGAGCCTTTTGCCCTTGAGATCGACCAGTAAACCGTAACGTTTTAGCAGATCAGCTCCTATAATAGAATATGGGACTGCCGCCACGCAAAAATTCCAAGTTATCGGCCGAATGCCGAGATGAAGGGTGCGAAATCTCTCACCGAAAGTGTCGATCTGTGTATTATTTGCCGCGTAGAGCTTGAGATCTCCTGGCTTAACATTTTGTTCGTCGCGGACGGGAAGCAAAGAGATCTCCGCGCCCGTGTCTACCAAAAAGGTTTCGGCGGTCACGCGATCGAAAACGTGGAGGCGGGCTGAAAGTTAGCGACCCTCTGTGTTTGCCTCCATCACAGAGAGCCGTCCTATTTTTCCGGGAACGGTTCTTCTCGCCAGTTGCACTGCACCTCGGGCGTGCCCTTACAAAAACGTGCCTTCGCGCCAAACTTCTTATGCGTTCAGCACACGTCCGCGCGGTCGTTACTCAGCGGGCGTCCGCGATTTCTACTATCCCTACTCTTACACCTTGCACGCGACGTTGCGGCTTTTCCGAGCCGATTGAGTCGCGCGGTGAGAGCTGCTATTTCCGCTGAGAGTTGCTTAAATTGACTAACGCAATCGCACGGCGGTGCATTTTGCACCGAAGTAGCGGCAATTTGCTGCGGTATTGCGTTCGTAGCCTCGCCAATTTTGTCCGCCAACTCGGCCAGTCCGTTCAATTCGACTTTATCGGACCAGGCCAAAATCGCCCTCAGGCTCGCGGGCAGGTGGTCGAGGAATATCTGCTTAAGTAATGTGTCGTCGCAACGGCCGTCCGCGTTAAGGTTTCGCAGACGATGCAAGATTTGCGACGGTTTTCCGTCGGTCAATACTTGTCCCTTAAGCAGCTGGCGGAGCTTACTCTCGGCCGACGGTGCGAAAGTGGAAATGATTCTCTGCTTTACTAACGTGAATAAGTTGGGAACGCCCGGGGCGGCCATTATGTCGCGGCAACACGTAATCACGTCGACGTCCAACGCGGCAATTACGTAGTGCGCTTTTGTTGTTTCGTCGGTGATACGTGCGCTATAGAATGACGACTCTACCTGCATGAACCAAACCTCAGGGTCTCCGCGGAAAAATGTCGGTATTTTAGGGACGCGGTAAGAATCGACGTGAGGCTGGTTCAACCTCTCCAGCAAGGTCCGTGCCTCCGCAAGAGCAGCTTCCGCTTGGGCTGTTCGCTCCGCGTCGGTAGCCATGATACGGGCTCGCGATCTCGCACTTCCTCGAATCACCCGACCGGGACGCGGAAACGAAGATGGCGTTGGTTGACAAAAGCGCACGCGCGCAAACGAAAATGGCGACAATTGATGAAACCGCTATGGCGGACGCGCGAAAAAGGTCGTAACGGCGGCGTTTGCCTCGGTTGTACCTGTTTCACGCTACGCAGTGGGCAGCGGCGAAAACCCCTCGTCTGGCTCGCTTGTTCCTCTGCCCTGCTTGTAGGATAGCGGCTGGTACCCCCCGGCCTGACCCGCAACGATGTCGAGTGTCGTCCAGGTAGTTGGCTGCGTCGTTGCAGTCGTCACGGCTCGCCGAATCCCCCGCACGACGACGTATGGCGGGTGGCCCAACTGGTCAACCCCCGCCAGCGATGCCACAAGGTCCTAAAGCACCGGTGTCGACGCTTGCTGCGCAAAAACCCAGCCCGTGCGTTGATGAAACACGGAACGAAGGACCGGCTCCCAGACGTGCCCTCGAGTCCCGTGTGGTGTGGAAGTAGTACGCCTCCTGGGCGTACGTGGAAGTGGTCAACACTCGATGTGCGGTTAGCACCCCAGGCGTACGAGATATCTCGTGCCTTTTCGCGCTCTTTCCTCCTTTAGAAAGCGCCGGCCTGCCGTAGTCGCCTGCACGTGGCCGGCGAAAAACAATGGCGGCACGTGGACCCATGCCGTACGATTTCAACTCTCCGACGATCACGTCGGGGTCACCACTGTGGAGTATGTCTTGAGGAGTTTGACTGAACTTCTCACTGGCAGGCCCACTGCTGCCTTATCGCCGTTTCAGACGTGGGAGAAATGAATACAACGCACACGTGGTTAACGAACAAAAATCTTTACTCGGGCACAGGTACAATGGTAATGCCTTCCTTCTCCGCACGCAGGCGGCTCCTCACTTCGCTCTCCCACTCCCCGGCCGGGACGCGCCAGTGGCGCCGCTCCCCACAAGTCCTGTAGGGTCACCAATTGTAGGCATGAGTGTACTCACGGGTGAAATAAGTTATTCCCCCTTACGGCCCTACTCCCGTAGCTGATGGGAATATGCTGGATAATAAGTCACACTGTTGACTGAGTATATTGAATGTATTTTAGACGGAACGCCGGAGTCGCCAGAGGCGATCTCGAGCGTAAGTGAAACGACGTACAATAATCGTTTGAGCGCATAAGCGCAGGACGTGTAGTCACACACGTAGATATAGCGATAGCCAAACACTGTCTGAATAAGATCACGAGGTCGGAATGTAGACGACAAGTCTACGTGACTTTCTATGACGAAATCACTCAAGGAAGTGAAGTGCGTTGCCGAGCATGGCAGCGCACGCTAACCGCGAAGTCTCCCCACTCCGCACAATCCGCGGAGTGGGAGAATGGCTTCTCCCCACACATTCCCCCCCGAGTGCAAGTGCACACGCATACGAACTTAATCTAATAGGATATAAAATAATATAGAATATGTACAATATTTACATGGTGCATGTACAATGCAGCGAGGTTGACAACGATTGTGCATGTATGTGGTTATGAGCCGGGAGCCATTGTTACTGTCTTTTTTGCATATGTCCTTAAGCCAGATCTCGCCGGAACATCCGCAGATGCCGGAGGGTCCTTCGAAGGCCCTGCTCTGCTGAGCATTGGCTCAACCGCATCTTCCAATAGGAAGAATGCAGGTTTTAACAGTTCGGTTGATACACATCGCGCGGCACCGTTTACCACAATTTCGTAAACCGCGTCGGAAATGCGCTTCTCGATTTTAAATGGTCCAGAATACGGATGTTCTAGAGCCTTCTTTGCTACATTACGTAGAAAGACATGGGAGCATGTTTTTAATTCTTTAAAGAAAAATGCCCTCTTTTTGTAATTGTGCACTACAGGCACTGGTCGCACCATGCGCATGTACTCTCGGAACTCCTCGATAAATACTTGCGGGTTGGGCGACAAATCGTCGGGCAGAAAAAATTCTCCCGGCAAGCGAATCGCAGTGCCGAATAGAAATTCGGCTGGGGACGCGCCTGTGTCCGCCCGAACATGCGAGCGCAACCCCATGAGCACTGTGGACAGTGCGCGGGACCAACTCTCCTCAGTATGGCACATAATTGCCGCCTTTAACACCCGGTGCCAACGCTCTATAATCCCGTTCGACGCCGGGTGGTACGGTGTAGTCCGTATACGTTCGGATCCTATCAAAGTCAGCAATGCAGTGAACAATCGCGACTCGAACTGCGAACCCTGATCTGTGGTGATCACCTTAGGTGCGCCGTAACGCGAGACCCAAATGTCATAAAACGCCCTCGCGACTGTCCGCGCAGAGGTCTCGGCGATAGGAGTTGCCTCCACCCAGCGCGAAAATCGATCGATCATCGTCAGGCAGTATGCAAAACCGTCACTAATCGGTAAGGGACCGATTATATCTATGTGTACTTGGTCAAATCGACCATCCGGGGCAACAAAGTGCTCCGAGACGCGTTTTACATGTCGCGTAACCTTTGATCGCTGACAATCGATGCACTGTTTGCACCAGAGTGCCATATCTCTGTGCACATTCGGCCAAACATATCGCTGCCTGATCGTGTGATCCGTGATCTTCGCACTGGGATGGGCAGGTCTGTGGTACATCCCAAAAACCGTCTTGCGAAGGGGTGCAGGAATGTATAGGCGGATGGCCTCTCCTGACATTTCGCAGTATACAGTGGTATGGGCCGGGCCCCATTGCAATTTGATTAGCTTTAAAGGAAGGTTTGAAGACCCCTGCAATTCTACCAACTCGTCGTCTGTATTTTGGGCTTGCGCCAATTCTTTTAAATTTATCTCCAAAGGCAGTCTAAGAGATTCTATACGCGATAATGGATCGGCTACAACATTATCCTGACCCGGAATATGTTCGATTGCCGTTGTGAATTGGGCTATAAATGAAAGTTGGCGTATTTGGCGCGGAGATGCCTTATCAGACGACTGTTTAAAAGCATAAACTAAGGGTTTATGGTCCGTTAAAAGTTTAAAATTTCTGCCCTCTATATAATATCTAAAATGCTTTAACGCTTCGTAAATCGCGGTTAATTCGCGATCGTACGCACTATAATTTAGTTGCGCGGGTGACAACTTCTGGGAATAGAGCGCAAGCGGTTCCCACTCGCCCGAGACACTCTGCTGCTCTAGGGCTGCGCCCATTGCTAGATCCGATGCATCGGTCACGATGCGCGTTTCTGCACCCTGTCGCGGGTGCACCAATAAGGTAGCCTCGACTAGTCCCCTCTTGGCCATCTCGAACGCCAATTCCGCCTCAACAGTCCACTCGACTGGTCTCTTGTCATTCTTTTTGGAATCTTTGAGATATGCGTTTAGTGGTGCTTGAATACTGGCAGCATGAGGTATGCTCAATCTATAGAAATTGATCATTCCCAAAAAAACGTCTAAGTTCTATTATGTTTTTAGGCTTTGAAAAATTTGTTATGACCTCCACCTTTTTGGTGGTCGGTCTAATGCCCTTGGAGTTTATTAAATAACCCAAAAACTCGATTTCGGGAACCCCGAACGTGCACTTGCTTAGATTTAATCTAAGCTGGGCTGATTTTAATCTTTCAAAAACAGTTTTTAGATGTTCGGCATGTTCCTCCTCCTCCGAGGATGCAACCAGTATATTGTCTATATAGACAAAGACATAATCCAAATCCCCCAGCATTCTATCCACATATCGTTGGAAAGTTTGACTAGCATTTCTCAGACCATAGGTCATGTACATAAATTCGAAGAGACCAAACGGCGTAATGACTGCTGTTTTAGGCACATCATCTGGCGCCATCGGAATCTGATTGTACGCTCGATGTAAATCAAGCGAAGAGAAAACTGTCCTAGCCGACAGATTCGTCGCACAATCGTGCAAATGAGGGGTTGTATACCGATCCGGCACCGTGATTGCGTTAACACGCCGATAATCGCCCGCGATCCTCCAAGTTCCGTCCGCTTTCATTATCATATGAATCGGGCTGGACCATGGACTTGAAGACGGGCGGCAAATACCCACTTCGATCAACCGTTTAAATTCCGCTTTTGCGGCTTTTAGTTTCTCCGGGCTCAAACGCCGCGGTCGTTCGGAAACCGGAGGACCGGAGGTATCGATATAATGATAAACGTCCCCCCCCCCCCCCCCGGTCGGAGGAGACACGCGAGAATTTCCCGTGATCTCCGGGAATTGCTTTAATAAATCCGAGTACGTCGATGCATGGTCGACCGAACTCGTAGAAGTAAATTCTACCCGCTTAATAGTAGCATGGATATACAATCCCGTGAGAGAATCCACGAGGACACGCCTGCGCAAATCGACCAGTAACCCGTAGTGGGACAACAAATCCGCGCCTATGATTGCGTACGGCACCGCTGCGATTGTGAAATTCCACCTTAGTGGACGCTTGAGTCCCAAATCTAGTGATCTGTATGACTCACCGTAAGTATTGATTCGGGTATCGTTCGCGGCGAATAATCTAAACGAGCTTGGTTCGCCGCGATTCTTGCGAACAGCGGGAAGCAGTGAAATATCCGCCCCCGTATCAACCAGGAACATTTGTCCGGACGCGCGGTCACTTATGTGGAGACGTTTGGAAGAGGTTCGACCCTCCATATCTGTCTCTGAAACGGAAGGTCGGGTTAATTTCCCTGCTTCCACGTTGCATATTTGGGACAAGAAGGGTTACAGTGCAATGGATTGTCTGGATACTTCTCGTGAGAACGGCACAACTTCTCTTTGCTCTTGTTACGAACAGTTTTGTTTTTCCATTTGGATTTGGACTGTGACCGTGAATGTCGCGTATTTATTTTGCGTTCTAACTTTTCTAATCTGTTTGATAATATTTTTATCTCATCTCGAAGTTCAGAAAGCGCTGAACTCGACACGACGGGCGCATCAACGGCTGCTACAACCGAATTTTCAACGCTACATATATTCTCCGCTATTTTATCAGCTAATTCCGCGAGTTTATTTAAGTCGCTAATTTCGCTCGCGGCCAAAATCGCTCGCGTAGTCGCTGGCAGATGCTCGGTGAAGATTGACCGTAAAATTTCGTCGTTACATTTGCCATTGTTTAAACCACGAAGTCGGTTTAAGATTAATGAAGGCTTTCCAACTGTAACGATTTGTCCCTTCAACAATTTACGCAAGTTCTCTTCTGCCGAAGTGGCGAAAGTGTTTATGATACGTTGCTTTATTTGTAGATACAAATCTTGCAGTTGCGGGATTTTCGTAATTATATCTTTAATCGCACCGATTACTTCTTCGTCGAGCTCCGCGATAACGAAATCCGCTTTCGTATTGTCGACAGTGACATTTGCACTTCGCAAAGACGCCTCGACACGAATAAACCAAGTCGCGGGATCCGAACGAAAGAATTTCGGAATTTTAGGGACTCTATAGTGGTCGATGTGCGGATCGCCCACTGATTGACTTTGCCCCGAACCCAATAGGTTGTCGCGGTTAGACGGCATTATAAGGTACGTTAATAAAATCATTATAATACAAGATATTAAATAAAATCGTATAACTATTAATATTACTACACAGTAGTGTAATAACATAAGCTAAAATATATGTACATAAGTGCTGTAGACTAGCAAGAATGCGATAATGGACGTGAAAACGTCTTATATTATTGACGACGAATTCTTTTTTGCGTCTAGGAGACGCAACAATGTTGCCCTTCACGAGGCAGTCAGTACGAACGCGTGATGCTCGCCAGCCGCCGCGCTGTTGCCAACAGTTCGCGGCTGCGATGAGACCCGATCAACGGTGCGTAGTTCTCGGAACTCGCGACCGATCCGACAACGTCGCAAATTTTTTGCCTTCGCATGCGCGCGAGGTTTCGAACGCTACGAAGTTTATACAATGTAGCTAGGACTCATAACCACCACATAATGTAAACAATTAATGTCAACTCGCTCACCGAAATGCCCTTGACAGCGTCGCAAATTTTTTTCCTTCGCACGCGCGCGAGGTTTCGAACGCTACGAAGTTTATACAATGTAGCCAGGACTCATAACCACCACATAATGTAAACAATTAATGTCAACTCGCTCACCGAAATGCCCTTGACAGCGTCGCAACGCCTATGAAACGTCGACAGCTCCCGTTGTTAGCAGCAATCACGTGCCATCGATCAAGACAGATCCTGGTGAGGGGAGCTGGAGAACTCTGCAGGCAGGTAGTCAGGCCGCAATCCACCTGGACGTCTCTAGTCGGTGAAGAATGAACACGTGGGTCGTCAAAGAACTCCCCTGGAAGTCATCTCGACGTGCAGCAGGTTGTGCATGTTTTCACATGTTACCAGAAATCACCGAAGAAAGGTGATTGTTGACATCCTCTCGTTCTGAACGGATAGCAATGCCGGCACGTTTAGCTCGGCCCAATGCTAATGATCCGTTTTTTGTAGGACCAAGCCTTGTCGGACTTCCAGCATCCACGTGGTGACGACGAACGTCGGGGTCACCAATTGTAGGGTCTCCAATTGTAGGTATGAGTGTACTCACGGGTGAAATAAGTTATTCCCCCTTACGGCCCTACTCCCGTAGCTGATGGGAATATGCTGGATAATAAGTCACACCGTTGACTGAGTATATGAAATGTATTTTAGACGGAACGCCGGAGTCGCCAGAGGCGATCTCGAGCGTAAATGAAACGACGTACAATAATCGTTTGAGCGCATAAGCGCAGGACGTGTAGTCACACACGTAGATATAGCGATAGCCAAACACTGTCCGAATAAGACCACGAGGTCGGAATGTAGACGACAAGTCTACGTGACTTTCTATGACGAAGTCACTCAAGGAAGTGAAGTGCGCTGCCGAGCATGGCAGCGCACGCTGACCGCGCAGTCTCCCCACTCCGCACAATCCGCGAAGTGGGAGAATGGCTTCTCCCCACAGTCCTCCCGAGTATGCGCCATCTCGTATCCACTAGCTGAACTAAATTTGTCACGTGACTTGCTCTGTATTATCGCTAATATGGCGGAACTCGTATTTGGGAATGCAGTCACGAGAATACATTGTTTGTCCTTATATGAGCAGATTTTGAACTGGGTGAGGTCTCATTCGAAAGAGGAAGGTTCAGTGCAGCGCGCTCAAGTCATCGTTTGAGTCACAAAATTCTTTTAGTGACTTAAAAGTACTTGGATTTTTGCGGGTGTATTTTGTTGACTTTTACTCTACTTTCAACACTCATATTATTAGATATCAACACAATCTCAATTGAACCATGACTTGAGCGCGCTGCACTGAACCTTCCTCTTTCGAATGAGGCCTCGCCCAGCCCAAAATTCGCTCATATAAGGACGAATAATGTATTCTACAAAACCCATGTTTCGGGCTAGATTGTGTCGGTATACAGAGCGCTGCATTACCCGTGTCTACCCCCTTAAAGTTTAATCCTTTTCTGCTCTATGAGCTACATAACATATGTACACATACCGGAATAAATCCTACGGTAACTCGTTCTTAGAGCTATACATAAGGTAGATACATAAAATTGGTACATAAGATGAATACGCATAAGGGAACTTTACATAAGGTGAATATATCATAATTCTCTTTGGTTTATCATAAGGCAGTCAAAACTAAGATAAAAGTTCTTATAATTAACACAATTAGAGTACGATCTATGTATTCTAGTCGCACACTTAAGGTAAATGGTTATTACGAGAATAATGCAAAATAAAGGAACTTTGTTCATGGAACAGTAACCGCTTTCTTGGGATTCAACCAGGGTTTCATATTTTCCGGCGCACAAACACCTTTAAATGGTTTCTGAGTCAATTGATGACCCTCGGGATCACATACTATGTACCTATCTCTTTCTAATACTTTTCTAATTACATAAGGACCTTTCAACTTTGGCAATAATTGTTTACTTGTACCCGGCGTCACGTCAATATTTTTAATCATGACATAATTTCCCACCGAGTATCAAGTAGGCGGCTTATGTCGCTTATCATAATAAGATCGATTCTTCTCATTCGCCGTATGTATCTTAGAAAAGCGTTCTCTCGTATCTTTTCTAAATCCCGATCTTCCGACAATCGATCTTGTAGAATACGACGCAAGTCATCATTAATTGGCCCTACCTGGTTTGTACCAAATAACAATTTAGACGGCGTATCTCCCGTCGATCGGTTGACGCTATTATTAAAAGCATACTCTACGTCCGCTAAACAGTTACTCCATGACTGTAAGCTTGTACTTAATCTTGCTAACATAGGTGTTAAGGATCGATTTATCCTTTCAATTTGCCCGTTCGCATGGGGCGTAGCTGTTGCTATTAAAACGTGCCTTATCCCGTTTTCGGCCATAAATTCCTTAAATTTATTAGACGTAAATGCACTTCCACGATCCGAAACAATTTGGCGCGGTTTACTATAAGTAGAAAAGTACGCTTTCAAATGACGTATCACCTCATCGGCGTTCGTGCTAATCGTCGGATAAAATTTTACGAATTTGGTGAATGCATCTATGACTTCGAAAATAAACTTATGTCGTTGCTTCGTTTTATCTAAGGGCCCGAAGTGATCGATATGTAAACAATAGAAAGGTACGTTTCCTTTGGCTTCAATTCTATTCGCATTAGTTGCATAAGTGATGCATTTTAAACATTTGCCAATATAATTTTGAATCTTGTTTCTTATTGGGAAACCAATAAATGCGTGAGATATACTCCATCGTCTTATTAATGCCTTGATGCCCTATCTCTTCGTGATTCGCTCTTATCACGTTTTCTTCCATAGATGATGGAACATAAAACAATAACCTATCGCCCAACTTTCGATAGACAAGTCCGTTACTTAATTCATAGAACTTACTTTTCGAATGCTGCAGCTGCTCTCTAATGTTACAGACCTGTGGGTCCTGATTCTGTAAGATTTCTAGATTTCTTTCAAAAGTATTTTCGGTGATAGTAAGCATACTAAATTCCCGGCTTAGTACATCTGCATGCTGCAATTTGTCTCCTGATCGATGTTCCAACGTATAATTATAATTACGAAGTATCAAAGACCAGCGCAGGATTCGTGGGTTAACTTCCTTTCATTCAAGTGTTAATTTTAAGATGTTACAATCGGTTACAATCGTGAAAGGAATTCCTTGCAAATAAATTCTAAACCGCTCGAGGGAATAAACGATGGCGAGAGCTTCAAGTTCGAAGCTGTGATACTTCGACTCGGCGTGTGTAGTCCTTTTGCTGAAATACGATACCGGGTGAAATTTTCCATCAGACTGTTTTTGTAACAACACAGAGCCGTAGCCGTGCGCGCTCGCATCACAATGCAGCTCCGTGTCCGCGGTAGGCGAATAAATTGACAGGACTGGTTCCGAAATTATCGCCTGCATTAGTTTCTCAAAACATTTTAATGTCTCTTCGTCCCATTTGAATGCTAGTTTTGACCTCAGCATGTCATACAATGGTATTGCCTCTAGCTCGAAATTCCGTATAAACTT
This sequence comes from Andrena camellia, assembly GCA_029448645.1. NCBI lineage: Eukaryota > Metazoa > Arthropoda > Insecta > Hymenoptera > Andrenidae > Andrena > Andrena camellia. Next base: position 30,475,587 of record CM055679.1, read on the forward strand.
TCGGAAGTACGAGATTAGTCCTAAATAACTATGTAATTCCCGAAAATTTCTGGGTATGGGATATTCCACCATAGCCCTTATATTTTCATTACTCGGTCGGATCCCTTCTACGTCGATGTGATATCCTAAATAGACAATTTCCGTTAATAGAAAAGCGCATTTCGCGAACTTTAATTCAAGGCAGTTATTCACCAAAACAGTCAAGACTTCTTTCAATATTTGCAAATTTTCTTCTCTTGTCGCGGTAGCAATCAGTAGGTCATCCAGATAAATCAAAATCTTATTCTCCAACAACAGTTTTTGAAAAGCTGAGTTAATAAATCGCATAAAGAAAGATGGACCATTAGACTGTCCGAAAGGCATCCGGAGATATTCAAATTGTCCCACAAAGGTTGCGAAAGCTGTATACTGAATGAAATTTTCCTTTAAGAAAACATGGTGAAACGCGTCCTATAAATCTACTTTGGTAAAATACACCTTGTTTTTCAATTGGTCTATTTGATCATCGATACGTGGAATGGGAAAATTGTCTCTTAATGTCAACTTATTTACATCGCGGTAATCTATGGCCAATCTTATTTTCTCCTTCCTTTTTATCAACACAATTCGACTGCAATACTGTGATCTACTTGGTCGGATAATCTTTCGTTGCAGTAGATCAGTAATAATTTCGGCAACTGCAGCTTTTTCGCTATAAGATAAACGTCTAGGATTATAGTAAAAAGGTTGACTCTTCGATTTTAAAACTAATTCCATTTCTAATTTAGTGGCAGGCATCTCGGGCCTTTTCGGACGTACATAATACTGCTCAACCACTTCCTTTACCTTATTCTGTAATTTCCAGTTCAGAGTCTAGTTTACATTTACACACGCAGAGTTATCGGTATCATCTGCGACCTCGATTTTCAAAATGTCCGGCACCATCGGCTCGTCCGCAACTGTCTGACTTTTCCGCCTAATGTTTACCTTTTTTCCAATATTAACCTCCAACGCATCGTGAGCAATAAAATCACGACCCAAAAGACAAATACAATTCATTGTCGAATTTGGAATCACGTAGAAATTAATTATGACCTCTGAATCGACTACTTTCAATTCCTGCTCGAGTCGGCCTAAAACTGTAATTTTGCTACGATTCGCGCCTTCGAATTTCGTGGCCTTTAACGGTGTTACATGGGCCCTTCTGGCCCATCTCGTGCTTGCTGTCCTCGCGTCGCTTCTTGTCGAATAGACGATTCAGCGGAATCGCCTCGCGCGTGGCAATCACGTTGTACCGAGCTGCATATCGACAGCCGTGAGGACAACGTGACTGCTAACGGCCCGGGCCGGGATATTTCCTAAGAGGCAGTGACCGCCGGGTGCCGACGGGGCGATCTTTTTCCCCAATCGATATCGAAAACGCGAGGCGCGGCCTGCAACGGGGATACTTCGAAGTGGTATTCGATTTTGAGAGCTCGCGTTAGGAAGTCACAACGAGCCAGCGGGCCGTCAAGATCTCGCGACCTGACCTTCGCGTCGAGACCGCGAAGCGCGTCCGTCCGAAGAGGAGGAGCGCAAGGATAACTCGATCCGACGCACCGAGAACGGCCTAGCCGGGAGAGCCCTTACGCGCCGATTCGAGCCGCCGTAAGACCGCGAATACGCGAGAAGGAACGAGCGAAGCGATACGACGTACGCCGAGTGCGCCGACTTCTGTGTGCTACCCGAGAGCACAGCGAGCGACCACGACCTGCGCGCGGGTCAGCAACCTGCTAGCGTCAGCGGAGACGGAGCGCCGTCTCCAGGGTATGTAACCATTTATTTGCTTTATTAAGAATATACTCTATTTTATTGTTATCCACCTAATTCCTCCGAGTACCATTTATTCACCTCTCTTACCTTTCCCTCCCCGGTAAGCATAGTCAAGGTGGGCTTTAGCCCTTTGACAAAAGCAAGAACCCTTTAAATCATTTCCACCGCACGTGGTAAATTATTGAAAAGTCCCTTCAGGACGTAACAACGGCGAAACAATATTGACGCTTTCGGGTATAGCGCGTTCACACAAAAACGATACGGGGCTCCCGGTGTCTAGAACAGCAACAATCTTACCAATGTCCATGGTCACTTCGATGGTATAATAGGGAATTATTTCGGTGTTTACGTCAACAATATGGGTAGCGGTATTCGTTGTTGCCTTTGTTGTCACCTCTCCCGCTGTTGCCAACCGCTTCGGACAAAGACGCTTCTGATGATCCTTTGAACCGCAGATGTAACATGATCCTCGACTACGCCTTGGCTTTGGACACTTATTTATCGTGTGGCCGGTTTCATTGCAACTGAAACATCGGACTTCCGACCTTCCCTCCTCTGCCGTAGACGCCTTCGTCGATGGTTTCTTCGATGTATCCGTCTTACCGGTAACGTCCCTCGTCGTCTGTGACAATTGGCTTATAATTCTATCGGAAATTTTTAGCTTTTCTTTTAGTTCTACCAGTGTACAAGCCTCGTATAAGCCCATTTTTCGGTTTGCGTCCTCTGGAATCCCATCCACTATGTATTGTATTAACGCCTCCGTCTCGAGCTTCCCGTCGCTGCTATTTCTTTCATAGTTAAGAAATACTCGTGAACTGACTCGGTACGCTGCATTTTCCTTTTGCATAACGTTTGGTGTAACTGCGCACTATTTACTTTCGTGGAGAATTCTTCTAAGAGCAAAAGTCTGAGTCGGTCCCACGTAGTAACTCCCCGTTCACCTTGCGTGAATAATCTAGCAAGTCCGGTCAACCGCTTCTTTGCGAACAATAGTTTTTGTAGCTCAGATCAGCCTAATAGCTTGGCGTTATCTTCGAATTCCGCGATCCAGGTTTCAATAGGATATTCCTCGCTACCATCAAACGGACGTATCGTTTCCTCGATGTCGCGAAAACTCAAAGCAAATTTCGGTGGCCTTCTCTCATTCGAAGAGGATGGTAATATTTTGCCCACTGGATGTGTCGCTGTCCCGGCCAAGAACGGTGCGGTAGCTTCCGCCGACCTTGATTGCACCGTCACATCCAAATCTTCTTCCGAATCCTCCTCTACGTCGGACTCAATTGCCACTGCTTTTAACAATCGTAGATCGCACAAATCGTCCGTCGTACTTCCTTAGTCCAGTCTCAAAACATTGCACGTGCCGATCAAGTCACCAAGAGGAAGAGCCACCGCTGATGCGACCCTGGTTCTAAACTCGAGAGATCCGCTCTCGTAAGATCGCTCTCATATGAAAATAGAGACAGTCGTAAGCCGTCGGCTCTTCGATAGCGATCGATTCAAGGAGCGCTACGATTCTAATTCGCTCGACAGGTGTCGTGGATATAAATAGCAGTGGCGTTACGGACTCGACGAGGAGAGAGAGAACATGCGATTCGAGAAACAACCGAATGCTATTCGCGTGACCGCGAACAGGACGTGGAAGATTTGTCGTGGGATAAGAGTCGCTCGCGCAGACACTGTTCGTTGTTGCCAAACAGCGTGCGATCCGTGATTTGCGGCCCGTCCGGGTGCGGAAAAACGAACGTGCTTCTCAGCCTGCTGGAGAATCCGAACGGTTTGCGTTTCGAAGACGTGTACGTGTACTCGAAATCGTTGCGACAGCCAGAGTATCGGTATCTGGAGCGAGTGTTGTCGCGCGTCGGGGGACTCGGATACTTTCCCTACTCGGACACCGTCGAGATCGTTCCGCCGAGAGACGCTCGACCCGATTCGATCTTCGTGTTCGACGACGTGGCGTGTGATGAACAGACCGCGATCCGCGAATACTTTTCCATGGGAAGGCACGCGAGCGTGGATTGCTTTTACCTGTGCCAATCGTACGCGCGAATACCGAAACACTTGATCAGAGACAACGTGAATTTTCTCGTGCTGTTCAAACAGGACGGGACGAACTTGCGTCGCGTGTACAACGATCACATGAATACGGACATGACGTTCGAGGCGTTCAACGACTTTTGCGCGAGATGTTGGAGACGACAATACGACTTCGTAGTCATCGATAAGGACAGTTCCATGTAGGATGGTCGGTATTGACGAGGATTTAAACGAGTTCGTGGTAGCGCGCGTACCTCAGTAGATCACGAGTCCTTCATCGAGCAACACGAGGATATCTAACGGAGCAGCGACTAGTGGCGTCAACACAGAGATCACGCATCAACAACACCAACAAGAAATAAAACAGAAACGACGTCGTAGGCAACAGCCGCGAGACGTCGAGACGAAAAAGAAAATTGTTAAAATCAGCGACGCTATACGAAAGAAATATATGAACCTGAAACTCGGTAAAATGACGACGAAAGCTGCTGCGGATGAGAGCGCGCGTCCGATCGTCGAACCGTCGAAACACTTGTTTGAGAACACTGCGGTGTTGAAAACGAGCCCAGCGATGTCACCAAATCTACGACCATCGCTCGTCAAGTTAAAACATCAGCAACAACATCGTTTGAAGAAACGATTATCCTTTTCTCAGTCCACAGCCGAAGCGCCGATACGGCCCGAACTGACTCCGCTCCCGGATTCAAACGACGATGACGACGACGACGACACCGACGAGGACGACGACAACACCGACGAGGAACATGATCTGGACCAGGGTGAGACGGACGAAACGATTCGGGCACTGATCTCTATATACTACTGGATAGCGTATCCCGTGTTAAAACCGTGTGCCGACTTGAAGGTCCCGGCGCCATTTTAATCTGAGTAAGATTCTCACTTTGCAGCGGTAAATTTGAACGGTAGTAAAGGGAGATATACGTAACGAATAAGTGCATGTATGAAAATTCGAAATTATTATTTTAAATAAAATATGTAATAAAAAATAAACGTACATAAAACAAAAGGAAATGTATAGATGGCCGAAAATAAGAAAATAGATAATTAACTGATTAAGTTAAAGATAAAAACACATTAAATATAAATATGAAAACATTTTTATTCAATCCAATAAAAGTACACATATAATAAGATATAAAATTATATGACAGATATAAAAATTGACGTAAATTTAAAATATATATCGTATAAAACTGTGCAATTCATATTTAATACTTAAGAATAATATACAATACATACAATAAATTCCGACTATAAAAATATATACAATATAAATATGAAAGTATACATTATGAAATCAAATACATATAAATATTACTTATTTTTAAAAGTGGTGTAAGATTAGGTTAATAATTATACATCATATACATTGTATACGTACAATTTGAAAACCAGAATTAGGAATTGTTATACTTACTAATATGATGTCATTGAACAGATGAACCAGTTTCTTTAATCTGTAAGAAGTGTAGAAAATACATAAATATGCAACACAGTATCGTTAAAAAAACATAATTGAAGTTTTTGATAGTATCTAAACTTAGAAATATTATTTATTTCGTATATCCATGCTTTAATAAAATATACAAAACAGTAAAACAACACTTTTTCCACAACCAAGTAAGCTCTTTCCACCACATTGCATACAATCCCAACAAATAAAATACATGCTATTCCATAAACGTTCCATTAAAAAGCTATAATAGCAGCTATTAGGCATTAAAGCAGCTGTCATTGGTGTTGCCAAATGATTTGCCGAGTCAAGTGATGACGCATTTTATCCCCAGTAACGATTTGGGAAGCTAAATTTGTTGCAGCGTACATCCTCACTTCTATGTACGTCTGACACACATGCTTTGAAAGCAAATACAAGTGATTCGCATCTTCTACAGCTTCAGAAAACACGTGTTCTTCTAAATCGGAGAACAACGTACACGGTGGAATAAACAAATATTGCAATGCTTTTGAACAAAGAACAGCTGGAAAATTTTTTTCTGGAGGTACCATACAATCGATTCAATTCAACGCACTTCTCAGAAACTCTTCTGTTCGTTGACAAATTAAAACAACAGATTTAGATGGAAATATTAAACCGCCACGAGTTTTAGCTTGTATAAGTAGGTTATCATGAAATTTTGCAATTTTTTGTGATTCCTGGAAGAGAGCTTCCCGACATTCTGTGCAACGAACAATTGGCCTTCTTTCATCAACTAATTTCTTAACAACCCAACCGGCTATGTTGGCTACACAAACCTTCGAAAAGTGGGTAAGAATCTTAGGAAGCTTCCTTCTGAACATATGAAATTCCTCATAAAATTCATTATATTGGAAATTTGGTCCATTGTCATCATCCAAGCCATATTTTTTGGCTACCCTCACGTTTACTATTGTATCGTAAACGGCTGAATCATAACGATCTATTTTAATCTTTCGCGTAGAAGGGACGCTTAACACTGTTGTGGAATCCATTGCCTCGGAATTGCCATTAGTTGCATATACTTCATGACGAATTAAGAGTCTTTTGTATGCAGATACAAATTGCGAACTGGTGGAATTTGGGCACCACCCGCCGCAACTTCTAATAGTACATAAGAATAATTCTAAATGATCTTGACTGAATTTGTATGTTAAAAGATATTTGAGTTGACTAGTTTCTGGCTTTACATAACAGTCAAAAATTTCAATCATGGAAGTGACTGCTGTAATAAGGCCCACAAAGGTTACATGCCTTCTGGTTTGCCACATTGGAACACCTGTGACGTCAGTGAGGTCGTTCAAGTATGCCACTTCTGCCAAAATAGCTTCACGCCAATACTCCTCATTAGATGCTCGTAAAGGAGCTTTATAGCCTTTCGCAAAGGGGTTTCGAGAATTCAAAAAAGTCAAAGACTCTATCGAGACACCGTATGAATCTGACAGTCGCTTCACTGCCCTGAAATTCTCTTAATTGTAAGACATTACAACAATATTCGATAGAATCGGCAACACTACTACTTAGCGTTTGAGCAGCTAAAGATACCTTCATTTTCATTTTCCAATATCTGATATATATGTGCTGTTCTAAGTCTATTTCCAGCGCGTAAACCTTCTTCGTCTTGAATTCTGGCTAAAGATTCTATAAACTCCCATCGAATAAACTTTCCCTGGCCGTCTTTGAAAACTTTTACGTCGCCTAAACAATTTCTCGCAAGCTTTAACATGTGGCAAGCATCGAATATAATATACACCTTTTTTTGGGTAGAAGGATGCAGAAGAAAAGGTTTAGTATTGGACATACTAAAATCCGCACCAAGAGCTCGCATTGTTGCAAAATTTTGCGCTGGTCCATCTAATGTCACGGACACAACTTCAATGTCTACATCGTGAAGACGAATCAAAGCTTCAGATACGTGACCCGACTTGGTATCTGAATTAATTCCATTGACTAAAAAATATCCAATAGGAAGCTTCCAATTCCCATCTAATGCTACGACCATCATAACTAAAGCCTCCTTTGCGAGGGGAATGGTATCGTTCGATTCGACTTCCGTACCCATGTTCACGTACCCTCTAACACAGTTGTTGGGAAGGCGTGGAATCGATCTTTTAATTGAAATTTCATCTAACATGAAACTAACCAGAACTTTTTTGTTGCATTTTTTGCTTCTGCTGCTTTAAACTTCAAAGCTTGGAAGCTTTCAAAGGTAAACCCTGGTTCACCGTCGACCGCAGAATACCATGAACGTATGGTACTCGGATCTGGCAAAGCTTTGCAAAATTTGCGCCTCACAAAGCCGTACGCTCTAGGAGAGTAGAAATGCAGTGTCATATCAAATGCTCTAAGTGCTGCTGGATATTTTGCGCTCAATATACCTGACAGTTTCTTCTTATCTTGTACTTGTTGCTCTTTTACATTACTTTGATTTTTAATGAATCGTTTTAAAAATTGGGAAACGTCAGTATTTGCAATGGATTCCAAGCATTCCAATCCCGAGTCTGGAAGAGATGGAGTTTTTCGTAACGCACTCATAATTTGTTTTAAAGAAGTTACTTGCTGCTTCAACCGAGAAATGTGCTGCTTTTGAGCATGCTTTTCCAGCATCAACGCTTGTATTCGCTTTTTCTGCAATAACATTTTTTTCATCATCGACCTTGGAGTTGTTTGATATCGATGATCATGGACGATATGACGAATGCGACGTGGGGTAGTCGGTGTTTGTCCATTTCTCTGCATACAAGTATTTGCCGCTTCGCTTGCTATACTCGTAGAAGGTACTTCATTCACCTGGCATTGCTTCTTATCTACGCATAATATATTATTAGTTATTTGTACACTATTATTTGAATCGAATTTCATATTCACATAACTGATTTGTAACAAAAGTATTAATTTTAAAGTTATAAATATGATATTTTCTTCATTGCAATAAGGATATGAAATTAATTGCTAAACTTTTGAACAATGATATAATTTACATGAAGCTTAAATTTTAGAACAATTTATTTAAATTCACCTGAATCACTGGTACTTGCTCTCATTGGATTTACCATACTGTAGTTAGTGTCAATTTTGTACATTTTTGGAGGAGGTAAAGCAAGTGATAAACGGCGCTTCTCACACCCTTCATACGCTGCTAATATTTCTGGCGACAATGAGGGATCTGTTTCCATATGTGATGCAGAGAGTTGAGAATTGCTGTCGAGTTCTCCAGCAGGTGTTTCTAAAAATAGTATTTTACTGTAATGTGCATTATATTCCAAAAGTAAAATAAAGAATATATAAAAAACAGAAACAATCTTACTGTCAATTAACGGCGACTTAAATATCGTAGGAACCGCATTGCTCTTTAGAGTTAACGTACAGGCATTACGACCTGTTTTACGAAAACAATCTTTTTCAAAATGCTCACTACAAAGCACACTTCCCTTATTTGGAACAAAGTCCTTTACAGCCATTGCTGCAATCCATTTCTGAAGCAGTTCTGCATTATTTAATGGAAATCTGCAAAATAAGGAAGTTATGTTTCAAATTAATGCCAAATACTGAAACAATATTAATGAACTTATGTAAAATAATTTATGTAAAAACTTCTTAAATTAGAGTGTTATCATTCTTTATTGTACTATAAATAATTATACAATTGCATCTGGTTATTTTATAATATATTTCATTCATTTTAGTCACTTTAACTTAAAAATAAGCTGCTTAATTTGAATAATTCATATATTACTTGCGAAATGATATGTTTTTATCCTGTCCTTTTCTAGCATGAGAAAAGACACAACCAGCTTTGTATTGCCCAAAAATGGTAGGAATGCTTTCAGGGAGAAGACAACCTTTGCCAGTGCCTTCTTGGAAACATTTTTTTTCGAAATGACTGGAACATAACATGGCATTTTTTGGTGGCACAAAATTGGAGCCCAAACCCATGTTGTCTAACCATTCTGCGGCCATCAACGGAAAACTATATGAAACAAACAAAAATATTTTTATTTCCTTAGGAATATTTATTATGAGTAAAAAGTTCCACTTAACCTACAAGTAGCATATAAATGTTATTTTTACCTACCCGTGATATGTTAAATCGTCCCCGAATTTTTTTGCGCCACAAAACATGCACGTTCTCACCATTTTTATTCTGTCGTAATCAGGCACCAACTATTATTGCTTGTTTGCTTTGGCCAACTATGACTTCGCGTCGCTGTGTGACGTCACACTTGAGAATCTTACTCAGATCAAAATGGCTTCTATTCGGCACAAGCCGCCTATCCTCGTTCACTATCCAGTAGTATATACAGATCAGTAGATTCGGGACGTTCTCGGTCCAAAAAACCACCGTCGCCAACCTCGACGCGTACACCCGAAACGCCACCGAGCCGCTGCCGCGTGAATATCTGAGTAGTAAGGCTAGGGGATTCTAACTCGGAGTGTTGAGGGTGGCGGAGGGAAGTGCGGCGCGCGGGGGAGCGCGGTGGAGGGAATTTTGGGTGCACGAGAGAGCGCAGTGGAGGGAATTTTGGGTGTGCGAGGGAACGCGGTGGAGGAAACTTTGGGCGCGGGGGCAGCGGGGAGTTGGAATCTGTCTGCGCGCGCACGAGCTGCGGAGTGGGGGAAACCGTAATCATGGAGGGACTCAGTCCAGGCCGAGCCACCGCAGAGACCTCTCCAGACCTGGTCCGCCACCGGAAATTTTTCAGAGGGAGGGAATGACCTACAGCAGAAATTTTTCATACCTAAACGTGGGAGAGAATGACCTTGGCCCACCCCCGAAAATTTTTTCACACCTGACCCACCGCCGGAAATTGTTCCCAAACCAATATGTAGCAAGCAGACATTTTTCCCCCAGCGCAGAGAAATAATAATTTTTATCAGAAACTGTATCGGACGATGTCGGGAAAGATCGGCGTTTTGCAAACCGCATATTCGGGGGACGGGAAAGAGAGAGAGAGCATTACTTAGTGGTACAATCACAGTTATTTTAAAGCTAAATTCGGTGGAGGGAAAGAGACAGCACTACATAGTGGTACAATCGCATGCATTCTAAAGCTAACAGTATTTCAAAATGTTTTTCAATCTTAACATCGCAGCATATCGCGCGATAACGTGTGTAATTTGAATCCTCTGGAGCAGCCGTGCGGGATGACGTCATTTCACGGCGCGAAGAACGCTCGAACGAAATTGAACACATGCAGGAACATCGAATCTTAGAATTAGGTGGTGGTAAGGAGAGAAGGAGGATGATGGGTAAATAAAATGGAGAAATAATATATGTTTAAGAAATTTATTTAAAATTAAAAGAATCTAAATATAATTTAACATTTTTTCCTACGCGCATCAGGTACAATATCACAGATGGCGCATGCTAACAGTTCGCAATCTACAAGATAATCCTCGCAGTAATATTCGCTATCACGTATGATTTTAGCAGCACGACGCGTATCTAATGTTTCGCAGGCAACATCGCTCTGTTGCAACACGTTAACAAAAGTTTTAAATTTTGTACCTCACATCTTCTGCAGTTTGATACAGCCGCGGATACACATAGTCCATACACGGCTCAAGATTAAATAAAAATGATACTGTATTCAGTTTGAAATACAGCGACTTAATATGCAATGTCATCTTTACAATCGGTGAATCAAATATCCGACAAAATTCCATCGTTAATTCATCAATCCGCATCGATTCTGTTCCAGGCAATTGAGCACGTTCTTCGATGGTTGTACGGCTGTCGAATAGTGCACCCCATGTATGCCATGGTAATATGAGATGATTCCCATGATTGTCGCCGAGAAGAACTTCTACATTTGCCATAGGTCTTACGTTGATTCCAATTTCCAAATATTTGCTGCCCATGGATGTTAATGCGTATCTTCTGACCATGATACGCGATGCTCTGCGCGGGCTCAGAGAACAATCAAAGCTATGAAATTGTCCGCTCGTATCAAGAAAAACATAAAAAATTTCGAGAAGATGTGAAAATTAAGCCTTACCTGTCAAAATATGTATTCTCCCCACATGGAGCTATGCCATCATCCCCCATGATTGGAACGAAATAATCCTCACACCCAACGAGTAATTCATCAATGGTATTGAACAATTATTGTAGCGCTGTCTGATCTATCAAAGTCACTGCGGCTACTGAGCGATTGATGGAATAACGTCCGGGAGCCGGCTTAAATAGAGGTGTAATTGCTTCCCCCACCACCACATTTTATTCTAAAGCCACCAATTTTCTATAATGTTTTTCAATCTTAACGTCGTAGCATATCGCACGATCGCATGTAATTTGAACTCATCCTCAAGGATAAAAGTCTCGACACGTGTTGAATGTAATATAATACTTTTGGAAACGTCGAATCTTAGAATTATGCGGTGTCAGCAGAAACTGTGTCGGATGATCTTGCGCGCTAATTCGACATACGCGTGAATCATGGAAAGAATTATGCCGTGCCGATAGAAACTGTATAGAACAATGTTGGGACGGATCATCGTTTTTGCATGCAATGCATCCGAGGGAGGGGTACATCGAAAGAAATAGACAGAGATACCAAATCGCGGCATGGGTATAAAAGCGCGCTCTAAACTGCACAAAGCCTCAAATCGTTGCAACGTGTTGCGTGAAAAAAAATACACTACATTTCCATTCCATTTACGGTCATGGAAAAATTCGCACAAGTAGAACGCCAACTGCGAGATCAATCTGCACGATTGATTTCACGCGAAGAATACCTCGCGTGGGAAGAACGGTGCAACGAGTGTATCGAATCTTTGGAAGAACACAGCCGAGTGAAACGTGCTCGATTATCGATCGGTGTTCAACAATCGTTGGTTGCTCGAATCGCGCGGCTCGAAGGACTGAAATATTCGTTGCGCGAACGTTTCGTACGTGAAGGTGCCGGACATTCGAGCACGGGACTTTTGTGGCGCGAAATAGACACTGCGTTCGACAGCCGCGTATTAACTGGTGCCGTGCTAAATTCGAATTACATCGAACCGCGCAACTTCCTCCATGATGCGGCGGCCATTGTGTTGGAGCATGTGCGGAGTCCTTTGAGGAAACATCGAAACCTCAAAGTGAACACGGTGTTCAACGGCGAATTTGTGGCAGGTGACAAGCATGCTTGTAAAAACATCAATACCCGAAACTGGGAACTCTTCGGTACATCCGATCTGCAGGAGTGGTACCAACGATGCGTCATCGAACCAACCCTGGCATCGCTGGAAGAGTTCCAGGAACGCGACAGCGGATGGACATTGACGAGAATCCTGAATCTGACCGTCAATGTCAACAAGTACAATCCGCTGCGCGCGGGGTGTCACTACAAGTTGCCGCGGGAATATCGCATAATCCGGACGGTTTAGAGACTCAGCACATTCGAAGTGCAATTTAAATTATAAAAATGCGTTTTACATCCCCACCGTTTTTCATAATTAAGGGCTCGGATGCAATTAGGGGACTAGCGCTCGAAAATGCGAAAAAGTATTGTCCAAACGCTAAGAAATATTGGAAAATTAAATGTTGTTAAACTGTATTTTAAAAAATATAGTGTTGTAAAGCTCATCACGACACACATTTTTTCTATTTACAGTTTGCTTATCCAATCATTACTATTCGAGCTAAAAATTATAAATAAAAATTTTTTCATCGTCCAAAATCATTATTTCTTTAAACATAAATTGCGATAACTTGAGTAAATAGTAAGGGATCGTTATGAGACTTAAAACATAACTTCAGAAAACTCTAGCGAAGCCGTAAAATGTATGCACAAAATTCTTATGTTAAAAAATTTAATAAAATTTAATTAAAAAGAAATACTGGACATAACCCATGCTTTTCAACGTTCACCGTTAAAAAGTATCGAGGCAATTTTGAGGTACATATAACTTTCAGCGACAAAAGTTTTTCCTTAATATACAAAAAAGTTTTTCACCAATTTTCACACTGATTAATGAATAATTGTAGAAGATATGACGATATATATAATTCTGACTCGACGCCAACTGTCAACGCGAGTGCTAAAACTGCTAACAAGGGACGTTCGGCAACCCGAAAATTCAGAAAATTATGAAACTCGGTGTGCAAGTAGAGTAGTTCATCCGTAACACAACCCTATTTTTTGTTGGTGCCATAATGCAATTTTTAGGCGTGAAATCACCCCTTGAAAATAATTCAGAATTTTCTTTTCCGTGGAATACCTCGAGAATGGTGAGAGATATCGAAAAGAAGTTTAAACAAAAGTTGCATCCTTCTTTTATATCTACAAAACCGCGGAAAAATAATTTTCGAAAAATCCATATTTTTCAAGTTACCCCCACCACCAACCCTTAAAATTAAGTTTTTGTATTTTTTAAATATAAGCTGAAATACCTCGGGATAATCTCTTTTCATACATATAAGTGATTTATGTGTTATATTTTTTTTGCAAACGAATAAAGCCTCTATTACCGAATTTGAAGTCCATTTTGGCAGTTTCCATTAATAACATGGTTTCTTAAAGCCATATTTAGATTATTATTTATGTGAAGCTCAGACAGCTTTCACTTATTTAAGCAAGGCAGTACGCACCTAAAATTGCATCAAAGGTAAAACTCATTAAAACTAATCAGTGACGTGCATGAATGAGTATGATAACAGCACATTCGTACATGCATTATTTGAAGTGTAATCTTATTAGGCTATTTTGGAAACCACACGAACAATAAATAATGCGTGTAGATGTACAATGACTTTGCAAAATACATATGTTATTGAAATGACGCAGAATCGCATTGATGCCGATAACCTTGTCGAACCTTCCGATTTGCATAATGCGTATGTATATGAATTTTAAATGATTGTAAATCAATTTTACTTTTACATTACACTTATAACATATATATATAATATTACAGTTAATATTAAATTTAATTATAACATTATAGCAGTTTTCATTAATGAAGTGGCCGCATAAAGTAATAATTAAACATTCGCAGTCCCTTTTTGTACATGTTGTATTGTTTGATTATACATTGAAAGAATTATACTAATAGAAGACGATAGATACATTGAAAATTACGCTTTGTAATTGGTACAATAATGTAATTCTTCGTAGAAATGATTGAAACAAAAATACTTGCCACACCATGCACATCGCATAAAAGCCGGCTCCCCACAAATACTACATTTGGGTATAATCTTTTCATTCCTGAAGTAACAGAAATCTTCAGGATTTTGAAATTCGCTGGGATGCGTTTCTAGATATCCGCTTTTAGGGGTGCCTAAAATTGCATTTAAGGTAAAACTCATTACAGCTAAACCACACGATAAATAATTAATGCGTAAAGCTGTACAGTGACTTTGCATCATTTTAATTGTAACTGATAATATTCTTGTGCCTCATTCACTTTTCGGTAAACATGTTTACGTACTCGCGTCTTTTGATTGATATAAATATTCCCGAGGATGCAGCGAATGGCAGTTGCATTTTTGAAAGCAGTCAGTTACCATTCAATTGGAAAAAGTGAGTGATCATTGTTTGAAAGGCTTTTCTTTAAATTGCAGTCGATTAATGTTGCTAACGTAGTAAACATCTTAGCCACTACATTTCAAATTGCAAGTATAATACATACACCTATAAACTCGGTAGAAACAGAACTGCACAATGAAATTCGGGACATTATAAAAGAGTTTCAAAACATACATTCCCTACCATTAATTGAACATGATTATGTGCATCCGAACCACATGGTGCACAAATTGTAGAGTACATTATGCCTGCAGAAGAAGAAGAAGACAGTTTTGACCCTGCAGAATGTACTGTTGATGGTGAAGGTGGAAAAGTTGACTTAAGTTATAAGAGAAAAGCAGTGACATTTTGGAAAAGTGGAAAAAAGGCAGGTCGATCGTTTACCAGTGTACAGAAAAATTATCGCATGGTTAAATCTTTGCCGCAACTATATAGGTGGGAGGCGAGTGTAGAGAGAGGTGGAACAAATGCAGATAAATTTGCACTTATTGCGGAATATGTATTGCAATAGTTTGAAGAAGCTTGTGACAGAAGATCTATTGTTCATGACATGAATTTAAGATTGTTGGCCTTGGAGGCAAAAAACCAGGTGGACCTACCCCAATTCGTGGCAGGTAAATAGTGGATTTGGAACTTTAAGACTGCACATAGGATTGTGTCCCGCAAGATAACAACATTCAGGACGCAATTTATGTTTGAAGATATTGACAATATCAAAAATATCGCAGAATCGTTTGTTTCTCGCGTAAAGCCTAACATCCCATCTGTCCGAAGTAGTGGGGCTATGAGAGTTCTGTGACCAGATGGTGAGGGGTGAAGCGGGGCGGGGGGTACCTCGGGCGCGGGGTTCGGCGTGGAGGGGGTACAGCGCTCTCGGTCGCGATGGGCGCGGGGCGAGGCGGGGAGGGGGGTACCGAGTTCGTGGGTGAGGGGGATGACGTCACAGGGGCGCGGGATTTCAAGATGGCGTCGCGCGCGCAACCGTTTGCTGTACGCGAGCGGGGATCGGTGCGCAGGCGCAAAGGGATGTACCACGGATGTTGTAATTCGACACGGATGACGATTCGAGATTAATTAACCTAAACAGCGAACCGTCTCACGATCGCCGTGAAAGAATGCAACGTCGCGCTTGTATAAACATCCGCCTACGCAATATAATTCGACGCGCTATCGCGATAAATATTCGAGATCGATTAATCTAAACAGCGCAACCGCCTCGCGAAAGGACGCAACGTCGCGCTCGTATAAACAGCCGCCAACGAAAACATGCGCCAACGAAACCGTAGAGCGACAATTATTCGGATATCGTCTCGAATATTTTTTTTTTAAAGTTTGGGACCGTCGTCTTATCACCAACGCTATAATTCGATACACGTGGTAACGCATGTCAGGACAGCCCATACTGCCTATCCTGAAACACAATTGTTCGCGCTCGTATAAACATCCGCCAACGAAAACATGCGCCAACGAAAACGTAGAGCGATAATTATTCGAGCAATGCCCAACGTATTTTGATGATCGAGAGACCCCCGTGACGGGTGTAAACACCCTTATCGCGAGCGCGCGAATTCGACACACGTGGTAACGCATCGAGCCAGCGCGGCATCGCGTCACCCGATCGAGTCGTCGAGGGTGAGAGAGAAAGAACGCGAGAGCGAAGAAAAGAATTCGGAGCGATAACGACTCGTGAATCTCGGCTAGGGTACATGGTTAGGTATTCAATCAGAGCCGCGCAGTCGTTCGGTAAAAATCTTCGCGACAGCATTTGTCAAGCATCATTCTTCTTCCGGGTTTTCGAAATCCGGTCCATAATCGCATCACGCGGAAGAGTCGCATCAACCACTCGTGCCTTTTAATTGAATATTGAAGTAGAAGAAGAAGAAGAAAAGAGAAGTAACCATGGAGGTATTCATGGACACGTACAGGGTTTTGTCCCGGATGTCCGTGCTTTTACGCACCATTGTGGAATTCAGGGACTGGACGGATCGGTGCGACGCGTGCTTGCGAATCATCGTCGAGTATCAGTGCGGCGAAGGAGTGTCGGTGGCATCGAAACAGCGTCTGGTGTCACTGATCGCGCGAATAAAGACATTGCGCGCGATCGTGCGGGAAAAGTTTTCGCGAGTAGGGCTCGGGGTGTCGGCTCGATCGACGGCACCCAAAGTCGTATGGGAAGACGTGGAATCAGCGTTTCGGAATCGTATTTCAACCGGTGCGGTCATCAACGTAAGTTACATCGATCCGCGTCAATTTTTGGAGGGAGCCCGACAAATTACGATCTCGCGCCTCACGGACGCTATCACCCAACATAAAAGCGTGGTCGTGAATACGGTCCTGAACGCGGAGTTTATGTTGGGCGAGAATACGGACATGAAAAGTTTCGGTACGCGAAATCGCGTACTGTTCAGGACATCGAACGTGCGCGAGTGGTATTCGAAGCACGTGGTCGCTCCCACGTTAGTGGCGGTCGAGGAGTTTCAAGATCGCGACAGTGGATGGGCTCTGAGGGCTGTGCTAAACCTCCTATTAAACATTAATAAGCATAACCCTCTTCGCGCCGGTTGCGACGTACCGCTTCCGCGCGCCGTCGTCCTGAAAAAAGCGGTGGTGAACGTAAAGAGCAGAGACAATGCGTGCTTCTTGTGGTCCGTTGTCGCCAGTTTGTACACTGCTACTATTACTAGGAACGTGTGCAGGGACTCATCGTACCCACACTACTCAGCGGTGCTTCGCACGGACGATATGACTCTTCCCGTGACGTTGGATTAGCTGGCGAAGTTCGAGAGGTTAAACGACGCGTCGGTGAACGTGTACGCGTGGTCCGACGGAAGCTGCGCGCCTCTGCGTTTAACCGAGGACAAGCGAGAGAGACACGCGAACCTGCTACTGGTGCAGGACTCCAATGAGCCAAAACGATATCATTTCGCGTGCATTCAAAGCATGTCGAGGCTCGTATCGAAGCAGCTCGGTAACCATAATGGACAAGTAGTCGTTTGCGAAAGGTGAGTCGAATACGGAATATTTCGATCGATGCATTATTATTTATTCTTATGTTTATTATTGACGTTGTTATCGTTGTAGATGCTTGAGTTACTTCTACTCGTCCGAGCAATTGACGAAACACACCGTGGACTGTCAACGTATGAACGAGTGCGCCATCGAATTGCCGTCCGCGAAGGAAAGATGGTTGCAGTTCCAGAATTTCAAGAACCAGGAACGAGCGCCATTCGTCGTGTATGCGGACTTCGAGTGCATGCTGGAGGATGTCGAACCTGCGGAGCGGAGTCGCACGTACATGTACCAGCAGCACAGAGCGTACTGCGTAGGATACTACATTCATTGTTCCACCGACGCGTCTCTGTGTTGCTATCGCGCGTATCGTCACGAAACCGAGTGCGTGAAATGGTTCGTGCGGGAACTTCGAGACTTTGCCGACACCGTCTATTCGTGGTTACGGAACGCGAAACCAATGAACTCGTTGACGAGCGAACAGTGGCGTAGTTTTAACGACGCGATCGCGTGTCACGTGTGCGGGCAACCTTTGGTCGACGCGGACAAAAAAGTGCGCGACCATTGTCACTCGACGGGCGAGTACCCAGGCGCGGCTCACGTGACTTGCAACTTACAGTTTCAGCGATCGTACACGATACCGGTCGTATTCCATAATCTGGCAGGATACGACGCGCATTTCGTGATTAAGGAGTTGGCGTCCGCGTTCGAAGGTCAGATCGACTTGCTGCCGGTGACGAAGGAGCGCTACATATCGTTCACCAAGCACGTAAAGGGAATGGACGCCGAGAACAACGATTGGCAGAGGGGGTTGAAGTTCCGTTTCATCGATTCGCTGAAGTTCTTGGCCGCGAGTCTGGAGAAACTCGCTTCGGACCTTGGCAGAGAACGACTCGCGATTCTACGACGCGAGTTCCAACACCTGCCCGATCATCGTTTCAATCTCCTGACCAGGAAGGGCGTCTTCCCGTACGACTACGTGACGTCATACGCCAAGTTGAACGATGCGTGTTTACCGAACCGCGAAGCGTTCTATAACCGGCTGAACGATAGCGCCGCGTCGGAGGCCGATTACGCGCACGCCGCGAACGTGTGGAACTCTTTCCGCGTACAGACATTGGGCGAGTACAGCGATTTGTATTTAAAAACGGACGTATTGTTACTCGCCGACGTATTCGAAAGTTTCCGCACCGACTGTATCGCGAGTTATGACTTGGACCCTGCGCATTATTTCACGCTTCCAAGTTTCACGTGGGACGCGATGCTAAAGTACACGGGCGTACGGTTAGAGCTTCTGACGGACGTGCACATGTTACTGTTCGTGGAGCGTGGCATACGCGGCGGTCTGAGTCAGTGCTCGCACAGGTACGCGAACTCCAACAACAAACACCTGCCTGCGGGGATGTACGACGAGTCGAAGGCGTCGACGTATCTGATGTACTTCGATGTCAACAACTTGTACGGATGGGCGATGTCGCAGGCTATGCCGCAAGGAGGGTTTCGATGGCTGGACGATGCGACAGTGGCCGCGCTAGACGCGTCGTCCCTGCCCGACGACGAGGACTCCGAGGGATACCTGTTGGAGGTGAACATCGAATACCCCGAAGAGGTTCATGACGCGCACGCCGACCTACCGTTCTGCCCGGTGCGCCAGCACGCGCCGCACGGTCAACAGACCAAGCTGCTTGCCACGCTCGACGATAAGGAGCGATACGTCGGCCACAATCACTACTTGAAACAGTGCGTGCGACACGGTTTACGCGTGGCGAGAATTCATCGGCTGTTGCGATTCGATCAGTCGCCTTGGTTGCGCGACTACATTCGATTGAACACCGATTTGAGGACGCGAGCCATGAGTGAGTTTCAGAAGACTCTATGTGTACGGGAAAACGATGGAGAATGTGCGGAATCGCGTAGACGTGCGACTGGTGACGCTGTGGGACGGTCGTTACGGCGCGGAAGCGCTGATCGCGAAGCCGAACTTTCACAGTCGTACGATTTTCTCCGAGGAGTTGGTTGAGATCGAAATGCGAAAACTCAAAGTGAAGTTCGACAAGCCGATATACGTGGGGATGAGGGTACTGGACGTATCGAAAGAATGCCTGTACGTGTTCCATTACGCGTACATGCGCGCGAAGTTCGGTGATCGATGCAAGGTCCTGTACACCGACACCGACAGTTTAATGTATAGCGTGGAGTGCGATGATGTATACGAAACGATGAAGCGCGACGTCTACCGATTCGACACGAGTGATTACGCGGTGGACAATCCGTACGGTATGCCCCGCGTAAACAAAAAGGAGACTCATGAAAGAGGAGAACAACGGCGTCTTGATGACCGAGTTCGTCGGATTGAGGTCCAAGATGTACGCGACTAGAACGTTTAACGCCGCAGCGGGGTCTACGAGCGAGACTAAAAAAATGAAGGGTGTGCGGAGACACGTGGTCGCGAACGATATACAATTCGACGATTACATTCGTTGCCTGCACGATCTCACCGAGAAAGCGGTTCGGCAGAACAACATTCGATCGAACCGGCACGATGTGTTTTCCGTGAGTGGGGAAAAGAACGCTCTCAGCCCGTTCGACGATAAGCGGTGTATTTTAGCCGATCGGGTCAGCACCCTTCCGTGGGGACATTATCGAATCCCCCAGCTCAAAGCCCACGAACGCCTCGAGCTTGATCCCGACGAGTCCCTCGAGCTTCAGCCCGACGAGTCCCTCGAGAATCCCGTTGTCTGATTGTACGTTTGTATGACCGTACGTTTGCATGTACATATGTATATACGTTTCGTTGTAAGCGTTTCTTTCTTTCGTTCATACCATTTATCTATTTACGAATATCTGATGTATGTATGTATATAGCGTAGAATGGATAAAATTTTGTATTTTCTATTCGTGTTAGTATATATTTTTTTTTCTTATTTTGCTAAAATTAATTGTACGCATATATATATACGAGAAGAAGGAGAATAATTGAATAAACGGACAATGTATATATTTATATGTATGTATTTATTTTATTTATTTCAGTAACATAGCGCGTGTTTATAATCGCGAATCATAGAATATCCTTGTCGCGTATCCACGAGTTCCGCGACGAATCGAATCCGAGCCACTTAACGTACACCTGGTTTCCTTTGCGACGAATAATCTTCTCGACCAGATAGACGTCCGGATTCGCGACCGAATGCAGTTCGTACTCGTAGAATCCACCCGAGATCGGTTCTCCCGCGGAATCGCGTAGAATGTACGTCACCGGGTACGTTCGTTGCACGGTTACGATTTCGAACACCTCCGTCGACCAGTTCGGAGTGTACCCTTTCTCGAAGAGGGTCTTGAACTTGCTCACGCGTACCTTGTCACCGACGTTGAATTTCGCGCGTCGTCGAACACCTCTCGATGCGGAAGGGGAGAGGGGCTCATTCGCGGCGAACGACAAACGCGTCGACGGGTCGAGCGTTGATCGTTCGATGCTTGCGATGATTGTAGGTGCGTACGAGCGCAGGTGACAGGTCGACCCAGCGATAGGACGCGTTCAAGGAGAATTGTTTCCACATGAGGTTTTTCAGCGTGCGATTGAAACGTTCTATGATCGACGCTTTCATCACGCTGTACGTGGAGTAGTGGTTGATCCCGCGTCTCTTCGCGAATCGTCCGAACTCTGCGTTGTAAAACTCTTTGCCCATGTCGGTTTGTAAATTTCGCGGGCATCTGTCGCTCCGCCGCAACACGGTCGCGAACGCATCGGTCACGTCGCGTCCGCTTTTCGTTTTCACGGGTACGGCCCACGCGTACTTGCTGAACGCATCGATGATCGTTAGTACGTAGTGATATCCTCGATTTTGCTTCGCGTACGGACGCATCTCCACCAAGTCGGCCTGCCATAAATCATCGTAACCGCGAATCGTAACGCTACGCCGTGGGAAATTTCGTCTCGCGGGAGCGTGTAACTCGTTCACTAAGCGTACTCGTTCCTCGCTCATGCTTCGCGGGTGGGCGTTAGAAGTAGTACGAGTTCCTCGAGCGTTCGTAAAATGCAATCGGTACGCGTCTTTCGCGAACGACCGTCTTCGTTCGACGATCCGGAGTCATAGCCACTGTCGTCGGGGTCAGGATCGATAATTATCGTCGTCGTCGTCGTCGTAGTCGATCCTCGTTCGCTTTTCGCTGATCCTTTCGTTCGTACAGATCCGTGATCGTTAGCGCGGTCGGTGTCGGCGCCGACGTCTCTATCCCCTCGAGTCCGTCTTTCGAGAGATCGAAGCGTCGTTCCATCGCGTTATTTAAATCGTCCTCCAGTCGAGACAATTTCGCCTCAACGATGTCCGACATCGTTCGTTGTACTCGCGTCTCGAGTTGAGATCGTTGATGCTCGGCGTCCAGTTGCGCGTTCGCGATAGCCGTTTCGATTTTCCGAATAAAGCGTTCGTCCACCGCGGCCAATAGTCTCGTCATCGTCATCGCCGTTTCGTTGTTGTTGTTGTTGTTGTCATTGCGTAACGAGGTACCAAACTTGTTCACCGACATTACGATGCGCGCGCCCCGAACACTACTGACGAAACGATCACCGGATCGTTCGATTTAAGATATATATTTGTCCTCGCGAAGTTCCTCCAGGATCGATGCGATTTCGTTATCGTGACCCGTGTGACCTGCCGCGCGCGATGCCACGAGCAACGCAAGTCTATCGACCAATTCGTTCGGATCGTTCCAGTATGAGTAATCGATCGCGTTATCGGTGACCGTCTTCGATTCGTCGATGGGTAATTCTAGACCATGTCGCGTGCCGCGCCCGCCGTCGCCGCCGCGCCTAACGCGTCCGATACCCGATGTCCGCACCCCGCCGATCACCGCGGATATGATTTTCTTATACTTGTACCCCCTGTTACCAAGTGTGGACTTGCTCGGCGAATGGTTTCGCTTATGCGCGTTCGTCGACAACAAGATGCGTCGGTACGAGTGGAGATCCTTGTCCGTGCACGTCCGATCGTTGGGTATTTGCATGAAAAGCAATTCGTACAAACCCCGAGTCCCCGAGTATCGCGTTCCGTTCACGCGAATGTCATCGCCGTCGCCGTCAATGGCGAGCACGGAATCGCCGATCATTAGGTCGTCGTCGGGCCCCAAATATACGCCGTACACGTTGTCGATTCGTTTCTTGGTATCGGTGAAGAATAGTCGCAGGTATTCTCGCGATAAGGGTCCTTTGGCGTTCCGTATATACACTTCGATATCATCGACGGGGCTACGCAGCGTGTCCAAATCGCGAACCTTTGCTGGCGACTCATCGTCCCGAATTTTTTCACCGTCGTCGACATCATCGACAACATCGCTGTTGTCGTTATCGTCATTGTCGTTGTCGTTGTCGTTGTCGTCGTCGTTGTTATCGTCGTCGTTGTTATCGTCGTCGTCGTCGCTAGATTCTGGAAGGTTATTCGAAAGTTCCTTGGATGTATCCTCGGTGGCGTTTCGGAGTCTCTTCAACGATTGTTGTTGTTGTTGTTGTTGTTGTTGTTGATCATATTCGTGTTTCCTATTCACAGACTGCGATCGCGATCGAGGCGTTGAGCGCGTTTTCAACGCCGACCCGTTCTCGATCAATCGTTTCAGCGCTTCCGTAGCCATTTTACCAATTTTCAAGGCTAAGCACTTTTTACGTATAACGTCGCTGACTTTGGCAATTTCTAGCTTTGCATTCACCTTTGCGTCCACACCCTGGCGTTTCGCCACTTTTTGTCGATGACGTCGACGATGTTTACGCGTACGCTTCGCGTCGGCGTTGCTCGAGGTTATCATAGTCGTCGGTGGCGTCGTCATCGTCGTCGTCGTCGTGGATTCGTTAGACATATCGTGTTGATCGGCGAACGACTCGCGGTTTACTGAGTTCCGCCAGCTACGACGAACTCGTTAAATCCTCTCTGATATCGACCTTCGTACATGAACCTATCCTTATCGATCACCACGAAATCGTATCGTCGACGCCAACATTTCGCGCACAATTCGTTGAACGACTCGAACGTCATGTCTGTGTTCACGTGATCGTTGTACACGCGACGCAAGTTCGTGCCGTCTTGTTTGAACAGCATGAGAAAATTCGCGTTGTCCCTGATCAAATGTTTAGATATTCTAGCGTACGACTGACACAAATAGAAGCAGTCCACGTTGGCGTGACGACCCATGGAGAAGTATTCGCGTATCGCGTTCTGTTCGTCGCACGCCACGTCGTCGAACACGAAGATCGAATCGGGCCGAGCGTCTCTCGGTGGAACGATCTCAGCGTTGTCGGAGTAGGGAAAGTATTCGATTCCGTCGACGCGCGACAACACCTGCTCGAGATATCGATACTTTGGCTGATGCAACGATTTCGAGTACACGTACACGTTCTCGAAGCGCAAACCGTTCGGACTATCTAGCATGCTCAGAACCACGTTCGTTTTTCCGCACCCGGGCGGACCGCAAATCACGCCTCGCACGCTGTTCGGTAACAACGGACCGTGTCTGTTCGATCGACTCGCGTCCCTATCGTCCTCGAGCATTCTGTTCGCGGTCACGCGAATAACGTCCGACTGTTTCGCGAATCGCATGTTCGCGCGCGCGTCTATGACCAGGGACGACTATTTATATTCGTGGCACGTGTCGCGCAGGTCACTATCGTTGTGATCGGTGGTGCGCGCGTACGCGTTTATTATTGTAGAGCAGCTATCGCGGTTATTCTAACGCAGGTGTATGGTCGCATCAACGACCGCGGCGTATCGCGAAGTATGGAAGAGGAATCTGAAGAAGAATAAGAAGAAGAAGAAGACTGGATCGGGTCTCGTGAACGGTATCATAAATCGCTTACCGTTCGAACTACACGTGGGTTATCAGTTCTGCGGACAGGGAACGCGTTTGATAAAGCGATTGGCTCGTGGCGACGGAGGTGTGAATCCCCTGGACGCCGCGTGCCGCGACCACGATATCGCGTACTCTCGTCGAAAGGATTTGGAGGGACGACACGAGGCGGATCGCGCGAGAACGCGTGTTCGCGAACGACCTTTGGCGAAAAAGCCGCAGCGACTGGAGTGTGGGCAACGATGAAGGCTAAAACTAAACTCGGCATGGGTATGAGAAAGACGAAACGTAAACAGAGAAAGTCTGGAAAGAAACATCTGCAACGACGACGACATCGCGATCTACGAGTGGCGAAACGCGGGGGCTTTCTTCAATTTCTTCCGTTCGTGCTGCCCGCTTTATCGGCTATCAGGGCATTGGCCGGTGGAGCGGCTGGTATAGCTAAAGCGGTCAACGATTCGAAGGCCTCTCGAAAACAGCTGGAAGAAACGTTGCGTCATCATCGGACGATGGAAGGGCAAGGAATGCATCTGACGCCGTACAAGCGAGGCGCGGGTTTGAATCCTAGACGTTGACGCCAACGACGACTGCGATCAAAGAAAAAAAAAAAACGTCGATCGAGTAGCCGCGTGGCGACGGTGGCGGCGATAACGCGACAACCTATGACGAACCTGCAACTAGAGCGCGAGTGCGCCAGCGTACCGTTCTTTCGAGGAGTGTTTATGCGAGACACGCTTCCCACGCGCGTACGAACCAACGAATGCGGCATCGCGAATCTGGACGAGAACCGAGGCGCCGGTACGCACTGGGTAGCGTACGCGAAACGTGGACCGCGAGTACAATACTTTGATAGTTTTGGGAATCTGCGACCACCCGCGGAATTGATCTACTATTTCGGACGCTGTACAACGATCACGTACAATCACGATCGTTTTCAACGTTTCGACGAGATGAATTGCGGTCGCTTGTGCATGCAATTTTTACAGCAAAAGTCTATGGAATTATGGCCTATATAATAATACTAATACTAATACTAATACTAATAATGATGTATACTAAGATTACGCTGCGATGTATCAATGCGTAATGGCAATCCACATCTTCTATAATAAAGACTCGTAACATCGGATAAATTGCCGAGTATTCTTACGCGCGCGTCACTTCCTCTCTCTCTCCGTCTCGCGAGTGTAATCTATGATATGTCGTTCATGCTCACGTTAACGAGTTGCAGCAGCGTGCTCACGGTAAATTATTTCCCGCCGATAGATTTGAGCGACGGTCAATACGAATTAGGACTCGCGGACTTGGAGACGTTTCACACGATTCCGAACATCGACTCGAGCAACGATAAATTCTATTTCATCGTGAACTATGAGACCGGCAACGACTCCATCGTCGACGCCGCTTACGAACGCATTACGATCCCCCACGGCTCCTACGAATTAGACGCTATCGCCGAGTATCTGAAGCAACGATTGCTCGATCGATATCCTCAAAGACTCGGTAACACCGAGAACGGCGATGACGACAAGTACCCTATAATGCTACGAGCTAACAACAACACCATGAAGAGTGAGCTATACTGCGCGTTCTTCGTAGACTTTACGAGACCAGACAACGTGGGCTCGCTGCTAGGATTTTCCCCGAATCGCGTCTTATTACCGAGAATCTGGCACGAGTCGGACGTACCCGTGAATATTATAAACGTTAACGTGATCAGAGTAACGTGCAGCGTTACTACCGGCGCGTACAGTAACGATAAACCCGTACACACGATCCATGAATTTTCGCCTCGCGTGCCGCCGGGATATAAGATATCGGAAACTCCGCGACACGTCATTTACCTGCCGATCGTCGCACGAGCAATACGCGATCTAACGTTGTGCATCGTCGATCAGTACGATCGTCCTATAGATTTCCGTGGGGAAGAAATAACGATTCGTCTGCACGTTCAACGACGTTCGCGCGATAAGTAGCGTGACCGCGCGTGCACGCGCGTGTGCGTAGTATGTTAGTGTTAGATCACACGTACGAATCATCAATCGTCGCTGCCGCTGCTACTCCTGCCGTCTCTGTCTCGCGTCATCGGCGCAACCCTACATCGGAAAGCGAAAGTGGAAGTAGAATAAAGACGTGTGGAACGATAACAAGAGGACCGGCAAGAAGCATAAGAAAGCCGTTGACTCGTCGAAACGCGCGTTTTTTACGATCGCTAGGATTCGTCGTCGCCTATTAGACAAGCGGAGAGAGCGACGCGATGTCTACTATTCTGGACGTGGCGAATACGCCAACCTTCGACAATCGTATCACGAAGATCGAGTACCACACGTATAATCCGTACGCCAACACGACGTTCGACAATAACGATGAGATAAGAATCCCCATACAGCAGCAAGATCTGTACACGCTCCCGTGCGAAAGTTTTCTCTACGTCGAAGGCCGTGGCACGTTGACGGCGCAGGATGCGAAAAGCCCGGCAACGTCCGCGACCGCGGTTCTCGACAATAATTGCGTAGCGTTCATGTTCGATGAGATTCGATACGAATTGAACGGTATCGAGATCGATCAATGCCGAAATCCCGGGATCACTACCACGTTGAAAAATTACGTTTCATTGTCGGTCGACAGAAGCAAAGCGCTCGCGAATGCCGGTTGGAATCATACCATCGACTACGATAAAGATATATTTCATTCGGGCTCTTTCAATTTCTGCGTACCCATGAGCATGTTATTAGGATTCTGCGAGGATTACAAACAAATCGTGATGAACGCGCGGCACGAGCTGATTCTTATTCGATCGCGAGTCGATACGAACGCGATGCACTGTGCGTCCGCCACTGCGAGACCGCAACTGGAGATACGCAAGGTTCAGTGGCGTATGCCCCACGTCGTTCTGGACGATGCGAATAAACTATCGATGCTGCGTATCCTGGAAAGCAGTCGGCCGATCGCGATGAGTTTCCGATCGTGGGCCATGAACGAGTACCCGTTACTGCAAGCGACAACGAAGCACACGTGGACCGTGAAAACTACGTCGCAAATGGCGACACCTCGACAGGTGATACTCGCCATACAAACTGATCGACAGGGCCGCTCCGATAGATCCTCGAGCAGCTTCGATCCGTGTAATCTCACAAACGTTCGATTGTACCTAAATTCCGAGGTGTATCCATACGACGACTTGAACTTGGATTTCGATAAGTATAAATACGCAATCCTGTACGATATGTACGCGAAATTCCCTCGATCGTACTACGGGCACGGAGAACCGTTGCAGAACGCGATCGAATTCTTTCGATACGTGCCCACCGCGGTCATAGATTGTTCTAGGCAAAACGAGTCGTTGAAGAGCGCTTCGGTGGACGTGCGAATAGAGTTCGAATGCAAAGAAAATGTTCCCGCTAATACTACCGCGTACTGTTTCATGATATACGAACGCATAAGCGAATACAACCCTTTAAACAACGTGGTACGCAAACTAGTATAGTTTGCGTACGTGAACGATTACTACTACTACTGCTACTGCTACTGCTACTGCTACTGCTACTGCTGCTGCTGCTGCTGCTGCTGCTGCTACTGCTACTGCTACTGCTACTGCTACTGCTACTGCTACTGCTACTGCTACTGCTACTGCTACTGCTACTGCTACTGCTACTGCTACTGCTACTGCTACTGCTACTGCTACTGCTACTGCTACTGCTACTGCTACTGCTACTGCTACTGCTACTGCTACTGCTACTGCTACTGCTACTGCTACTGCTACTGCTACTGCTACTGCTACTGCTACTGCTACTGCTACTGCTACTGCTACTGCTACTGCTACTGCTACTGCTACTGCTACTGCTACTGCTACTGCTACTGCTACTGCTACTGCTACTGCTACTGCTACTGCTACTGCTACTGCTACTGCTACTGCTACTGCTACTGCTACTGCTACTGCTACTGCTACTGCTACTGCTACTGCTACTGCTACTGCTACTGCTACTGCTACTGCTACTGCTACTGCTACTGCTACTGCTACTGCTACTGCTACTGCTACTGCTACTGCTACTGCTACTGCTACTGCTACTGCTACTGCTACTGCTACTGCTACTGCTACTGCTACTGCTACTGCTACTGCTACTGCTACTGCTACTGCTACTGCTACTGCTACTGCTACTGCTACTGCTACTGCTACTGCTACTGCTACTGCTACTGCTACTGCTACTGCTACTGCTACTGCTACTGCTACTGCTACTGCTACTGCTACTGCTACTGCTACTGCTACTGCTACTGCTACTGCTACTGCTACTGCTACTGCTACTGCTACTGCTACTGCTACTGCTACTGCTACTGCTACTGCTACTGCTACTGCTACTGCTACTGCTACTGCTACTGCTACTGCTACTGCTACTGCTACTGCTACTGCTACTGCTACTGCTACTGCTACTGCTACTGCTACTGCTACTGCTACTGCTACTGCTACTGCTACTGCTACT
Source organism: Andrena camellia (assembly GCA_029448645.1). NCBI lineage: Eukaryota > Metazoa > Arthropoda > Insecta > Hymenoptera > Andrenidae > Andrena > Andrena camellia. Next base: position 30,504,743 of record CM055679.1, read on the forward strand.
GCTACTGCTACTGCTACTGCTACTGCTACTGCTACTGCTACTGCTACTGCTACTGCTACTGCTACTGCTACTGCTACTGCTACTGCTACTGCTACTGCTACTGCTACTGCTACTGCTACTGCTACTGCTACTGCTACTGCTACTGCTACTGCTACTGCTACTGCTACTGCTACTGCTACTGCTACTGCTACTGCTACTGCTACTGCTATTGCTATTGCTATTGCTATTGCTACTGCTACTTATACGAGTAACGATGTTCACCGTTGTCGACCTGCAAGGTTTCAAAACCGAACGTGACTTCGTCGTGAAAGAGATCGCGATTCTCACGAGCAGCAGCAACGACAGCCGAAGCAATAACGATGAAACGTCGACGATCAGCCACTGGATCTTCGAATCACCATACTTCTGGAATCACCTGAATTTGTTCGAGAAATGTCAAGCGTCCTGGCTGGCGAAGCATCATCACGGGCTCCACTGGTCGGATGGCTGCGTTCCATACTGGAAACTTCCGGGACTGCTCGCCGGCGCACTCGCGAACATCGACTTCGCCATCGTGAAAGGTGCGGAAAAGAGAACCTGGATGCTGTCGCTACTACCGAACATAATCGTCGATGATACCTGTGATCTGTACAAGCTGAAGGGAAAAAGGATCAACAACGCTCGAACCGTTGAGGACGACGGCGGCTACGACGTTGACGATGATTATTGCGGGATCACGCCTAACGCCGTGAACGACTACGATGATACCGACGTTCCTAACCTGAAGTCTATATCTTTAAAGAATGCTCCACGATGCGCGTTTCACGACAACGATGGCGTTTACGCGCTAGAGAACGTCCATAAGATATGGAATTATATACGCAGCGTCGCTTAATGTAAGTCCTATACACGCATTACGTATACTTTACGCGTCGTACGCAGAGAAACGAATATGTATTAATTATTTTTTTTTGTTTCTATAGCGATGAGAACCATAGCGACGACGACGACGAGCACAACGGCGAAGATGAGAACAACGGCGGTAGTGGCGGTGAGCTCAACGACGACGACGATCACTTATTCATCACCCGCGAGCAAGAATACCCCTCCCGTATGAACGTCATTTTACGCAAATACTGTTTTTTTTTTTATAATTTAAGTCTGCATGCATGGATGTATATTAATAATAATCACACAATGTTTTGAATAAAAATATATATATATATATTTATTAAAAAATGTTTAATATATAAAAAAAAAATATTTAATAAAAAGAAAAATTATTTTAAAAAAAAAACTATTTTAAAAAAAAAGAAAAAATTATTTTAAAAAAAGAAAAAATTGCCGCGATGTCACGTCCTGCAACACACAGAGAAAACACCAAATTATTATATAAAACGTTGGCATTAGCACGCGAAACACCAAACACTTAAAATTCATTTATACTCACTCCTTAAATAATCGTGGGAGGCCCCAAAATTCACCCTCGAACGCGAGGAACTCCACCTGCGTGGCATAATCTCTCCACATGCGCCGCTCAAATTGAATTTTATTCCTCAATTCGGCGCAAATTCGTCCGTCCCTCCTCGTCGGGCATTGGCGATGCTGAAACAAACACGCACATAACTCGATTAAACCGCCAGCGAATGGTAGGTATACGTATGACGATACAATTTGCACTAAACATCACTCACGAGCAGTTGGATGATCGCGTCACGATCGCCGTCGCGGGCGTGCAGCTCGACGTCGCGGCGGCGCTGAAACAAACGCGCGACTCGATTCAAAACATCTTCGATTGGTGTACGCGTATCGGTATAATTTTCATAAAATGTTACTTACGAGGTGTCCAAACATCTCCAAATATCTGGAATTCCATGCCCGCATGGTCATCTCCTGCTGGTACTGCAACACACAAACGCACGATTAGTTTAAAACACTGTCGAAAGGTCTGCGCGCACCGGTACAATTTTGATGAAAAATCACTTACAACGGCTATTAATATTCGTTGGCGCTCCTCGCGCCACGCATTGCACTCCACGCTGTGCTCGCGCTGAAACAAACGTATAAACTGATTCGAATGCTGCCGAATTGAACACGCTCACCAATTCAATTTAAAAAAAAAAACTACTTACGATGCACCGACGCATCTCGTACGAATTCATGTGCGTCATGATGATATTTTGTCCCGTGCGGCGGAGGTCGACGTCCTTATATGCATTCGGTTCTCTAGCCCTGCGCGTCGCAGGGTAGGGGTAGTCGTGGAGTACGCGCGGTGGGGGTGTCCGTATCACAGTTTCTTCTTCGGTGATTCGATATTAATTATTCCAGCTTATAGCGCACTTTTATGGTTTACACTTTTATGATTCGTACCGCGAATCGTCTCCGACTCTTCTGCGAAACGTGTACACCTTAAATTTGGCGCGTACGCTATTTGAATCTGCCGCGCGTACCATTTGAATTTGTCGCGCGCTATTCACATTTCATATTAATGTTCGTGCCATAACACAACCATGATCATCACCATCATTGATACAATACACTCTTGAACATTGGTGTGTACGTGTGCATGAATCTGTATAAAAGCGACGTTGGTCAGTCTTGCGGACTTCATAACGTCACCTACGCTTGATTGCTAACAAGTATCGTTTGCGTCAATTTCTCCGTCGATCGGTATAATCGTACAGTGCGTATCAAAATGTACAAACGCAGCTTCAACGATTCGTCATGTGCGTCCGGCAACGATGGCGGTTTCCCCAATAAACAACACCAACAATCCGATACGAGGTACGTACATATTACTATACACTTTTCACTTACATCGTTCGCTATACTTCTTTCACTGTAAAAGAACAAATCATTAATTCCGTGTACGCGTTTCTTACAGTTCTGACTCCGCAACGCCAAACACATCGAAAACGCCAAAACCGTTAAACGTACAGATCCTGGGGCGCGATTACCCTTTAACCTCGACAGCCTATAAAAGGCTAACCATTGGAATTCGCATTGGCATGGGTTCGTGCCGTGTCGAGATCACCATAGTCGACAATAAAGGCTGCGAGTTGTGCTTTTCGATGTCGACGTGGAAGCTCCTGCTGGAAAATGGGGCTGACATACTTCAAAGATTACGCGACAACGCAACGTCGCCCCAAACCCACGTCGTAATTGATCATTTGCGAATCGAATTCACGCGCATGCATAATCAACTCGTCAAACTCACCGATAATCGCGTTACCTTGTACATGACGGAAGTCACGATGCGTAAACTATTCGCGTATGAACATTGCATCGATCATATGTTCACCTGGTTGACCGAAAATATATATTCCGTGAGCAGTAAATATACCGCCTTCGTAGACATTCTACGTAGCGCTACCGAACCAGCGGATCATGTAAAATTAATTTCCGAAAGCGAATACTTCGAACGGCATTCTTTGATCGATTGTGAATTGTTAGCGTTAGGAATGCAGTCCATGTTGCGCGATGTAAATCACGTACCACTATAGTACGCGTATATATATATATATATATATATATATATATATATATATACGTTTTAATAAATGAACGATTTTTACATTAATACCTGTAACGACTCATTTATAATATCCTTTCCTACTAATACACCTGTAACGATTCATTTGTAATACCCTATCGTCCTAATACGGCGGGCAATTACTCGTATGCCAGATGACCAAGAGGCAATCGACATCGTACCGTTTTCTTTGGGAATTTCGACTATGGGACAAACCGCGGAATTGCTCTATCAGCGGGTGGTAAGTGGTACCCTCGAATCGACACATGCCGCTGACTCGTGGAACAATGCGGTCATAAACCGTAACCCTGGTGAGACGATCCGACCGAGCAGTCTGGATAGGTTTGCTAGCCGGATGTCTGGTTTTTTTCCTCGCTATGCCATCCTTAGAAGTATAGACTTGGTGAATGATGATTGTGTTTTAGGATAGGCAATATGGGCGGTCCTGACACCGGTCTGCTGTAAATCAGACACCTTGGGTGTAGGGTTTCCTTAGAGTTCGCTATCGGTTTAAGTACGAGTTGACGGTCACTCGACGTCTGGGAAAATTCAAGACTTTTCGCCTCGAATGTTATTCTCGCGCGGTTCACAAGTGCCCCCATTGAATCTCTCTCTCTCTCTCACTCTCTCTCTCTCTCTCTCTCTCGCTCTCTCTCTCTCTCTCTTACGCTGTACCTTGTCCTTCCTTCTATACACGAGTCTAACGTCGCCTGCGTCCGATGCGTTACCACGTGTATCGAATTACAGCGTTGGTGATAAGACAGCGGCCCCAAACTTTAAAAAAAATATTCGAGACGATATCCGAATAATTATCGCTCTACGTTTTCGTTGGCGCATGTTTTCGTTGGCGGATATTTATACGAGCGCGACGTTGCGTTCTTTCGCGAGGCGGTTGCGCTGTTTAGATTAATCGATCTCGAATAGTTATCGCGATAGCGCGTCGAATTATATTGCGTAGGCGGATGTTTATACGAGCGCGACGTTGCATTCTTTCACGGCGATCGTGAGACGGTTCGCTGTTTAGGTTAATTAATCTCGAATCGTCATCCGTGTCAAATTACAGCATCCGTGGTACATCCCTTTGCGCCTGCGCACCGATTCCCGCACGCGTACAGCAAACGGTTGCGCGCGCGACGCCATCTTGAAATCCCGCGCCCCTGTGACGTCATCCCCCTCACCCACGAACTCGATACCCCCCTCCCCGCCTCGCCCCGCGCCCATCGCGACTGAGAGCGCTGTACCCCCTCCACGCCGCACCCCGCGCCCGAGGTACCCCCCGCCCCGCTTCACCCCTCGCCAACTGGTCACAGAACTCTCATAGCCCCACTACTTCGGACAGAAGGGATGTTAGACTTTACGCGAGAAACAAACGATTCTGCGATATTTTTGATATTGTCAATATCTTCAAACATAAATTGCGTCCTGAATGTTGTTATCTTGCGGGACACAATCCTATGCGCAGTCTTAAAGTTCCAAATCCACTATTTACCTGCCACGAATTGGGGTAGGTCCACCTGGTTTTTTGCCTCCAAGGCCAACAATCTTAAATTCATGTCATGAACAATAGATCTTCACAAGCTTCTTCAAACTATTGCAATACATATTCCGCAATAAGTGCAAATTTATCTGCATTTGTTCCACCTCTCTCTACACTCGCCTCCCACCTATATAGTTGCGGCAAAGATTTAACCATGCGATAATTTTTCTGTACACTGGTAAGCGATCGACGTGCCTTTTTTCCACATTTCCAAAATGTCACTGCTTTTCTCTTATAACTTAAGTCAACTTTTCCACCTTCACCATCAACAGTACATTCTGCAGGGTCAAAACTGTCTTCTTCTTCTTCTGCAGGCATAATGTACTCTACAATTTGTGCACCATGTGGTTCGGATGGATCGGCAAAATCGAGCACATAATCATGTTCAATTAATGGTAGGGAATGTATGTTTTGAAACTCTTTTATAATGTCCCGAATTTCATTGTGCAGTTCTGTTTCTACCGAGTTTATAGGTGTATGTATTATACTTGCAATTTGAAATGTAGTGGCTAAGATGTTTACTACGTTAGCAACATTAATCGACTGCAATTTAAAGAAAAGCCTTTCAAACAATGATCACTCACTTTTTCCAATTGAATGGTAACTGACTGCTTTCAAAAATGCAACTGCCATTCGCTGCATCCTCGGGAATATTTATATCAATCAAAAGACGCGAGTACGTAAACATGTTTACCGAAAAGTGAATGAGGCACAAGAATATTATCAGTTACAATTAAAATGATGCAAAGTCACTGTACAGCTTTACGCATTAATTATTTATCGTGTGGTTTAGCTGTAATGAGTTTTACCTTAAATGCAATTTTAGGCACCCCTAAAAGCGGATATCTAGAAACGCATCCCAGCGAATTTCAAAATCCTGAAGATTTCTGTTACTTCAGGAATGAAAAGATTATACCCAAATGTAGTATTTGTGGGGAGCCGGCTTTTATGCGATGTGCATGGTGTGGCAAGTATTTTTGTTTCAATCATTTCTACGAAGAATTACATTATTGTACCAATTACAAAGCGTAATTTTCAATGTATCTATCGTCTTCTATTAGTATAATTCTTTCAATGTATAATCAAACAATACAACATGTACAAAAAGGGACTGCGAATGTTTAATTATTACTTTATGCGGCCACTTCATTAATGAAAACTGCTATAATGTTATAATTAAATTTAATATTAACTGTAATATTATATATATATGTTATAAGTGTAATGTAAAAGTAAAATTGATTTACAATCATTTAAAATTCATATACATACGCATTATGCAAATCGGAAGGTTCGACAAGGTTATCGGCATCAATGCGATTCTGCGTCATTTCAATAACATATGTATTTTGCAAAGTCATTGTACATCTACACGCATTATTTATTGTTCGTGTGGTTTCCAAAATAGCCTAATAAGATTACACTTCAAATAATGCATGTACGAATGTGCTGTTATCATACTCATTCATGCACGTCACTGATTAGTTTTAATGAGTTTTACCTTTGATGCAATTTTAGGTGCGTACTGCCTTGCTTAAATAAGTGAAAGCTGTCTGAGCTTCACATAAATAATAATCTAAATATGGCTTTAAGAAACCATGTTATTAATGGAAACTGCCAAAATGGACTTCAAATTCGGTAATAGAGGCTTTATTCGTTTGCAAAAAAAATATAACACATAAATCACTTATATGTATGAAAAGAGATTATCCCGAGGTATTTCAGCTTATATTTAAAAAATACAAAAACTTAATTTTAAGGGTTGGTGGTGGGGGTAACTTGAAAAATATGGATTTTTCGAAAATTATTTTTCCGCGGTTTTGTAGATATAAAAGAAGGATGCAACTTTTGTTTAAACTTCTTTTCGATATCTCTCACCATTCTCGAGGTATTCCACGGAAAAGAAAATTCTGAATTATTTTCAAGGGGTGATTTCACGCCTAAAAATTGCATTATGGCACCAACAAAAAATAGGGTTGTGTTACGGATGAACTACTCTACTTGCACACCGAGTTTCATAATTTTCTGAATTTTCGGGTTGCCGAACGTCCCTTGTTAGCAGTTTTAGCACTCGCGTTGACAGTTGGCGTCGAGTCAGAATTATATATATCGTCATATCTTCTACAATTATTCATTAATCAGTGTGAAAATTGGTGAAAAACTTTTTTGTATATTAAGGAAAAACTTTTGTCGCTGAAAGTTATATGTACCTCAAAATTGCCTCGATACTTTTTAACGGTGAACGTTGAAAAGCATGGGTTATGTCCAGTATTTCTTTTTAATTAAATTTTATTAAATTTTTTAACATAAGAATTTTGTGCATACATTTTACGGCTTCGCTAGAGTTTTCTGAAGTTATGTTTTAAGTCTCATAACGATCCCTTACTATTTACTCAAGTTATCGCAATTTATGTTTAAAGAAATAATGATTTTGGACGATGAAAAAATTTTTATTTATAATTTTTAGCTCGAATAGTAATGATTGGATAAGCAAACTGTAAATAGAAAAAATGTGTGTCGTGATGAGCTTTACAACACTATATTTTTTAAAATACAGTTTAACAACATTTAATTTTCCAATATTTCTTCGCGTTTGGACAATACTTTTTGACAATCAACGAACTTACCTGTACGTGAAGTTCGATTGTAATTACATGAGGACCTCGTTCGAGATGATTACATGTAGTAGTCTACTTTGTCTTGACAATTCACAACGTTTTAGAGATTTTTAAATTTTCGCGCGCTGAGTCCGACCTCCTTGAACTTGCGCGCTCTCCTTTCATTTTTTAGAGCTGGGTGGTATCAAAGATCTTTTTTCTATAAGTGATGAGATGATTACGGGGATTTTTGGGTGTAAGTACCTTAGCTCTGGGTGGGGTGTAATCATCTCGAACGAGGTCCTCATATAATTACAATCGAACTTCACGTACAGGTAAGTCCGTTTGATTATCAATTATATTTCGGTCAATTATATTAACTAAGATCTTTGTTTTTTTTTTATTATTAGAAAACAACTATTACAAAGCATTACTTAATATTGCCGCCGCAAAGTCATTATTAGATCTCTCGATTGGTCTATTATAAAATCTTGCGAATACCCTAGATTTCTCTGACCAGTCCGCGGTGCCTTTAATAACTTTCAGATCTATACCTTTTCGATATGCCGTAGATACTGCTGCATGGCGAGTGCTATGTGCCGTAAATATTGAAGTATCAATATCTGATTTTGATAAAATTTGTTTTATCGAACGACTAATTGTTTGTGCACCAACGGCTCTAAAGGGTTTCCTTGTTGAGATGAATAATTGTTTGCAATTAGTGCGAAGATCCTGTGTTATTTCTAAATATTTTGAAACAGCAGTGGCAACGCAGAGTTTGGGCCTTTCTCGACAATACGGCAACACTAAATTAGGTTGCAGTGCACCCGGCTTAGAGGTCTTTATTAAATCGGGAATCTTTATTTCTAACCCTGAACTTGACTGCTTAATGTTTTCGATCTTTATCATAGATAACGTTTGCACGCGGTAGGCCGTAGCCAATGCTAATAACATGACCGTCTTTTCGGTAATTTCTTGCAAGTTTATTGAATCTGGTAGGTTCTCGATGAATGCTAGTACAATTTCAGGGTCCCAAGTATTTGAGTATTTTGGTTCCTGTGGTCTCAATTTAAATACTCCTTTTAAGGGGGTAGACACGTCACGTGACCCGACCGATTTGGAAGGACGGTATTACAGCAGGTTTTTCCTGCACAGAAATGGTAATACCGATAGATACGCGGCTGCCTGGTGAACACGAGAGGGAGCTGTTAGCTATTTCCATATTCTATTCCGAATGTGGAACGAAATTCTCAGCGTTTGCGTTGTACTGGTAAAAATTTAAACGGAAAATCCGCTGGTAGTGCAAACGTAGAAAAATTTATTGTACATTTTAATTACTTGAAATGTGCTTATGCTACAATATGTTACGTTGGCAGTAAGGAACTATAAGTGAAAAGAAAAAAATAGATGATGAGGGGATGTACCCAGAAAATTAAGTTTCTTAGCATTTTTTAATTATTAAAACACTGAAGCAGAACCTGAAAGTTATATACATATTATAAGATAATTAAACGTCCTATGCAGAAAGAAGTTATTGAACAAACATTACACATAAAATTGTGTTGGTGCAATAGTGACTTTAGATTGCAATTGCTTACTCGATAGCTTTTCATATGCGCTAATGCATTGGCCGGTGCTACTGCGACGTTGTCATCGATTATACAGAAACAGTATTTGTTTATTTTTCATCGTATCGATATGAAAGTGACACCTATGGATTCCTGGCATTCTCCCGATTAAATTGGCAGAAAATAATTTAAATCAGACTATTTTTAACGAAACGGGCTTTCAATTCTGTAAACAAATTTTTCAAGTAATTTACTCAATTATGGTCCGAATTATATCATTTATGGGTCCAATTTGATCGAGAAAACATGAGGGATTGATTGACGTCAGTTTCGCAAAGATCTGATTAGAAATTGCAGAACTTCAGATTCGTCACTGCTTAGTGTGCAACATTGTATAGCCCCGCTGGTTTCGAGCGTGGAAGCCCACGAAACTCAACGAGACACATGCTAGACTCTAGCTAGAGAATCACTCCGTATAAATGCTAAGAAACGATAGTGTGAAGTGGCGCGCGTTTCAACTGCACAGTGACAATATCGTAGATTCTAGGGCCTAGAATATTAGCTCCATATTACGTGGTTCTTCAGCAGAGCACTGCATTATTGAATTTAAAAATAAATGAATTGGTCAATTAGTTAAAATAAATGAACTGTGCATGATTTTAATGGCGACTAATTTAATTCCACTTCCAAACTAAATTACTAATTGTAATTAAAAAAAATACTTTTTGACGTGCAACATGAAGCTGCGCACGCAAATGGTTGGGCTTGGATTATCGGGAAAGACCTACCCACCCCACCATTTTGCTTTCTCGCTGCGAACGAGGACCTTCGGGCCCCAGTAGACTACCCGTTGACAGCCGAGAGCAATAAAACCGACGGGCCAGATAAAATGTTCATGCTTTTGATAACTGTTGATGAAAGTATTACCAATGGAGTTTTTAGGGTTTCTCGATGAAAATGATGCCAAACATGGAGCAATTCGATCCATTTTTAGTGAACGTAATGTATGTCCTAAATCATGTATTCATAAAAAAAAATAGACCGAATTGCTTCGCGTCTCGACTCATTTTTGTGGACAAAAATTCACCAATCCATCGGTGGTAACACTCTTATCAAGGTGTAATGAGAAATATGAACATTTGCATATTCAGCACTGGATGACTCAAGTCGCCGTCGACCAAGGGTCTCTCGCTGGTGCGCTATTTCACTCGCACTCGGTTTACGTCGTTCAGTCTCCTTTTCATGCGACTTGCTGAGTTTCGTGGGTTTCGACGCTCGAAACCAGCGAGGCTATACAATGTTGCACACTAAGCAGTGACGAATCTGAAATTCTGCAATTTCTAATCAGATCCTTGCGAAAGTGACTGTAAGAATAAATGAAGGTCAATGAAAAGCTAAGCCAATACTGATGGAATTGTCATATATTCTTCACAGAATATAGCTTGGGCCCCAATCGTCTGTCCGTTTCAAAGACTCAGTGGAGACTGCCCGTCTGTTCAAATCACGGACCCAATTGTTTATAGGAACAGTAGATAACCGGCGAGGACGTCGCTGTTTCGGGGTGGTCGCCGTAGCCGTGGCAGCGTAAACAGATCCACAATGCCTCGACCAGCCTTCTCCGCTCAGCGCCGAATTATCTTACATGACGTCAATCGATTTCTTATGTTTTCTTGATCAAATTGGCCCCATAAATGATATAATTCGGACCATAATTAAAGAAATCACGTGAAAAATTTGTTTGCAGAATTGAAAGCCCGTTTCGTTAAAAATAGTCCGATTCAAATTATTTTCTTTCAATTTAATCGGGAGAATGACAGGAATCCATTTGTGTCACTTTCATATTGATAAGATGAAAAATAAACAAATTCTGTTTCTATATAATCGATGACACATCACCGAGCAACGGTCATCTCGTGCGGACTCGGGCCACAAAGATTCTCGTCGGTTATTCGAGCTTCTTAGGTCGTATTCAGATATATTGGCCAGTGAGTTTCGTAACGCGTATTCTCCCACCATACCGTTTGCCTGCCTCGGTGCTCCTTTTCTCAACGTTTTCTGACTCGCTCTTGTTCCATCTCGCTCTCGCCTTCGCAGAACAAGAGTGAGCCGGAAGTGGCAGGGATAGCGCCAAGCTTCTGGCGTGTATAGGCCAAACTGAGCTGTCATCGTAGAAATACACACATCAGAATAAGTGTAGCTTAGCTCCGAAAAAATTCAGGAGCTTTATTGGTCAGAACATTGATTCTTTCTCGATAGCTTCATCTCGTATTGGTCTACACATAGCTTCGTCACGCACACAACTACTACGCTAACAATAAGAATGAATAACAGCCACACAGCTATGTTCAGACAGAGCCGAGCAGCATTCCCGTTACCCCACCATACCCTTCGGTAGCCTAGGAACTCCAACTGACAAATCCACGATCGTCAGATGGTGGTGGCTGATTTCTCCTCGATCACTGTTCGTGAAAACGAATCGACCGGCCAATATATCTGAATACGTCCTTAGGATAAAGAAACAATGAAAGATGAACAATTATGCGAAGCCCAAGATGAAAGGCCTTCTAATAAACAAAGGAAACTAATAAATACCCAAAGCTAAATAGAATTTTAGATTTAGGATACACACACCCTCCCCCAAACCCCGCGTCGATCGGCCACTGGGGCCATTTGGAAGTATATTATTTCATTTAAATAATGTCCATCTCTGCATATAACCGTAAAGAATTATAAAAAAAATCAAGGAGTCAACTGTTGACCGATTTGGAGAATATACAATAGTCGGAAGAATAATAATAAAAGCAATAATTGCAAATAATTGGTGTAATTATTTCACAATCCCAAAATATGATATCAGTAAATCAATATTTCCAGTATTAGTAAAAAAGTTCCAATCTCTCTTTTTTATTTTAAATAATGTAGCCATATAATTATAACATAAATTTGGCAGCGATTTCAAACGATGTATGTGTTACAGTAAAAGCGTTAATTTAGTAAATGTATACAGTTCCCAGCAGTTCCTAATCAATGTATGCCTAAAATGCATATAACCTAACATTATCGTCCAAAAATACATACATTGACTGTATCACGCTTTTACTGTGGCACATATATCCAGCTAACGCTTCAGTTTTATTATGATTCCACGTTGGCAGTCCTCCCGAGTAGGCACCATCTCGTATCCACTAGCTGAACTAAATTTGTCACGTGACTTGCTCTGTATTATCGCCAATATGGCGGAATTCGTATTTGGGAATGCAGTTACGGGAATAAACTTTTCGTCCTTATATGAGCAGATATTGAGCTAGGTGTGGTCTCATTCGAAAGGGGAAGGGTCAGTGCAGCGCGCTCTGGTCATCGTTTGAGTCACAAATCTCTTTTAGTGACCTAAAAATACTTGGATTCTTGCGGGTGTATTTTGTCGACTTTTGCTCTACTTTGAACATTCATATTATTAGATATCAACACAATCTTGTCGACTATGACCAGAGCGCGCTGCACTGAACCATCCTTTTTCGAATGAGACCTCGCCTAGCCCAAAATTCGCTCATATAAGGACGAAAATTTCATTCTACTAAACCCTTGTTTTGGGCCAGATTGTGTCGGTATACAGAGCGCTGCATTACCCGTGTCTACCCCCTTAAGAACCTGTTTAGCGTTATGTCATTTGACAGGCTACTTTTTGATATGAGTGATATTGTTATAGAACCATACGAAGCCCCTGATTTGAATTTTTCCGTTAAGAAATCGACAATCACCTTACTTGATGCATTATAAAGGTCATATCCTCCTTCTTGACAAAATGACCACCATTCGTTCAAGCCTCCACTGTACTGTTTTAGCGTTGATGGTGACAGGGATGCCAGTAAAATTTTTGCAGCTTGCTGTAATGTATCTCTGTTTAGGAAGGCTTGGAAGATAATACTCCTACCATCAGTGAAAGGCTTTCCGCTAGAGGGTGTTCCATTTTTTTGTCCGGAGATACTAGTAAGTTTTTATTAGGTGGAAACGTTATGAAAGGGCTGTCAAGTAACGATAAAAACATAGGGTACTATGGCTGTGTAGGCCAATAAGGTGCAACTACTATCCCTCTGCCTCTATCATTGATGATTTTCCTTAGGGTTCGTAATATCAAAGAGAAGGGGGGAAATGCATAAAATTTCCATTTTTCCCAAGAAATGGTAAAAGCATCTATTTTAAATGCTTCTGGATCTTGATGCCAAGAACAAAACTTATCACATTTTTTGTTAATCCTTGAAGCGAATAGGTCTATATCAAAACTGCCGAATTCGTTAATTATCCTTTCTATTGCAAAATCTGCTGACTCCCACTCTGTATCAATATTCTTAACTCGAGAAGCGATATCAGCTTCAACGTTTAATTTTGATGGTACGTAAGATGCGAATAGCCATATTTTTCGTTTTTCACACCACTTCCATATGTGTCGAGATAAATTATTAAATTTCGGAAGCTGTACGCCCCCCATCCGATTAATGTAAGAAATAGCTGTTACATTATCACTTCTAATTAGAAGCTCACAATCAGTTAAATGCGAAGCGAAACATTTAAGTGCCAAAAAAATTGCAATGAGCTCCAGGTAATTAATAGAAATTTTTTCTCAACTTCGTTCCAAAACCCATACGTGACCTCTCCATTTGAGTAAGCTCCCCAGCCTGATAGTGAGGCGTCTGTATTTATTTCTATTTTATAATTATCACTCCTTATGGGATTTCGTCCAATAGTTAGGGCTTCTTTCCACCAATTTAAATCTTCTTTCAAGGAGTTAGATATAGCCATTTTTTCCTCATAATTTCCACTACTCATAATCAAAGTTAGGTATTTTTCTCTTTCAAACCCTTTACAATATACCGGACTATATGCAACTGCAGGGCAACAAGAATTCAAGAATCCTATGAATTTTGCAAAATTTCTTATTTTGCATTCTTTAATAGATGAGAATTCTTCTAATAATTTTTTAAGTCGATCTTTCTTTTCTTCTGTTAATTCTACTGCAAATCTTTCTGAATTAAGAAGAAAACCTAAATATTTACAAATCCTTGATGGTATCAATGAGCTTTTCTTATAATTTATAGTAAACCCTAACTTTTCAAGAAGGAATATCGTATCGCGAGTATTCTCTAAACAGGACTGATATGTATTACCAATACATAGGATGTCATTCAAATATATACACGATATATGACCTTTTAATCGCAGTGTATTCATAACAGGTTTCATGATTTTTGTAAATATCATTGGGGCTGAAGAAATTCCAAACAGTAAACAATTAAACTGATAAATGATTCCGTCGAAAGTGAAACGAAGAAATTTTCTATAATCCTTGTGTATTGGAATACAAAAATAAGCATCTTCAATATCCGGAGAACACATAAAGTAATTTTTCATAATTAATTTTGAAAATTTTTCTATAAATTTGTTTAATTTTTTAACATTCAAAATGAATCGATTGAATCCGTCTAGTTTTGGAACTAAAAAGTATGGAGATAAAAATTGTCCTTCAACGAATTCACACATTTCAATGGCCTGTTTTGCATGAAGCTTTTCAATGGATACCACCCTTAATTCAATTTTTTCTTCACTAGACAACTTTGGTTGGAAATTGATGTTTTGTTGACTAGGTACATTCATAAAAGGTATCTTATATCCACTGATGCAAATTAATATGGTTGTATCTTTTGTTATCTTAAGCCATTCCTTGAGAAAGAATTTTAACCTTCCCGATGTTTTACTCACTTTTACTTTTTCGCATTGTAACGCCGGTTGTTCGGCACACTCTGGTGTAAGGCACTCTGATACGGTGCGCTCTGGTATGGACGTCGATTCTGATTTGATTTCCATGTTTCTTTGGGCCTGTATTTGAATTTCATGACCCTGTTGGGTCTGAATTTCTGTGTCTGGCCCACTTGTCTCTGTGCGGCAAGTGGGCCTTCCGTTTTCCGAACCTATCTTTTGTTGATATTTTGAGGGCTTAATCATTTTGCTTAGTTTTTCTAAAGCTGTATCATCTTTGATATTTTCGCCCATTTTTGCGCCATATAAAAATTGATCTGTTGGGGCTTTATCAAGTAGCAGTTTTATTGAATTCAAGGTTGGAGAAATAAAGGCCTTTCTAGCCTTCGATTGGGTATGAAAAATGTCTGTGAGTATTTTTCCCGCATCAAGTAATTTTTCCAACAATTCTAGTCTATCTACCTCTTCATCATTTTCAGAGAGTAACATAGATACAGCCGAACCTAACGCTGATAAAGCTGAACCAACTGAGTTTTGTGTATGCATAAAATGCTCATCCCTCTTCAAAGTGGCTTCAGGGATAGCTTTTATAAGCTCTTTATTTACTATTGGTGCTTCTAGTGCGCATTGTTACGTGAGGACGTTAATTTTTAAGTGACTGAGCGGTTGAGTCTAATTCCTCACGCAAAGCTTAACGAATTTTAAAGACTTTTATAATTTTGACATAATCAGATTATTATGCAAAAATCAGGATTATTTTGGGTACGGCTTTCGTCTACAACCTATACAGGTTGTCCAATCGGGATGTGGTACTTTGGTGAGACTGGTTCGAACAAAATGTGACGAGATTTAAATTAGATATTACCATGTATTACAAAATCAGCAAACGAAAACAAAGGGTGATACAGATGGGGAATTTACATGGTATGCGTCAAGCGATATAGATATACATAAAGAAATTTCAGTCGAGTGATCGAGGGTAACCCACAACTCACCATTAGGTGGTTGGATCAATCGATGCGCGAGAGTTGCATAAAGAAATTGCAATCGAGTACAGGAACTCGTTCTGTAGGTTCGAGGGTTACGATTAAATGCAGCGAAGCTAACGCATGCCGGACGACTATTTGTAGACGACGATTGATCGAGGGAAAACCCACAACTCACCATTAGGTGGTGGGATCAATCTATGCGCGAGAGTTATCCCAAACGGTATAAACGGGGAATTTATAAAACGCAGCACACGCTGGAGGGAATACGACAGATCATCGAGGGATAATTCCCGTAACACACTAAGTGGTTGGATTAACCGTCGCTTCCGTACAATAAGATATCTTTGATTCACTCACCGAATTGGTACAAGAACGGTTACAATTTTCGTTGGCTTACTCTCTCTCCCTCTCTCGGTCTGTCTCGCTATCTCTCTCTCGGTCTGTCTCTCTGTCTCTCTGATGACCTAGAGCTGTCCTACGCCTGAGCGACGTTCACGTGGATCACGCACACACACACACACACACACACACACACGCGCGCGCGCGCGCGCGCAATACACCAATGTCGATGTTGATTCACAGTATATTGTATTTAAAATATTAAGCGCAAGAATATAAATGATTTAATTAGAAGTAGTTAAAATGAATAAAGATTTAAAACGATGAAAACGCGGAAATATGCAAGTCTCTACGGGGACTGAGTCTTTCCACGTTAAGTATTAACTATTCACGATGGAACTCTAGCTCAAAATGCCTCCTGTACAGTACGGCAATATGTCCTCGGACAGAACAACAGCGCACTACGCGACTTGCTAGCTGACTGCCACGAACGAACGCGGCGTAGGTCCGAGCACTCGGGACTTTGAACAAGGAGCGCCAAAATTGCTGACTCCGCACCTCATGCACACGGGCCCAACCGTCGTCGCTCGGGACGTTCCCAGCATCTCAGTGCCCAGGTTGTTATCGCGTCCGGCGTTCTAAGAACGTCGACGGCGTTGGAAGATATTCGCATGGAAGAACGCAGTGGCGTAACGGTTCATGTAAAGTTACTATTACAATTCGGTCTGTAGATCATTGACAATTGATTGAGGGAAAATCCCACAACACGCAATGGTTGGATCAGATGTCAATGGTAGTGTAACAGAAATTTAGCAGGGAAGAAAAATATAAGGTGGTCTACTACAATGCACGGGGTTGTAATGCTTATCACAACGCGCATTCCAAGAACGTCGACGGTGCTGACAATAATCTTCCATGAGAATATGCCGTGGCGTGACAGGCTTCATGTGAATTAAATTATAGCTATTAAGGACTTTCACTGATAGGAAATGAATTTGAAAAAGTAACCGGCACGTAACAGCATGAACCCTTCTTAGAATACTTATTTAGTGTTTTTTCTTTGTCCTCTGCTTTTAGGCCATTAGTTAACCAGCTGTTCCATCTCCGCGTTAATTCGGGATGAAATTCATGATCCTTTTTAGATACGACTGTTGGGTCTTCCCCCATCTTTTCGAGAACATACTCGTCTAGTATAATAACCTCGCCCGTTTTTTCGTCAGCCATATTGTTTTTCGGCGCCTCGTCTTTATTTGGCAACGCACGCATTTTCCTTATTTATCGTCTGCGACGCATTTTCTAAGGACAAAAAAGAAACGAAATGGAAAATTAAATGTACTGATTTGTCTGCTCTTGTGAGTAAGATCTCTCAGTCATAAACAACGATCGGTCTATGGCCTTCCTTCTGGAGAGGCTCTGCCGTCAAAAAACCTAACCTCCAATGTCTAAAGAAAGACGAAACGAAAGGGGAATTACATGTACTGATTTTGTCTGCTCTTGTGAGTAAGATATCTCAGTCATAAAAAACGATCGGCTTGTGGCCTTCCTTCTGGAGAAGCTCCGCCGTCAAATTTTAACCTCGACTGTGAACTACGCATGTTCAATATTTCTCTTACCTGTCGGGACTTTGAATCCTTCATTCAAGTTCTCCGAATTCTCAGGCAAAGAACTATTGTCTATTCTTGGTGGAGAATCTGTTTTTTCTTCCCTAGACCTTTTCATTTCGGCGTCCTTAACGAGGCAACGCAAGGTTTCCTCGATGAATTTTAGCCTCTTTTTAACATCGTTAGGACTCTTTGTCCTACTTCTCTCTCTACTTCTATCTCTGCTCCGTGATGAGCGCTTCCTCTTCTTATTCTTTCCCATAGTTATAAGTTGGGATAAACCAGATTAATGTAATTTTTCCGAAGGTATAAAAATCAACGTGCGAAATGTCTAAGCACAACGAAGAAACAATGAAAGGAGAGCACGCAAGTTCAAGGAGGTCGGACTCAGCGCGCGAAAATTTTAAAATCTCTAAAACGTTGTGAATTGTCAAGACAAAGTAGACTACTACATGTAATCTCGAAGAACGAGGCCCGAAATATAATTCGCATTTTCTAGCGCTAGTCCCCTTATTGCATCCGAGCCCTCAATTTATCCGGCTACGATTCACATTTCATTATCGAGGAAATAGCTACCGCTTTCGAAGGTCACGTTGATGTATTACCCATAACTAAAGAAAAGTATATTTCTTTCACAAAAAATGTTGAAGATACGGCTGAATCAGACTCGCGAAATTATATTAAATTGCGATTCATCGATTCGTACAAATTTCTAAACACCAGTTTCGACAAATTAGCATCTTTTCTAAACGCAGATAAATTAAAATATTTACGATCCAAATTTGAAACATTATCCACCGAGGATTTGAATTTATCGACGCGAAAGGGTGTCTTTCTATACGAATACCTTGATTGCGCGAACAAGCTGCAGGACCCATGCTTACCGCCGCGCGAGTCATTTAAACCGAGAGCCAGTGAACATTTTTCTTACGTCATTTTTTAATGGAAATAATTCTTATTTTATGAAATCATGTATACAGACGATAACGGAAACCATCGTCTGGCAGTCGGGCGTTAGAACAACGACGCGTGGACGTAAGTTGAAAGTGCGAAAAAACAGTAAAATTACGTCATTTTTTAATGGCTGATTTTTTGTGTGGTAATTAATAACATAATGGTAAGTTATAAAAAAATGTTGCCAAACGTTTTTATTAGAACTTAAGGGGTGCCAGACGTTCATAAAATTGCATTTTTACAATGATCATTTACGTCATAGATAAATGGCTGTTTCTTTTTTTGAACTTTAAGTATTTATATAGTTTATTGTATACCCTAAGTGTTTACATTCTCCTTTCCCTCTCTTCTCTTTACAGTTTCTTTCCCTATCCTTATTCTCTATCCTTACTCTAATTCTTATATTACATTACCCTATTTTTCGCTCTCGCCGCACTCGCTCTTTCGCTTTTCTCGCCGTCCTCGCTCTTTCACCGCTCTCTCCCTCTCTCACCCCCTCGCCGCTCCCGCCCTCCCGTCGCCCTCGCTCTCTCTCGCCATCCTCTCACTCTCCCACTCCACTGTTATTTTCTATCCTTATTCTACGCATGTCCTTCTCTCTCTCCTCTTACATTGCTTTCTCTTACTTCCTAACGCTTATTCCCGCCACCTTCGACTTTCATTTCCTTTCTTCCACTCCCTTCTTTCTTTCAGTCCTTCCTCCTTCCCTTTTCCCTCCCTCCCTCCCTCTCCCTCACTTCCTTCCTGCTCTCTCCCCCTCTTTCTCTCCATCCTCTTCATCCATTCCTCTCCTTTCCCTCCATCCAATATTTCTCTTATCATTTCCCCTATTCCCCTCTCATTTTCCTCTTCCCTTGCACGCCTCTCCACCACGTGTTCCCACGCCTCTTCTTCCCCTCCACAGATCCTGCATCTCCTGTCCTCCTACTTTTCCCAATACCACCCTCCCTTCATTTCATTTCCCAACCTAAATCTCGCTATCCTTCCATACCTCTCCTCACGCCACCCTGCTCCCAAATATTTCGGTATCCCTTCTGTTGTTATTTCCCTGTACCATCTATTATATCTGGAGTCTCTTATTCTCTCTCTTCTCTCTTCTTCCTGTTTCCTATAATCTTCCTTTTCCATTTCTTCATACCCCTCCCGCCTCCTTTCCCCCTCTCTCTCCTCCCGCCATCCCCTTTCCATCTTAAATTCTTTCCTCTCTCTCTCCCATGTGGTCATTTCCTCCTCCTTCTTTTCCCTTACCTCTCCCCAACACAGTCTTGCTAGTTCCCCCCTTCCCCCTACTCAGCTTCTCCACATACTTCCATGCTCTTCTTCCCGCCCATGTCCTTAGCTTCATTCTTTTCGCCTCTTCCCTTACCATATATCCCGGTGTTCTCCAGTCTACCCCTAATGTCCACCTTATGAACCTCTCCTGAACCCTCTCTTTCCTTCCATCCCCATATTTCCGCTCCATATCCTAACACTGTCCACACCAGCGTGTCAAAAAGCCACATCCTCCTACTCCATTTCTTCCCAAATTTTCTTTTTCCTATTCCCCATGCCTGTCGCATTATCACCCCTGCTTTCCTCACTCTATCCCTGAAGTGTGCCTCTTGTCCTCGATTCTTCTTAAGTACATATCCTAGGCATTTAAATTCCTTTACCTCTTCTATTCTCCTTCCCTTCCACCTCCATTCCATCACTCTTTCTCTCCCTCCCCCTTTCCTGAATCTTATTATCTTTGTTTTCTCCACATTCACCTCTAACCTTTTCTTCTCCATATACTTTTCCAACCTCCTTATCAAACTCTCCATTTCTTCTTCCCTTTCCGCCATTACCACCACATCATCTGCATATGCCAATGCGCATATCCTCCTTTGCCCCACCTCCACCCCTTCCCATTTTCCTTTTCTTAACTCCTCATCCAGATCTGCTGTTAGCAAATTGAACAGGCTTGGACTTAGCGGACACCCCTGCCTCAGTCCTTTTGCCGTCCAGAAGCTTCCCCTCCCACCTTCACCCTACTTATTGTCTCCCCGTATATTTCCTTCACCCTTTCCTATAGCCCTGCCCTTACCCCTCTCTTTTCCATCGTCTCCCATAAAATCCTCCTGTCCACTGAGTCAAATGCCGCTTTCAGGTCAACGAACATCGCTATTACTTTTCCTTTCTTTTTATTTATATATTTCCCTACCACATAATTTAAAACATAAATGTTGTCCATTGTCCCTACTCCTTTCCTGAATCCCACCTGATTACTTGGGATCATCTTCTTCCCTTCGACCTCCTTCTCCAACCTCCCTGCCAGTACCGTTGCATAAATTTTATATGCTGACGGCATCAGTGTCACTCCCCTGTAATCGTGTACCTCCTCCCCTCCTCCTTTTTTCACCAGTGGTACTATAATCCCCTCCTTCCATCCCTGTGGCCATCCCTCTCCTTCCCACACTCTTCTACAAATCTCCCACCCTATCTCCACCGCCTTCTCTCCCCCAAATTTCCACGCTTCATTCGGGATATCGTCTCCTGCCATCGCCTTCCCCTCCTTTAGCTTCTTTATCACTCCCCTTATCTCTTCCTTACTTATTCCTTCCTCCTATCTTCCTCCCCTCCCACCCTCACCCTGTTTTCCACTCCCCCTAGTAGTCCCATAAAATACTCCTTCCACTCTTCCTTACTTATTCCTTCATTTACCCCTTTCCATGTCTTTCATCCCCTATTAACTATCTCCCAGACTTTGTTCTCTGTCTTTGTTTCTGCCACTTCCCTTATCACCCTCTCCCTCTCTTCCTCTTTCTTTTTTCCGCATATCTCTTTGTATTCCCTCCTTGCCCTCTTGTACTCCTCCCTCCTACTCTTATTTCCTCTCCACTTTCTTAACTCTCTTCTCACCTCCCTTTTCTCCCTGCATTCTCTATCCCACCACCCTTCCCTCCTTCTTTGCATTTCTCTCCCCCTTGCCTCCTCACCCTTCTTTATCTCCTCCTTTATTCTTGCCTCCACCTTCTTCACTTCCTCCTGTATCCCCCCCCCCTATGCTCGCCCCTCCCATCCCCTTCTCGTACTCTTCCTTCATCCGCTCCGACCATTTTCCCTTTCCTAATTTTCTTTCCCTCTCCTTCCCTCTTCTCCTCCCCGCCCCTCCTTCCTTCATTGTCACCACCAACGGGTGATAATCCGATTTTACTCTGTCCCCTACCTGCATCTTTTCTATCCCTCTCCTCGTTCTGTCATCCCCCAACACGTAATCTATCACCGTTTCCCCCTTTCCTCCCGTGTATGTGTATTCCCCCTCTTCATCCCCCTGTATGTTCCCATTAACAATTTCCCATCCCGTCTCTTCTATTACCTTTATTAGTTTCCTTCCGTCCCCATTTACCTTCCCATCTTTGGACTTTCTTCCCCCGCCCTTTTCTTCCTCCCCTCCCTCTATCCTGCCACTTTGCTTGCCTGTTCTCGCATTGATGTCTCCCCCTACTACCACCCCCTTCCTCCCTTTGTCCTTCCATCCACCCTCTAATAATTGCCAACTTCCTCTCCATATCCCCGTTCACATACACCGCCATCACCGCCCATTCCTGCTACCCTGCCTTTACTCTTTCCACCATTATCCCTTCCTCTTCCTCCTGCCCTCTCTCCTGCGTTTCTATCATTTCCTCCCTCACCCCTATCATCATACCTCCCATCGCTCTTCCCTTCCTATTCTTTCTGCTTGCCCATTGCGCCCTCCATTTGTAGCCCTTCGGTAGTCTGTCCCTAACCCTGTTCCATCATTTTTCCTCTATCCATGTCTCCAACATGACTATTACCTCCCATTCCCCTATCCCCTTCCAGAACTCTTCCTCCTTATTTGTCAGTCCTGCTACGTTCCAAAATCCTATCCTCCAGATTTTCACTTCCCCCCTGCTCCTTCCTTCCCTCCTCCTCTCTTACCCCGCTTAGTTTTTTGTCCCATCTCTTCCCTGTCTCCCTTCTACCTCTCCTCCCTCCTTCCTCTCTCCTTCCTTTCCCTCTTCCCTTGTTCCCCCTTCTGTCCTTCCCCTCTCCCTCCTTCCCCAATCTCTTAAAACCTCTCCCAGCTCATCCCAAAACCACGTTTTCCCGTCTATTTCTATCCGACCGTAGTGTACCCTCACTCTTTTCCCTTTTCTTCCCTCCTCCTCTCTTATCTCTCTTAACTGCCACTGCATCTTTCTTTCCTTCCAGGTTAAGTCGTCTCCTATCCACTCCCTTCTCCCCCTTAGTTTTCCTTTGTTCCTCATTATTTCTCTTTTATCCTCCTCACTCCCCATCCTCACCTCCAGCATCACCTCCTCCTTCTTTCTCCCTCTTCCTCCACATCTCTGTTGTTTCGACTAAACTTCCTCCACTGCAGCCCTTTCCCTTGTCATCCTCTCCGCGTTCGTCTTCCTACCCTTCCTTTTAACCTCCTCTTCCTTCCCCCCCCCCCACCTTCTCCACTGTTACCTTTCCGCTCCCCTTTACCTCTCCTTTTTCCCCCTCTTTCCCTTCCATCCCTTATTCATCTGTTCCACTTTCCCTTCTGTTTCTTTTCTTTTCCCTCGTTCTCTCCTTTACCTACTGTACTGCTATCACCCCACTACCTCTTTCTGCCGATGTCACCACCGTCCTCTTTTTCTACTCTTCCTTCCTTCTTCCCTCTCCCGCCTTTCCCCCTGTCATACACTTCTTTCCCGCCTTGTCCTAACCTCACTCTTCCTCTCTACCTCCTGTTTTCCTCTCAACTTTCCCTCCTTTTTCCTCACCCTTTCTCTCCCTCCCCTTCCGTCTTTCCCACTTTCTACTGTTCCCCTCTCTTCACTTCCCACTCCCACTTTCCCACCCTTTATGCCTTTTCCTTTCACTCCGCTCACTCACACTTCTCGCCTCTATCACACCGGAAATGAAAGTCCTTGAACTTTAAGTTAGCACCCCTTTAACACTAATATACAATTGCCAGACGAAAATCGCGGAACTAACACCTTGCCAGACGTGAGCAAAGTCTCGGCCGGCGCGCACATCGACACATCGACGCAACACTTAATCCATTTCTGTAATACTTCCTCAACAATTATATACGTTTACCAGACGTATATGTGGGACTGCAAAGACGAATCGTCTGATAAAGTATGTTTGGGCCAGAGCGATTGGGATCGAGAGCGGATGTTTATGATAGAGTATCGAGTGCGTCAGGGGTGTGAGGTTTGAATGGTTTCGTCGAATGCACGTGGAGAGTTTGGTGACCGAAGCGCGTGTCAAGAGTGTGTGTTTAAGTGTGAATCTCGGGGAGCGCAAAATTAGAATGAATGAAGTCAGTCCTGCAGAGTCCGTTGAACGAGAGGCATCGCTGCCTAAGCACTATTTAATAAATCGTTCTTTTACTATTCTACGAGAGAGTAATTCACTCCTGCCTTCCTCATCTAACATTCCTACATAAAATTGGGGGCCCCTCCGGGATCGGTGGTGATATACGTGTAGGATACGGTGATAGTGGAAAAGGCAGGTTGTGTGGAAACGTGATGTGAGTGACTGTGAGAAGCCGTGAAGATATTGTAGCAGGGAATATGTCTACAACACCAGTGAAGGCAGATGTTACAGTCGCTCAACTGAAGGAAAAGCTGAGAGGTGTTAACCTGAAGACATCGGGCAACAGGGCTGAGTTGGTTGCTCGACTGATGGCGGCAGATCCTTTGGCGTCGTGGATGCAGGTAGTGTCGGATGTGCATGAGACCGCGCCAGGGAGTAGTGACAGTGGTGCATCACTGGGTACACCCGCGGCCAGTGGGTCTGCGTGGGCTGAGGAAAGGTCTTTGTCGGGGAAAATGGACGAATTGATAGGCCTGATGCACATGTTTTTCCTAGGGGCCGCGGTTGCACAGCAGGGGTCTGGCACGTCGAGGCCGCGTCAGCAGACAGGTATTGCAGCCGTCGCAGGTGGAGAGACGGAAGCACAGGACGATACGGAAACACAAAACGATACGGAAGCAGGACCGGAAGTTCCGACGCGACGGAATGTACTTGTGAAGGAGATTGCGGACTACTTACATGATTATTCAGGGGAGCCGGACGGTTTCGACAGATGGGAAAAACAACTAAACCTGTTAAAGGTATCCCATAGACTCAATGGAGATCAGACAAGAAGACTGATACTTCTGAGACTCAAAGGAAAGGCGTTGGATTGGTTTCATTCCAAACCGGAGCACGTGATAATGCCGGTGGAGTCGTTGTTAAATGAGTTACGGGAAATGTATCGCCATTACCCAAATGAGATTGAATTGCGCATCAAATTCCAGAACCGAACGTGGAAATTCGGCGAGACATTCCATGAGTATGTGCATGACAAAGTTCTTCTGGCCAATAAAGTGTCCATCCAGGAACCTGAGTTAGTGCAGTATATTATTGAGGGAATATCGGACGTTGTTCTAAGAGACCAGGTGCGTCTACACAAATTTAAAACGAGGGCAGCACTGCTAGAAGCATTCCAAGGCGTCATGCTGCGAGGGTCGACTGCGTCAAGAGGGTCAAGAGATGCAGACGGCAGCAACGTGGTTTCTTCGTCATCGAGGGTGAAACGGGACGCAAGAAACGAGGAGCCGCGGAAGGACCGCCTGGCTTGCTACGGCTGCGGCAGTTTGGATCATCTTATAAGAGGCTGTCCAACGAAAGCAAACAACATCAGGTGTTTTAAGTGCAATGAACGAGGTCATATTGCGTCGCGGTGTGCAGCGTCATCCGTTAAGACTGCAACCTACGCGCGCGCGAACAGGTAAATTTGGCAAGACCGCCTCACGGACGCATTCCACTACAACCATGCGCCGATACTTCCGCCATCTATGAACCAATGATGTAGGGTCTTTTAGGTGCCAGTAGAGGGTGCTTTTCACTTTCGCCAGAGAATATTAAATTTGACGTAGCAGACGGGTAAGAAAGCGGTAGCCATTTTAAGAGTGCGACCGCCCCAATCCCGTTATCTACGTATGCAATGGTCCAACAGCGGTATTAGACCACGCTGACGCGTTAGTGGCCCGGGTCGATGAATTTGGGGCATTTTTCGCATAACTTTTGAACTACAAAACATATCGGAATGCAATTTGCGCCATAAAATGGGGACAAATTATCCCCTTCTAATGATGGAAAATTTACCAAATTTTACGTTTACTTAATTTTTGCGAAAGCTTTTGCAAACTGTTTATTTAAATACTTTGTATAATGCTCTTTTTAAAATTCATGGCGCCGATAAACAATAGGCTAGTTGTCCCTGTATCACAAATTGAGGAATTAAATTTTTATTCAATAATATATTAGTTCTGTAGTCTCAGAATCTATGCTTTGGTTTCCTTTTTTGCGATTTTATCTTTAATGTAGTACATGCACAGATCGGAAGTAAGGGGTAACTAATGGGATGTGTCGCTATTTCTCTAGCATTTTTGAATTTTTCTACAATTTTTGTGTCTGAATGTTGAACCCTTTAGCTATTATACGCCACGCCTGTAGTGGCTTCCGTTTATGTCATCTTTTGGAATGGTACATATGAAAATGCGCAGGCTGGATGCGCGTGATAATTATGTGGTCCCCTCCTCGAAGTGACAGAAAATATAACCTGTATGCTAAACCTGATTTCATAAAGATACTGTTGCGGCGTAATAATAATATTTTGGAAGGATTTTAAGTCATACAAAGTTCACAAATGTTGCGTAAAAGAACGAAATAGCCAATAAACATTTATTGTCATGTAGCATAGAGGTTACATTTTCTGTCAGTTCGAAGAGGGGACCACATAATATTCACGCGCATCCAGCCTGCGCATTTTCACTAGACCGGACGGCCGCATGGAAGATACCCTTCCCCACCCTGCAGTAGTGGTAGTTAGAACCAGGATGGGCATACAATTATTTTAAATAAAAAATTGGTTTCGAATAAAAGGCAAAAATTTTATTCGAAACTCATCAAATATAAATAACCCGGAGTTATTTATTACGCGAAGAGCCGTAAATAATGTTTTCATTCGACGGGAATTCATCCGAAGCCTCGAATAATGTTCTCCCTTTAATTTATATTTATATCCGAAAGTTATTTAAAGCTGGGCGAGCCTCGAGCGCCTTTAATCGAAGCCATCGGCTCCTCGAGCCGAGCAACATTGTATCGTTCCCCCGTCTAATCTGCAGCGCGAGGTTGCTCGGCGATGTGTCATCGATTATACAGAAACGGAATTTCTTTATTTTTCATCGTATCAATATGAAAGTGACAGACCAGTTTTAACGAAACGGGCTTTCAATCCTGCAAACTAATTTTATGCGTAATATCGTTAATTGAGACAGTGAGAGCAAACCAGGGCTGCGGAGTCGGAGTCGGAGTCGTGGAGTCGGAGTCGAAGTTCAGAAGGAATTTCTGATTACCGGAGTCGGAGTCGGAGTCGAAAAAGTATATGCCGACTCCAACACCGACTCCATATTAGTAAATTTTATAAAAATCCGAGTCTGTTGAGCTCTACGCGTTTATACACGCTCGCGATATATTTTTGTTTAACACTCGTACGGCGAATGCAGGGTCATTTTGGCCCTACTTTGACAAAGTTGGGCTCCGACTCAGTTCTCAGATTCAGGGCTGCGGAGTCGGAGTCGGGGTCGGAGTCGGAGGTAAAAAAAAAGAGGAGTCGGAGTCGGGAGTTTTGACTGCCGACTCCGCAGCCCTGGAGCAAACAACGGACTAACCCACATTCTTTTTGAAATTGAGGTAGTAACAATAACGTATTTCAACTTGGAACCATATTCTTGAGGCCGGTGTGTGTCACTATGGGGTGACTTACATTAATATCATCTTTTGAAACGATACGCTACTATTGCGGCTTTCACACGCAGGTGGCGAAAAATCAAGCCAACCCTGTCGTAGCTAAAATTATTGAAATCGAGACGGGTACGAGACCAGTCGATACATTGTTTGCAAACCTCGTTACAGTAATCTGGGGGTATGAGTGGTAAACCTGCCATAAAAGCGGAGCGCGCGGCTTGCGTACCTGAGCCGGGGAATTCCGAATAGCTCTTTGCGACGTTAATTTGAAAGAGACCATCCTAGAATTCACCTTATTTTGTAAGTAGCATTTCTAGGAATTGTTTCTGTTTATATATGTATGAAAAAGGCATTTGACTAATATCGTACAACAACCAGCTGCAGCTTTGATTGTTATTCGAATGAGGTTGTTCTGGGTTATTATTTCAAAACCAGCGTCTATTTTACACAGAGACACAGAAAATAATTTTACTCAACAATTAATACTTTTATTCTGAAAGTTCTATTTAGTTTTACAACATTGGAAGGAAGACTAAACTGTTTAAGACTTCCCAGAACATCTTAATCCAAATAAAAGTCGAAGCAAATTCGAAACTTTCGTTCGGAATTTGAAGAGAATCTCGAGGTATCGAGATCTCGCCCGAATTTTGCCAGCCCGCCCCGAAGCTCCGGTTTCCAAGCCCCCGATGACCGAGTGCTACGAACCGCCCGATAGCCTAACTCCCGATCACGTCGTCGGTCGCGCGTTCCTAGAGTTCTTAACTCAACTGTGATTCAGAGTTTCTGGGACGAAAATTATTGTATTGCAATATCCTCCCAAAATGCTAACATTTATTAATTAAAACGAGGCATCAGTTCTCTGGTAACTGTAGTTAACAAAATGCGAGTTGGCAACCGATTTAGCATTTCAACTTTGAACGTTTTTTCGTCGATGTTTTCAGCGATGCATCTTTTAATTGAAAATATATGTATTGCTTGTAGCTGATTTAACTACGTTTCCCGACAACGTACTACTTTTAAAAAGACCTCAAATTTAACGGTTAATGGTGACCATGTGGGAAATTGTGAGCGATTTGGGGTGTAATGGCTGATATGTTTATTGAGATGATATGTTTGTTGATCAGAGTTATCCTCGTTAACGTTTTTGGTGGCCCTGAAAAGAGCCGTTGGTTGTTGCTGGCCCTGAAAAAGGGCCGATTATTAATATTTTAAATATGTTGTTGGAAGTGGCCACCGTTGTGCCTTAGACAGGCGTGTATCCTTTTCACCTTGTTCTCGAACACTCGATCCAACGTTTCCGAGGTAACGTTGGCGATCGAAGCGGTGATATTGTCCCGCAACTGCTCGATGGTGCCCGGATTAGTGGCGTACACTTCGCCCTTCAGTGTACCCCACAAAAAAAATCCGGAGGCGTCAGATCTGGCGATCGCGGCGGCCACAAACCCCGAGAAATTACTCGTTCTCCGAAAAATTCCTCCAGCATCGCCATCGTTGACCGTGCTGTGTGTGCTGGTGCCCCGTCCTGTTGGAACCAGCACCTCCTTTCCTCGGGTTCCAACAGGGAAATAAATTGAAGTAAAAGATCTTGATACCTATCTGCCGTTATGGTGGTATCGAAGAAGAGCGGTCCTACGATTCGCTTACGCGATATCGCACACCAGACACCAATCTTCGCCGAATGAAGGGGCTTCTCCCGGATTTCCCTCGGATTCGCGATGGACCAGCTCCTGCTGTTCTGGTTGTTAACCTGGCCGTCTAGGTGGAACCAGGCTTCGTCGGTGAAAAATAATATGTCTGCAACAGAATCACCCTCTGCCTCCAGGAAATTGAGAAACCATTTACAGTATCTGCGTCTTGCCGCATAATCCGGCTCCTTCAGCTCTTGAACCGTCTGATACCGATAAGGATGCAAGTGCAGTTGTTGTGTTGCACGATGAGCGCTTCCATACGACAAAGCGCACTGTTGTCGCAGCTTCGCCAATGACGTATTGGGCGCTTCCTCGAGAACTTGCTGCACTTCGGCCAGCTTCTGGTTCGTTAGGACAGTTGATTTCCTGTAGTGCTTCCGATTCTGCAGGCCCCCATCCTCGCGTAATTTCCGTGCCAAACGGCTAATTGTACTCTTATTTGGTACAGGAGAGTCCGGGTATGTCTCCCGATATGCCAATTGGGCTGCCACGTATGATCCCGTGCGCCAATAATTGTGCACGAGACACGTTCGCTGCTCTACTGAAAGGTACATTCCTACTTAATAGGTATGTATGAAATGCATAGTGTAACACTGAAGTGTTACAGTGTAACACTGAAGTGTTACAGTGTAACACTGAAGAGTACTGATGCTCTGCGTCGCTACACGATGTGCTTTGCTTCCGTGCTAAGTAAGTACTCATTTTCATTCCGCAAACTCGGTCCTTTTATAGGAATTTGTGCTTCCGCGCTCGAACTCAATCATAGCAGGGAAATAAACTGAAACAAAAGATCGTGAGATAATTTCCGTTATGATTGGCAGTAAGTCACTTCAGTGGTACACTATGCATTTCATACATACCTATTAAGTAGGAATGTACCTTTCAGTAGAGCAGCGAACGTGTCTCGTGCACAATTATTGGCGCACGGGATCATACGTGGCAGCCCAATTGGCATATCGGGAGACATACCCGGACTCTCCTGTACCAAATAAGAGTACAATTAGCCGTTTGGCACGGAAATTACGCGAGGATGGGGGCCTGCAGAATCGGAAGCACTACAGGAAATCAACTGTCCTAACGAACCAGAAGCTGGCCGAAGTGCAGCAAGTTCTCGAGGAAGCGCCCAATACGTCATTGGCGAAGCTGCGACAACAGTGCGCTTTGTCGTATGGAAGCGCTCATCGTGCAACACAACAACTGCACTTGCATCCTTATCGGTATCAGACGGTTCAAGAGCTGAAGGAGCCGGATTATGCGGCAAGACGCAGATACTGTAAATGGTTTCTCAATTTCCTGGAGGCAGAGGGTGATTCTGTTGCAGACATATTATTTTTCACCGACGAAGCCTGGTTCCACCTAGACGGCCAGGTTAACAACCAGAACAGCAGGAGCTGGTCCATCGCGAATCCGAGGGAAATCCGGGA
The DNA here is from genome assembly GCA_029448645.1 of Andrena camellia. Classification (NCBI taxonomy): domain Eukaryota; kingdom Metazoa; phylum Arthropoda; class Insecta; order Hymenoptera; family Andrenidae; genus Andrena; species Andrena camellia. Next base: position 30,535,477 of record CM055679.1, read on the forward strand.
GAAGCCCCTTCATTCGGCGAAGATTGGTGTCTGGTGTGCGATATCGCGTAAGCGAATCGTAGGACCGCTCTTCTTCGATACCACCATAACGGCAGATAGGTATCAAGATCTTTTACTTCAATTTATTTCCCTGTTGGAACCCGAGGAAAGGAGGTGCTGGTTCCAACAGGACGGGGCACCAGCACACACAGCACGGTCAACGATGGCGATGCTGGAGGAATTTTTCGGAGAACGAGTAATTTCTCGGGGTTTGTGGCCGCCGCGATCGCCAGATCTGACGCCTCCGGATTTTTTTTGTGGGGTACACTGAAGGGCGAAGTGTACGCCACTAATCCGGGCACCATCGAGCAGTTGCGGGACAATATCACCGCTTCGATCGCCAACGTTACCTCGGAAACGTTGGATCGAGTGTTCGAGAACAAGGTGAAAAGGATACACGCCTGTCTAAGGCACAACGGTGGCCACTTCCAACAACATATTTAAAATATTAATAATCGGCCCTTTTTCAGGGCCAGCAACAACCAACGGCTCTTTTCAGGGCCACCAAAAACGTTAACGAGGATAACTCTGATCAACAAACATATCATCTCAATAAACATATCAGCCATTACACCCCAAATCGCTCACAATTTCCCACATGGTCACCATTAACCGTTAAATTTGAGGTCTTTTTAAAAGTAGTACGTTGTCGGGAAACGTAGTTAAATCAGCTACAAGCAATACATATATTTTCAATTAAAAGATGCATCGCTGAAAACATCGACGAAAAAACGTTCAAAGTTGAAATGCTAAATCGGTTGCCAACTCGCATTTTGTTAACTACAGTTACCAGAGAACTGATGCCTCGTTTTAATTAATAAATGTTAGCATTTTGGGAGGATATTGCAATACAATAATTTTCGTCCCAGAAACTCTGAATCACAGTTGAGTTAAGAACTCTAGGAACGCGCGACCGACGACGTGATCGGGAGTTAGGCTATCGGGCGGTTCGTAGCACTCGGTCATCGGGGGCTTGGAAACCGGAGCTTCGGGGCGGGCTGGCAAAATTCGGGCGAGATCTCGATACCTCGAGATTCTCTTCAAATTCCGAACGAAAGTTTCGAATTTGCTTCGACTTTTATTTGGATTAAGATGTTCTGGGAAGTCTTAAACAGTTTAGTCTTCCTTCCAATGTTGTAAAACTAAATAGAACTTTCAGAATAAAAGTATTAATTGTTGAGTAAAATTATTTTCTGTGTCTCTGTGTAAAATAGACGCTGGTTTTGAAATAATAACCCAGAACAACCTCATTCGAATAACAATCAAAGCTGCAGCTGGTTGTTGTACGATATTAGTCAAATGCCTTTTTCATACATATATAAACAGAAACAATTCCTAGAAATGCTACTTACAAAATAAGGTGAATTCTAGGATGGTCTCTTTCAAATTAACGTCGCAAAGAGCTATTCGGAATTCCCCGGCTCAGGTACGCAAGCCGCGCGCTCCGCTTTTATGGCAGGTTTACCACTCATACCCCCAGATTACTGTAACGAGGTTTGCAAACAATGTATCGACTGGTCTCGTACCCGTCTCGATTTCAATAATTTTAGCTACGACAGGGTTGGCTTGATTTTTCGCCACCTGCGTGTGAAAGCCGCAATAGTAGCGTATCGTTTCAAAAGATGATATTAATGTAAGTCACCCCATAGTGACACACACCGGCCTCAAGAATATGGTTCCAAGTTGAAATACGTTATTGTTACTACCTCAATTTCAAAAAGAATGTGGGTTAGTCCGTTGTTTGCTCCAGGGCTGCGGAGTCGGCAGTCAAAACTCCCGACTCCGACTCCTCTTTTTTTTTTTACCTCCGACTCCGACTCCGCAGCCCTGAATCTGAGAACTGAGTCGGAGCCCAACTTTGTCAAAGTAGGGCCAAAATGACCCTGCATTCGCCGTACGAGTGTTAAACAAAAATATATCGCGAGCGTGTATAAACGCGTAGAGCTCAACAGACTCGGATTTTTATAAAATTTACTAATATGGAGTCGGTGTTGGAGTCGGCATATACTTTTTCGACTCCGACTCCGACTCCGGTAATCAGAAATTCCTTCTGAACTTCGACTCCGACTCCACGACTCCGACTCCGACTCCGCAGCCCTGGTTTGCTCTCACTGTCTCAATTAACGATATTACGCATAAAATTAGTTTGCAGGATTGAAAGCCCGTTTCGTTAAAACTGGTCTGTCACTTTCATATTGATACGATGAAAAATAAAGAAATTCCGTTTCTGTATAATCGATGACACATCGCCGAGCAACCTCGCGCTGCAGATTAGACGGGGGAACGATACAATGTTGCTCGGCTCGAGGAGCCGATGGCTTCGATTAAAGGCGCTCGAGGCTCGCCCAGCTTTAAATAACTTTCGGATATAAATATAAATTAAAGGGAGAACATTATTCGAGGCTTCGGATGAATTCCCGTCGAATGAAAACATTATTTACGGCTCTTCGCGTAATAAATAACTCCGGGTTATTTATATTTGATGAGTTTCGAATAAAATTTTTGCCTTTTATTCGAAACCAATTTTTTATTTAAAATAATTGTATGCCCATCCTGGTTCTAACTACCACTACTGCAGGGTGGGGAAGGGTATCTTCCATGCGGCCGTCCGGTCTAGTGAAAATGCGCAGGCTGGATGCGCGTGAATATTATGTGGTCCCCTCTTCGAACTGACAGAAAATGTAACCTCTATGCTACATGACAATAAATGTTTATTGGCTATTTCGTTCTTTTACGCAGCATTTGTGAACTTTGTATGACTTAAAATCCTTCCAAAATATTATTATTACGCCGCAACAGTATCTTTATGAAATCAGGTTTAGCATACAGGTTATATTTTCTGTCACTTCGAGGAGGGGACCACATAATTATCACGCGCATCCAGCCTGCGCATTTTCATATGTACCATTCCAAAAGATGACATAAACGGAAGCCACTACAGGCGTGGCGTATAATAGCTAAAGGGTTCAACATTCAGACACAAAAATTGTAGAAAAATTCAAAAATGCTAGAGAAATAGCGACACATCCCATTAGTTACCCCTTACTTCCGATCTGTGCATGTACTACATTAAAGATAAAATCGCAAAAAGGAAACCAAAGCATAGATTCTGAGACTACAGAACTAATATATTATTGAATAAAAATTTAATTCCTCAATTTGTGATACAGGGACAACTAGCCTATTGTTTATCGGCGCCATGAATTTTAAAAAGAGCATTATACAAAGTATTTAAATAAACAGTTTGCAAAAGCTTTCGCAAAAATTAAGTAAACGTAAAATTTGGTAAATTTTCCATCATTAGAAGGGGATAATTTGTCCCCATTTTATGGCGCAAATTGCATTCCGATATGTTTTGTAGTTCAAAAGTTATGCGAAAAATGCCCCAAATTCATCGACCCGGGCCACTAACGCGTCAGCGTGGTCTAATACCGCTGTTGGACCATTGCATACGTAGATAACGGGATTGGGGCGGTCGCACTCTTAAAATGGCTACCGCTTTCTTACCCGTCTGCTACGTCAAATTTAATATTCTCTGGCGAAAGTGAAAAGCACCCTCTACTGGCACCTAAAAGACCCTACATCATTGGTTCATAGATGGCGGAAGTATCGGCGCATGGTTGTAGTGGAATGCGTCCGTGAGGCGGTCTTGCCAAATTTACCTGTTCGCGCGCGCGTAGGTTGCAATCTTAACGGATGACCCTGTACACAGGGCGGCGTGCGAATCATTCAGGAGCCGGCGGAGGGCAACGGCGCTGTCACTCAGGTACAGCATAAGAAATATAGGAAGGAGGTAACGGTAAATGGCCATCAAACTGTAGCTTTAATCGATACGGGAAGCGATATTACATTAATGACCGCGGACCAATATATTAGAATTGGTGCACCTCCGTTGCAGTCAGGGGAAATTAAATTCGTCGGTGTGGGGTCGAATGAGAATAGCACGCTTGGCGAGTTTCAGGCGGAGTTAGCCGTCGATGATAATACCTATCCGGTTGCCGTACAGGTAGTTTCGGAACAGCTCATGAAGCATAAATTCCTTCTGGGCGCGAACTTTTTAGATACTGTTGAGACAAACATCAAGGGTGGCAATATCTCAATATCTCCAGTCAGAGAAACAAATACAGTTGATCGCGATGTCCCCGAAGTATTTCAAATAAACGCAATTGAACGTGTAGTGGTCGATGAGGTCGACATAAGTAACGTCACCAATGTCGAACACAGGAACGCTATTAAAGAATTAGTCATTGGATACAAGCCAAAGCGGGTTAGAGACGTAGGTGTAAAAATGTCGATTGTGCTTAAGAATGATGTGCCAGTTTTTCAGAGGGCAAGGCGACTGTCCCCTTCGGAGAGAGAATTAGTTAACAGGCAAATTCAGGAGTGGATTGACGAGGGCATTGTTCAGCCTTCTCTTTCCGAGTATGGTAATCCGATTGTATTGGTTATGAAAAAGGATGGGACCGTAAGAGTGTGTATAGACTTCCGTAAAATGAATCATATAATTTTAAAGGATCGTTATCCCTTACCTCTTATAGAAGATCAGTTAGATTTATTGCAATCTGCAAAGTATTACAGCACTCTCGACTTGCGAAATGGGTTTTTCCATGTTCCGGTGGATGAGTTGAGCCGAAAATATACCGCGTTCATAGTCCCAGACGGACATTATGAATTTTTGAATGTCCCTTTCGGCTTATGCAACTCACCTTCCGTGTTTCAAAGGTACATAAACGTAGTTTTTAGAGACTTAATTCGCGATAAAATAGTCTTAACTTATCTAGACGACCTGATTATACCCTCCGTGGATGGTGAAACCGGCTTGAAAAATCTCAGGGTCGTACTCGATGTTGCAGGTCAGGTCGGCTTAAAGATAAACTGGAGGAAATGCTGTTTTCTACAGGAGAGGGTCGAGTTTCTTGGGCACGTCATTTCAAATGGGAAAGTGTATCCATCTGTGCATGAGACTGAAGCAGTTAGAAAATTTCCCGAACCTACTACTGCGCGACACGTGCAAAGCTTTTTGGGATTAACGGGCTATTTCCGAAAGTTTATCCCACAGTATTCTATGATTGCGCGACCGTTGAGTGATTTGTTAAGAACGGATTCAAGTTTTGTTTTCGGTAAGAATGAGAGAGATGCGTTTGTAGAACTGAAGCGTATGTTGATCGAGAAGCCTGTTCTGCATCTGTATAAAGTAAATGCAGAAACCAAATTGCATACCGATGCGTGTAAATGGGGTTATGGTGCGGTTTTACTACAGCGAGGACATGATAATGCGTTACATCCAGTGTACTTCGCGAGTGGGAAAACTACACCTGCTGAACAAAACTACATTAGTTACGAGTTAGAAGTGTTACCCATAGTTAGGTCGTTAAAAAAATGTAGAGTTTATTTGCTAGGGATACCTTTTAAGATCGTCACTGATTGTCGAGCGTTTACACTAACAATGCAGAAAAAGGACCCTAGCCTGAGAGTAGCGAGGTGGTCTATCTTTTTGCAGGATTTTCAATATACTATCGAACATAGGCCTGGTTCGAGCATGAGGCACGTGGACGCCTTGAGTCGTTATCCCTTGCCGTCGTGTTTCATTGTCGATGAGTGTCAAGATGGTCTCGTGTTGCGGTTGAAGAAGGCGCAGCGGGCAGACGAGCACTTGAAGAAGATAACATGCTTAGCGGAACAGAGTAAAATAGACGGATATGTTGTTAGGGGCGGCCTGCTTTTTAAAGAGGTGGATGGCGACGTGCGTCTCGTGGTGCCGAAATCGATGGTGTCTCAGATTATTCTACTCATGATAGGGGTCATTTTTCTGTTGCGAAAACCGAGGAGTTGCTAAAAAGAGATTATTGGATAGTGGGTGCCAAGCCTAAAATAGAGAAAATCAGGCAGAACTGTGTTCCTTGTATTTTGGCTGAGCGAAAGCATGGACGACAGGAGGGGTTCCTACGACCTATTGAGAAGGGTGAGTCTCCGTTAGATACTTACCATATAGACCATTTAGGGCCATTGTTTTCCACCAAGAAAAAATATAAGCATATCTTTGTGGTGGTTGACGGCTTTTCTAAGTTTGTGTGGCTGTATGCTACTAGAACCACGAATGCGGCTGAAGTGATAGATCGACTTAAAAGACAGTCCGTGATTTTCGGTAATCCGCGTCGAATAATTTCTGATAGGGGCGCTGCGTTTACTTCGAAAGACTTTGCAGACTATTGTGAAGAAGAAAATGTTTGTCATTGCCTAACCACTACCGGGATACTTCGCGCGAACGGCCAGGTAGAGCGCGTGAATCGTACACTCATACCGTTACTAACGAAGATGTCAGATCCCAAAAAAGAAAATTGGTATCGATACTTGAATGTGGCTCAGCAATGTTTGAATACGACATTTCACCGAAGTATCGGAACGTCCCCGTTTCATTTAATATTTGGAACACGCGCCCGCCTCAAGGATCATCCGCAGGTGAGAGAGATCCTGAAAGAAGAGTGGGTAGCTGCCTTCCAGACGGACCGGGACGAGATACGCCGACGTGCATGTGAGAATCTGGTTAAGGTTCAAAACGAAAATCGGCGAAATTTTAATAAACGTAGGACTCAAGCGAGAAAGTATGTAGAAGGTGATTTGGTGGCCATAAAGCGAGTGCAACAAGGACCTGGACTGAAATTAGCGAACAAATTTCTTGGCCCTTACAAAATTATAAGTGTATTGAGGAGTGATAGATATGTTGTAGAGAAAGTAGGCGAGCATGAGGGACCGTTCCAAACCTCAACGGCGGCAGATTGTATGAAACTGTGGATAGATGATGTAACCGACGAATCAGATGATGTAAGCGACGAACCTGATGATGTTAGCGAAGAGTCCGAGTGACATTCGAGGGCGAATGTCTATGTAGGATGGCCGATTGTGGGACTGCAAAGACTAATCGTCTGATAAAGTATGTTTGGGCCAGAGCGATTGGGATCGAGAGCGGATGTTTATGATAGAGTATCGAGTGCGTCAGGGGTGTGAGGTTTGAATGGTTTCGTCGAATGCACGTGGAGAGTTTGGTGACCGAAGCGCGTGTCAAGAGTGTGTGTTTAAGTGTGAATCTCGGGGAGCGCAAGATTAGAATGAATGAAGGCAGTCCTGCAGAGTCCGTTGAACGAGAGGCATCGTTGCCCGAGCACTATTTAATAAATCATTCTTTTACTATTCTACGAGAGAGTAATTCACTCCTGCCTTCCTCATCTAACATTCCTACATATATATCGAAACTAATATTTTATCAAACAGCTGCAATGTTAAATGTTGACCGTTATTTTACATACAAGCGGATTCCTCGCGTCGGAACGTGTTATATTGCCAGCTGCAAATAGAAGCCTGTTGTATTATAATTTATATTATTATATGTATATGGGTTCTCCTAGAAAATACCGATTCGACATTATCGCATATATTTCGATAAGGAGCAGCATTTTGGCAGCAATCGGGAAACAAGACAAAATTTTCTTTCTTTTTCTTTCTAAGTCTATCTCTTTCCGAACTTGACACCCCGCACGTGCGTACGTCGCACAGTGGTCCCGAATCACCAAAAGCTGGCCAAAATTCAATTTTCGAAGTATATAGCAGCTTTTTGCTATTATAGCAGATTTGTTGTATATATATCAGTGCATCAAATGCCGCTTGAATATCTTAAATATATTGATTGGTTATTGAGATATAGGCCATCAAAGTTGACGAAATTTCATGCTCCTTAATGTCTTGAAAATGGGAGCATGTTTAATGTGTCAGAGAAAGTTTATCTGAAGAGATCTATATGTGAAACAGTTTACCTTTAAAGTAGGTGTTATAAACATAAACTTTCTACAGAAACAAAGTAAAATATCTATGAATTTACCCTTGTAATTTCCTTCTCAATGTGTCATAAATCTAAGTCATGTTTTAATAAAACGGAAGGAAAACAAAGATGAGTGTCACCGAGTGTCACGCTGTAACAAGTTTCTTGATACAGAGTAGCATGTCAAGTATGATATCCAATTGAGAAAATTTGTGAAAATTTGCGGTTTTTTAAGAGATTTAAATTTAAAGTGCCAAGTGTATTTAGTACATGAATAAAATAGCATTCGTTATTTCAAACAACACTTATAATCCATAGTTTTCTTTTATTATTTTCGATAATATAGTTGAACTACGTGACCTACTAAACGCAGAAATGTTGGGTTTTTTTTACTAGAATCGGAAAAACTAAAATTTTCAGAATAATTTTTAAAAAAGTTTTGAAATTAACGCCGTCATATTAAATTCGACATTCTAATTATATCGTTTTAGTCAAAAATCGAAAAATAATAAATTTTCACAAAAATTAACTTGAAAACGTTTTTTTACCAGTGATATTAGATCCGCCATTTGGTTTTTTGCAAAATTTGACTTCAGATTCGTAATCAGCGAGCTGGAAAACTGTAGGATACCAAGTTTAGATCCAATTTGATATGTTTCTGATATACGCGTCCGCCATATTGGATTCGTCATTTTGTTTTAAAAATTTTGAATGTCAGATTCGTAATCAGCGACCCCAAAAACCTCCGAGCACCGATTTCTGACTAAATTGAAGTACGTTTTGAGGGGTTTGCCGCTTTTTACCGATTTGGAACCACTGTGCGTCGTAGGCGATCCGCGAGTACTTTATCCTTACTGTTGAGACGCCAAGAGTTATTTTTATTTTTCTTGTCACCGTCTGGACGCGGCTGTAAATTCGGGCGAGTTTATTGCGGACAATTTGTAACGGCTCTAGGCTGATATAAGCCAGATGTCGCGGACCGAGCCTAGTCCCAAAATGTTTGGGTCTGTCGAGTGGTGTCGCGAGGTTGAGGTTTACCAGACCCGCGATTCGAGGGTGAGAACGGCTTTCCCTCAGATAAGCGTATCTTACCACCACTGGCTAATCACCGCGCCTAATTTTGTATCCAGCCAATGACAGGTCCAATTTTTCACACCATTTTCGTTGGAAGCAATCAATCGGGTTCACTTGGAGTTTTCCTTAGCCGAAATATTGAGTGGATCAGTCAGATCGAAGCAAACGTTTAAACTGGCAACAGCTTTAATGTACAGTTTTTTCGTTGTGTTATAATTACAAGATTTATTGTAAATCGACGTGTGAGATACACCTACGGTTCGGCAATCAAGTCTAAGAACTCGCGTACGCAACACTTACTTTTGTAAGGAACTGTTTTGCCGTGTAATTTGTTTATTTATAATAGTGAGTGTCACTACCTCATTGTTAATAAGATGGCTGAGGCTATTTTAAAGTGTGTCTTTTGCAATAGTGATCTGAAAAAGTTACGTTTATTTACGGACGATACTTTACAAAAATGTGACAGTGCATTAAACATACGTAAGAAAAACAATTTAAAATATGGTGATGTAATTTTACCATCTAATGTGAATTCCAAGGAAGGATATCATGCAAAGTGCTATAGCAATTTTACAGCAGTAATGAAAAAATATAAGAAACTCGATGCAACGTCGATCGACTTGCTCTCTTCAGCGACTTTATCATCGCAGGCATCTACTTCTACTGCAACGACGACGGCAAGCAGCGATGCACACGACACTGAGATAAATGTAAGTGTATGTATATTTTGCAATTCTGCTCGCAAGAAGAATAAAGGTCGTTGGGAGAATGTACACAGTTGTGGAAATGATAGTGTGCTCCAAAACATCATAGTACTAGCGACAAAGCCAGAATATTCAAAATTATTAGAAAAAATTAGTAAATTAAAATAAAAAAATATTCAAATTCAATATCATAGTACGTGTCTACAAAATTATAAAAGCAACCGAGATTTACCGAAAAATGAAAAGCGCACCGATTGGCATGCCTCGCGAGACATCCACAAAGCTGCATATGAAGAAACATGCGCATTTATTGAAGAAAATATAATAAAAAATGATCGTTGCTTTTTGTTACATTTTTTATGCACTTTGTACATGGACAGTTTAAAGAAGGAATGTGAAAACAATTCTGATTCTTCTCCAAATTTATTTACGCCTCAGCATCTTAAAAAAAATAGTCAAGACGTTTGCAAATAAAATAAAAATATTTATTATGCATAAAAAGAAATAGTCGCGACAAACCGCCATGTTGCGCTTGATGAAATAGAATTTCAAAATATGCAAAATACTGATATTTTACAAAGAGCAGCACTACTTTTACGTCAAAATATTATGAAAATAAAAACAAATAAATTTCCGGAAAATTTAACCGTGCAACATTTGATAGCTGGGGAATGCTCTATTCCAAATGTTCTTCTTGATTTTTATGTCACGCTTTTGAGTGGCTCTTCTCGACGAAGAAAAATAAGTTCTACCTGCTTGAGAATTGCAACATCGTTTGCACAAGATGTCATTTATGCCGTAAAAAATGGTACTGTCAAAACGTCAAAGCATGTAACTCTGGGATTGGCTATGAAAAGCTTAACTAGCAGCAGAAAAGTTATTGACGTTATTAATAAATACGGTCATTGTTGCAGCTATAATGTAACTGAAGAACTAGAAACCGAAGTAACATTTTCTTCCTCTAAACGATCAGATATTTGTCCTCAAGATATTACTCAAGCACGTAATTTAATGGCAGGAGTCGCCTTCGATAACTTTGATCGATTCGTTGACACGAGAAATGATAAGGATACATTGCACGACACCGTTGGTATTATTTTTCAAAATACCAATGGTGATGCTGATTTTCTTCCGGATATATTTTCTATTGAAGAGAATGAGAGTGGCACGGACAATGATACACTAAATACGAAAAGAAAAAGAACGTTTGATGGAATTATTCCAGAATTAGAATCTTAGAATAAAAAGTCGAGAGTAGTCGAATTGTTGCAACCGATTGATGTTTATTCTAGCCTCGCCGATCCAGCTGATTTAAAAACATTGAAAGAAATTGACGTTACCTGGATGATTTCTCATGCACTGAAGATACCCAACACGCCTATGTGAATGGGTTTTCATAGCAAAATACTAAACGATAAATCATCAACGCAAAAAATTTCATATCTAACGCCTATAAACTTATCACCGACAAATACAGCTGTTGTTTTAGAGACTATGTTGCAAAGTCAAAAAGTTGCCAATGAGTGCAATGAAACATACATGCAAGTAACCTATGATTTAGCCATAGCAAAAATTGCAATGTCAATACAAGCAACAGAGAAGCCTAGATTTGACAATCTTTTTATTAATCTCGGTAGCTTTCATATCATGTTAGCGTATTTTAAAGCTGTTGGCAAAGGGTGTAGCCGGATAAGCATAGCGAAAAGTGCCCCCAAACCAAATTGAACTTGGTGTACACCAATCGATAGGTTCCTCAAAGAAAACTATTTCTGCCAAGTTTCAACCCGATATCCCTACTACTAGGGTAGTTACAGGGTGAAACGTAATTTACAGTTTAAGCTCCATTACTTTTGTTTTACTGAATAGAAACTTATAAAAAAATCAGAGACATTCCACCCGTTGATATGCATGTCTGTGAATTTTTTCAGAATTTTCAGTGGCGAAACCGAATTTTAAAAAATTCAAAAAGATTAAAAATGTCGATTTTATAGTCAAATTTTCAAATGACCACATTCTTATTTTTACAGTTTTAGCGTCTTTGTATGGTCATTAATGTGTAATTTTTTCAGATTTTTTAAAAGGGTGGAACGCAGTCGCAAAAATTAAAAACTGATATTTCCTACCTTCCCGTACGCAAAATTGTAGCATACTCGTACGATGAATGTATTTTGTTCATTAAATGGGTGTTATATGCAATTCTAAATACTTTCACATGTGTTAAATGAATCAATGCAATCAGTCTGATAACGTTTTACCATTGATAAGGGTGAATTTTTAACTAATTGCGTGTATAAGTGATGTCAGTACCTACATAATAAGTGTCACGTCGACCGTTCTTGGTAGATTCTTGAATTCCCTTCCTGCAAATAATATCATATGATGGAGTTTTTATTATCTGGCGAGCCTAATTAAAAGTAGAGCAGTCTCTAGAAACGCACGATCTGCCCTTATATGTTTATAATGAGAATGACGCGTTTCTAATGCGTCGAGTCATGAGTGAGCGAGCTGAAGAGTTTATTTTAATAGTATCGGATGCCAATGGGGGTTCATTTTGTAGAATCCACTTGGAGAGTCTAAACAAATGAGACAAGAAACAGAATAGGAAAGAGAAAATGTGCATGGTGTGAAAGATGCATGAAACGCGTATTCAGTTCCTGAAGTAAAGTCGTGGAGAACGAATCGTAAATGTCGCAGAGTGGTAAAAGTGTTATGAAAAAATGCGATTTATAGTTAGTGATACAGAAATAGTGTAACATTATAAATATAATATAATATAAAATAGTGCGCATATACAATATGTCGGATAGACAAATAAACATTCTTAAGTCGAACATTAGTCGTGTTAGATGTATTAAGTGTAATACTCCATTGAGGAAATCATTCAGTAGGCAGAAGAATATTAATACGGTATTTGAAGCTGAAAAGTGGTCCAGAATTTTGGAAATTGTGGTTACTGTTGGCGATGTGTTATGTGGTAAGTGCCGTATGATTGTTTATCGAAAGGAGGGTAATGTGTATGTAGAAGAACAGGACGTATCAATGCCTAGCACTTCCCATTACCAACCACCTTCTGAACTTCCGCAATCTCAGGAATCTTCACGACAGCTATCTTCGCCTGAAATATCGTCACCTGAAAAATCTTCTGAATCAGGTCCTTCCTATTCATCAAGTGATGATCCATCAGTTGTGTTAAATCTAATTGATAATCGGGCAACAGAAACCGAATATATTAAAATGCAATTTCAAAGAGTTGTTTCAACACACAAATACTGTTTCGTTTGTGGTTCTACGAAGAGTATAATCAATGCACCATCTGAAGCAAGGAAGCAGGCATTCGTTTTGAGAAGATTGTACATACCAAAAGGAAATCGTTGCTGTCCAACTCATTTAATAAAGGGGCGGTTATATGGAGAACACTTGTCGAATTTACGCGTGCATTCAAATAGTACATTAATAGAAATTAATGAATTAAGAAATTATTTCGAATTCATGTCCATTAATTGCGACTCTAATATTAAAGATAAAATAGGCGATTTTACACTCTCAGAGGAACGTCTTCGAGTTTTTACGGGATTAACTTGGGAAAACATAATACAACTACGGGAAATGATGGTTTCAATGAGAGAAACTAAGTGTCGAACTGTATCGCAGGCTATTGTTGTTTTTCTATTTAAACTACGAACTGGCAATTCAAATAAAACAATAGCCGCAATTCTGGGAATGGAACGGGAACAACAAGTTTCTGATTTTTGTGCATCAATTATAAATTCTTTTGAAAAGGACATATTACCTACCCAATTTGGATTTACTGCTTTTCCTCGAGAACATTTAATTGAAATAGAAACATCAACTATTGCTAAAAAATTGCACAATATAACCGATCAGTTGGCTTTGATTTTCGATGGCACGTATATTTGACACGGAAAAAGCTCAAATAATGAATACCAAAGAAAATCATATTCCGGCCAAAAAAACACCATTATGTAAACCATTTACAATTTGCACAACAACTGGATATATTATTGATATGCTCGGACCTTTCTATGGTACTAAAAATGACGCACAAATAATGAAAATTGTAATGCAAGATCCAAACGGTTTGCGGGCTCTAATGAAAAATGGAGACTTATGCATCGTTGATCGAGGTTTTCGGGATGTCAAAACCTATCTGGAGGAAGAAGGATACAAGATACTTATGCCAGCTCTTAAAGGAAAACGTAATCAACTAACAACTAAGGAAGCTAATGATTCTCGGTTAGTTACAAAAGTTCGTTGGGTTGTTGAAGCTGTCCACGGCATAATAGGGCAAAAATACCGACTTCTCCATCACCAAATGCAAAACACATTGCTTCCAACAGTACGGTCGTTCTGCCGAATAGCTTGTTTCCTGCACAATACATTTGGAAAGCGATTAAATTCAGATAAACAGTTCTCCCAAGAAATAATTTCAAGAATTTCCGAACAAAAAGATCAACCTAATACTTTAGGATTGGAAGTCGAAACACACCGTTGGAGTAGACGAAAGATTCCATTTCAACAAATAACAGCTACCGATTTGACTGATTTCCCCGAAATGACAGAACAAGATCTAAAAATTTTTTTACTGGATCCTATCAACTATCTCAAGCAGTGTCCTACTTGGCAGAGATGATGGATGAAGAAAATAATATTAATCTCCGTTGCTTAAAACAAAATAATAACATCCTTCAATTTCAAGTACAATCGCGACACATTAATAGCAAAATCTATAAATGTTACAACGACTATACACCACATTCCATAGGTTGCTCTGGAATCAAGCGTTATTTCTGTGAGTGTGCAAATGGGAGTCGTACTGTTGGATGTTGTTCGCATGTAGCTGCGATAATATATTATTTATCGCATGCTCGGTATCTTGCAGAAATTATAAGGCCCGCAGAGATACTTAGCAAAATATTTAATACCGAACAGGTAAATCCAGTAATAAATGATGATAGCGACGAAGATTAAATTACAAACATAACGTTACTTGTGCTGCAAATCGAAATTATCAAAGGTAAAACCCAATGACTAGTATTCAGTACCTTATTTAATGAATGCAGAAGTATCTGATAATGAAAACCTATTATATGATATTATTTGCAGGAAGGGAATTCAAGAATCTACCAAGAACGGTCGACGTGACACTTATTATGTAGGTACTGACATCACTTATACACGCAATTAGTTAAAAATTCACCCTTATCAATGGTAAAACGTTATCAGACTGATTGCATTGATTCATTTAACACATGTGAAAGTATTTAGAATTGCATATAACACCCATTTAATGAACAAAATACATTCATCGTACGAGTATGCTACAATTTTGCGTACGGGAAGGTAGGAAATATCAGTTTTTAATTTTTGCGACTGCGTTCCACCCTTTTAAAAAATCTGAAAAAATTACACATTAATGACCATACAAAGACGCTAAAACTGTAAAAATAAGAATGTGGTCATTTGAAAATTTGACTATAAAATCGACATTTTTAATCTTTTTGAATTTTTTAAAATTCGGTTTCGCCACTGAAAATTCTGAAAAAATTCACAGACATGCATATCAACGGGTGGAATGTCTCTGATTTTTTTTATAAGTTTCTATTCAGTAAAACAAAAGTAATGGAGCTTAAACTGTAAATTACGTTTCACCCTGTAACTACCCTAGTAGTAGGGATATCGGGTTGAAACTTGGCAGAAATAGTTTTCTTTGAGGAACCTATCGATTGGTGTACACCAAGTTCAATTTGGTTTGGGGGCACTTTTCGCTATGCTTATCCGGCTACACCCTTTATTGAGAATTGTGGCTTAAACAACATCATGGTTAACAGTGACTTGCTTGCTAATGGTTCAGTAGCTGGTTTCATAACAGGGAAGCACTTTAATAGGTGTAAAAGACTACACCCTTTGATAAGTTTGGCTCTGCACATTACATTACTGTAATTAATTATTTAAATGAGTTTCAAAACAATAAAACTGAGAACCCCACTATTGCTAATGCAGCTCTATTGAAATTGTTAGGAGAGTATTCTGCATATGAAGAATCGACGATGAGCGGCGTATTCGGCAAAACGCCCCAATTCTATATGATTTACATAAATCTAATAAATTATTATTTGATGTTAAATAGAAGTATTAGAACTGGAAATTTCGAACTATTTAAATATATATTGCCTAAGATTGCAAATTTATTTTTTACATTCAATCAACCCAATTATGCCCGTTGGCTAGTAAAATATCATGATAACCTTATAAAAATTGATGAGACTCATCCGGGTATAAAAGATTCATTCAAAGAAGGCTGTTTTGGCATCAAAAGGACAGAGAAGCCGTTTTCAAGACAACCAATAGATTTAACCTTAGAGCAAACGATCAATGCAGACGCTGGGAGAAGGTTAACAGGTGTTCTCCATTTTACAAACTCTATTTCAGCACGTCAGCGCTGGGCTATAAGTCATGGTATCAGGTCCACCATTATTTCTCACGTTTTGGATAAAAGTAGATTACGAAAAGCGCAAGATGTAACTGCAGATTTAGAAAGAAGTCGAATCTAACTTAGTTCTATCCAACTACAAAAGTTTATTAATGTAATAAATCAAAATATGAATCCTTTTAGACCAGAATTACAGAAAGATTTATTGTACAATATTGCTAGTGGACGAGCAGCAACAGAAAAGACAGCTGAATTCTTGATAAATGTTGAAAAAAATGGAAATCAACAGCGTGAAACATTCATCACTGAATGCTCTGCGAGTCCGGACAGATTTGAAAAAGCCGTAAAGAAAAATGACATTTTAACATTTTCGGAAGCGCTTCAAAAGAAAAATGTTAAAATTGCTGGCAAAATACAGGAAGTTCGCATGCAGCGAGATTTATTTGGAAGACTTCTCGCTATTTCAATGAACGACAATATTGATATGGAAAGAGTTTTGACTTTCCCTCTTACTCCGATTCCTTTATCAATGTGTCACCTTGACGGAACAATTTGCAAAACGGACAAATCTGTTTTCTTAAAATTATTAGCACAGGATTTTGATACTGAAACAGCACCATCTATCGATGTTGTCCTTATTGACAGTTTTTTCATTTTGCATTTAATAAAAGAAATGCCAAAAACATTTGGAGGTGTTTCAATAAAAAGATTGAAAACTATTACAAACTACAATGCGCGCAGAATTGATGTTATTTTTTATCGTTACTTCCCTCCATCTATCAAGGATTACGAGCGACAACTGAGAAGCAGCGTGAAAGATCAAAATTATATCATAAGAGGACCAGATCAAGTACACCCGGCGGATTTTGCAAAAGAGTTAAGAAATATAAGGTTTAAAGAAGCGCTAATTAAGTTCCTGATAGAGCATTGGACGCGTGATGAGATAATTCCATTTATCGGTGCAAAAACTGTAAATTTGAATTTTGATATTTGCTATCAATATAAAATAAAAAATGAAAAAGTACAAAAAACCGTCAATGAAAACTTATCATACGAACAACACGAAGAAGCAGATACAAAAATAATATATCACATCTGTAATATTGAAATCGAAGGAAACGTTTTGATTCGATGTGCAGATACAGATGTGCTTATAATTATGCTGGGAAACATCTTACGCTTAAAATGCCCCATCAAAATTTGGATGGAAGTCGGCGTAGGTAACAGACAGCGATGTATAGATGTAACGCGACTGAGTGAAGCACTAGAAAATTCTGTGTGCAATTCGTTACCAGGATTTCATGCATTTACTGGTTGCGATTACAACGCTGCTTTTTTTATGAAGGGTAAAAAAAACCCTTTCAACTATTACTGCAGTCTCAAAAATACCAACAAGCATTTACTGACCTTGCGATAGAAGTTTGCACAAGTTTGGAGGAATTTGTGTGCCGCTTATATGGTTTTAAAAAAATGAATGATGTAAACCAAGCTAGATTTGCGTTGTTCACCAAAACCTACCAAAACATGATTAATACTGAAGAATTTAGTATAAATATTAAAAATTACGACGCTTCTAAACCGCCACCTTGTAAAGTGGAACTACGGCAGCATATACTACGAGCGGAATACATCAGTCATGTATGGAGAAACGCGTATTTAAAAAATGGAACATTATTAATGCCAACCGATCATGGATGGGAGGAAGATGGTGAGAAGTACGATTTCGTATGGTATAAAGGTGATATACTACCAACGCTCGTTAGCGGCGTTGTAATTCAACCCTCTGTTCCCGATGAGGAAAACAATGATTCAGGTACACATAATACATTTATTTTACTGCTATTGAATTGATACGTAATATCCGATGTTAATAACTCACATTTCTTTATAGATGATTTAATTGAGTATGATCTCGATTGTGATGATGATGATGATAATGATGTGGACGATTGCGAAGAATATTATCTCGACGATAAGGAGACATAAAAGTATTCAACATAATAAAATGACATATGTTCCTCAGGAAGTATTTAAAAACTTATAGAAAATAAATTGATTACTTTACTTCATAAACGTTTTTTTCCTTGTTACTAAAACGTATTATATTTCTTTAAACAATAAGTATATTTAGCACAGTAAAACGTTTACAATTTAAAATATAATCAATGACTGTTATTAACAATTTATGCAGATAATTCTTTTGAATTTTATTTTTTAGAAACTAAATTTTCCTAGATTTTTTTAATATTTTAAATATTTTATTTGTCGTTTACGAGAGTTGAAACACAGTGTAAATATTATTTTCTGTGTAAATCTTAAATTTACACTCCTTTTAGCAATTAAAATCATTGCCATAGAAATATCTCGGTATTAATGTTTTGTACACACCATCAAAGTCTCATCCGTCCCCACACCAACAGCGAAAAGGTATGTACATTTGACATTGCAGCTGTTTGATAAAATGTTAGTTCCGATATATATGTCTGAAAAACGTATATCCCCATAAAAAACTTCAAAAAAGTAAAAAAATTACGCCAAGTACATGAAATCAAATAAATCATAAAAAAAAAATAGAAGATAATATATAATAATAATTACAATATAAAAAAAAAGATGTGAAATCAAAATGAGTTGCAAGTACATAAAGGTGCTTTCCAACTGTGCTTAAGATGACACAACTACATATACACAGTTAAAATGCTGTGTTCATACATTCCATTACTCATATCGCGGACATTTTAATTAACCCATCAAAAAGAATCCCATTTAAAAACATTGTCGTAAATTAATAGCTTTACAAAATTAATGATATACAAAAATTGCGCCAATTATAACAATGGCTATTTATACAAAGAGAAAAATGTATTAAATAATATTAAGCAGATATATTTTTATACAAATAAATATTTTAATACGAATAAATATTTTATTCAAAATACTTGGCGCTGCAAAACCGAATTGGTGTCGCTAAACTGAATAAATATGTATATAAATTGCATTAATTTTTCTTTCTTGTGCGTGCGTTCGTGAATGTGTGTATGTGCACATGCTACGTATGATATTAGAATTAAATATATACGTAGAATAAATCTGACTGCGTTTCTAATATGTATATGTACATGTTTATGTATTTTCGATTGTAAGGGTGTAATGGTAAATTATTAATACTAAGACAATTAACATTTTTTCGGTTTTGCAGCGCCAAGTATTTTGAATAAAATATTTATTCGTATTAAAATATTTATTTGTATAAAAATATATCTGTTTAATATTATTTAATACATTTTTCTCTTTGTATAAATAGCCATTGTTATAATTGGCGCAATTTTTGTATATCATTAATTTTGTAAAGCTATTAATTTACGACAATGTTTTTAAATGGGATTCTTTTTGATGGGTTAATTAAAATGTCCGCGATATGAGTAATGGAATGTATGAACACAGCATTTTAGCTGTGTATATGTAGTTGTGTCATCTTAAGCACAGTTGGAAAGCACCTTTATGTACTTGCAACTCATTTTGATTTCACATCTTTTTTTTTATATTGTAATTATTATTATATATTATCTTCTTTTTTTTTTATGATTTATTTGATTTCATGTACTTGGCGTAATTTTTTTACTTTTTTCAAGTTTTTTATGGGGATCTCACTTCTTTTTACAAAGATAATTCATGTACTTGGCGTAATTTTTTTACTTTTTTGAAGTTTTTTTATGGGGATATCACTTCTTTTTACAAAAATGAATTGTACTATCATTTGCAAATTCATATTCATACACACAGCGTGTTAATTGTTTATCCTGAATGCATGGAAAATCTTCCAGACGATTAGATCGAAATATTTGGATCAAATGTTGACGCATTAACGCATGATTGTACGTTACTTTGTCTGGTAATATATTGATTGATGAATAATAACGAAACAGCAAATGCACTCGCAATAACTCCGCAATCCCGACTGTTAGGTTGAGCTTGTAGGGTAAGGTGGGACAAGACGGGGTAGTTAAGGTTTGATGATGAATAAAACACAAGTTTTCATAATCAATTCATCAATTTTATGTTTGGACCATTCTTTGGTAATAAGTCTTTCAGTTTAACTATGCATCAACTTAATCTCTACAGGTTTTAATAGGAAATTTCAGAAAAAGTCCTTTCTCCCGATTGTTAGGTTGAGTTTGTACATGTGGACATTTAATAAATTCTTCGTCAATTTTTCCGCCATCTTTGGTCGAAAAAGGGTATAACTTCTCAAGGTAAATTTTAATATAACTTCTGAAGGTAAATTTTATGATGACATACGAGTCTTTTGCTCTGTGATTGGCACGAGAATCAGTTCTTTTGGACTAATTAATAGAAGAGAAGTATTATTTTCCACGGTCTGTCTTACGATTGTAGTTTCTAACCATCTTGAAACAATGAGAAACTTTGAGTTTTATATCTAGGTTTGTGAGGGGCATGATGCGGTGACTCTTATTTTCATTAGCCCATCATGCCCTTCTCGTCTCACTACAATCATATGAACACTCCCCGAAACATTATTCACAAAAGCCTATAATAACACACGTACCTTATAGCCAGCTAAATTCTGCCTCAGAAATATATACATGTACTAGAGATCTTCTATATTACATTCCATCATATTTATAAAAGCTACAAACCCAATGTCCCCCTGCATTGGTTTCAAAATTGTCGCATTTGTGCAAAATCTGTATGTGATCTTGATGAAATGAGGATGTTATAATTGCGACGTTTCCACGTTTTCTGGACATACGAGTCTTTTGCTCTGTGACTGGCACGAGACTTAGTTCTTTTGGACTAATTAATAGAAAAGAAGTATCATTTTCCTCGGTTCGTCTTACGTACTATTAGCGCGCGGAAGGCTCGGCAGGCGGTGCGGTCCGCCGCTAGCTCCGCCTGAATCTCCGTCTGTGTACATTGAAGTAAGTAGATGTGGCTGATGCCACCAACAACAAAAATACATGTGCTCTGTCTTTATGAGTGTGCACCAATCGGTGACAAAAACCAATCGTCATAGCGGCGGTCTACACCGCCTGCCAGGAGCCTTCTTTTCGCACGCTAATAGTATGTATGTAGTTTCTAACCATCCTGGAACAACGAGAAACTTTGATTTTTATATCCAGATTTGTGAAGGGCATCAAGGGGTAACTATCATTTTCATTACCCTATCATGCCCTTTCTTGTCTCACTACAATCATATGAACACTGCCCGAAACATTATTTACAAAAGCATAAAATAACACACGTACCTTATAGCCAGCTAAATTCTGCCTCAGAAACATATAATACATGCACTGGGGATCTTCTATATTATTATTATATCACTGTCACGGGTCCTAAAAATAAGGAAAAAGTAAGAAAATCCCAATAAATGATAAATTCTGATCTATCTTCGTCACACGTCCACATGTTTACGGCGCACTGCAGCCCATCGAGTGATGTTAGAACATAAGGTGCGTATGCAGCCAGTAAAGCTTACTCGGAGTACTCGGAATAGCGCAAAGCAGCTCAGCGAGTTTACTTTACTTATTTTTTGATTAAGGATAACTTCTACGTAAGTTTAACATCTACGAAAAGAAACCATGTGCACTGCATTGCCGATCTATATGAATTATATGTATAGTACTTTGTGTACAGTTATGGTGCGCGAAGCAGCTTATGGCGCTGAACGTATTTAACATTGAACTGTATTAACAACCACAATTAACACCTTTCGAAGAAAAATATGTATGCATTTTTAGCATTTCGTGGCCAAGCGTGTTTTTCTACTCGTAAATCATCAACGGATACCCACGTTGTGCCCTTACCCCTTACCATACTCGTGTAATAACCATCGGAAATACTTTTACCGTGGTGGAAAATCGCTGCCTTAAGTTTGTAACAGTGATCTACCATTTGTATTTTAGTAGTAGGTATTCCTTTGATGTAGAAATTTTCTACTTTCGTTGTTCCATTACTATCGTGATCGAACAAATGTAATTTTGCAATAAGAATTTGTTTGGAAGCAGTTATATCGATTTTCTTCATTGTGTTTGAATTTGCATTATCACAATTATTGCACGGATCTTTCAGATTTTTCAATCCTGTGAAATTGTGTTTTATTATATTTTGAAATTCAAATGATTTTTTTGTTACCATCTTGGGCAGTGCAAGATGTACCACACAATTTGTACTAATAGTAGTACTTGTGTAATTACACGCTAAACATCTTAATACCGTTGTTATTTCGTGTTGTACTGCATTCTTAATAAGAATCTCATGATCACAAAGAGAGGTAATAAACTCAGCTGCATCATGTAGCTGATTGTAAGCGTATTTTTCTCCTGCGAATTGCCGTAATGATATTATGTTTGGATTTTGATCCGATTTATATTGGTCCATAAAGATTTTTATAATATGATCAGCTTTTTCAGTCGTTAATAAGTTTTCTCTTATGGATGAACAATATAACATGCATTGGATTGTGGCATTCGCATAACAAGACACACCATCAGAATTCGGGAGACCTCTTACGTAGTATTGAGTGATATCCACGATGTGATCATTAGTATTCTGACAGTTGGATACATTATAATTAGGTACCGCCCAAACAGCATCACAAACTTTGAGGATGCGTTTTTTAGAAATTGAAATAGTCATAAGATCAGGTCTAAATTTTTTTCGCAATCTATTGTGCTCTATTATAGCCGATTCTTGTGCCGTTACGGAAGATGGATCATAATTGATAAGATGCAATCCTTGTAATGTGGTCACCCGTGAAAGAGCAACGTAAATTTGTCTGCAAGTAAATATTGAATTACCTGCTTTTACGACAGCATTATGCAAGCTTAGTCCCTGACTTTTGTGAATAGTTATACCATAGCTGAGGCAAATCGGAAATTGTTTTCTAATAACGAACGCTCTATCCATTACTTCAAATTTAACACATACACGTTCTGTTATATGTTCTTGCCCCGTGGGTAATATAATATTTAATTTTTCAACGTCATTATCAACACCTCGTATAACTGAAACAAGTTTAGCAATGGTACCTTTGACGAGACCTAGCGTAACATCAATATTTCTTCTAATCATGATTTGCACTCCTACTTTAACAATTACGACCCTTACAAGTCCCGCCGTTCGGGAGCTATCATCGTCATTATTGTTCTGTACCTTTGACACCTTTTTTTTTCAAGTACGGTGCACAATTCATTGTATCATGAGCAATCAAATGGATTTCTTCGGATGGAAATCGACTCAGCATTGCAGCGTTCAAAACATCGCACTGAACACATGTGGGAAGTAAACACACCGTATTAGATCCCACATTAAGCATGTAATCACATAATTCGTTTAATCGGTCATTACAACAATTTGTCGCTTTGAAATTTAATTTCCTCGATTCTAAAAGTTTTGTATCCGAATCGGTCACTACTCCGGTGCGAATTCTCGACAAGATGTCTTTGTAAATATTATCACCCTTCTGTCGCATGTTTATTGTCAATTCGTCATAGCTAAACAAGGCAGACCATAAATTATAAGAACCTAACCCTCCAACATTTTTCTCTATACTCTTATTGGATAATTGTATAAAAGCAGGTTCTTCGTGAACAGGAGGAAGTTGTAGTAAGTCACCAAATAGCAGCATAGGCTTTTTTCCGAACCAAGCATCATCGGAATCTGCAGTATCAAATATTTCTGTAAGTCGTAGATGTATGTACAGGAAAGTTACGTTAGAAACCATCGAAATTTCATCGATGATTACTAAAGCAACATTTTTGAGTTGATCCCGTACAATTTGAAGGACTGCATCGCTAAGTTGCCTATACTGGGCTGTATGCCCATGTTCTACAGGTAATTGAAATAATCGGTGTATGGTAAGACCTTCGATATTAAAAGCTGCGATTCCAGTAGGAGCAGTTACTGCTGCGTCTTTCCCGATAATCTGCTTGATCCAGTGTCTGATAGTTTTTATTAAAAAACTTTTCCCAGTGCCACCTTCTCCACTCACATAAAGTCTGAGAATGTTATCGTTAGACGTCAAGGACTTAGTAACTGCATCAAATATCCGCTTCTGATCATGGTTCAATTCCGAAATCATTTCTTGAAGATCACCACAGTCAAATTTGTTTCCTGCGTCTTTAAAATCTTTCATGGCACCAACAGTTTCAACGGGGACACAGTCTATTGGGTGATCGCCTTGATCATTTTCTTCTTGTTCTACAGTATTCAACACGTTCTTTTCAATTTCTTCCTTTATATGATCACGCGCTTCTTGAATATCCGTTATTCGTTCGTGATATTGAACTGCTTCTGTCAATTGTGATTCTAGCGACAAAAAAGCCTCCGCATATGTGTTAAAACCATTTTTCAATTCGTCGGTTTTTCTCCAAGGTTTGAATAATAATAATAATAATGAAAAATAATAATTCTCAGGTTGGATTTGAACATTGTACTTATAATGATTGATAAGATAGCCTCTGCTCCTTTTTTTCAAAAACAAAGAAGCACGGATTTCATAATATTCAGTTTTTTCAGACGGTTTATTTTTAGTAACGTCATACCACATAGTAAAATCGTACAGATGCATAGATTCTAATTCCTTAGGTCTGTTAGGATAGTGATCATCTATGAGGGATGGACAAAATATGTCTGTGGATTCACCCTCCAGCTCCTGAATCTCTTTACGAGTTTTCAATTTCCTACTTCTCAGTATATTTACATCTAACCATCTAATAGTAGTATTGGAGTCAGTGCCATGCAATGATAATCCTAAAAGAGTATCAGCGCATTCAGGCGCTCCACATTCTCTATGATTTAGCATGCGCATTCCAAGGTTGCACAGCAGACTAGACAATGACTTAGTAGAATTTATTGCTGCCATAGTGTCCGTAGCGTAACTTTTTTCCGGCTTTGACACGTACTTAGTACAGTAACATGTTACCAACCCTGTCTTTTCACCAATATATTGTATATCCATGTTACCTGTCCAAACCATGAGAACGGCAGCATTAAAATCATTGATACAGGCTTCCTGTATTGAACGTGGAAGATCATAGAGTCTACCTTTTGCTTTCAATTGTTTTCTAGCACCTATAGAAACAGCTACATCCCTTATTATTAAAGTATCTGTAACTGGACGTGGAAATGAAAATCTACATACTTTACGGAAGGAATTTTTAGTTTTTTTGTTGCGTAGACAATAGCTATTGCATTTATGCATTTGATGTGCAATTACACGACTATATAATTCTGGCGACACATGCGGTGATGGCAATCTGCAAGTGACGTATTTCCTAATGAATCGTGCTACATCTTCCTTCGAAGATTTATCGATTATAGGAGCATCTTCAATCCAAATTAAAAGATGAAAATGTTGTGATCCCCTGCTTTGATATTCTCTGCGCCAAAAGTAATGAGTGACCTTGCCAATCGGATTGTCGGGCGAACAAATGAAATCCAGCATAGCGTGGAATGCATTATCTATAAATCGAGCAGTTGAAACGGGATCAGAAGCAATGAGTTCGTTCGGGGACATTTTAGCCACCGATGGGCCATTTACTTCACGAAGATATTCTATTAAATCTGTCCATAGCCACTCACTTGGACTAAGCGTGAGGAACCATGTAGCTGGTCCATAATGGTGTATCATACAGTTCAAATCGTTTCTCGGTTTTCGCCAATACTGTGCTGTATTACGTAATCTGGAAAATATAGTGTTCAAATTCGTTTGTAGCTGATCTTTAGAGAGTTGCTCAAGAAAACCAGCAGCTGTGTATTTTTCACGTGGATTTACGACGTTCATTTTGTGAAAAATTCCAGCGTTCAATTGCCGCATATTGGTATCGTGTAATAAATGAAAAATATATTGCATGTTCAATCTGAATTGCGAATGCTTGGACATCAGTTTGGACTTAAGGGGGGAGACCACTGTAACGGTCCGAAATGTAAGGGTGTTTTCGGGAATTTATTTCAACCAAACAACGCAAGTAAATCAATTTATTGCTTAGTATAGTTAATAGTGTACATATCGAAGGGTAAGAAAATTTTTTTTTCAATCAAATTCATAAATCCGTTTCCTGTATACTCTTCGTCAAAAATTGCGCTGCGGCAAAAACATGGTAGTCGCGTTGACAGTGCCCAGGCCATATGGTTAATCCGAATTCAAAAACACAATAATATTTAGAAACTAGAAGCCTGCCTCTATTACGTGACGATCAAAAAAAGTCAAAATTGCAAAAAATTACAAAATGGCGGACCACTGAAAAAAAATCATTTTTTCTGGGTACAAAATTAGGGAAATGTTAATAAAAAAAAATAGTAGCAGGTCGAAAATTGAAAAAAACTGATCGTCACGTAATAGCCACGGGTTTTCCGTACAATAAATGTCCTGGATCGTGTTAATTGGACGTATAGTTTTCTCTGTAGACTGTCAACGCGGTTGAAAAATGTCATTCTGAGAAAAACGCGTTCAATGTTTCGCGCGGCTCAGTCGCGCGTTTGACCCCGCTTCACAGAAAATCCTATATCTCCGTCAATTTTGCGAATTTCTTCATAAAATTTGGAGACAGCATTCTTGAAATGTGCATATTTCAGAAAATGTAAAAAAAATCAATTTTTCCGAATTTTAATGGTCCGAAAAGTAAGGGTATTTTTGGGAATTTATTTCAATCAAACAATGCAAGCAAATCAATTTATTGCTTAGTATAGTTAATATGTACATATTGAAGGGTAAAAAGAAAATAAATTTTTTCATAAAATTCATAAATCCGTTTCCTTCATGCTAGTCGCGTTGACAGTGTCCAGGCCATATGGTTACTCCGAATTCAAAAACACAATAATATTTAGAAACTAGAAGCCTGCCTCTATTACGTGCCGATCAAAAAAAGTCAAAATTGTAAAAAATTACAAAATGGCGGACCACTGAAGAAAAATCATGTTTTCGAGGTACAAAGTTAGGGAAATGTTGATAAAAAAATATAAGGAGGTCGTTAATTAAAAAAAACTGATCGTCAAGTAATAGCCACGGGTTTTCCGTACAATAAATGTCCTTGATCGTGTTAATTGGACGTATAGTTTTGTCTGTAGACTGTCAACGCGGTTGAAAAATATCATTCTGAGGAAAACGCGTTCAAAGTTCCGCGTGGCTCGGTCGCGCGTTTGACCCCGCTTCACAAAAAATACTATATCTCCGTCAATTTTGCGAATTTCTTCATAAAATTTGGAGACAGCATTCTTGAAATGTACGTCTTTCAGAAAATGTAAAAAAGAAAAAATCGATTTCTCAAATTTTTTACAGTGGTCTCCCCCCTTAATGAATTCATGATCAGTCAAATGAACCAATCTTTCTTCATGCTGTCCGTTCACCCCATAAGGATATAAATCTGGGAAACATTTCACATCTAAGTGTTCAGCACGATGACCCAACGGAATGTCATGAACTTTAAGCATTTGATAGAGTGCGGTAGCAGATTCATTAACCCTTTTGTCATACATTGGATAAATCGTAAACTGATCATAATATGAATCAGATTGTGACATTTGCGTCAATAATGCACGTTTGTGGTTTTCATCGATATTAAGTGTTTCACTTTCAACGTCCTCGATAGATTCGTTATTATCATCATTGGCAACAACTTCTTCTTGAAATTCTGTATCTGGTAATTTGGTACTCAGCAATAAATCGTGCGATTGCGGTAAAACAATTTCTGAGTATAGAGGATTATTGGCTTTCAATCATACTAAGGCATTCCTTACTTTCTTCAAGTCAACTAACTTTTCCCAAACTATTTTAGATTTTGTTGGAACGCCCCGCACCAATATGTATAATTCGTGATTTTGATTTAAAGGTTCAGTCGAAGGACAGATTTTTTTTAAATTTTCTTGTAACGGCAAAGGAAGGTGAAATGTTCTCCCCTTTACTTTTGGAAACATATGTTTATGTGGCATATTTTTACGCATTACTGTATCCATTCTCACAACCGTTTGAAACGGTTTAGCTCTTTGAATGAGAATTCGTTCGTAATCGTTCAACACTGCTATTTCTGGAACTGAACGTACAGCAAGCTTATTTAAAATACATTTTGGTGGTATGGAATCTTTGCGAATTTTATCGTGACAATATCGGCAAATAAAATGCATGTCACCAACTTTGTATCCAATATGATTTAACAATGTTTGCATTACATTTCCCTTATATGTTCTTTTAGAAATATCAAACTTACGAACCTCTCTTTGAAAACAGAGTTTCTCGCAGGAAACGCACGGGATGCGTGGTGTGTCCATAGACCGCTTTGTGAAAGCTTTAAATGCTAAATAATATCGAGATATAATCTCTTCTTCGTTCAAACTTACGTCAGTATTATTTTTTGTAACGCTTCAGCTTCTTTCCGAGCTTGCAGTGTTATTCGTTCAAGTGTTTCAAGGTCATTATCGTTTAAGGCTTTGTCTAAATTATGTAATTGGTCTTTATAAATGCTCGCTATTTTGTATATCATTCTCTTCAAATGTCGTAAATCCGGAAAGTGAGGTGCCAAAATCTCAATGGCTAAAAAATTGGACTTACATAGTTTAGGGTTTATGTAACAACCATGAGAATGACCAACTTTTTCAGCATGCACTTTATTAGAACAGCTACTGATATGGTTGTTCAACTTATGTACCTTTTTTAATGAGCATTCTAACAATCGTTTGAAGAAATCCTGTAAATTATTCAGAATTTCAACATCTTTTGTTTTACAAAGATAACTACAATGCCATGCTTTAGTCGCCTTCTTCGATTGCAATACAGGTAGAACGTTTATAGCTTTCCCTTCCGAATTCATTATGATTGATTCAGAACCGCTGAAAGTATGGTACGAACTTTCCGCAAAATATGATTCTGAAGAAGATGTATGTCTGGATTGTCCACACAAAGCATTAATCCTGTCATCAACTTCTAAACATTCTGCTGCGCGCGTTAAGGAAACTTCCACTTTTTCTTTACAATCTTTCAACAGTTTCGTCATTTTCAAAATGTACTTTTGCCTAATATGAAAACACCATTTTATTATACGTTCAGCTTCCAATGTACTTGCTTCTCCGGACGGCATGCTAATAACTTTTGAAAGTTTTCTAATATAAGTTTCTTTGTTATTTTTGGTTGCTATATTGTTATTTGTTACAGCAATATAACGATACTTTTTTATTATTTGCAGAGCAGCACGACGTTTTGCTACTTTATTATAATCATCTCCTTTACGTATTTCATGATAATATATCTTCCGCTTTTTGAACATAACTTCTTTATTTAGCTGATAAAATTTTTTTCGCTTTCCGCATATCACTTCTGTATTTGCGTCATACTGCATTTTTCTATTTTTTAATATACCTTCTTTGTGTGCGATATAATATTCATAATTAGAAAGTTTTTTGTCTTTCTCGCCTTTTTTACAATATTTGCCTTTTTTCATATTCCACTCCTCTTTCTTTGCTTTATAAACAGCTTTTCTTTTTAAACTAATTTCCTCTTTATGCCTTTTATAATAATTAGATTTGTATTCTTTTCTATTGCATGGTACGTATACATTGCTGATTTTTGACTTCGAAACAAATGGTGGATCTGTCTGAATTATATTTTTTGTATTTATAGTGACTTCTTTGTCACTAAGTGGTACATTTTGAACTGGAGATATTTCATCATTTTTTTCATGAGTAATGTCACTTTGACCAATTTTAAATGCAGGATAATTTCCACAAGAGAGATTTTTATTAATTGTATTACCAATTGCAGATTCATATTCATCATATATACAACGTGTTAATTGTTGATCCTGAATGCATGGAAAATGTTCTATACGATTAGATTGAAACATTTGAATCAAATGTTGACGCATCAACGCATGATTGTACGTTACTTTGTCTGGTAATATTTTGAATAATAACGAGACAGCAAATGCAATCGCAAAAACTCCGCAATCCCGAGTGTTAGGTTGAGCTTGTACACGTGGAAATTCAATAAATTCTTCGTCAATTGTACCGTCATGTTTGTTCAAAAAAGGGTATAACTCCTGCAGAAAAATTTAATGATGACTATGCAACTTCGAGAAATTAAAAGAATCATAAATATAAACTCTTCTTTCATCATGTTTATAGAAGCTACAAACCCAGTGTCCCCCTGCACTGGTTTTAAAATCTTCGCTTTGGTGTAAAATCTGTATGTGATCCTGATTTTCAGGAACTGGTTGAATTGTACCAGGCATTTGAATTCTCCACGTCTTGCGTGGTTTATAATTAGAGTTAGCTTCTAATAATTTATGAAAATATTCGATATGATCATCTGCTAACCATTCACCTTTACTGATAATTTGCATGTTATTAACACTGAGCGGTGAGATATTAATTCTACGATTCATTACAGACATGACGAATTATACTTTTATTTATATATATAATAAAAGGTGGTTTGGTTATGATTCAATAATAAATATATATATATATATATATATATATATATATAAGCGTGGCGGTTATGCGCTCGCAGATGACCAACTTTATTGAAAGTGGTTATACTCGAGACACGGCGCACTGCAGCCGTTCGAGTGATGTAAGATAAGGCGCATAAGTATGCAGCGAATAAAGCTTACTCGGAATAGCGCACAGCAGCTGCTCGAGTGTACTTTATGTATTTTTGGAATACTCCAACCTATAAAAAAAACGAGAAATTTGTAATAAACACTAATATCATACGTATTATTATAAATAAATGTAAAGGTCACTTACCAAATATAATATTTTTACTTTTGTTTCTCCTACTATGGAAAACAATACGTTCTTTAAAGGGTCTGGATACTAAAAAGATACACAATTAGCAAAAATCTGCGCAGACACTTATTTAACACGTGTAATGAAACAACAATAACCTATTCGTTAAAAATATGTTCGTTTCATTATGCGTACAGCTTAATTAACAATAATGTCTGTATACATGTAATGAAACAATAACCTATTCGTTAAAAATATATTCGTTTCATTATGCGTATGCACGTAATGATATACACGTAATCTGTATACACGTAATGAAACAATAACCTATTCGTTGAAAATATGTTCGTTGCATTATGCGTACAGCTTAATAATTAATAATAATGTCTGTATACACGTGTAATGAAACAATAACCTATATTCGTTTATGTTCGTTTCATTATGTGCACAGCTTAATTAAATAATAATAATAAAGCACGCTTACATGTAAGAAAATAAGGAAAAATTTTCGGAAGCTGGGACCACAGACCAGGTATAGAATAGACCTCTCACTTTATTGTTTTCGGTGTCCCCCGATTTTGGGGCTCTAGAACCCCATTACCATTTCCGTGTCGCAACCAACGTTAACGGCTAAGCATGAAATAAGAGTGCAGCGCTATAAGCAGTAGGAATGAAAGTTGGAATAGCAGTGAGAATTTATATACAAGGTGTCCCGATGATTTTATATATATATATATATATATATATATATATATATATATAAAATGACAAGAAAACGTAATGTTACTTAAGGATGTATTGGACCTATTTTCAAAATAGTTCCTAGTTGATGAAAATACGTGAGATTATTCTTTTTAACCTTACTGATGTGCTCCGAAAATTTTAAACGAATTCACTAAACGGTTACTGAGTTATAACGTTTTAATTTTCACTGATTTTACACGTACTCTTATGGAAAGAGACGATCTTGACGAATAAATCATCTGAAAAAATGTTGAAGAAATAGTACCAATGTTTTAAATTTTTTTGTACATGCAGTATATGGGTAGATGAAAATATCTGCCGAGTTTCAATTGTTTTCTCTACACTGTTTTAAAGAAATAAATTATAACTTGAGAAAATTGTGAATTCTGGGCATTTTCACTGCCAAAAGTTTAGCAAATAATGCTTGAGAAAGCATTTGTAAAGTGAAAAATACCTTCCCAGGATTAAAAATAAGACTCCAACTGTCGATCGATCGAATTCCTTACATCTAGATCTAGATTTACTATGCGTAAGACGTAGCTATTCAAGTATTTCAACTTTTGTCTAATATTGTACATCCAATACATCCTTAACGCGAAACGTAATGAAGAATTTCAATCGATAGATCGATATTCACTAAATACTTACTGTTATGATTGTATTGTTGACAATGCTCTTGCATTGTCGAATGTTTCGAATGTTTAACTAGCATCTGGGCCACCTTCAGCTTGTTGTGGTTCTTCTTCGCGCCTTCAGACAGGGATCGGCGGGCTTATGGAGGGGGAAATACCTACCGGAGGCTCCTGTAGGTATTTCCCCCTCCATCAGCGAAGCTAACTAACGTATCCCTGGCTTCAAACGATCAGTAAATATCATCATGTCGAAGCAAGACAATGTAAGTAATAGAATTACTATTTTCATATACACTTACTGACAAAAATTAAGAAACAAAATAATCGTTTAGGATGTACTGTATATTCTTCATCTTCTGAGATACATACATTAGAACCAAAATTAGCACAAAGAGATAACATTTCATACGTCAATATACAATAAATGTTTTTTCGAATATACGTGTCTAAAGACTACAATTAATTTTGGTCGCAGAAACGAAACACACGCCTTGTGACAAAAGTTAAGAAACATACGTGACAAAAGTTAAGAAACATAATTTATAAACACTTTTAACAACAAATTTACTTGTTTTTCGCGGTCTACCGGTTCGTGGCGCCGTTTTAATAGTTCTGTGTTCTTGAAATCGTTTTATAATCTTCGTGATAACGCAACGATTCACACCAAACACTTTTGCAATGTCAACTTTTCTCTGGCCTTCTTTAAACATTTTAACTATTCTTTCTTTCACGGTTTCAGTTAAATGTTGCCTTTTTGTCATATTCAATCCAGGTTATAATACAAACCACTTTCGATGATATCAGGGAGGAGACTGACCGACGGTCAGTGACCGTCTCCAAACATGTTTGTTTACATTGCGAACTTGACTTATTTCGAGAAGTACACATGTTTCTTAACATTTGTCACAAGACACGTGTGGTTCGTTTCTGCGACCAAAATTAATTGTAGTCTTTAAACACGTATATTCGAAAAAACATTTATTGTATATTGACGTATGAAACATTATCTCTTTGTGCTAATTTTATTTCCCATGTATGTATCTCAGAAGATGAAGAATATACAGTAAACCCTAAACGAGTATTTTGTTTCTTAACTTTTGTCAGTAAGTGTATACTCGTAGCAGATTATTATTATTATTCATATATATACTCTAGTCCTGTTATCTGTATTCGTTAGTTTTATTCGTGAGACATTTATTATTCGTGATTCGTGAAATTCATTCGTCACATGATCCTTTGTCATGGAGCATCTAGTTCGGGGGAAATCTGAATTTATTCTCTGTCACGAATAAAACTAACGAATAAATTCCCACGATAAAAGTGATGAATAAATGTCACGAATAAAACTAATGTGTGCATGTAAGCAACAACATTTTGAAAGCCTTGAGTGAGCACTTTGCCTATGTTAAGAATAAGTGGAAGTAGACCATATTTATATAGCAAGTAATGCAACAAGAAGATATTAGATACGTTGAAGCATATTCTAATAACTTGTAACGCCAACGATTATAAATATGAAACACATCTGAGTTAAAATATGCTTCTATTAGAGGTCCTTATTTCACGTGTATTTACATACACGTGTACACGTGTAGTAAACGTATCCGAACTTGAATCCGTGTACTTTTTAATACACGGATACCCGTGTAATTTTTAATACACGGATACCCGTGTAGTTCTGTTCACGGATATGCGTGTATATAGTTCTGTCCACGGGCAACGTGAACGTTGCCATGCCGACGTGACAACAAAGTATGTATTTCTATTTAGTTGTATTTTACGAGGCGGTATTTGGCGACCATACATCCGTGTACTTATAATCCTTGTACACGTGTATTAAGAACACGGATTTTTAATTCCTTAATACACGTTACACGTGTATTTAGACACACGTGAAAAGCTACAACCTCTAGCTTCTATGTATCCAATATGTTCGTGTTGTATTACTTGTTATTTATACAGTTACGGTCTACGTCCACTGATACTTAACGTAGGCAAAGCGCCTATCCAAGACTTTTATAATGTTGTAGTTTACATGTTCGTTTATGTTTAACTCAGATATGTGTGATATTTCTAATCGTTGGTGTAATAAGTTAATTTTAAAATATACTTCAACGTGACTAATATCTTATTGTGGTATATACGCAGCTTTTATGAACTCTTGCCGCATTTACCGCGCCACAAAAGAAGTGGCCGCAGGGATAGAGCCCAGCAGCAATACTGGGCGGCCTTTCAGGTGGTGCGGGAGCAGGCTCGGAGCCTACGCGCGCAAGCGAGCACGCTCCAAGCACTGGTCCTGGCACAGTGCCGTGGCCGGGGCCGTGGTCGCGGTCGTGGCGCCCGTAATTTATAAAAAATATATTATATATATTATAAATGTAATTTATAAATAATATATAAATATATATTAAATATTAAACATATATATATGCTTTTCATTTGTCGGTATGGGTAGTAGGGTGGGCCAAAAAGTTAAATTTTCGAAACTCGAAACAGCCTAGGAGAAAAAGTTGCGTCTGGGGTTTCGTCTAATAATGCAATAATAACTTATGTCGTTGTAATCGCGAGAGTTCATAGAATAATTTGACGTAACAAGCAACCGAATAACTATTACTGTTTGAACTCAAAAGATGTTCTAAGTTGAAAATTTGCATTTTTTCAAAATCGAATTTCTCGAATAATATTTTCCGATGCTCAACAGTGAAATATGAAAATATATAAGGGTATAAGGGTAAAGGATAAAAGGTATAAAAGGTATAACGGTATATAAGGATATATAAGGGTAAAGGGTGCAAGGGTAGAGAGTGCAAGGGTAAAGGGTGCAAGGGTAAAGGGTGCAAGGGTAAAGGGTGTAAGGGTAACGGGGGCAAGGGTAAAGGGTATAAGGGTAAAGGGTGTAAGGGTAAAGGGTATAAGGGTAAAGGGTAAAAGGTGTAACGGTATATAAGGGTATATAAAGGTATAAGGGTATAAGGGTATAAGGGTATACGGGTGTATAAGGGTGTAAGGGCATAAGGATGTAAGGATATAAGGGTATATAAGAGTATAAGGGTATATAAGGGTGTAAAGTTATAAAGGTATAGAAGGGTGTATATATAAGAGTATAAGGGTGTAAGGGAATATATATGAATATAAGGGTATAACGGTATATAAGGGTGTAAGGGTATAAGGGTAGGTATATAAGAGTATAAGGGTATATATAAGGATATATAATCTGCGGAATGATCCCGAGAGTCGACGAACGAAACATGTGTGCGAAACTGATAGGTGTGTGTGTATACGTATTATGTCGACGACGACAAATTTTCGACTGAAGAAGAAAAATTTTCTCTTACCATTTCTGACAATTTTATGAGACGATATTACGATATCTCTAGCATGCGTGGACCGATTTTTTCGGAATTGGTCTTATTCGAAAGCTTATATGCGGTTTACATAAGAAAAATGCCTTTAAATTTAAAAAATATTGCAGGGGTGATGAGATATTATTGAAATAAGTTTCAGAATAGCCTGGCGACGAGTAAAGGATAAGCGGTAGCGACAGTCGACATATAGCGGTAGCGACAGTCGACATATATATGCAGGGTCTCGGAACATGGATAAACGGCAGGGGCAGTCGATCGACATTTATACAGTCTGTTTTATACAGGGTGTCTTTCATGTATACAGGGTGTCTTTCCTGTACTTGGCGTCGAGACGCTACCGCGTCTCTAGATAAGGCGGCGCAACATCAGCTGCAGGAAATGCAACGTCATAATCGCTCCATGGAAGGTCGTGTACTTTATCTCGCGCCATACAAGCGCGGACAGGGAATGTCGAAATGAAAAAAAAACGTCGAAAAGAAAATAAAAATGCCTGTGGATGTAACTACCGATGCGCAATTGGAGGAGTTGGCAAAACGTATGCGTATTCCACTTTTTAGGGGTGTTTTTATGCGCAACGCACTACCTGCCGGAGGAGTACGCCGAAACGAGAGCGGCATCGTAAATTTGGACAATGTCGAGGGGCCGGGGACTCATTGGGTGGCGTATGCGAAGAGAGGGTGTGGAGCTATATATTTCGACTGCTTTGGGAATCTTCGACCGCCTAAGGAATTGGTACAATATCTGGATATAGATGCCGTGAAAATTGAATACAATAGAACGTCTTATCAGCAGTACAATCAGAGCAACTGTGGACAACTATGTCTACGCTTTCTACAGACGATCGGCACCAAATTTAAGGATTGACATCCCACCACTCTGATTCAGTACTACTCGAGCAGTACAGCTCCGAATATGTCGTTAACATTCACTCTAACTGACAAGAGTAGCACCCTCGCGGTAATCTACTTTCCACCTATAGATTTGAGCGACGATGATTACGAGCTTGGTCTAACAACCTTTGAAACTTATACAATATCGAACATCGACTCGAGCAACGATAAATTCTACTTCACCACAAACTATGACACCAAAAACAACAACGTCGACATCACTCATGAATACATTACGATTCCCCACGGCTCCTACGAACTAGACGTCATTGCCAAGTATTTGAAGCATCGATTACTCGAGCGGTATCCTCAAAATCTCGGCGGCAATGATTACGACAATGATGTGTATCCTATAGTGTTGCGCTCCAACAACAACACCATGAAAAGCGGGCTGTACTGCTCGTTCGCCGTAGACTTTACGAAGTCCAATAACATTGGATCGCTACTGGGGTTTTTCGACGAATCGGATATTAGAACCTGGACGGTGGCACGAATCGGACGATCCAATTAATGTCATGAACGTAAACATTATTCGCGTAGAATGTAGCGTGACCGCTGGCACGTACAACAATTGGAAGCACGTACATACGATACATGAATTTTCTCCGAGAGTCTCGCCAGGATATAAGATATCGGAAACGCCCGCGCAGATCAGTTACCTTCTAATCACCGCACAGGTCATTACGGATCGAACGATACGCATTGTGGATCAAGACGGACGGTTGCTCGATTTTCGAGGTGAAGAGATTACCATCAGATTGCATGTACGGCGACGGCGACGATACCCTAGTAGCATTTATTTGCTGGGAGTTTGTTGGGCCAATGACGTATTATCCGTTGGCCAACTGTTGAAGTGTCGCGCTATTTTTAAATGGGTCAGCGATTGTAACCAACGCAGGCCCAACTGAAGGTTTCGTTCCATAGGCCCAACTGAAGGTTTTTTCTATAAGCCCAACAGTTACTTTCCAAAAGACGTCTTACAAACGTCCAGAAGGCGTCTTGAAGAACTTCAAAAGACATCTTAAACACGTCTTTTTCAGGCCTGGTTTAGGGAAAAAAAAAATTCGCGGTGAGGAGAATCGAAACCAAACTTTCCGCTTACAAAGCAACCGCTGTTCGCACTTACCCAACACATTTCCTTGTAAACACTTCTAATTTCTAGTCACATACCTATTATTAATTGTTTATAAAAACTGCGCAGTGACGCGAAATATTCTACAAAATATCAGCATTCGACCTTTAGACTCATTCCTTAAAATTTCACATTCGTCTCAAGACAGACGTCCTCATTACGTATTTATAAATAAGAAAAGAAAAATCACAACTTGGAATATAATAACAGGTTTTTGGATGTAGCAAATTTTCTGACGTTTGTAAGACGACATTTAATCATCGTTGTAAATTTTTTGTTAATTAACCAACCATAGTAATTGTAGGCCCAACATTGAATATTCGTAGGCAAACTGTCGTAACTTTTTGTTAATTAACCAACCATAATAATTGTAGGCCCAACATTGAATATTCGTTGGCAAACTGTCGTAAGTTTTTTGCTGTAGGCCCTGTGTTGGGAATTTGTAGGCAAAACGCTAACTATATCCTAACTAATTCCCAACTGTTGGCTACCGTTGGCCAACCAAAAATGCTACTAGGGTAATACGTGTGGTGCGAACGAAAGAGATGCTTGTGTTGAACGACTCCATAAATACGTTTCTTCCAAACGAAATTGTTTGCAACAACAACAATAACTGCAACAGCTCTGATTACGCTAAAAAGAAGAGTCTCAGTGCTGCGAACATTGCATTTTTTAAAATGCTCGGATTCATTGTGTGCATTTAAGTTAAAAAATGGTTGACATTCTAAGCATTGGAGAGAAGCCGACGTTTGATGATCGTACTGCCAAGCTCGAGACACATATAACCCATACGTCAACACGACGTTTGGATACAGTGATGAGATACAGCAGCAGGATTTATACACATTGCCGTGTGAAAGTTTCCTCTATGTGGAGGGGAAATTGAAGATAAATAAGCCAAACGATGCATTAGCGGTGACGTTGGGAAATAATTGCGTGGCGTTCTTATTTGATGAGATTCGATATGAACTGAATGGCGTGGAAATTGACCGCAACAGAAACGTTGGAATAACTAGCACGCTTAAAAATTATATATCGCTGACATCTGTCGAAGACAAAAATTTGGAGATTGCCGGATGGGGCTTGAAATGACGCGATGGGCCAATATTGAACAATCATTTCAATTTTTGCATCCCGCTCAAATATTGGCTGGGATTTTGCGAGGACTACAAACGCGTGATTATTAATGCGCGTCACGAATTGATTTTAATACGATCGCGCAACGATAACAATTCTCTAATAGGATCGCCGATGTTGGAACCAGAAATTGAATTGCTTAAAGTGCAATGGCGGATACCTCATGTGACGCTGAACGACGTTAATAAGCTATCGTTGCTACATGCTTTGGAAAGTGGACAAAACCTAAGCATTTGTTTTCACTCGTGGGAACTGCACGAGTATCCTCTCTTACAGAGCACAACCAAGCATTCTTGGGCCGTGAAGGCATCTGCGCAGCTGGAGAAGCCGCGATGCATTATCCTTGTTCTACAAACTGTAACCCGTCCTCGTGACGGTTACAGATCGGACGGGGGTCCTGAACGGTGGTGTGAGTGAGACAAGGTGTACTGTGTATCGGGTGTTTATTCGTACGACTAGAATACAATGAAGCCCGGCCAGGTCTATACTGGCTAACAGTGTTCTCGGATCTTAGTCTATCGCGGTGACTAACTGTTAGTCGGCGGCGGAGCGCGGACGGCGCGTCGCGATCGCGGCGCGAAATTCGGTGCGTTTCGGCGGTGGGGGTAGGAGTGGGGAGAGTGGTTGTTCTGGCGCCCTGGCTGGTAACTCCACCAATGGCCCTGACCGTGAAACCTTGGGTCCGCTCGCCCGGTGTGTAAAACCCGTGGGAGAAACGGAGGCTGTAGGATGTCCTCCGGGACAGACGACGCCTGACCCTAAGATTGACAAAGGATATCGACCTGCGTCCAGAAGTCGGCAAACTCGCGTTCCTCTGGGAGCCGTGGAGGTAGAGAAAAACCAAAAGTACACAGCGATACACCTTGCTTGACAAGAGATCGCCGGGAGAGCTCTGACCGTTCGCCTGTAACGCTCGTGGTAGACTCTGCCTGACGGGCCCGCCGCGCTGGCTGATATGCGTGGCCGCGCGAACTTCGCGAGCGAGAGCGCTGCTCGGCGCGCATCCACCTCGCGGCCCCGCTCGGTAGCGGCGGGCTGCGCCAGGCGCGTGTGGTGGGGGGAAGATTCGCGTCCACCGATATAACTCGTTACAAGACTGTTCGAAAGAATGAGATGCCCAAAGATGTTACTGGGTTCAACGATTGCAAACTGATCAATCCAAAACTTTTTCTCAACTCGGAATTTTATCCGCACGATGACATGAACTTGGACTTTGGCAGGAATAGGCACGCCATCTTGTTTAACATCTATACGCAATTCCGTAAATCGTATTACGGACATAGTTGCAACGAGGCATTATTCACCGTGGCCCAATTTTTGCAATATGGCCCCCTCGTGGTGATTGATTGCTCGCGACAAAATGTGTCGATCAAGAATAGCACCGTGGACGTGCGCATAGAATTCGAGTGTAAAGAGCATGTGCCTGCAAATGCTACAGCCTACTGTCTGATTTTGCACGATCAGGTGGTTGAATACAATCCGCTGACAAATGTTGTGCGCAAAATCAATTAAATTGCCACGCCCTGTCCTGTGCCAAAATTTCATCGTGAAAATTGACGAGAAAGACCGCATTCTCCTGTCTGTCTTGGAAGCGAGCGGACCTCTAAATTGTGTCGATAATAGCCGTACCAACATTTGTTGACCTGCAAGGGTTCATCGTTGATGGAAGATTTGTCGTCAAGGATGTGGCTGTCCTACGCAGGGGAACAATTCTCTCGCACTATATTTTTGGGAATTCGATGCCGCAATATCTTCTTACGAAATCTAACAAATCAAGCATCCGGTGGTTGGTGGCAAAACATCATGGTCTACGGTGGGAATATGGAAACGTTCCGTACAGTATGGCTAAACAACTAAATACAAAAGCTGTTGCTGATGCGGTAGATGAAGATGATGACGCACCCCATATCGTATACGTGAAAGGGCTGCAGAAACGCGACTGGGTTGTGGATTTCCTCGATGAAAATACGAGAGCGGACGTGATCATTGAAACACTGGACATTGACTACGAGGATATCAAATCTCTAAATAAGCTAAATGTAGTTAATACTCTGCCATGTGGCAGACACGCAATGTACTGTGTCCTGCAAAATGTATTTAAAATATTCAACTGGTGGTCTAAACGCCAGAGAGAATCTCCTGCATGTGATGTACGCTAGATTAAGATGATGGTTGTAATAATGTAGAGTGGTTCAATACGCGTTCAGAGTGGTACCATACACGTCCAGTACACGTTCAATGTGGTATGATAGACGTTCGATACATGTTCAATACATGATCAAAGTGGCATGATAGACGTTCGATACGCGTTCGATTCGGGATCAGTGTGTTAAGATAGACGTTAGATACGCGATCAAAGTGGTTCAATACACGTTTCATAAATGTTCATAGTGGTATGATAGATGTTTGATACACATTCAAAGTGGTACGATACACGTTCAAGTGATATGGTCTAGTCGAATGCTGTGTCCAAAGGAGAAGGGGAAGAAGATGTGCAAAGAAGGAGAGGATGGTCAGCGAAGAAGATTATAAGTGCGAAGAAGAAAAGTTGAATGGTCAGCGAAAATGAAGATGGAGAACAACAGCATCTTACTTTGCAAAGCTACGCACTTCTCGGTTTCAAGATGAGGGTTTAGATGTGTGAGCCTGGATATGCAGCGCAGAGATGGGCAAAAAATTATTTGAAATAAAAAAATGAAATCGTCTAAAAGACGACAATTTTATTCGAGACTCGTGAATAAGACTAACTCGAGTCAATATTTAATCGTAACCTTCATGATTGAAATCATGGGTATTCAATCGTCGGCCATGATTGAACTCCTTCAGGCAGCGTATTCAATCGTCGGCCATGATTGAACTACTACAGTCAGGGTATTCAATCGTCGGCCATGATTGAATTACCTTCAATCGTGGGGATTCAATCATGAATGAATGAACAGTGTTCTCGTATTCAATCGTAATTTAGTCGACTAACGTTGGCGAGCCTCGAGACTCGCGAGAGCCTTTGATCGATGCCGTGCGCGGCCCGAGCCGAGCGACATTGTATGGTTCACCCGTCTAAACTGGCGCCTGGAGTTGTTCGGCGATGTGTCATCGATTATACGAAAAGTGAATTTCTTTATTTTTGCTCGTATCAATATGAAAGTGACACCAATGGATTCCTTGCATTCCCCCGATTAAACGGATAGAAAATAATTTAAATCGGACTACTTTTAATGAAGTTAGCTGTAAATTCTGCAAATTAATTTTATATGTAATTTCGTTAATTATAGCCCCAATTATGTCAAGTTTGGTATCATTTTTGTCGGCAAAACAGAAGGAGACAATTGATGTCACTTTCGTGCAGATCCGATAAAGAATTTCACATTTTTCCGTTCTTAACGGCTAGTGATATCCTTGTCTTTTATGACCCCATGGTTCTCGGCGATCCATGTCGATTGTCGAGCGTTCGCTACTGAAGGGTCTTAGATAATATGTCTTCGACTCCTCGATAAAGAAAGAATGATAGTGAGCATGAGTTTGGAATTTGGATCAGCTTAACGAGCACTACTTACAAATACATACAAATGTTAGGAAATAATCGCGCACAGTGCTTTA